>CM040120.1:420004424-420744269 GCA_022559845.1 Amorphophallus konjac | reverse complement strand
CCTGGAGATGGGCGTTAATTAACGAAACACGTCTCTGTAAGGGGCGCTAAATATCAGACGAGAAAATAATGAAGATCATGCAAGCAGATGCAATAAAGACACGCCCTTGAAGGGGGCGTTAATTCACGAAAACACGTCCCTGTGAGGGGCGTTAAATCAAAAGACGCCCTCGTCGAAGGTGTTAATAAGCAACAATTGACTGATCCGGGAAGTGTGCAGAGTGCACAAAGGAAGATGCCCCAGGGGCACAAAGGAAAGGGTACCGAGGGTACCGAGGGGAAAGGGCACACGAGGGTGCCTAAAGGGAAAGGACACACGAGGGTGTCAATGGGAAAGGACACACGAGGGTGTCAAAAGGGAAAGGGCACACAAGGGTGCCAATGGAGATGGTAATCAACAAAGAAAACAGTGGATGTCCCACCGTGATCGCCAATTTGTAGATCTATTTAAAATCCACTTTTAAATATAAAAAAAAAAGAGTAATAGATATGATGAAAGCAATAAAATAGCACGAGGTGCTAAAAGGAGGAGTTTGTGATCGCCAGAGGGTTTACCTCAATAAAAAAAATAAGATCGCATGTACCTGGTGAACGATGTGATGCGGGATAAATGTGGATCTCTTCCTCCAACTCCAATCGGCCGGCCGACGAAGTGGGTTTTCTTGATTGATTACCTTGTAAAAAAAAGACAATAAAGACAAGTAAAAGAAAAGGGATCAGCCAAAGTGCAGTAGTATCAGTCAAAAACTAACATAAAAATAATGAAAAGACATCAACATGCGCACCTTCTTTTTTGTTTTCTTTTAAAACCCCTTAAGAAGACTTAAGGGAAGGGGAGTTTGAATGATAAAAAAATGCAACAAAACGTGAACAAGGAATAGAGATATAAAGGACAGAGGGATGATGGTATGAATAAAATAAAAAAACAAAATAGAAGAAAAGATGAGAACCCTGCTGTCCCTGGCGACAGTAAAGGGAAGAAACCGAATAGTGATGGATGAAGCACCGGATGTAACTCAAAGGGATGCAGAGAGGGGAGGCAGCAAGGGATGAAGAAAGCTTCTGCCCGTGATGAAAGAAAACTTCTGAGCGCTCAATCCGCCGAATACTGAAGGTGCTTAACCTTTTGCACGATCGGTCAAATTTTTAATTTATAATGCCTCAAACGGATGTGATCAAACCAAGGAAGGATAAGAACAGGCAATGAGGCATCCAGGGAAGGATCAAGATCGAGCAAGAGTCCAAAGACAGCAGGGAACTGTGAGGGAAAGATTGAAAAAGGAAGGACTCTGGACTAAAACACGCCTTAATACAGGGCGTCTTTTATGAATTGACGACCTTCACAAAGACGTCTTCTTGAAACACGACCTAGGAAAGGGCGTTTCTTCCTGGATTTAATTTTGGAAACGAAACCTTGCCTTGTTTGAAAGTTCAAATAACACGCCCGAGATAACGGCGTTAATTAAAATCACGCCCTGAGAGAAGGCGTTACTCATAAAAGGCCTTTTATTTTGAAAATAGATAATCCCAGAAATTAAGGGATAACACCAGGAATTCACGCCCTCACATACGGTCGTCCTTTCTTTGAAAGCGCCCTACCACAGGTCGTTACTTTTAAAATTAACGCCCTTAATCAAGTCGTGAATCACAAAGATATAGGAAAAATGCAGAAAAACTCACAAAAATAGAAAAACTTCATGTTATAGGAATATTGAGGTCTACTTGGGGCATTTATATAATAACATGAGATTTGATCAACAAAACGTCAATTTTGGCGTGTCTACACCTATGTCCCCAGGAAAGCAATCAAGGGACAGGGTATGGCTGAATTCTTGGCAGCCCATCCAGTGCCAGATGACTCACCCTTCAACTCGGAGCTCCCGAACGAGGAGTCCCTGGCTACTCAATCGCAACAACCGGTTGAACAGAGCGGAGATGTCTTGCATTACTGGCAGCAAAGTGCTCTCACAACCACTGTTGCTCAATCACAACAACCAGTTGAACAGAGCGGATATGTCTTGCATTATTGGCAGCAAAGCGCTCTCATAACCAGCGTGCCTTGCTGGGAGCTCTACTTCGACGGTGCTTCCCGAGGGATCACCCGGAGCAACCAGGATCCAGTCACCGCGGCAGGTGCCGGCATTGTCTTCCTGACTCCTCAGGGTGGAGTTTTGTACAAGTCATGTGCCCTCATGAAGTCCCTAACCAACAATGAAGCCGAGTATGAAGCTCTACTCATTGGGCTCCAGATGGCTCTGCACCTGGGCATTAAATGTCTCAAAGCCTACGGGGACTCTTAGCTGATAGTCCGACAGGTCCTTGACGTCTATGACGTGCAGAAGCCAGAATTGGTTCCATACCATACCACCGTCACCAGATTAACCCATAAGTTCTATTTCTTCGAAATAGATCACATTCCCAGAAGCAGCAACGCTCAGGCGGATGCCTTAGCAAAATTGGCCGCGGCTATCAAGCTTCCGCCCGAGGGCGAGGTCGACATCGGCATCAAGCATAGAAGACTGATGTCGAGCTCACTCGAAGGCGACACTGGCCTCACCATTTACGAGTTTCATGACTTTGATCGGAACACACCTCCAGAAGAGGATGATTGGCGTGCGCCCATCATCAAGTTCAAGAAAGGGTGGCTTTCCCCTGACCGAGCTCAAAGGGTCCAGCTACTCCACCAGGCAACCTCTTACGAGTTGATCGGTGACTCTCTGTACTAGCTCGTCCATGAGAAGGATAAGTCGATTCTCCTGAGATGTGTCTCTCTAGCGGAAGCTCGAGCCATCATGCAGGAGGTCCACTCCGGATTGTGCGGTGCACACCAAGCCGGAGATCGGATGAAGCACAACATCAAGCTCAAAGGTTTCTACTGGCCAACCATGTACGCGGATTGCATCCAATATGCCCGTACATGCCATCAATGCCAAGCCTTTGGCCCAGTACCCAGGAAACCTTCCAACACACTGCGTCCTACAGCCCCCACTTGGCCATTCGCTGAGTGGGGTATGGACATCGCAGGGCCTTTTTCGCCATCTTCCAAGGGCCATAAATACATCTTGGCCGTCACTGACTACTTCTCTCGTTGGGCGGAGGCTCTACCCCTGCGAGAGGTCACCGGTGAAATCGTTGCCAGACTCGTCCGGCACAACATCATATACCGATTCGGTACTCCCAGTCGCATAGTGTCCGACAACGAGACACCCTTCAAGAATAAGGCTGTATACCAGTTAGCGGCCAAATTCCAAATTGACTGGAGAACCTCTTCGGTCTACAACCCTCAGGCTAACGGCTTTGCGGAAGCCTTCAACAAAACCCTCTGTAAGCTCCTGGCTAAGATGGTTAGCCACCGGAAACGTGATTAGGGTGAAAAGATCTTCGAAGCATTATGGGCCTATCAGATAGTCTACAAAACACCCACGGGGTGCTTGCCGTTCTCCCTTGCTTACGGGGCAGAAGCAGTTATCCCCATCAAAGTCCAGTTAGCCTCTTATCGTGTGGCCATCCACATCGGCCTTGCCGGCCCTGACGAAAACGAGTACCAGAGAAGGCTAGAAGAGCTCGCCGATCTCGAAGGAAAGTGACTTGAAGCCCATAAACACCTGCAAGCATACCAGGCTCGCATGGCCCGGGCCTACGAAAAGCTCGTCAGGCAGCGAGCTTTCAAGCAAGGCGACCTCGTCATGATCAAAGAAAAAGAGATCATGGCAGGGCGCTCCAGTGGAAAACTACAGCCAAATTGGCGAGGTCCGTACATCATCTAGAATGTCTATGAGGGTGGGGCCTACACGGTTGTTGATCACAAGGGACACAGACCGTTCCCGCCTCTCAACGGCAAACACATGAAGCTATATTATGTACCAGAGCACGAGTTTACGCGCCAGCCAGACTAAGGCGCACGTCCCAGCTACTATCAATAAGGCCGGTCCTCCCTCGAGAAGGATCTAACCGGCCAGTCCTCTTGGTCTTCAATTCCCAGTCAACTAGCCAGTTCAGCTCCTCGGAATAGCCGCCAGGCATCCGCGGGAACTGGTCTTCTGCCCTCGTTCCCATCACTATAGGAGTATGAGCACTTCTACACAGGTACCAGTCTAGCCGTCAGGCTCCCAGGTAAGTCAAAAAAAATAACAATAAAAAAATTGGGGTTAAAAATAGAGATGCCTCGACAGACCCAGTCATCCTCACCACAATAGGGTGGCTGGGGGCAAAAAGGCCAATAACTCGGCTGAGGTGAAAACCCGAAAAGGAACCTCAGGCAAAATCGGGTAACCCCTCGACGTGAAAACCTGCAAGGGCGCGTCGGAAAAAGCTAAAGGGGTTCAGCTCTAGTAAAAACCCGAAAGGGCGGTAGAGCCGATAATGAGAAAATCTTCTTCTCCCTACCAGTCAGGACGGCCTCCTGCCTATTCTTTAGCAGGCCGTTAGCTTCACCCAGAACCAGTCTCCAATACACTTGCACTGCTACGGCGCAAAACTTCCCAATCTCCAATTAACCCCGCATTACTCCTACTCAACTCGGCCAACCTTTGGCCCTTACCTCAATGTCACAGTTCAACCAGTCCCTATGATAGTCAAGCTTCCAGTTACCATCCCGGTAAATTTATATCCTGACGCATTCCCAGATATTTATCAGTCTCCGCCCCTACATCTTACATACCCTGCAAATCCAGAACCCTCCAGTTCAGTATAATCCCAGTTCCCCTGTAACCCCTGACCCACCAGCTATAATCCCAGTCATACCTTCCCATGGCAAAGTGGCCTTTCGCCACCATGGCTTAAGGATTTCTAAAAACCCTTATGAATGGTCGAACAACATTCGGCTATCCTCACCTTCCAGTCTCAGGTCACGTCCCCTGACAGCAACATGCTATGGACGGCAGTCTCAAATATATATATATATATATATATATATATATATATATATATATATATATATATATATATATATATATATATGGGGTTAAAAATAGAGATACCCCGGCGGCCTCAGTCAACTCCCTCTACGAGGTGACTGGGGGCAACAATTGCCACCAACCCAGCTGAGGTGAAAACCCGAAAGGGCACCTCGGGCAAAATCGGGTAACCCCTCGACGTGAAAACTCGCAAGGGTGCGTTGGAAAAAGATAAAGGGGGCCAGCTCTAGCGAAAACCTACAAGGGCAGTAGAGCTGGTAAAGAGAAAAAAAAACTCTCTCCTTCTCCACTTTTCACTTACAAAGCCATCGGCCATAACACGTCCTGATGGCTAGCTCAACATCACTTCACAAAAATGGTGGCCACTACACCCCCGAGGGTCGGCCATCGCCAGTTTCCAGCTCCCAGTTTCGGCTACAACGCCTTCACAGGCCAGCCGCCAGTTCCCAGCTTCCAGTTTCGGCTACAACACCTTCACAGGCCATCCGCCAGTCTCCAACTTCCAGTTTCGGCTACAACGCCTTCACAGGCCAACCGCCAGTCTCCAGCTTCCAGTTTCAACTACAATGCCTTCACAGGCCAGCCGCCAGTCTCCTGTCCCAGTTTCGGCTACAACGCCTTCACAGGCCAGCCGCCAGTCCCCAGCTTCCAGTTTCAACTACAACGCCTTCACAGGCCAGCCACCAGGCTTCAACTCCAATTTCGGCTACAACGCCTTCATAGGCCAGCCGCCAGCCTCCAGTCCCAATACCTCGGCTATAGCGCCCTTACAGGCCAGCCACCAATTTCTATCTCCAGTCACCGGCTATAGTGCCCTTACGGGCCAGTTGCCAGCCCCCAATTCCAGTTTCGGTCGCAATCCCTCTATGGGTGGACCACTCAATCCCAGTCTTGCTCGCGGCCCCTGGCTGTGATGCCCTTTCGGGCCATCCGGAGAGCTCAGTCCCAGTTTCCCAAGTCCAGAAAAGCTACATGACCGGTTAACAGCATGCAAACAACCAGCATCCAGTACCCAATACCCAATATCCAGTCATACTACTCTCCTCACCCAACCTTTTACCTCAGCTCCAGACCCGAATAAAACCCAGTTCGCTGCTCCCTATACTGGTACGTGTTAAAACAACCAAGCGCGACCAACAGTAAGTGGCAGCCATCCCTTGTATCCAACCCTATTCCACAGACTAGGGAGAAGAATAATTCAACAAACAACAACACAAAAGTCCAGAATTTGTCATTGATACCTTATGATAGGGAGCCCAAGACATGCCCTTGGGGTAACAAAAATACATAGTCCGGATAACCAAAAAGGGGAAAGGGAAGTGATACAATCACGGTCTAGCCTCGCTCCCCTCCATCTCCACCAAGCGGGACTCCCCAGCCGCGAGCTCCGCCTCCAAGGTCGACGCAAGCTGAACGCTGGCCTCGGCTCCGGCTTCGGCAGTCCGCCACTCATCCCTAGCAAGCTCTACAGCTTGTCGCTGCTCCTCTAAGGCCTTCTGCAGGGCCTCCGCTCTGCTAGTCGCCTCGCTCAGCTGCCTGGCACGGTCATGGGCAAGAGACACGGCTGTGTCAGCAAGCCTCCTCTGCTCGGTCGCAGCTTCCACGAGCTGAACACCCTGCTCCTGTACCTCCCGGATGGCCGCTAGCCGCTGTGCATGCTGCTCCTGAGCCTCTCAAAGCCGCAAGTACTCCGCCCAGATGCCGGCCAAGCCAGACATCCAAGGCCTACGAGGGAAGATAAGGCCGTGGTAGCCGCTCGTGCACTCCCTCAACCGGTGTCGAAGCTCCTCCGGGGAAGGCAGAGGGTCACCCCCTACATAGCCCCGGGCGCGCTGCAGTAAGGCTGCACCTACACTGGCATCCAGCATCGGCTCCGGTGGGGAAACAGATGTAGGCCACTCAACCTTCAACTCGAGGGAAGAGTGACCCATCTCAGCCAGCACCCTAGAAGGACCTGCACAATCCCACCAAACAGTAAACATGTCAATAATGCTCAGGGTCTCCCTATGACAAGATAAGGTGGAAAACCTGACAAAGGCCCTGACTCTTACCTGATGTAGCTCCTACCGCGCCTGTGACTTCCCCACTTGGGGTCGGTGAAGGCAACCTCTCCTCCACCCCGGTAGTGTCCTCTGCCGGAGTCGGAGAGGGTAGGGACTCCCCTACAACCCGATCCTCCCCAATGACCATTGGAGTGACGGAAGACTCCTCCTGACCCTCCTCGGCGGGAGCCAACGCACGCTCCTCCTCAGTCTCCAGTCCTGAACATAACACAAAAATGTCAGCACTCTACCATAAACTCTGTATCAAAACTAATGCGGAGACAAGGAGAAGCCGCATATACCTTCCAACGTCGCCTCCATCTCGGCATCCCTAGCAGAAGAGGCCTCAGAGGAAGAAGAAGAACTCGAGCTCGAGCTCTCGTCAGTCTCCATCGTGGCGCTACCGCCCCTTGAAGAACCAGACGAGCTCCCCGATGAACCCTCAGCTGCGGGCAAATCAAGGGCACCTATACATCAAGAAGCCAGATCAGGCTATCATCAAGTCCAGCCTCACATAAAGACAGCTCCCTAGTCAAAGGTGCTAGGGAAGAAGCTCACCAGTCGGGGCGTCTCCTTCAGAAACCCCCTCAATATCAACGAGCTCCTCGTCGCCCTCAGTAGTAGCTATGACGGGAGGCTCATCTCTTGATAGCCAGCCCGTGTCCCGAGGAATCTCTCCCTCTTCCAGGGGGGAAGAAGTACCTGCAATCCACCCCAGTCAAGGCTCAGCACGGGCAGGAAAGTCAAGTAATCCACCCTGAAACAATCAAGTGCTCAGCAACATACCTGAAGGTCCCACACTAGAGGACTCTACCAGCCCCACCGTACAACCCGACACTACGGTCGGCAAAGGTGGGAGAGTCACCCTCGTCAGCAACGGCGGTGGTCTACCCAATGGGTCCTCAACGGTGGCTGAGGGCACAAAGGTCACCGGTTCGGGCTCATCTCCGAAGGATGGCAGGGCCACTATCGGCCCGACAGTCGCCAACTCCCGGATCATCTCCAGGGTTGCCGCCGCGTCCTCACCTGCCAAACCAGTAGCATAAGTCAAGTCAATAATTTTGGCTTGCTAAAAGAAGCTCAACAACAACATGAAGACCCCCTCAACGGTGGTCGGGCACTCACCCTGACAACTGCTGGCCACCATAGACCCTGGCTCGTTGGCCTGGCCAGGCACTTCACCCCATGTCCCAGCAGGGGCCTCGGCCCCTGGTGCCTCTGCCCTCCCTGCATAATCTGGAGAGTCACAACAAATAACCAGAGGCAAACCAAAGCTGCGGCATATGCCCAAGGTTTAAAACTCTTACTTGCGCGAGCTCCTCCCGTGGTTGTCCACGACTCAAAGTCGGGGAAGTCCTCTATATTAGGGAAAGGTTTGCTCATCAGGCGTGTAAGATCCTCCATGTCAACCTCCCCTCCTGCTTCCTCTTCACGCGGGGGATCTGCATCTCGAGGGGGCGAGAAAGTCGCCTCCGCACCAGCCACCTGCGGAGCTGCAATAGACAAACAAGTCCAACAAAGTAGAATTAGTCAATCATATTGGCTAAACCAGACAAAAACAAAGGAGTTGGGGGCGACACTCACTCAAGGCCGTCTCCTCCTCAACTCGCTCTCCAGTCTGGGGTCCCTCAGATGACCCACTAGTCTCAACCGCGGCATCCGCCACACGGGGGCGCTTCCTCCGAGGCCGTAGGCCTCCGTCCCCATTCCCTGAGGATGTTCCAGTGGAGGGCTGATCCCCCTCCGCCGCAGAACCTGCTGACAAACACAGTAATATACAACATCTCAGTTCTGTATCCAAGAATTACAAAATAGAAGAAAGAGAACAAACTAAGGGAGGAAAGCCAAACCTGAAGCCCCAAAGGGGGTCAATGGTAGGGGCACCAGCTGCTCTATCCCTATCACCAGGGCTCGGGCCGCCATCGTCACGGCCTCCCGAACGTCCCGTGGGGTGCGGGCGCACTCAATCTGGGACACAAACTCCACGGGTCCAGCTGACCCAACCGCATGGGCGATGTGTCGCCTCCAATCATCGACCGCTGTATCGGCAAAGCTCCCGTGTGGGAGCTCCTAGTCTAGCGACCCTCTGCCCCGGATGCCACAATCTGCCAGGAACTGAGTCCACCAATCCCTAGGTGCCCTCAGTCGAGACACCTTCGCGCCGGTCGCTACCGCTGATGCTCGTCCCGGGGGCTTTAGTGTCCCCCCGTTGATTCGGCTCCCAGAAGATGAACCCCGGCCACTCCAGGGCCACTTTGCCGCAATCCGCTCGACCTCTCGGCGGATCTAAGCAACACGGGTCCTCAAGTACCCATCATCCAGTGCAACGGGAGGCAGATCCTCCCTCAGCAGGCGACTCTCCTCCGCCTTCCTAATCGCAGAGGCCTTCTGTCGGTAGATGTGACTGTGCCTGAACCACCACCGGGCGTAGTGCACGTCAAATCATCCCCGACGACCCTGCTCCAGCATCGGGAGTCGCTCCGGCTCCCGACGACAGTAGAAATCCCACTAGGCCGCTGCAAGAAGGTGGGCGTCCTTACCCTTATACTGTCTGCCCGTCAGATGGAACTCCCTATTCGGCGGAATCCCCTGGTCATACCCGAAGTTTATGGCAAAGCGATGTGGGTAGTACGGCTCCAGGAAGCTCGTCACCGACCGGTGCAATGCCAACACGGCTGCTCGAGTGCTCGGTATCCACTCAGTCCGCGGTCTCGCATCGGCGATCCCCTGGCTAGGGTGGGCGCTGCTCGCCCCTCCACCTGAAGCCCCCAGAAAGAGGCCAAAGTCCGTCGCTGCACTGTCGAAGGGCAGTCCCTCCTCACCCCGGGCGGGCAGGTAACAAAGGGCCCTCCTGGCCCCCTCGAGCTTCTCCTCTGCGTCGCCATCCGGCTGCCCAGTAAAGCTGAACAAAAGTGGTGCCATCGGGTTCGCCACAGTACCCCGCGTCACCAGTCCCGGGAACAGTAACCCGGCCCACACACTAAGGTAGTGGTCGGCAGAAGTATACTCCTTTCCCTCGGCACTGAGTGTGCTGCCAGAACTCCAAGCCCCTGGTAGATGTTGGCTAGGGCAGCAGGAGCTAGAGCCAACTGCCTCCCCTCAGCCAACAAGCAAGCCGGCCACAACAACTCGGCTCTCAACAGCCCGTCCTCCCCGTGAGGAACTACAAAAGTCGCCAGCCAATATGCCAGATACGCTGCAAGATATGTCACATCTGGCAGACCATGGGGATTCCACCCCTCTCGGGGCGCATATACATATCTGGAGTATGTCCGAAAGCATAGCTTCACCTCCGTGTACTCCTCCCATGGAGTCTGGTCCCTGGCGAACTCCTGGTAGAAGCAAAATGGCCCGTTGTAAAAGTGACGGACCCAAACATTCAGTGGAACTCGGGGAGTCTGAGCAGCTCTCTCTCTCCCCGCCAGAGCCAAATCTCTCCAAGTCTTTATCAGATACCGATAACTATAAGGCACTCGGTATCTTCCCAGCCCGTCAGTATGACTGCGGTGGAGGTCATCCAGCACTACCTCCTCGTACCCTTCATCGATAATCGGCAAGCCAGAAATCCTGAACAAAGACCACAAGTCAAAGCTGGTCTCTCCCTCTGCTGTTGCCACCATGTTCCAATGACGGTTGAAACGCTCTAGCAGGCCTTGCAGTAATCCAGTGTAGCACGGGTACGCGTACAAAGTGGCAGTCACCGCGTACCTGATCCCAGCTCGATCCAGCAACACTCGGTAGTGGTGGACAATCCCCATCAACCACTCTGTGGCACCCTGGCGATAGTAATGTGACGGGAGCACTGTCCAGCGGCTATACCAGCTAATGAGGGTCTGCCGCATGACTCCATTCAGCATATTGTGGTCATCGTAGCCCTCTCCAGCATACTGCACACCAGCAGGCTCCAATACCAACCCAGCAATCCCCTCTGTCTCTGTGCGATGGTGCCCATGCAAATCCCAGCTAGCGGGGCCAATCGGCCCGACCCTGACTCCAGACTGCTCCACCATGCCAAAGAACCCTAGGCACTAGATGCTGGGAAACTGGCGCCGCCTCCAGTAGTCCTCTGAAAAGCTCGAGTAGCTGCAGAAAGCGGTGCCAAGAAGGATGTCCCTGCCGATCAGAATGGCCCTCTCAAGCCGGCGACAGGCTCCCGGAATCTGCAAGTCGCCCTCCTCCACACCAGGAGGGACATAGCCACGGATGAACTCAAGCAGGTGGCGATCCAATGGAAACTCCAATGGATAACCCCCGCTTCAGTCGTAACTGTACAGCTCACCTGCCTCAAGAATTCGGGCCACCTCCACGGCCCCTGCTCCAGCTATCCGCTCACCAATCGGACCTTCCGCCATGAGCAGATGGCCCCGATCCAACTGCTTTATACCAGCCACGGTGATCACAGGTGCATCTAAAGGGCGGATCGGTCGATCAGTCCGCTGCACCCAGTGATCCTCCTCCCGAGCTAGCCGCCTCGAGACTCGCCCATCTCTGTCGAAGCGTGCCATAGCAGCAGGACAAGGCACCCGAAAAAAGAGTCAACATATCAGAAAATCCACAAGTACAACACAGCAAAACAAAGACATATGAAGCATTAAAATACAACTACAACAACTTGAAAAGAGGATAACACGGGCCGTACGCCCTCGTCCCCGCCTCCGACGCACGTCCCGTGGGGGGCATTTGTTGTACCCAGACTATTTCCCAGCCAAAATGACAAGGAATAAGGGTTCGGGCATTTCTCTGAACACCTTCAAGGCACGGGATACCTAGCCCTTTCTACAACTCTAAAGCTCCCCACAAGGGTCCCGAACAACTCACCGTGACGCGCGACCGCACAAACAAGTGTTCGGGGTCAATCCCGGCCACTCTCATATGGGCTTTGCCCGTGTTCTATATGGCCGCCCGGGATCACCCGGGGGCGTCCCGACGTTAAGCCACGCCACGTGGCATCCAGAAAAAGAGTCGCGGGCCCACTCCGAGACTCTTCATTTAACCCTCCAAGGTCAAAGGGAGACCCGAGCAAGTCAACCACAGGCTTTGGTGGCCCGCAGCATGTACGTACGGCGCACACACGTGTGTTCGGCATTTTTCCGAGCACCTTGTGGGCGCATATATTTCAACCCATCTACACAAGACCACGGGCCAGCCCATGGTTCCAGTACGCTATTTGGGTCCTATAACGACCCCCCAGCAAGTCGGGGCCATCCCCGACCCTCAGACACGTGGCAACAAGACACCGAACTTAACTCTCGGGCCAACCCGAGGCTACCCTGCCAACCCGACGTACAACATGGCATGCAGCACGAGGCAAGGCCCATGGGCCCAAAATGCCTCCTTCCAACCCCTACAGATTTCTACCTTTGGCCTTAGGCCAAATCCAAGGCCCGTCGGCCACTTACACGACTCGTTCGGCAACCTGGGGTATGTCGGGCATTTACCCGAACACCTTGCGTGCGGCTACTCCGACTCAAGGAACAACGGCCCCACGGGCCCATGTCAGCCTCCCGAAGGTCATAGTCCATCAAAGGACGTTCCCAGGCAGCACAAGAAGACCCCGGGGGCCATCCCCCGGGGTTACGGCCGGCCCGGGGCCAATTCACCCCAGCGCGTGGCCGCGCCCCCGAGGAGGGCGAACTCCCCGGGGGACCGCACCCTCTCTCCAGCTCGGTGGTCCCACGACCCCACTCAGCCCCGATTCGCTCAATTATAGTCCTACGATGCGGTTCGTGTGCCGTAACAATTTGAGGGGTCAAAGCGCGGACGTGGAAGCGCAAAGTGACAGCACGACGGGTTCGTCCTCAAGTCAACACGCACAAGTCTGCACAAGCCGCCACGTACCCTTGTACTTAGCCAAATTAGAAAGAAAAAAGCCCAAAAATCAATTTTTATAGGGTGGGGACCAGCCCCCCCTCTCTCTCCTTACGAACCCGCCTAAACCCCCTTGAGGAGGGGGTTTAGGTGGACAAGCCAGCCCCCCCTGGCTGGTCCGCCTAAACCCCCCAGGGGGGGTTTATGCGAACCAACCAGGGGACCCCCTTGCTGGTTCGCGTAAACCCCCAATCAAATCAAAAAAAAACTGGTCCGCCTAAACCCCCTTGAGGAGGGGGTTTAGGTGGACAAGCCAGGCCCCCCTGGCTGGTCCGCCTAAACCCCCTAGGGGGGGTTTATGCGAACCAACCAGGGGACCCCCTTGCTGGTTCGCCTAAACCCCCAATCAAATCAAAAAAAACATTTTTTTAAAAAAAAAGAGCAAGCCCGCCGAAACCCTTGGGGGTTTAGGCGGACCAGCCAGGCCCCCCTGGCTGGTTCGCGTAAACCTCTTTCCCTCTCTCTCAGTCCGTAACCCAATGCACTATTCCATTGGGTTTACGCGGACCAGCTCACCCCCCTTAGCTGGTCCGCGTAAACCCCCCTGTGACCCTTCACATTCCCTATAAAAACCCCTAGGGGGCAAGGCAAAAGAAAAAAAAGGTATCTCTAAAGGATTCAAGGCAATTCAAGCGCTTCGGCTCCAAGCAACGAGCTAAGGAGAATTGTGTGTGGGTGACTTGTTCGGCGGTCTACTACGCCAGGGGTATGTCATTCGCACTCCCCTCACGCCGTATGTAGCCGTCACACACGAGTCGACACCCACCGTATGTGAGACGTTGTGATATGGGCAGACGTCCCCTCATGTCGGGATTCCCCCTCGAACGCCCGTCGGTCGCAACCACACGTGTGCCATGACGCCATGCTCACTCACAGTCATGAGGCCACGTCCGACCGCTCAACTCGAGTCGCGAACGACCCTCGCCCAGATACCAGATCGACGTATCCCCCAGTTATCCAATCATAGGCCCTCCGTTCGGTATCACGGCTATGGCCCACGCCACGGGAGGACCCCTCTGTAAAACGCACATATGTGCATCCATCACGCATCGACCCGGGGACCGATTAGCACGTCGGAATTGTCCCGTGACATGCGCCAGTTGTACTTTGGCCATTACGACTTTCCTGTAAAGAAATATACATCTCAACACAACATTACCGATTGGACGAGTGCTCTCGCACCCGTGTTCCGGCCTTCAACCTTCTATCCACATTCCTCGACATCCGTGCCTAACATTCCAACCCCCAGTAAACATCCCTCGGTCCAACACGTACCCCTAGCTACTAAATGTCCACAGCCCTCCACCCATGGCTTCAGACATACATACAGACTTCTCTTCAGCATGGAATGAAGGTATTCAAATTCGATGTAAATAAACACCGGTTGCTTACGGCCGGTGGGGAAAGACGTCCAGTACATGATTCCCGCAATCGCCTACGCACTCGCACCCATGGAACCTCTTCTCTCCACGTGTCGCCCGATCGTCTGAGCCCACGTGCCGTGCCCTGGTGGCGCTTCCCCAGTCAAACCTTGGTTCCATGAGTGATTGTCGAGAGATCGACTGGCACGCCCACACCCTGTCCGGTTAACGTTTATCTCGACACTTCCAGGCCATTCGACCCTTTCCGACTTTCCGTAAAAGAAGAGTGCCCGACACCGCCGTGAGAGGTATGCACCTGTAAGGAGGATACCCGAGATACATCAAACTCTCGTATTTTCCTTCCCCGCTGTATTCCTTCCCTCACCCCGGTTAATCGACATAAAAACCCGTGCAACAGTCATCATGTGATTTATCTCTCATTTCTTATTCTGATGCGGACTACGCTAGATGCAAGCTAGATCGCAAGAGTGCTAGTGGCTACTGCCAGTTTCT
The DNA here is from genome assembly GCA_022559845.1 of Amorphophallus konjac. NCBI lineage: Eukaryota > Viridiplantae > Streptophyta > Magnoliopsida > Alismatales > Araceae > Amorphophallus > Amorphophallus konjac. Next base: position 420,729,570 of record CM040120.1, on the reverse strand, counting down.
GGGTGGGTGTTTAGTTTCTTGGGCCTCCAAGAAACAACACTCGGTTGGCCTCTCAACTGTAGAAGCAGAATATGTTGCTGTGGGGAGTTGTGGCACCCAAGTGTTGTGGATTAAACACCAACTCCAAGACTACTTCGTGGATCTTGGTTGTGTCCCTATTCTATGTGATAACACTAGTGCTATCAACCTTGCAAAAAATCCAGTCCAGCACTCTAGGACCAAGCATATTGAGATTAGGCATCACTTCATTAGAGATGAGGTCTTTAAGAAAAACTTTGAACTGCATTTTATTGATACACTCAATCAGATTGCTGACATCTTCACCAAGCCCTTGTGTAATGACAGGTTTACAACACTCAGAAGGGAGCTTAGTTTTTGCAGACCTCAGGCCAATAAAAATTGAAATGATGATCTTGTTCAAATTGGTTGTGTGCTTTTGCTGATTGGTATCCATGCATTATTTATATGTAAACATGTCATTCTGCATGTGGTGTAGCATTGCATGTAGTTGCATAATATAGTTGAATTCATGTTCACGATGCATTGCATGTGGTGTAGCATCATTCTTGCATGGCCATGGTATATTAAATGATGAAGTGTGAAAAGGCAGGTTATGCTTGTCTAGAAGCACTCACCATGCGTGAGGATACACCTCCATCAAGTACCATGCGTCACTGTCGCATTAGGCCATACAGTAAGGGGGAGTTATTTCTTTGAAGCATTCATGCATATGTTTCATCTTCATTAAATTACCATTAATAAGTGTACAACCATAGGCCGGGTCATGCATTTCATTTCTGCCAACCTCATAAGTGACCAGGTCATCAACATTTGATCATTCCCCTTGATTGCAAACATAACTCCTTGAATGCATTCATTGCATATCTTTAGGGGGAGTCTTGCTGCTTCTCTTAATCTCTTGCAATCTGAACTTCAATAGCTTTCAGTCTGAAAATGTGATCATGAAACAGACAGAACTATGGAGTAAGAGCTTTCTATTATATGAACTGATGATTGTCCATCTAATGAAAATGGTTAAGATTTAATGATTTCCTTGAAGTTCTGATATATTTTTTGAAATCATCTATGTTCCGAGGTGTTAATAGACTTTAACTAGAGATTGCATGTTATGTCTTGAATGACTATCCAGAACTCTAAAAATTCAAACTTCATGGCAACCTTGGTGATACACTAAAGCTTAGTATTATTTTTAAACACCTTGATGAGCTGGAATTCCTAATAGTCAATTTGACAGAGCAATGATATTGTTGCATGGAGAAATATGTCACGTCCTCAGAATAAGTGACGAATGATATGTCATGATGTGCCCCTGTTATCTCTGTCTTAATTAAATTGGACTCTAGGCAGAGCAATGGCATAATTGCTGAGAAATATATCTCCACATCAAAGAAATGAGGTCAGATATCTCATGAGGTGACAACGCTATCTCTGTTCAATCTGCGTCATAACAGTCAGTCTTACCAAATACCTAGGAATACTGGCGTCTAAACAACGTGTATTCTTACGGATAGGAGGCATGTACTAGACTCGATTGCTCGTAAAATATGAGTCATGTGCATACAAATGCAAAAGATCATGAAAATAGTGCTGAAATCATAAAATTTCATGCTTTAGTCATGCTTGTTTAACCTCAATACTAGTTTGTGCTATTCCCGATGAAGTTATTAAATATGGATGTGTAAGACAAAGGAAGGTTCACCACTGCCATGATATGCACTTCTTGTTCATTTCTATTAAAACATGGATGTAGATGCTTTTCGAACTCTATTGTTGATCTTGAATTTCATTAGCTTTGAACCATGTATATTGCACACGGCATGTTTCAGGTCTGCATATAATGGCTTGCTCTTCACTCCTATTCAGCTCTGATCACTAAGACATTTGTCACAGTCTCTCTCTTATTCCTCCATTTTGCTATTGTCAAAGGGAGAGAATATCTTTGTGAGACGAGGGAGAGTATAGCATTAGCATTCACATGCTCTGATCATCCATGCATACATATTAGCATTCACTTGCTCTGATCATGCATACATATCCGCATTCACATGTTCTGATCATCCATGCATCATCACTCTGTATCTTGAGCTGCATATGTTATATGTTATAAACTTTGCCATCTTGAACATTACTGCCAAATAATGACTGATGCGGGACGGACACGGGGACCGACTCTACGTGGTATGGACCTTGGACTCTAGATGCGGACACGACCAGCAACACATGATAGGAGAGACACTAAGCCCGACACGGAGAGCTCCTATGGGCTATACATCGCTAACAGAAACGCAATCTCACTCGTCATCCCAAGCGAGGGAAACGCGGATCGTGCGCGGTTGAAGAACAGGCAGAGTTCACGGGTAGTCGACTCACTTCCGGACTCGGATCGAGTCACGGGACGGGTCACTCTCACACTCACAGCGGTGACATGGACACACGGGCTAGTACCTATCGCTCTCGGCAGCGGCAAAGACCATATACTAGCTAAGCAAATGAACGCAAAGAGGTTCGGACCATTACCTCCATGCACCCGGCGTGGCGAAGACAACCCCGGCCGAATCACGGACTCCCGGTTAACAATTATTACAGCAATACACTAAGTCGACCCACTCCACGCAGGGAGGTAAAAGGTCACATGTGGGGTCCGGGAATCACGCAACTCGGGTTGACGGGCAGCATCTTGATGTCGCCCGGCGGTGCCGAACTCCGCGTTTTCGTGCTTTCCGAACGGCGTCTTCTACGGGCCCGTGGGGCCCACGGACGGCGCTGTCCTCCGGATCTACGTGGGTGGGACCCACTATGATGGGGACCCCTGGTGGCGCGCCTCCACGGACGACGGTCGGCCGGGAACACCGACCGGGGGTCGATCGGCCCAGATTCCCAATTCTTGAACTAACTTCCCACGGATTTTGATTGCTGTTTTCCGGCGCGCGCTCCGACGAAAATGACCGCTGCGATCAATCCCGACGTTGGATCAGGACGCATGAGCTATCGTTGGAAAGCTCTCTTCAAATACTTCAATCTAGACCCAGAGAGATCTGCTGGATTTGGTCGGATCAGAACTTTATTGAATTGACAAGTCCCTGTTGTACAGTAACTGAAACCTCAGATCTACAGGTGAGTTGTCTGAAGACTGCCTTTGACCGTGAGGAAGATGGCCGATTCAGCTCCTAAGCTCTTCATCAAACTTGTGGGATTTTGAACAAGGCGAACGGGGATATTTGTTTTGGACTGATTGGAGGTGGCCGTGATTTGTTATGATTTGTTTACTGGAGGGTGGTCGGATCTGGGAACAGATGGACAGCACTGTAGCTATCTCTGAGATCGATTTTTGAAAAATATGGGATGGCCTCACAAAAATTCAATAAAATTTGGGACGGTGGGGTTGATGGACAGAACTCCCAGTAAAATTGAGACCTATAACAAAAATCGGAAAGGGGTCCGAACATTTGAAACACAGGGCGGGTGGAAATTGAAACAGCAAGCAGACAGATCTGGAAATTAAGGTTGGACGAAAATGAAAAAATATCAAAGGGGATCTTTATGACCAACCAAATTTTTTGGGACATGCTTGACACCTCTGGAACATCCCCTCAAAATATCAAGTCGATCTGAGCTCGTGGCTGATGGCTTAATTTCGTGGAAGCTGCTGTGGTCGGATGAAGGCAGAACTCCGGTGATCTCGGCGGTGATGCGATGGCGGCTCGTGGCGGCGGCGGTGGCGACCGGAATGATAAGGGGAGGAGTCACACCTCCAGACGGAAGCCTTCACAGCTTCAAGGGGGAGAGGGAGGAGAGAGAAGGGGGGCGCACCAGGCTGCTCCAAGATATTTTCTTCCAAATGAATGCATTAATTCCTCAAAATGGAAAATTACAAGTATTTATGTGTTACATCTCACATCCATTGTCCACCGTTGGATCTAGGGGATGGGAATGGGTGGCTTGGATTGAGTGTGACACACACACACAAAATACAATAAATAAATTAAGGGGGGGGCCCATTGACTAGGGTGGGTCAAGGGGACATGGTAGGTGGGAATGGGTGGATTTTGTTGACATTTGTATTCCAATTGTCCCCCCACTTGGCCCACCCTTCTAGAAGTCTCCATGTGGAAGGTTGACTGACCCCACATGGGACCCTAGGCTGAGGTGGCCCAATGGGATGGGGCCTGGGGGGCCCGTGGGGCCCACGGGGTCCAAATGCACATAAGCCCCTATTACAATCAAAATAGCAAACCGAATACAATGAAATAAACATAAATTACACACAAATAAAGTCTAACTAATATGATAAATGGGGAGGCTCAAGGCGGAGTCTCCAGGCTGTCTCCGAGCCAGATGGACGCTAAGGTGGCTCGAGTTGTGCTCCGTGTGCGGTACCGGTGGCTCGGCGTGTTGCGCCGCTCAACTGCTCGGGTGTCTGCACCAATTCTCCCCGGGTGGGAGAAACTCGACCCTGTCGAGTAAGGGTTTGCATCGCTCTTGTATCGCTCTAGAAGGTCCAGATCGATCCACTGCAACTCGCCATGCGTGATCCATGTGTCCTCGATAGCGGGCCGTCCTCTCCATCGCACTAGGTAGCGCGGGTAGGATCCACTCCTAGTAACTGTCACCTGCTCATCCAGTATATGATCTATATGCTCACGCTGCCGTGACAACGGGGCTGGAGGTGGACACTCAGGTGTGGGGTCACTCGCAAGGGGAGGAGATGGCTCGAAAGGCTCACAAGGGATCACCGTTGGGTCCCTATATGCAACTAGATCCGATACATTGAAAGTAGAACTTATACCGTATTCCTCGGGCAAGTCCACAACATATGCATTGGATCCAATGCGTTTCAACACTCTGAATGGACCGGCTCCGCGAGCTTGCAACTTCTTAACGGTTCCAGAGGGAAACCGTTCAGGTCTTACCCTGATCATGACATATTCGCCCTCTTGGAACTCTCGGTGGTGTCGGTGGACATCGGCTAACTCCTTGTAACGTGCATTGCTGGCCTCAATATGACGACGGATGTCGTCATGCAAACTCCTAACATGCCTAGCAAACGACTCGGCCGACTCCGACACTCTAGCATGGATAGGCATGGGGACAAGGTCAACGGATTTCCTAGGCCTACGACCTGTGACAATCTCAAATGGACTCATGCCGGTAGACCTATTCACCGAATCATTATAGGCAAACTCGGCCATGGGTAGAATGAGATCCCAATCCCCGATGCGGTCCCTAACAGGACACCTCAAAAGGTCTCCCAGACTCCTATTGACCACCTCGGTCTGACCATCTGTCTGGGGATGATATGCAGTGGAAAACTTGAGGTGCGTACCCATCATATGTCATAGTGTCTTCCAAAAGTAGGAAGTGAATCTAACATCACGGTCAGACACTATAGTGCGAGGCAACCCGAACTTGCACACCACATGCGTAAGGAAAAGGCGAGCTACCCTCGAAGCATCCGAAGTCTTCGAGCAAGGAATAAAGAGGGCCATCTTCGAGAAACGGTCAACCACCACATAGACCGAATCATGCTTCCTGGAGGTACGTGGCAATCCCAAATCAAAGTCCATGCTAACATCCTGCCACGGGGCATCAGGCACGGGAAGAGACGTATAAAGGCCGGAGCTTTGCTTCTTCATCTTGGCCGTAGCACAGGTACGGCACTGAGCCACGATGTTAGCAACATCGCGCTTCAAGCTCGGCCAATAAAATCGATGCTCCACTGCCTCAATAGTCTTGTTCCGACCAAAGTGGCCGGCTAGACCTCCCGCATGTAGTTCCCACACTAAGAAATCTCGAACCGAAGTTCGGGGAACACATAGCCAGCTACCTCGAAAGAGGCAACCCTCCTGAAGCACATACTCATCACGGTCTCTCGAGGGTCCGACCTGGAGAGTGGTAAAAATCTGATCGAAGTCAGGACAATCAACATAGGCCTCCTTCATCTTCTCTAACCCTATGACCTCGGCACTCATGGTGGTAAGCAAACATGCTCGCCGACTCAAGGCATCAGCCACCTTGTTCTCCACTCCAGCCTTATGTTTAAGCACAAAGGTGAACTGCTGGAGATACTCAACCCAACGACTGTGACGCGAGTTAAGCTTCTTTTGGGAATGGAGGTACCTCAATGCCTCGTGATCGGAGTATAGGACAAACTCCTGATGTAAAAGATAGTGCCTCCAATGCCTAAGAGCCTGAACAACTGCGTAGAATTCTTTATCATATGTGGAATATCGCAGTTTCGTGTCATTCAGCTTCTCGCTGAAATATGCGATCGGGTGGGACTCCTGACTCAAAACTCCTCCTATCCCAACACCCGATGCATCACAAGAGACCTCAAACACCTTCGAGAAGTCAGGCAATCGAAGGATAGGCGTCTGGGTCATGCGCTCCTTGATGTCCTTGAAGGCGACAGATGCGGCCTTCGTCCATACAAATGTGCCCTTTCGGATACAATCCGTGATCGGGGCGGTGACGGAGCAAAATCCGCGGATGAAGCGACGATAGAACGTCGCAAGACCATGAAAGCTGCGGACATCATGAACAGTACGGGGTTCCGGCCACTCAACAATGGCCCGGACCTTCTCCAGATCGGCGGAGACCCCCGTACTAGACACAATGAAACTCAAGAAGGTAAGCTGAGGTGTCATGAAGGCACACTTCTGTGGGTTCGCAAACAGCTGCTCTCGCCGAAGAAGTAGACAGACCTGCCGAAGGTGGTCTAAGTGGTCCCCTGTGGTGCGGCTATAGATAAGGATATCATCAAAATACACCACTACAAAGACTCCAATGAAAGGTCGAAGGACCTGAGTCATGAGCCGCATGAAAGTGCTAGGGGCATTGGTCAACCCAAAAGGCATGACCAACCACTCATATAGACCGTCCTTGGTCTTAAATGCGGTCTTCCACTCATCACCTGGCCTAATCCTCACCTGATGGTAGCCACTCTTAAGATCGATCTTCGAAAAGATAGTGGCACCTGCCATCATGTCCAGCATGTCATCAAGGCGGGGAATAGGGAACCTGTACTTCACGGTGATTTTGTTGATGGCATGACTATCAATGCACATTCTCCACGTGCCATCCTTCTTCGGGGCGAGTAATGCGGGTACAGCACATGGACTCATGCTGTCCCGAACAGACCCTCTCTGCACTAACTCATCGACCTGCCGTTTAAGCTCGGCATGCTCCGTGGGACTCATGCGATAATGAGGAAGGTTGGGCAAAGAAGAGCCCGGAACAAGGTCGATGGCATGCTGATTATCCCGCATAGGTGGGAGTCCCTCGGGAAGCTCATCGGGAAAGACATCAGCATACTCCTGCAGAATGGGAACAACCTCGGGTGGGAGCTCACCCTCGGAGTCCCGCTCCACCTCTCGGACCGTAATGGCAAACACCGGACAACCCTGACTAAGCTCCTGCTCCATTTCCCGGGAGCTAATCATCATCAATCTCCTCGTCGAGGGCTCTCCTGGGCCAGAGGTAACCGTCATAGCCCGAGATGGGAATGGGGTACTATGCTCGGGAACGGAAGGCTTCGGAGTACTAGGGCCAGTAGGACCCCTGACTGATGGGCTTCTGGGCCGAACGGGTTGGAGGGTGACCCGCTGGCCAGCGTGGTCGAAGGTGCAGGTGTTCGACCGGCCATGGAGCGTGGCATCCCGGTCAAATAACCACGGCCTACCAAGAATGATACTGCCCACTTCCATGGGGAGAACATCACACCAGATCTCGTCACGGTAGGAGTGGAGCTGTAGCGGGACCAAGCACCGCAGCCTAACCGAAATGGAAGTGGTATCCACCCATGATACCTGATACGGACAAGGATGGTCTACGGGTGTGAGACCAAGACGGGCGATAGCGTTCGTGGAGATTGCATTGATACAACTCCCGCTATCGATGACCACCTTACAAATTTGCTTTCCCAGCCTACAGAATACATGAAGAATAGTAGTCCGACGCCAGTCATCACGGACCTGCGACTGGGTGAGGATACATCTGACGACCCCCACGTGGGTATCGTCCGAATGCTGGGCATCCTGGGCCTCACCTCCCATCTCATAGTACTCGTCAGCTAGCTCTTCATCTGCCTCATAGTTGACTAACTCGAGGCCCGTAGGGGTGGTATCCTCGGCCTGTGTGTCCCCAATGTGAAGAGATGGGTGGGTGGGACACTGGTTGGCGAAATGGCCAAACCCATTGCAGCGATAACACTGCTGCCGTGATCCACTAGGCTCCCCAATCATAGGTCCTTTACCTTTATCCTCCCGACGGATAGGAGGTGTAGGCAACAAAGGACGTGCAGGAGGTGCGGGTGCCGGTGGATGGGCTGTGGGTGGGGCCGTAAGATGCTGGGGACGAGGAAGGTTCCTCGAGGGTGGAGGACGAGGCCTCGGAGCAAAGGGCTCGGGGCGAGCGGGCTCCTGAGGTCGAGTCATGGGGGCCCTCGGATACGTGCCAGATGAGCCACGGGGCTCGACACTACGAAGGGGAAAGGAGCCCAACCGATGGGGTGACTCGAACTCGGCCTCGAACTGCTCCAATTCGAGAGCGATCTGATATGCCTGCTCCAAAGTGGTTGCATTGCGGCGAAAGAGTTCATATTGATAATTGGGCCGCAAACCTCTTCGAAAGCGGGATATAGTCATGGTGCTCTCTTCCGTGACCCCACACCGTAAGTAATACTCATCGAACTCGGCGGTGTACTCGGTCACGGATCGGTTCCCTTGGGAGATGCTTTGCCACTTGTCTATAAGACGTTGGCGATATGAGGCGGGAAGGTATTTCTCCCTCAATTTAATTTTCATATCATTCCAAGTACCGATTTGGGGTTGACGTCGCTGATTGAGCAGGCTCTCCACATGGATCCAATAAGTTTGGGCCTGTCCTTGTAGCTTCATCTTCGCGTATCGGACTCTTCGGTGGTCCGTCATCTCAAACCACTCGAAGTACCGGTCCATGCCGGCCTCCCAATCTAAATACACCCTAGGGTCCAAGGACCCGCTAAAGGTGGGAGGGTCCGCATGCACACCCCTAAGGATGCGGTCGTCATCATCATCATCATGATTCCGTCGTTGATTCCGACGACCATTTCCCCCCTGATCATTGTCGGAGGCATAATCATCCATTATAGGCGCATGTTGCCTATCGACATCCTCCACTTGAGCCCTTGGCACGGCGGGTGGCTGTGTCGGCTCTTGTTGGCCGTTCGTCGGTGCGGGTTGCGCCGCTACTGGGCCCTTCTCTAGAACGGCGATCCTCCCTACAAGGCCTTGAATGGACTGATCCGAACTCTCGACCCGATCCTCGAGGGCTTTCATCCGCCCTTCTAGACGCGTTCCTATGCCATCCATATGTGTACTAAGACCATCCATACGCGTGTCAAGACGTTCCATAATGGCTCGGAACATCTCGGCCGTCGAGGACTCATCGGAGCTACTGGCTCGGGAGTCCGCCATAGGTGGTGGTGGCGAGTATTGGGTACCTCAACGGGTGGGCATGCAACAGACACACGACCTAGAAGACACCGACTAATGCAAACACTCACTAAATGATGCACTTAGACCTAAACCAATATCCGGTACAGGGCGGAGTTAATCGATCCAAAGATCACTCCCGCAAGTGTGCGACCTCCCGATAGGCGTAGCCTAACGTTCGGACAACACCTTTTAAGATACCGAATTATCGGGATGAAATGTAATTTTAAAACACTCTTTTTTTTTGTTGTTTTGAAATGATGATCCCAGGCTCGACTTAGACCGTGATGCATGCAAGACATATGCAATGACTACCCTAGACTCGACTCGCTCTGATACCAAACTGATGCGGGACGGACACGGGGACCGACTCTACGTGGTATGGACCTTGGACTCTAGATGCGGACACGACCAGCAACACATGATAGGAGAGACACTAAGCCCGACACGGAGAGCTCTATGGGCTATACATCGCTAACAGAAACGCAAGCTCACTCGTCGTCCCAAGCGAGGGAAACGCGGATCGTGCGCGGTTGAAGAACCGGCAGAGTTCACGGGTAGTCGACTCACTTCCGGACTCAGATCGAGTCACGGGACGGGTCACTCTCACACTCACAGCGGTGACATGGACACACGGGCTAGTACCTATCACTCTCGGCAGCGGCAAAGACCATATACTAGCTAAGCAAATGAACGCCAAGAGGTTCGGCCCATTACCTCCACGCACCCGGCGTGGCGAAGACAACCCGGCCGAATCACGGACTCCCGGTTAACAATTATTACAGCAATACACTAAGTCGACCCACTCCACGCAGGGAGGTAAAAGGTCACATGTGGGGTCCGGGAATCACGCAACTCGGGTTGACGGGCAGCATCTTGATGTCGCCCGTCGGTGCCGAACTCCGCGTTTTCGTGCTTTCCGAACGGCGGCTTCTACGGGCCCGTGGGGCCCACGGACGGCGCTGTCCTCCGGATCTGCGGGGGTGGGACCCACTGTGATGGGGACCCCTGGTTGCGCGCCTCCACGGACGGCGGTCGGCCGGGAACACCGATCGGGGGTCGATCGGCCCCGATTCCCAATTCTTGAACTAACTTCCCACGGATTTTGATTGCTGTTTTCCGGCGCGCGCTCCGACGAAAACGACCGCCGCGATCAATCCCGACTTTGGATCAGGACGCATGAGCTATCGTTGGAAAGCTCTCTTCAAATGCTTCAATCTAGACCCAGAGAGATCTACTGGATCAGGTCGGATCAGAACTTTATTGAATTGACAAGTCCCTATTGTACAGTAACCGAAACCTTAGATCTACAGGTGAGTTGTCTGAAGACTGCCTTTGACCACGAGGAAGATGGCCGATTCAGCTCTTAAGCTCTTCACCAAACTTGTGGGATTTTGAACAAGGCGAACGGGGATATTTGTTTTGGACTGATTGGAGGTGGCTGTGATTTGTTATGATTTGTTTACTGGAGGGTGGTCGGATCTGGGAACAGATGGACAGCACTGTAGCTATCTCTGAGATCGATTTTTGAAAAATATGGGATGGCCTCAAAAAAATTCAATAAAATTTGGGGACGGTGGGGTTGATGGACAGAACTCCCAGTAAAATTGGGACCTATAAAAAAAATCGAAAAGGGGTCCGAACATTTGAAACACAGGGCGGGTGGAAATTAAAACAGCAAGCAGACAGATCTGGAAATTAAGGTTGGACGAAAATGAAAAAATATCAAAGGGGATCTTTATGACCAACCAAATTTTTTGGGATGTGCTTGACACCTCTGGAATGTCCCCTTAAAATATCAAGTCGATCTGAGCTTGTGGCTGATGGCTTAATTTCGTGGAAGCTGCTGTGGTCGGATGAAGGCAGAACTCCAGCGATCTCGGCGGTGATGCGATGGCGGCTCATGGCGACGGCGGCGGCGACCGGAATGATAAGGGGAGGAGTCACACCTCCAGAGGGAAGCCTTCACAGCTTCAAGGGGGAGAGGGAGGAGAGAGGAGGGGGGCGCACCAGGCTGCTCCAAGATATTTTCTTCCAAATGAATGCATTAATTCCTCAAAATGGGAAATTACAAGTATTTATGTGTTACATCTCACATCCATTGTCCACCGTTGGATCTAGGGGATGGGAATGGGTGGCCTGGATTGAGTGTGACACACACACATAAAATATAATAAATAAATTAAGGGGGGGGCGGCCCATTGACTAGGGTGGGTCAAGGGGACATGGTAGGTGGGAATGGGTGGATTTTGTTGACATTTGTATTCCAATGTCCCCCCACTTGGCCCACCCTTCTAGAAGTCTCCATGTGGAAGGTTGACTGACCCCACATGGGACCCTAGGCTGAGGTGGCTCAATGGGATGGGGCCTGGGGGGCCCGTGGGGCCCACGGGGTCCAAATTGCACATAAGCCCCTATTACAATCAAAATAGCAAACCGAATACAATGAAATAAACACAAATTACATACAAATAAAGTCTAACTAATATGATAAATGGGGAGGCTCAAGGCGGAGTCTCCAGGCTGTCTCCGAGCCAGATGGACGCTGAGGTGGCTCGAGTCGTGCTCCGTGTGCGGTACCGGTGGCTCGGCGTGTCGCGCCGCTCAACTACTCGGGTGTCCGCACCAATGACTCACCGTGTTGCCATCATCAAAAAGGGGGAGAATGTTGTGCCCATGTGGTCATTTGAGTCATTTGACATTCATGGTTTTGATAATGGCTAAACACTATAAGTCATTGATGTTTCCCACTCTCATATGACTGAAATACTTGATGCTTTTTCATGACAGATAAGCCAAGGAATGGAGTGGAGATGGCAAAAGTGAAAGCCCAATGATCGCACCCAAGCAAGGATGAAAATCCCTTCATAAAGTAAGAGTCGACACTTCACATAGTCAAGGTCGATGCACAATGAAGAATAGCCAACACGGGACCATGCACACTTGGTTTCAACGTCCAAAGATCTAAAGAGTTTGATGCCACAGACTGGATTGGACTGCAAATGGGTTTAAGAGATTGATTGAAGAAAATCTGTGAAAAATCAAGTTTTCGGTCGACCGCCGATCATATACCGGTCGATCGGAATTGCCAGAACCGAAAAATCTACATAACCTGTCAGTAGGGGTCGACCGCCCAGAAGGACCGGTCGATCGGTCCAGTAGTCCAGTCGACCGCCCCCCTGTTGCCGGTCGACTGAAATTGCCAGCAATGAAAAGTTCAACTCTGTAAAAAATCCGATCGACCGACCCCTACTTTCGATCGACCGACAGCCACGATGCAGCAATTGTTGACTTCAATTTCTCAACATGGGCAGCCCCTTTTCTTGGATTTGTTTAATCCTAAAGTCACCTGTGGATGTCAAAAAAAGAGAAGAAAAAGAATGTTCATGTGGCACGGACGTCTCGACATCTCAAGAGCAAGTCGAAGATGGGAAGGCCGAATAAACTCTGTACCTCCCCCAAGCAAGACGAATATATACCCGGTGCTCCGCCACCCAACAAAGAAGCCCCTCGGGCAAAAGAGACAACCCCGACTCTCCAGTCGGCATGGCCGAAGGCCGAATCATAAGAAGCTCGGAAACTCGGATGTGGGTTTGGCTTGTGCCGGAAATCACTCAAAGTCCCGAATCGGGATTCAAAAACTCCAAGCTAAACACCTCGGAGCAGGAGCATTGCAGCTGAAGTTCTTCAAGAGCACAACTGATCGCCTGAATGGTCACGAAGTGGAGACGAGGTCTAAATCAGCGTAGCCTGCACTTAAACCGGTGCGCCCTTGCTTAGGCCTTAAACCGGTGCCCCTTCCAACAGCCTTAAATCGGCGCGCCCCCCCTTCTCATTCCAAACCGGCGCGCCCCTTGTGTGCTGCTAATCTGGCGCGCACAACTCTGCGCCGTTTTAACTGAATGGCCATCCCATCCGCCAGCCGATACCCTATTTTTGCATCAGTCTTGTTCCAAGAGGGCATTCAATGCTCTGAAGCCCTACCTCCACGGGCATTCAATGCTCGAAGCTCTGTCTCCACACAGCGCAACGGCGAAGGCATGCATCGACGGTGGAAGCAGCAGAAGATTTCCCGACAAACCCGCGAACGTCCCGTCCTCGGACGAATGCCAGCGTACTGCGCAAATCAACGGACGACACCGCGGCATGTCAATCCCGTTCATCCGGCAAAAAAAAGCAAGTGGTGGGATTTTCTTCCGTTCGAGCAAAGAAAGGGCAACCCGTTCTATATATACTCTACCTGTTCCACAAAGAAACGGGCTAGCTGGCCATTAGGAAAGGAAGCCGGCACCCGAAGAGAAGAAGAAACTCAGTGTGAAGAAAAGGTCACCCGAAGAGAAGAAACCCCGTCCCTGCGCCTGATAGGTAAAAAAAAAAGAGAGAGAGATTGAGCGTGAGAGAAGAGAGGTGAGCTCGGAGGGGGAGGAGCTTGTGCTCCATTCCCCCTCCCTCGTCGATGTATTTCTTCCCTTCTCTTTGATGTATTTCCCACTTTTACTTTGGGGTAGATTCCCCGTTGTCTTTCCCCTTGCGCATGAATGAAAAGAAAAGCCCTTTTGCAATATATGATGTTCTACTTTGACCTCCTCCCCTTTCTCTTGGTTTTCTTATCATCCAGGGACCTCGGAGACCTGCCTCTTTCTGGCACGGCTTTCAGAGGAACCCATCAAAGGGATGAATGTAGATCATGGAAAATCCACTCTTAAAGGAGAGTAAGAGTAATAATAAGAATATGAAGAATAATGAAAAGAATAATGACGAAGGGAGTAAAAGAGCACGTGGTGCTAATAAGGAGAGTGATCGCCAGAGGGGTTACCTCAATAAGAAGAAAAGATGATCGCGAATACCTGGTGAAAATAAGACGCGGGATGAATATGGATTCCTTCCTCCACCTTCTATCGGCCGGCCGATGAAGGGGGTTTTCCTTGTTGATTACCTTGAAACAAAGAACAAATAACTAAAAGAAAAGTGGATCAGCCGAGAGTGAGTGTTGTATCAATCCAAAGAAACACTATGATAATGAAAGAAGAATATAGCATGCGCACCTTTTTGTTTGGTTTTAAAACCCCTAGAGAAATAGGGAGAGGAGAGGAGATGCAATACTAATGCAACAGAAAAAAAAAACGATGGACGTTTATATGATGAAGACAAACACAAACAAAGGAGAGAACCCCTGCTGTTCCTGTAAACAGTAAAGGGGAGAACCACCGGAGCAGCAGGAAGCAGAGGAAGATGGTGAACAGATCACACGGATGAAGAGAGTAGAAACTCTTCTCTCGCGCAATAACCTCTGTAACAATAACAACAGCTCTGCTTCCTTCTTTCTTCTTTTTTCTAACCTCTCGCGAGATTGACTAGGGAACTCTTTTATAAGGTTTTCGATCAAAGATAGACACAGATTCGGGAAGATAAGAATAGGCAGTGGTTGTTAACGGCAAGGACTCTAGTTCCCAGATCGAGCAAAGTGACCAAGAAAGGCAGGGAACTCTTCAGGAAAGGTGAGTTTAAGAAGGACACGAAAAGGTGAGACACGACCTACCGAAGGGCGTCAATTCAACAATTGACGACCTGCCCAAGGACGTTAATTCAAAACACGACCAGGATCAAGGCGTCACTTCCTTGATTCAATTTTGGTAAAAAAACCTTCTTTATTTGAAAATTACAAAAAGACGCCTGAAGCAAAGGCGTTGATTAAGAACATGCCCTGAGGAAGGACATTAATCACTGATTTTCAATCGTAGTGGGACTCGTAAAATACCAGGAATTGACGCCCGTATCTGTGGTCGTCCTTTCTTAAAAACACGCCCCAGATTAGGTCGCTATTTAAAACACGCCCTTCCTCAAGTCGTGAATCACTAAAAAAAGCAAGAATAAACCACAAAAAACACAAAAATAGAAAAACTTTATATTATAGAAATATTGAAGTTCTCTTTGGGGTATTATCATAGTGACATGAGATTTAATCAACAAAGCATCAATTTTGACGTGTCTACAGCTGCCCCGCCTTGGCGTCTGCTTTGCAAGGGAGTGAGACGGAATGAAGTGGAACGAACTGAAGTGGAGCGAACTGATAAGTAGATGCCAAGGTGTGATGTGACACGCCTCAGACACTAAGCATTGGAAATCTTTCCAAGATTCTGAGTGAAACAACTCCGAGTTATTCCAATGAAGCATCGATTTGCTGGATAAAGGAGACTAAACTAAGTAAATAAAATGTGCACGTGGGCACGACAGGGAGACACCATTGGAGAGCGGTTACCAGCCAACGTGGACGTGCTACAACCAAGGTAAATTTGCAAAAAAATAAAGAGAATTGAGATGAAGACCCAGCAAAGGGACATTTTCAAGGAAATAGCCTGAGCGGCTTCAGAGAGAATAAAGTACTCGATTTGGAATGGAATATCTCATGTCAACTCAATTAAGAACGAGTGACCTTCATTATTACCATAATATGAAGATTTTCAGCATGAAGCTCAAAGTCCTACATGATGCATGCTGGGCTAAAAGGAAAAAGATAAAACAAACTAAAAATAGAAAATAATCAAGGATAATATTGCTAAGCCATCTGGATTTGGTCAAGAATCCAGATCTCTGAGCTGACACTAAGCCGAAGCCCGTTTGTCCGCGTATCAACTCAGAAAGTGGAACCATCGTCCCAGACCTTGAATGACTCAACGGCCTATCCGTGTGATCAAGACTCTCCTGGAACTATCACTATTTTTGATGAAGGGGAACTCAAATTCCAGATTCACCAGAACCACAAGGTCCTTGATATGCTATATAGCGTAGATACCGTATAGTAACAATGCTTACAGGAAAGAAATACAAGGACAGAATGATGTTTCCACGAGCGATCCAAGCATCTCGGACCTGCAATCTTATACACTCAAAATTTTATTAGCTCTCTCAAAGCAAAGCAAAATATGACCATAAGTGCTTAACCAAAAATAGCTCCAATTAAAAGATAGCACTTAAGTTCATCAAAGCATGTGCAAGTCAACAAAATAACGACTGGAGCTCATGGCATCAAAATATGAAAGGCGCCTGACATCAGGGCGTCAAAACATAAAACACGCCCTTCATTAAGACGTTAAATGCACCGAGCGTTCAAGAAGAAGACGACCCATCCAGGGGTGCTAAAATAAAAAATGACCTCTGTTCAGTCGTTAATTCAACAATTGACGCCCCAACAGAAGATGTTAATTAACCACCCGCTTCCGATTCCAAATCGAAAGCAAAACCCAGTCCTAATGGCAATCAACCTCCCCACTCCGAACAGCCTTAAGACTCCTCAGACCTTTATAAAAAGGAAGGAACCTCTCTAGATCAATCAAAACAAATTCATCGAATCCTGCTTCTTCTGTTTCTGCTACTGCTCGTGTTCTTCTGCAGGCACTGCAATCGCTCAACTCCTCCTGCATACCAAAGATGGAGAGAGCCATTAAAAGATCCAAAACTTCTATTCCCAGGCTTACTGAAATCAATGGGCACATAAACAACCGGATCGCCATGAATCAGGTAAAGATTGATTCTCTGTTCCTTCTTTTATATCTTCCCCGAACTACTGCTCTTTCAAACTGCTTCTTCATATTTCTTCTGTATACTCATGTCTGTCTCTATTTTTTTCTTTTCCTTCTTCCTCAGGACTACCCAAATGTCCCAGGTGCTAGGAGATTCACAAAGATTAAGTGGCTGCCTCTTATTCTCTCCAAATTTTCTTCAGATATGAGGGTGTACTTAGCAAGATGGCACCTTCTAGGTCTAGTTACCCATGCCAAACACTATGATCAAATCCACCTCGATTGGGCTGCCATAGGAGCTTTAATTGAAATATGGCACCCTTCCACTCACACCCTCCTATTCTCAACCTTTGAAGCCACCATCCTATTGGCAGAATTAGAGTTGATCTTGGGCTTGAAGAGGATGAAGCAAGGGGATGAGGAAAAGATGGCCATCATGCCAAAACCAATCTCCTCACATGAACTATTAACCACATTGATACCTAACCCAAACTTAGCGAACCAAATCAAGGTCACTAAAGGAATTAATCTTCTAAGGCTTGCCTCATGGGTGTACAAGAGAGCGGATCAAGCTAAAGAAGAAGAAGAGATCGAACGGGTGACGAAGGCCTTCGTGGTGTGCTTGGCGGGAGCACTCTTATTCCCATCCACGGAGGATTTCCTGGAGGAGGCCCAGTTAAGCGCCGTGGTGAGCCTATGGGAAGGAGAGAGAGTTGGACCGGCTATCCTAGCCCATCTCTATAGTGGGCTTACCTCGGCGGCGATGGGAAGGCCCATCTACGGATGCATGCTAGCTCTCTCTAGTTGGATAGATCTCCACTTCAAGTTCGATCCATGTGATGAGGCCCAATAATCCTCAAGAATCTTCTCAAAGAGCCCACTCTCTTACATGACCGGTTCACTTGGGATAAGCAATAGGGTGATGAACCGATTCCTCAGATTAAGAAGAGAGCGAAATGGAGAGAACACCTCAAAGTAATGCCAAAGAACCTTTTCACTTGCGCCCCTGGAATACTCAAGACTCAAGAACTCTGTGCAAGATTCTCCCCTGGTACGGACCTTCGACTCATAGGCGCTTCAGAATTTATCTTGTACAACTCACACCGGTGCCTTCCTCAACTAGGGCTTCCACGGCAAGTATTCGAAGATCCATCTCATCTCCCTCTGATCAAGACACGGGACCTTGGCAGCAATGAGGATGGAGAAGAATGCACCACTATCCAAGCTCTGTGGAAAATCAACAAGACACATCATCCTGTGGAAAACTTAGAAGAAGACAGAGATCAGTGGAAGTCTTATGTAATTGCTTTAAGAAGCTTGAGGCCCAAAATATCTCATTGAAGCAATGTAATCTTTCTTCCAATAGATCAATGATAATATTCTGATTGAGCCAATAACACAGTGATTCTGATCAAATCTTCCAATAGCCTGCGGTTCTGTTGCAAATAACGACCCAGTCAATGTCGTTAATTTCATAAATGACGCCTCAGCATACGTCGTCTTCAATGATTGATCTCTCATAATTGACGCCTTCACCTGTGGGCGTTAACTGAATGACGTCTTGAAACAAGGCGTTAATTCGATTTAAATTCCCAAAAGATATTCGTTGAAATTCCAAAAGTAACGCCTTGAGAAAAGCCACGTTTCATATAAATAACGCCTCAGACATAATCGTTACTCAGAAACAGTAATCATTACTCCCATTACATCAATCAGTCCCCATTGAATGTGTCTGACGACGGTTATCATTCCCCATGCAAACAAAAATAACGCCTTAAGCAATGTCGTCAATTATCAAGAAACGCCCTTGTTTTAGTCGTTAATTCCATAAGACATGGCCTTCCTTAAGTCGTTAATTCTTTTTGACCATTCGACTTAACTTTCCCTCCTTTCTTCTTCTTCCTCCGTTCTCTTTCCCTCTTTCTCTCTTTTCTTCTGCAACCCTAACCGAAACCCTCCCCCATCTCTCATTCTCTCTCTCTATCTCTCTCTCCCCTCTCCACACCCTAGCCCTAGCCATGGCCGGTGGACTTAAACGGCAGAGGGTGTCGGCCCCGGAGACGGTGGACTTGGGCGAAGATGCCCACGAGGAGGAAGCCCCCCCCCCCCACGGCGGCCGAGGAGGATCCGGCGGCGATGGTCGGTGACGAGGGAGAACACGGCGACGAGGCCGTGGGAAATGAAGAAGACGAAGGTGAAGGAAGAGAAAACGAGGAAGAAGAAGAAGGTGGTGATGAAGGTGGTGAGGACGAAGAAGGAGAAGAGGAAGAGGATGGAGATGAGGAAGGAGGCACAACGACGGTGGCCGTGCCTCGCCGTGGCCAACTTCGGCGGCCACGGCAGCCACGGCCAGAACTCCGGGGAGAGTTGACTGGGCCTAGACGACAAAAGGTAAGCCCCTAAACCCAAATTTCCATTTTTTTTCATTTTTACCTCAATTTCCATAGCCCTCGGGCTAGAAGACCTGCAACTTAGAAAGAAGACGCCCGCAGGGGTGTCGTGAATTCAAGAAGAGACGCCCATACCTGGGTCGTGAATTCATTTTATTTCCTGAAAAACAATTAACATCATGAAAACACGCCCTAGAGCATGTCGTCCATTTAAATTATCATTTTTCCGTATCAATCATGCTGTTAATTCCCATGCCTTTGTTTAATTATATATTTTTTCCAATGATTTATATCGCATGCTATTTTTATTTTATTTTCACAACCTTGGAAAACAACGCCCCCCATCGAGGCGTCAATTCAATAGATAACGACCATAGGGATGGTCGTCCATTTCATTAATTCCAGAATAAATTATTAAAACCCAAAACCCATTTAAGAAAAACGTCCCATTCAGAGGCGTTACGTAAACAAATGACGACCCTGAGACGGGTGTCAATTGAAAAACCTTTAGGAATTTAGAAATTAACCTCAGAACCACGCCCCCCATCGGGGCGTTTCTTAGATAAACAACGACCTAGGGTAGGTCGTTAATTCAGAGCTCACTTAGAAACCACGCCCTCCTCAGGGGCGCTAATTAAACGAATCACGACCTGGGGATGGTCGTCAATTAAATCAAACATCAAAATAGGCAATTAAGTGAATTTCAACAAGAATAATTGAACAATTAAACCAAAATTTCTTTCTTTATGCGTGCAGGGGTTGATGAGGACACGGATCTCCTGGGTCATGGTCCGAGCAGCATACTACGGCCTCCCCGAGTTCCAGAGAGCCAGGGTAGATGCTATGGGGTTCGGGGCCTTCCTATCCATAGAGCCAGTCAGACCCGACCTACCACTTATCCAGGTTCTGAGGGAGAGATGGGATAGGACTAGCCGGGCATTCCTGATGCCTTGGGGGCATATGGTCCCTACCCTAGAGGATGTAGCTAGGATTACTGGACTTAGGATAGACGGGGAGGCAGTGAGCGGGATCACCTTACCAGACTATACCGAGCTCGCCCAGAGGCTGCTAGGGCTAGAGATGGTCTACGAGACACCTAGCGAGTGTAGGACTATCTTTCGCACCGATCTGACTACAGTGATGGGCTTAGGGGATGCTAGGCATAGGTCAGGGGAGTCCTTAGAGCGATTCTCACAGAGATTGATCGATGGTGCTAGGGCAGTCTATTGCCAGGACCCAGTCGACAGGGAGAGAGCAGACCGAGACCTGAGGAGGTTCCTACTGCTGCTGCTCGGGAGGCTATTGCTCGGCACGAAGGGCGACGTCATCAACTGCCGATTCCTAGGGATCCTCGAGGATTTAGAGGGAGTCGGCAGATACGCCTGGGGAGCTGCACTGCTGGTGCATCTACTAGCCGACCTGTCCACGGGGACAGGACGAGAGACGACTGTCAGTGGCTTCTCACCTTTTCTTCAGGTATGTATTTTTCCTCTTTTCTTTTCTTTTTATTATGCTTGTGAATTCCTTACTAATGCAATGCATGGATGCAGGTTTGGAGCCATCTGTACATGCCCATGGGGTGCGCCGACCCACGGCCAGGAGGTGAGGGAGCTTTCCCTCTAGCACGGCGCTGGCTGCCAGTGGTCTTCGGTGCCCCACTCGGCTACGAGTTGTGGGTGCTACGGAGAGAGTTCCGTGACTTCCCTCTCTCGCTGGTATGCATGAATGAATGCATTTTTTTGTTTATTTGATATTATTATGATTATGATGAGATGCTGATGACATGCATGTTTATGGATGCAGGTGCGATGGAGGCCTTACGAGGGTATGACTGAAGAGGGCCAGCCGTGGGTCGTAGCGGGCCGACCTCGTTTTGGGCATGAGCTTTGGGTTCATTGCCTGAGCGAGATCGAGCCGTTACGGCTTAGGTTGGTGATGAGGACCCTAGGCCTACACCAGGAGTGGATAGAGGTCGGGGAGCCACGGGGGATCGGGAAGAAGGCGCGCGGTCGCACGAAGGCGATCGACTGGAGAGTGCGCTTCGAGGAGCAATACGCCGACTGGCGGCGAGGCGGGACCCGAGTCACCTCCCAGGTGACTGACAGCTCCGAGTACCTCCGGCGCTACTGTGAGATATACGCCGGCCGACCCCAGATGAGGGTCTTAGGGGTATGTATGAATGCACTTGCTTCTAAAATAAAATGCAAATGCTTATGTTTCTATCATGTGACTAATATGTAATGAATGCAGGATGCACGGGACATAGCGGCGATGGATGCCCAGGTCCATCTACACAGCCTGGAGGACCAGCTGGCCGCCACACGAGCTGACCTCGAGACCCTGGTGAGTGTTTAAATTATTTCTATATGCAAATGAATTTTTATTGAATTATTGATAATTGGCCACTGACGATTTTAATAAATGCAGCGTGCCCAGCAGGGAGCCGTAGGGAGAGATACGGGGGAAGCCTCTAGCTCGAGGGGACCCAGTGCAGAGGTGACCGCACTAGCAGAGCAGCTAGCGGGAGCGGTCACGCGGGCCGAGGCTGCAGAGCGCGACCTCGCCTCACGGGTAAATTCCAAAACTCAAACTTCATTCAATTATTGATTATATAATTATGCACTGATAAAATTCATTTTTCAGACTGAGGAGCTTCGAGCCGCTCTTGCTTGCATCTGCGAGGGACAGCAGGCGATGACTGCCCAGGTGAGTGGTTTACTTTTCGTCATGTATTGCTTATTTCATGAATTATTAAACTGTGGAACTGATGATTTGTTTACCTGTTTACAGACCAGACAGTTACAGGCGGTACGTACCCAGGATGCCCTGGCCGGGACAGAGTTGGCGATCCGCGAGTAGCAGATTACAGAGTTGGAGCGGTCCTTGAGGCTACGGGAGGAGCTACCTCAGGACGTGGCAGAGCTGCGGGTTGCCCTCGAGCTGGAGCGACGAGAGCGTGCTCGAGAGCGGGAGGAGCACCTGGCGGACCGTGCCCGTCACCACGAGCTACAGCTGTCAGAGCGTGCCCGGTACCAGGAGCTGGTGGTAGCACACGAGCGTGAGCTGGCAGACTCGAGGACCCAGCTGGTCCTTTTTCAGGAGCGGCTACTAGTTGCTGAGGAGCGTTTCCAGCGAGGGCGTGAGCGAGCTCGTACTGCGGGGTACTCCTTCACTAGCTCCACCTTCGTGGCGGGTTCTTCTCTTCGAGAGAGGAGCGAGGCAGGGGGCCAGGCTCGAGTTCCAGCTTCTTCTCGGGGGCCCATGCCTCCTCCACCAGCGCCTCCTCGGGACGACGAGGATGAGGTAGAGAGTAGGAGAGAGGAGGGTGGAGGCGAGAGCTGAGAGACTTACTTGTACTCCTCCACCCTCACACTTGTACTCAGATATTCATGATGTATAGATATATGAGATTGACATTTTTGTTACCTGAGCACTTGTGTAGTTGTGTACTTGTGGTTGTGTACTTCGCTTCTTTTCCCGTTCTTCGTGTTCGCTTCACTTTGCCCTGTACTTGTAGCTGTGGTTCACACTTAAATGAACAGGTTAATTCATCTGTTCGACTTGGCCCCTTGCTCAATAAGCAAGGGGTGCCTTTACTTTCGACCTGGATAGCGGGTCAAGGGGCCAAGCCTTTAATCAAATAAGGCAAATGAAATAACCAAAAAAAAGGGAGATGCAACACGCGAGCATACGTATGCAAATAATAATCAAGATGCCCTATGCAATAATGCAAGCACACACATGAAGAATAAACCCCATTTCCTCCTTATATATTTTTTTTTCTTTTATTTTTCAAAAGACGCGCCTTAGATTAGGTCGTTATTCAAACAAAAGACGCCCTAGGTGACGGCGTGAATTTGAAAAACGTTTTTTTTTAATTTTGAGAAAGTGACGACCTGTGAGGGGACGTTATTTTGAAGGAGACGACCTGAATAAAGGCGTGAATTAAATAAAAGCGCCTTAAACGAAGGCGTTGATAAAAAAAAATTTCAAATTGGATTGACAAGGCTACCCAGACCGTGGGTCCTACACGGTCACCATTTAAGATTCGTTGGTCTTTCTTGATTAATCAAAAGGGGGGCGACGTAATAATAGTTAACTTATACCCGCGATTTCGCATGGTGCAATCTCCTAGGTTAGCCTTGACCATTCTGCTGGTTTATGACTTACCACAAAGAAAATGAAGATATAAGGAAGCCCATAAGAGATTCTGAGAAGCTCTAGATAAAACCACTTCCCCTTACCCTATGCCTGTTGGGGTTCGGTCTTTGGCGTAGGGAAACTTTGTTGCCTTTTGCCCCATTTATTTTGCATGCATACGCCCAAGGTTTTCCTTGCGGGGACTTTGCCCTCTTGACATGCTTTTTTTTCATTATTTGACTTTCACTCTGGAACTGATTTACATTGCTGAAAAATAAACCTAATTGTACTTGAGCTTTTGTGGCATTTGTTCCCTTTTGGGCCTTGACTTCCACCTACTAGGGCGGCAGATAGGCTTGGTGGATCTATCCCGAGACTTCCTTTCCTCCCTTATGGGCCGAAGAGAAAAAGAATGGGCATTGTCTTCACCTTTAGTCAGGTTTTTGACTTCCCATCGGATTTTGCACCACTTGAGTTCACGGTTTAAGTGTGTAATGTGTGCGGGTGTCAACCCCCTTTTGAGTTAACAAGACTGATGAATGAATTCTGAATTTGACCTTTCAGACCTTGAGCCCTCGTGTGCCACGGTAACCCTTTTCAATATATATATATTTTTTGGGGGGTTTTGGAAAATTCTACATATTTTTTATGTTTTTTTTTTGAAAATTCTATTTTTTTTTGTTTTTGGATTAGGGGTAATATTTCTTAAGGTACAGACCATTCCAAGGAAGAGTTAGCTCTTGTCCTTCAGCATTAATCAGTTTATAAGCATTGCCAGGATAAACCTCTTTTATAACAAATGGTCCTTCCCAGTTTGGTTGGAGTTTTAAACGAGGTCCACCAGGTTTTACAAAAATTCTCTTGATTACCATCTCACCGACTTTGAATTTTCTCTCAATTACTTTCTTTTGATAAAAACGTGAGAGTCTATTTTGATAAACACGCGCATGCTCAGCGGCGACCAGACGCTTCTCATCTAGGAGTTCCAATTGAGCAAGAAGCGAATCGCGACGCTCGTCAATAGGGAGTTCCTTGTCCAATTGTACTCGCAAAGATGGAATGAGAATCTCATAAGGGACTACCGCCTCCATTCCATAAGTGAGGGCGAAAGGGATTTGCCTAGTAGGGGTACGAATGGAAGTGCGATAGGCCCAGAGAGCTTCGACTAGCCTGTCTGGCCAATCCAAAAATTTATTAGCCTCACACGTCTTCTTAACAATTTTGATCAAAGTTTTATTAGTTGCCTCTGCTTGGCCATTGCCCTGTGGATAATAGGGAGAAGAATGATGCAATGCAATGTTATACCTGTTGCAGAGATCCTTGAGCTCTTGAGAGATAAATTGAGGTCCGTTGTCGGTGACGATGGTACTCGGAATGCCGAACCTCGTGATGATGTTCTTCATTATGAATTTGCAGACTGTTGACGCTTTAATCTCCACGTAAGCTTCCGCTTCCGCCCACTTGGTGAAGTATTCCGTTGCCGTCAGGATGAACGACTTTTGCTTGGTCAGGAGGTTCGAGTCACCAAGAGGTCCAATGATATCAAAAGCCCACATGGAGAAAGGCCATGGGGAGGACATAGGATGGAGTGAAGAAGCAGGAGAATGAATCTTGTCGGTGTGCAGTTGGCACTTAACACACCTTCGAACATAGATGGAGCAATCCTCTTCTAGAGTTGGCCAATAGAAGCCTAGCCTAAGGATCTTCTTAGCTAACATCTGGCTGTTCACATGACCACCACACACTCCGAATGCGCTTCTTCCACAACCTTCCAGGACTCATCATCGTCGAGGCATCTTAATAAAACACCCGTGAGCCCTCTTCTATAGAGCACACCTCCAACCAAAACATAACGTTGAGCCACCCTTCTAATTGCTTTCTTCTCCTCCACAGTGGCTTCCTCGGGATAGGACTGATCATTGCAATATCTGGCAATCTCATAATACCAAGGTTTCTCTTCGTCAGCCAATTCTTCTTCCCAGTCCAAAAGCATGACCTATTTGCCTTTAAGAGCTTCACTCCGCCTAACCTTCTCGAGCACCTTATCCCTAATATCGAGGAATGCACGATCCTTAATAGCTGGAGTGTCACGCTGATGAATGAGAGGAACATGGAAATCACGCTCAGGAGGGAAGACTAGAGCAGAGGCCAAAGATGCAAGAGCATCGACTAGGATGTTCTGGCTTCGAGGGACATGAATGAAGATTAACTTGGTAAAGAGTTTGGCATAAGCTGAAGCAAGCTCCTGGTAGGGTTTGAGCTTAGGATTGATAGTGCGGCATTTGACAAGCACCTGGCGTAGAATGAGTTGACTGTCACCCATGATTCGCAAAAGGGTAACACCATATTGATGAGCGGTTTGAAGGCCGGCCAAAAGAGCCTCATACTCAGCTATGTTGTTCGTGACAGGGAAGGTGAGCCGAGCAGCAAATGGGATGGTGACCCCTTCTGGTGTTAAAAGAACCATGCTGATCCCTCTTCCTTGAGAATTTAGAACTCCATCAAAATGTAACGTCCACATAGGATCATGGGGTTGATTAATGGACATCAGTTCTTCGTCTGGAAACTCCGAATTGACAGGATCAAATTGAGGGAGAGGGTGGTGAGCAAGATGTTCGGCAACGGCGTAACCTTTGATTGCTTTCTGTTGAATGTAAGTGATGTCAAATTGAGAAAGGAAACTTTGCCAACGTGCTAATCGATCAGTGAGGATAGATTTTTCAAGAAGGAATTTAATCGGATTCATGCGAGCAATGAGGTGAACCTCGTGAGCTAAGAAATAGTGTTTTAATTTCTGAACTACCCAGACTAAAGCAGCGCAAGTATTCTCCATGGCTGAGTACCTCTGCTCACAAGGGTTTAGAAGTTTAGACAAATAGTATGCTACCCTCTCTTTACCTTCTTCATCCACTTGAGCTAAGACAGCACCTACAGAGTCATCCAGGACAGAAACATAGAGAATAAGTGGTTTGTCTGGAATCGGCGGCCTCAGGACAGGAGGATTGGCCAAATAATCCTTCAATCCGTCAAAGGCTGCCTGACACTTATCATCCCAATTAAACTTGACTCCCGGCTTAGTAAGCTCGTAAAACGGCCTGCATCGTTGTGAGTGCTGGGAGACAAAACGGCGAATAAATTACAACCTCCCGATCAGTCCTCGAACTTCCTTCAAATTCTTGGGAGGAGGCATATCTCTAATGGCCTTCGCCTTGTTGGGATCAACTTCAATTCCCCTTTTGCTGACAATGAATCCAAGCAACTTCCTGAAGAAACGCCAAATACGCACTTCTTGGGGTTCATCTTCAATTGATATTCTCGTGATCTTTGCAAGACTTTAGCTAGAACCCCAGGATGCTCAATCCTTGTCCTTGATTTTACTACCAGGTCATCCACATACACTTCAATATAAATATGAATCATGTCATGAAAAATTGCCATCATAGCCCTCTGATAGGTGGCTCCAGCATTCTTGAGTCCAAAGGGCATGACCACATAACAATATGTATCCCATGGTGTAGTGAATGATGTTTTCTCTTGATCTCCCTCAGCCAAACGAATTTGATTGTAACCTGAAAACCCATCCATGAAAGAGAGAGTCTCAAATCCTGCTGTATTATCAATCAAAACATCGATATGAGGGAGGGGGAAGTCATCTTTAGGACACGCACGGTTGAGGTCCCGAAAGTCTATACAAATCCGTACCTTTCCATCTTTCTTCATGACCGGGACAATGTTAGACACCCAGTTGGGGTAGAGGACAACTCTAACAAACCTAGCCTTATGAAGCTTGTCGACCTCTTCTTTCATCTTTAAAGCCATGTTAGGTGGAAACGTCTCAACCGTTATTTGATCGGGACAGACCCTGGCTTAAGTGTAAGCCGATGTTCAACGAGCGCAGGGTCCAATCCAGGCATATCCTCATAACTCCACGCAAACATGTCCTTGTATTCTTGAAGTTCCAAAATAAGCGCCTCCTCTTCGGAGTACGGCAAATTTTTACTGATGAGGACAATCCTAGGGTCTTCCTTGGTACCCAAATTAACTTCTTTGGTAGGCTCTTCTACAGAGGCTGATGGTTCGTCGAATCTTCTCATACCACTGGCAAAGGCATCAGCCTCGTCCTCATATTCTTCATAACTTTCATCCCCCTCTTCAATAGGGTCTTCATCATTCATGATCTCGTAGACACCTAAACCCTCATAAGAAACATTAGCATCCTCATATTCCAATTCTGGCAGGATAATCAGATTCTCCACGAATTCAGGAAGGGCTAAACAAGCCTGGCATCTTCTAGCTAACTCCAACAAAAATCTACGCGGAATCTGCTTACCCTTGGATTTCTTATGAAAATCTACCCCATGAATTTTATTAGAAGAAGAAGAACAACTAGCTTGATTGAAGGAAGGAGGTGAAGAAGTGGATACAGGAGGCGATACAGAAGGAGACCCCTCACCAGAGGGGGAGAAAAGATCTATCAATGAATCATGGAAGAGTGGCCCCTGGCTTGGGACACACTCGGAAAAGAGATAAGAAGTCTCCTCAACGGAGATGGAGGACTGAAGAGTTGGAATTTTGACGTTTTTTTTCATTTTTATCTTTATCCTTATTTTTATTTTCCTTTTCTAGAAGAAAACAATGTGAAGGGAGAATAACAGGAGGAGTGGAGATTGAAAGCTTGGAGAAAGATTGAATCAGAGATGACCCGCGCGGGGGAGTGATGGAGAGTTTGGAGAATTGCTCGAGGAATAAGGGAGGAATCGGGAGAGAAATCTGCAGTGAATCTGGAGAAAAGCTGACCATAATTGGCGGTAGTCTCGGCACGCGAGAGAACAATTGAGAATGTAGGGAAACAAGAAGAGACGGATGCATAGAAGTGAGGGAAAAGAGGCCGGCCCACAGCCTATCTATTGTAAATCCTTCTTCATATGGAACATCTGGCTCTCCAGTGTCAATGTAGTCACTCAGCAACTGCCTCTTATCTGTAATCACAGCCGGCATTTCAATTAATTCATGTATTAGTGGCGGCCATTCCGGATCAGTCGGCATAAAGAGACGGCTCAAAGCAATAGTAATATCATACATATCAAACCATCTATACCAGTCACACTCTGGATCATCCATTTTCCTTCTTTTATCGGGCCTTAGAGACTCCAGGGCTTTATAAGTGGCCAATGGTGCGATATGACGAGCAAACTGTCTCGCATGAACATCTTGACAGTCTAGAATGGAGGTGATTATTGTAGTCTGCTTATTATTCTGAACGCCACCCGTGACAAAATGTGTCTTCAATGTCCAAGTAAGCGGCTGGCGATCTGTCTTCAAGGTGGATGTCATAACTGCCCATGGTTCATCTTCATTTTTGCCCGGCCCTTTGTAGCCCAGGCCGCCTCGCGTAATCAATTTCTGAGGCTTAATAGGCCTAGTCCTGCCTTGACAACTGGCACCCAGACCTTTGCCATTTTGATACCCCATTTTCATTAGAATTTTCCAACCAGGGGTGTTTATCATGCTTTTCTTCTTCTTCCCCTTTGAAGGCAAGGGCGTCATAGCAACTGTCGTGATTGTCTCGGGCGACATTGGCCGTGGGTAAGGGAGGTCTAGTATTGATAGCAATGGCTTGTTGGCAGGCCAAATAGAAGGAACTGATGAAGCCAAGTGTATATCTTCATCTGGCAGAATTGGCATACTGGTAACTTTGATGATGCGACCCTTGTGTGGAAACATAAGGCACTGATGATTTGTAGAGGGCACTGCATCGAGCTGTTGAATGTAGGGGCGGCCCAGAATGCCATTGAATGTTGGATCCATGTCCAAAATGTGGAAATCGACCGTGATTGTGGCCGGACCCAAACTGACTTTCAGTGTGATCATGCCTAGAGGAGGCTTCTTAGTATTGTCGTATGCTGTGACTGTTATAGTAGACGGCTGAATCAGAATTTCAGGAATGCCACATAATTTCAAGGTGCTAGGTGGCAATACATTGATAGATGCCCCAGTGTCCACTAGACATTGTTTCACCGCCACCTTATTGATGTCGATTGTGATGCATAAAGCATATTTCCTTGCTGAGAGTGGTGCCAGTTCATGCTCATGAAAAGTAATTGCCGGCTGACTGCTAGCGGGCGTCAAAATTGTAGTTATCTGCTCAACAGGGATGTCTTCATTGACCATAACTTTTTGCAGATACTCTTTCAGAGCTAGCTGGTGAGTGGTGGACCTTTTGATCAGTTCTAAAATGGAAATTCTTGCTGGAGTTCGGTCAAGATGCTTTAGCAAATCATACTGAGTGCCGGGTACGGACTCTTGCTCCTGTTCTTGTTCATTCGGCCCCTGCGCGGGCTCTTGCTCTCTTTGGGGAAAGATGCGCTGGAACATTCGTCCACTGCGGAGCGGTGCCATGTTTTGTCGTGCCTCTGTCGGGGCAAGTAAAGGAGGAGGGTTGGAAGAGGAAGAGGGTGTATTGGCGTTGATAAGTGGTGGAGGGGTGTTTGCAGAGGGAGTCCCTGTAGGGGGCATTAATGAAGAGTTTGACAAAGATGCCCCCGCAGGAGGCGTAGGAGTAGAAAGGGATACCCGAATGTGAGGAGAGTTGGGGGGTGGAATGAGGAGAGATCTGGGTACAAAAGGCTGAGGAACCAGGGGTGGAGGGTTCCTTGCCGATGGAGGAGTAGTGGTGGTGGGTGCAGCGGGTGTTGGTGACGGGCGGTTGAGGAGTGGTCTAGACGGCGAAGATGAAGGGTTGGTGGTGGATGGCGGAGTTCGCTGCGTGGTAGGCTGCGGAGGCGGTAAACGGGTAAGGAGAGATCGGGCTGGCAAGGATGGAGAATTGGTGGGAGCAGGTGGATTAATGGGGCGTAGAAGAGCCCGGCTCAATTGGGGAGTAGAAGAAGAAGGAAGCGTGCACAAAAGGCGCGGAGGTTGATTTGGATTATGATTAAATGCCCCGACAGAGGCGTTTTCTTCATGCCATCCCTGTCCTCTCTCCACCTCGCGGAGAGACGTGACAGGGTTCACGTGCTGATTCGGTGGGTGCTCTGGCAGTGGATTGTGGACAATCCCCATATCTTGCTGAGGTGCTGGAGCTTTCTATTGTACTTGTGGAGCCGGTTGCTGTGGCTGCTGAGCCTGCTTTTACCGAGGAGGCCTTCTTTCTTTCATAGTGGCGATAAACTGCCTCATCTCATCCCAGTTGATACCGCCCTGATCATTTAAATCATAAATGTAATCCTTGAAGTGGAAGCAACGATCAATGTTATGACCAGGGGAGCGGTGGAAGACACAGTAGCGGGATGTGTCAACATTAGCGGGCCACACTGCCCTTTCCTTTGGTAGCATGAGCAAGTTGGCAGCCGTTAAGGCATTGAAAATATCCGGGAGACTTTCTGGCAATGGCGGATAATGGGCCCTTTTGGGGCCAAGTGGTCTCCTCTGCTGTTGTTGTTGCGGTCCATAATTAGTGGGTGGCGGTACTTGGTGGTATTGTTGCGGAGCTGGAGGGTCAGTGCGGGGCGCTTGGTTTTGTGGTGTAGCAAAGGAAGGTTGAGGAGTAAATTGGTGTTGTGGGGGTGAAGTAAAGAGGGTGCCTTGTGATGGAGGTGGCGGAGGTCGTGGGTTAGTTTGGCGAAAAGGTGTGGGGTTGCCGACCGCGCCAACTTGCTCATTTATGACAGTCCCCTCAGTCGTGGGCCCGTTATTGTTGACATTTGTATTCTTTTTAACTAACCTTGGTTTTGGCTCAAACATGCCCATGATGGGTGAATCTTTCATTTGGGTCTGAATATAACGAGCTCTTTCATAAAGCTCCTCCATGGTGGTCAATCTGTTCATAGCCAGTATATGCCAGAACTGAGGGGTTGCATTGGATATAATCATCTTAACCTGTTCCGGTTCTGATAAGGTATCTTTCAACTTCTCGGCCATTGACCGCCATCTATCAGCAAATATGATGAAGTCCTCCTCGGGCTTCATTTTCTCTGCAACCAAATCCGTAACTGAAAGGGAGGGTCCAACCCTGTCCCTATACTTCTGCAAGAATTTTTTCTGAACCACATCGAAATCACTAGCATCTGCCGGATCCAGGGAATAGAACCACTCGAGGGCTGGCCCCTCTAAAGATCTTCTAAACAAGTAAGCCAATGAGGCTTTGTTGCCCTGCCAAAAGGACGTTTCATACATAAAATCCTTCAGATGAATAAAGGGATTACCAGTTCCATTGTATCGCCGAAAGTTCGGCATCTCAGAAGGTGGTAAATGAAAAACTGGCAATGTAGGAAGAGAGATCTCCGGGGCATTCTTGGCAGCAGTAACCTTGTTGAGTTTTTCTTCCATGATAGCCAATTTCTGAAGGAGCAAAGCATTAGTGTCTGACTCGACCGGGGCCGAATTTGGAATGAAGGTATTTGGCATAGGTGTCCTTAGAATTTGGGGAGGTTGAAAGAATTGGGGCCTAGCCGCTGAGTAGCTCGCCTGTTGGGCCGGCATGGCCGCACCAGGTGTCGGTGGACAAGAGGGGGGTTTATGCAAGACCGCTTGGTCATTAGTGAGGTGATGGCCACTCTCGGCCGGAGGGGGATTGGAGGATGAAGAGGGAACGGACTTCCCTTTCAAAGCGGCCTGAACTGCCTGCCGCTGGGAGTCATCTAATTGAGATAGAGCATTAATCAAATCAGTAACATTGAAGGATGGGGAAGGGTTCCCCGAAGTGTTGGAGGGTAAAGTCTGAGAAGAGGGCACAACCTCTTGAGTAGTGGTATCAACCACATGAACTTGAGGGTAATGAGAATGAGGAGGAGGGTAATTCCCTTCATGGTAGATAGAATCTTGGGGAACCTCATATGATTGACCGAAAACGTTCTCCTCCACATCATCATAGGAATATCCATAACTTGCCATGTTGATAATCTTACCTGAACGGAGTTGCATGCTTAAAAAGAGAGACAGCTTTATGAATGAATTATCACACAATCAATCACCCAATCAAAGCAAGCTTGAGCAAATCAACCCAACCAAGTTTATGCAAACAAGTTGAGATGAAGGCAAGATTTTAGTGTTATGTTTGAGATTAGAGTGAGTTAAATTGCAGAATAATTCACTCCTCTTTGCAAAGTGAAACCTAGTTTGGATCCAAGTGTAGCCTCCGTGTCAACTAGGTTCTTTCTCTTTTCTCACCAACGATAGGTTCAAGAAACTCCGGATACTTCAAGGGTACAACCAGCCCAGCGTCCGTGAGGGAATCCACGGGTGCGGGGACTTACGGAGGTCTTGGAAAAGGGATTTTCGGTCCAAAGAGATGGAATGCTCAATGGAGGGTTGTCCCGATTCCAAGAGAGGTGTGTGGAATCCTAGTGTAGAGAGAGGAGGTCTCTCAACCAAATGCCACAAAAATACAGTATAAGATAAGCCAATCACAGCAATATAATTAAATACTCAATGTAAATATGAATCCAGCATGAATAGACAGAAACAGTAAGGATCTGTAAACACACAGGAAAGAGGCGACCTGGAGGCAGTCGCTACCAACAAAAGAGACGACAGCGTGGCTGTCGTGAATTCTGGGAGGGGCTCTCGGACAATGAAAAACGCGCCTTGATGTGGGGCGCTAAATATGATAAAAACGCCTCTGACAGAGGGCGTCAAATATAAGTGGTGCGCAAGCTCGAAGAAAAACGCGCCTTGGTGTGAGGCGCTGCCAAATAAGAAAACGCCCGAGAGGAGGGTGCCAATTCACAGAAGCAACAGATATGATGAAAGACGCCTTCGTGGAAGACGTTAAACAGGAAACAGACGCCCTGGATGAAGGCGTTAAATAAAAAGGCACCTTTGTGAAAGGCGTTAATTCAACAACAGCAGTAGACTTAATCACAAGCTGGCTGATCCCGGGGAGTGTGCAGTGTGCATAGTGGAGGGTGCCCGTGGGGCACAAGGGAGGGGTACCGTGGGTACCAAAGGGAAAGGGCAGGCGTGGGTGCCAAAGGGGAAAGGGCACACGTGGGTGCCAAAAGGAGATTGTAATCAAAAGAAAAATAGTGGTAGTCCCACCGTGATCATCAATTTGTAGATCATGGAAAATCCACTCTTAAAGGAGAGTAAGAGTATAATAAGAATATGAAGAATATGAAAGAATAATGATGAAAGGGAGTAAAAGAGCACGTGGTGCTAATAAGGAGAGTGATCGCCAGAGGGGTTACCTCAATAAGAAGAAAAGATGATCGCGAATACCTGGTGAAAATAAGACGCGGGATGAATATGGATTCCTTCCTCCACCTTCTATCGGCCGGCCGATGAAGGGGGTTTTCCTTGTTGATTACCTTGAAACAAAGAACAAATAAATAAAAGAAAAGTGGATCAGCCGAGAGTGAGTGTAGTATCAATCCAAAGAAACAGTATGATGATGAAAGAAGAATATAGCATGCGCACCTTTTTGTTTGGTTTTAAAACCCCTAGAGAAATAGGGAGAGGAGAGGAGATGCAATACTAATGCAACAGAAAAAAAAAACGATGGACGTTGATATGATGAAGACAAACACAAACAAAGGAGAGAACCCCTGCTGTTCCTGTAAACAGTAAAGGGGAGAACCACCGGAGCAGCAGGAAGCAGAGGAAGATGATGAACAGATCACACGGACGAAGAGAGTAGAAACTCTTCTCTCGCACAATAACCTTTGTAACAATAACAACAGCTCTGCTTCCTTCTTTCTTCTTTTTTCTAACCTCTCGCGAGATTGACTAGGGAACTCTTTTATAAGGTTTTCGATCAAAGATAGACACAGATTCGGGAAGATAAGAATAGACAGTGGTTGTTAACGGCAAGGACTCTAGTTCCCAGATCGAGCAAAGTGACCAAGAAAGGCAGGGAACTCTTCAGGAAAGGTGAGTTTAAGAAGGACACGAAAAGGTGAGACACGACCTACCGAAGGGCGTCAATTCAACAATTGACGACCTGCCCAAGGACGTTAATTCAAAACACGACCAGGATCAAGGCGTCACTTCCTTGATTCAATTTTGGTAAAAAAACCTTCTTTATTTGAAAATTACAAAAAGACGCCTGAAGCAAAGGCGTTGATTAAGAACACGCCCTGAGGAAGGACGTTAATCACTGATTTTCAATCGTAGTGGGACTCGTAAAATACCAGGAATTGACGCCCATATCTGTGGTCGTCCTTTCTTAAAAACACGCCCCAGATTAGGTCACTATTTAAAACACGCCCTTCCTCAAGTCGTGAATCACTAAAAAAAGCAAGAATAAACCACAAAAAACACAAAAATAGAAAAACTTTATATTATAGAAATATTGAAGTTCTCTTTGGGGTATTATCATAGTGACATGAGATTTAATCAACAAAGCGTCAATTTTGGCGTGTCTACAATGAACATCTAAAGTCTCTCGTGGCACACATTTGTCCCGCTTGAATGTTAATGAAATCATCACCCGTGAGCTATGAGAGCTCTTGAAGGCTAGTCCTCGAGCTCTTCCACACTCACATCTAGGTTATCAGACCGCCGTGAGGTCTGCATTTTGAGGTCCACCCCGGAGCAATCCGTTTGGTATTTCTCTATTTTCTCTGGCAAGCCTCAGTCCGGGAGAGATGCTGCCCGATTATTGCCAGAACCGAGAGCAGAACAACAAGAACAAGCAAATAAACTAAACTCCCCGAGGGCCAGAGCTACATATGCTTGAAGCCCCTGATCACAACTAAATCTCTGAGTTCCTGCACAGACCCTCCTAATAAAACATTCAATCTTCATGCTCTTTCAACTTAATAAATGATTAAAACGCTTTAACCTCCCTCTCTATCAACTTAATCCATCAATTAAGTGAATAAAGCAATCAAAAGGCCAATCTGCAGGTTGAAGGAACAAGAGCAAAAGCAAAAAGGAGAAACATAGCATAAAGGAATGAAAGAAAACCCCCACGAAAGCTATCCCGACGTGCTCCTTAATCTGGTGCGGGCTAATCTGGCGCGCTACCCCCCCCCCCCCCCCCGCGCCGAAATAGCATTACACTCAAAACAACTTTCAAATCCTTGGAATGAATAGTACCCCCCTTACTGTTCACCCTACAAAACCGGCACGCCCTCCTTCTCTGGGCCTTAATCCGGCATGCTCCCCACTTTGACCCTCAATCCGGCGCGCCTTCTTCTTGCTTGGCCATTAAACCGACGCCCCCCCCCCATGGGTGCATCTAACCGGCGCGCTCCCTGCTCACCCTTAATCCGGCGCACCCTTTCTCCTCTTGCCTTGTTAACCGGCGTGCCTAAAAGAAAATAAGTGATTAATAAAAATAAAAGAAAATACTTGAAACTAATAAATAGAAAAAATGAAACACACGTAGGTGAATAAGTAATATTGCCCCTACCATAATCAAAATTTTCTTCCGGGGACTCCGCCCCCGGAGACCCCCGCAAGGGGCGCTGCCCCCTTGATCCCCGCGACCTGACCGGGTAGGTCAAACCCCGCGACCTGACCGCGCAGGTCGATCCGTGTGCGAGGGCGCATGTTGGCGAGTTCGGGCTTCACATTTAACAATTCGCTTCCCCGGACTATGCGTGAAGAGAAAAGCAACGATGCCCCGTGGTATCAGACGTGGACCTCGGAATCCCTGACATGGTCATGGTCTGAAACCGTCTCGGGCCAATAGTCCATCAACTTGACCCACTTCTATCGGGATCCAATCCTGTAATCCCATTAAGCTTACCGTACTCGCGGCAGACATCTGTACGGTTTATCGTCGTCTTCGATGCTTCAAATGCAGACTCTCATCCGAACAATGAAGGGTCCATTAGTGAACGACATATATATATCGGGATCTAATCCTGGAATTGAATTAAACTCGCCGTACTCGCGGCAGACATTCGTATGGTTTTGTCATCATCTTCGATGCTTCAAATGTGGGCTCTCGTTCGAACAATGAATGGTCTGTTAGTGACGGACATATATATGGGGATCTAATCCCGCACCCACATTAAACTTATCGTACCTACGGCAAACATCCGTATGGCTTTGTCGTTGTCCTCGATGCTTCAAATGCGGACTCTCGTCCGAACGACGAATGGTCCGTTAGTGATCGACATATATACCGGGATCTAATCCCACGCTTGCATTAAACTTGTCGTACTCACGGTAAATATTTGTACGGGTTAATTTCTGTTTACGTCGTGCCTTCAATACGGATCTTTGTCCGAACATAAAGTGGTCCATGAATGACCAACAAAATCTGAATGGAACGAGACAGCTCTCGTCTTCCCCGAACCTTACGTGTGGAAATATCAATAAGACCTTCGTGAGTCACGTTTGGACCACGGGTTCGCCCCAACCATGGTCATTGCCTGACCCACATCCTAGGCCTATAGCCATCTATCTCTGTACACGTCTTTATTTTGGAATCTAGTCCCGGGACACTTTCCCTCCGCCCTTCGACACCGAAAATATTAACGATGCCCACGCAAGCCTTGTTTGGACCGCGGGAGGCGCCCCCCGGAATGGTCCTGACTCGATCTCGCACCGGGCCAATAAACTCACTGATTCCCGACCGCTCTAACCGGGATTCAACCGAATGTCTCCTATCCCTTTGAACAATAAATTGTCCGTACCCCAGCATACATATGCTCCGGTTTTCCCCGTGACGATCAAAATTTTCTGAAGCCGGATGCTCGTCTGAATATCAAAATGGTCCCTTTGAACAATAAATTGTCCGTACCCCAGCATACATATGCTCCGGTTTTCCCCGTGACGATCAAAATTTTCTGCCCGCGGCCACCCTGCCTCCTGCGGGTTGTGGTTCGGGTATCAAGCTTTCTCTACCTATCCAGGTTCTCACGGTTCCTGGGCTCGAGCCCGCGTCGGGTTTTTCAGACTTTGCGGCAGCTCATGCGGCGTTCGTGGGGATGCCTACTCGGGACCGCTCGCGGCTGCCCATGAGGACGGAGGCTGGCGCTCCGCGACGCTCCTACCGGCGCTCCAACTCCACCTCCTCTTCGCGGGATCGGCAGTGTCTTTTTGAGGAGGCTCCTCCTCCCCGGCGCTCACTACGTCTCCACTCGGCTTCGGTGGGGCTGCACCAATCAGTCCACTCTTCCCTTTCCGAGGACCTCCATCAAGATGGTTCGGACATTGACCCTCTCGAGTCGCCTGGATCACCGGCCCGCCTCCGTGGTCTCCGATCCTCGTTCTCTTCTGACTCTGAAGGGCTGTTGGATGAAGAGTCTGTATTGTTAGGGATGTGATTTTTTCTTTTGGTTGTTGGGTTCGGTGGTGTGCCCTCGTCCTGGCCTCTCTTGGCCTCTTTCACTTTCGGGCCCTTTTGCCTTGTACGCCTCCTGCCCTCTTTGGGCGCCTCCCCTCCACCCCCCCTGTACCCCTTTCTGTTCCTGCTTTCCTATATATGAAAATCGCTTGCCTGGTGGCCGGGATAGTGTTTTCATCTTCTTCCGCAATGAAGAGATGAACCCCCTCTCCCGTCTCCCCCCTTGCAAGTATCAACTTTAGTTTAAAAAAAATGGTCCCTTGAGTGACCGACATATTTTGAATGCTTGCTTCCCTAGACATCGGGCTTTCTGACTGATTCGAGACTGCTATCGGCTTGTTTCTCTCGATATAGTTTCCTGGCCATGAGGCCCTGATTCTCGGTGATTAATCAAGGGTGTTCCCCTCTCTGAGGGGATGTAAATGACGTCGTGACCTTTACGGCGCGACGGGTTTTGGTCCCGGCACGAACTACACAATCGTCTGATTAGTCAGATCGCGCGCACTATGGGCTTCCACGAAGCCCGAATAAATCATCACTTTGTGACTGGCACGCCGACGCACTTAATAAACCCAATAAACAAATAAACAACGATCTTAATAAAAAATACGTCCCCAAGTCTGGCACGCCCGGTGAGACCAAAACCACCCTTCATCTCTTCGCCGGGATTCAGGGCCTCATGGCCTCCTAATAAACGATGTTTGCCTGCTTTGATGAATTGCAGGTGTTGTCTTCGCTAGCCCTATGCGGAGAAAAGCCGGACCATGCGAAAATGTTCTGTGGCCTCAGAGATGCTACTCCGAGGCACCTGCAGCTTCCATGAATCATGAAGGCCACTTAAAAAAAGAGAGAGAAGAGAAAAGAGGAGAGGGAGGGGAAATCAAATCCCCTTTCCGCAAGAAGAAAAATAAGAAAAGAAGAAAAGGAGAAAAGAAGAAAGAACAAAGAGACAAAAAGAGGGAAGAGAAAGAATCGGCGAGAGAGGGTTGTACTGCCATATTCGTCGGGACCCGTGCTGAACAAAGATTACCACTGTGGCAGTAATGCGATGGAGCTAACCACTCATCCCCTCCCTGAGGGGGTGAGCGCTCTCCGGCACACCCACCTTGGCCTATTACACAAAGAAAGAAGAGAAGAAGAAGAGAAGAAAAGAAATGACAAAAAATTGGCAAGCATGGCCGACCAAGAGAACTAGAAGATGGCCGGCATCCCACCCGACTCTAGGAGGGTCCAAGTCTATGGTGCAATGCCCTAGCCCATTCCACCTTCCTGCTGCCCCTATCCGGCATAAAACGGCCCCTCGAGTGGCTGCTAGAAGATCCAATAAGCAGCAACTGTGGCTTAATGAATTCTTACCCCCTGTGAAGAATGCTTTAACCCGCCATGGGGGCATAAGAAGCAAAGCCTCTACCCCGCCATGGGTGCACAAGAAGCAAAGACTATACCCCGCCATGGGGGCATAAGAAGCGAGAAACACGCCCCGGCATGGGGACATACAAAGAAAGAGACAAACTCCGCCCGGGGTGCACAAGAAGCAGAATACACCCCGACTCGGGGGCACATAAAGCAAAGGTTACACCCCGGCTTAGGGGAATACGAAGAAAAGTATACCTCACTCTGGGGTGGAAGAAGCGGAAGAATCTACCTCGGCCTGGGGGCACGATAAGCAACAGAGTTATACCCTGATCTAGGGGCACGTGAAGAAAAGACACACCTTGCCTTGGGTGCACAAGAAGCAAAACACACCCCTCGTGGGGGCAAGTAAAATAAAGCTACCCACCCCCTTCAGAAGCATAAGAAGCAAAAGATACACCCCGTGCCGGGGGCATGTGAAGAAAAAGATACCTCCCTTTGGAGGCATAGGAAGCAGAAGATGCACCCCCAACTTAGGAGCATTAGAAAGAGAAGCAGACCCCGCTCTGGGGACCTATGAAGAGAAATGTGCCCCGCCTTGAGGGGTAGAAGCAGCAGAATTCACACCAGCTTGAGGGCACACAAAGAAAGAAGCACACCCCGACTTAGGGGCATCTGAAGAAGAAACGTACCCCGCCATGGGAGCCTATGAAGAAAAGAATACACCCCGCCTTGGGAGTAAAATAGTTAGAGGACACCCCGCCGTGGAGGGGCATGAGAAGCAAAGACTACACCCCGCTCTGGAGACATATGAAGAGAAATGTGCCCCGCCTTGAGGGGTAGAAGAAGCAGAACATACCACGATATGGAGGCACATGAAGCATGCATCCACCCCGCTCTGGGGGCATAAGAAGCAGAAGAAAAGAAGCAGAACTGATGCGGGACGGGACCGAAACGGGCTAGGACCTACGAATGCAATGAAGTGCGGCCAGCACTCGCACGCCAAAGGCAAGCCGGGCGGCTGACCTCCGTAGCGTTCCTCCGGGTGGAGGCGTCTCTCAACAAGAAATCCAAGCCCAACGACCGTCCCTATGAGGGAAGCGCGGGGATCTCAGCGGCTAAGGAACCGCCGTGCGCCTATGGGAATCTAGTCCGAGCTCGGCGCTCGACTAGGGCCACGGAATGGGTGCTCAACTCTCAATCACGCGGTGAATAACAAGCTAGCTAGGAACCTACACACACTCACGCGGCATGCTAGAAAGTATACTAGTAAAGCAAATGCCAACAAAGGGAGCGTCGCACGTACCTCCACGCCTAGGCGTGGGGAAGAAACCCCGGCCGAGATCGACAACCCCGATACACAAGGTGAACCATAATACAACTCCAACCCAAAAATGCCCACTCCTCGCAGGGAGATAACAGGCTACAACATATGGATTCGGGGCTGTCAATGCACGGGCTGACGGGCAGCACTCGATGAAGGGTTGGCCGCGAGGAGGGTCCGGACGGTGATCGGCAGGTTCGCAGCAATGCGCGACTCGGCGGTGAAAGCTCCCACCACCCGATCCGGTGTCCGATTGAGGCGCCGTCAGTGAGGACGCGTAGCTAGGTCACGGGAGGAAGCCTCGGCCAAAGGGGGCATGCAGATTCCGTCCGTGGAAGCCGGGGGCGCACCTGCAAGTTGCGACTAGATTCTGCTCCCAGAACCGCGCGCTCGAGCGGGAAAAATGAGAAGAAGTGGCTCCGAAGGTCGAACGGAGCTCCGCTTGTTGGAGGACTAAGAGGACGCAGAGCAGCAGGTCCTGACCGAAGGAATCGGTCAGATCTGGTCGTGGCTGAGAGCAGCAAGCTCTGGAATCCGCAGGTGGTCTTGGCGCCGGGTGGACAGGGCAGACCTACGCGACCTCACGGGAATGGACGCCACGAGCAGCTCGGACGTCGGAACGAGGCGAGATCAGCGGCGTTGGACAGACGACGAAGAGAGGTACGACCGGTGAAGATCCCACGTCCAAACTCGCAAACGTCCGTCCCGTGGGATTTTTGCAAGGGGGCGAACAGAACCAGGCTCGCAGGGAGAGGGGGTCCTGCGCACGCTCACGAAGAAAATCGCCACGGGTGATGCCGAACTCCGAATGAGGCGAGACCACCTCGCACGCGTCGGCAGCTCGTAGAAGAATCACCCAAAAATGGGCTGGTCGCCCAAAGTCTCCAAGAACAGAGGAGGTCGTCGCAGCTCTTGGAGACAAGATCTGGTTGCATTGAACTTGAATCTGTGAGGAGATAGAAGAGAGGGGGAACCTCGGCGTCGCACCGAGGGGATGGGGAGTCACACCCCAGGCTTGCTCCCGTCGCAGGAACAAGGAGGGGCGCAGCCACCTTCAAGGAAAATCAGCAATTTCTTTCATTCATTAATTTCTTCTCCAAAGAAAATATAAAGTTTATATATGGGGAGGGGGAATGCTAGGGTTGAAACCCTAGCCACAAGGGAAAGGGGGAATGCGCAATGGGCTAGGGGGGAAAGGGGGGGTGCGCACCACTCCTAGAATCTAGGAGTGGATTGGGGATGGGGGCGACCAAAGGAGGGAGGGGGGTGATCGAATGGGGAAGGAAAGGGGGGGGGGCGCACCCCTCTTCCTAAAATCTAGGAGAGGGGCGGCTGCCACCTTCCAAGAGGAGGGAAAGAGGGGAGGGGGGCGCCCAAACCCTAACCCTAGGGAGGGGGGCGCAAATCTCCAGGTGGGCCAAGCCATGGTTGGGCAGCCATGCCCAATGGGCCAAGGCTTGAACCAAGAAAGTGGCCCAATAACCGCATCTACTACCTAATAAGCATAAAAGACTCAAGTAAAGCCTAATTGACCCCAATTGGCCTACAAAGGTCCACACAACTAATAAAAGTGTCTACGCAGGGACTAAACCAAGGCCCAACATGGCCTCAAATGAGAAGAAAGATCCTCTAGTAGATGCCGTAGTCGCCTAGCCAAAGAGATGCTGGCGTGCTCCGTGTGCTCTGTCGAGTGATGCGGCGCGTGTCCTCACCAATTCTCCCCGGGTGGGAAGAACTCGACCCCGTCGAGTAAGGGTCACGGTCGCTCAAGTAGCGCTCCAGCAGGTCCGGGTCGATCCTCTCCAA
Source organism: Amorphophallus konjac (assembly GCA_022559845.1). NCBI lineage: Eukaryota > Viridiplantae > Streptophyta > Magnoliopsida > Alismatales > Araceae > Amorphophallus > Amorphophallus konjac. The sequence goes on along the minus strand of CM040120.1, from coordinate 420,687,304 downwards.
CTCTCCACGTGTGATCCAGGCGTCGTCTGTCGCAGGGCGCCCTCTCCAACGCACTAGGAAGCGTTGGTAGGCTCCGCTCCTGGTCGTGGTCACCTGCTCATCCAGTATACAATCTATATGCTCGCGTTTCTATAATGGGGCTGGAAGAGGTGGACGCTCAGAAGGTGTAATACTCTCAACAGGAGGGGAGGGCCCAAAAAGCTCACTGGGAATCACCGCGGGATCCCGGTATGCCACCAGATCTGAGACATTGAACGTCAAACAGATCCCATAGTCATCTGGTAGCTCAATCTCATACGCATTCGACCCAATTCGCTTCAAGACTCGAAAGGGTCTAGCACCGCGGGCCTGGAGTTTCTTCACGGCCCCCGAAGGAAACCGTTCAGGTCTGACCCTGATCATGACGTACTCTCCCTCTTGGAACTCACGGGTGCGTCGATGCGCATCAGCTAACTCCTTATAACGTGCGTTGCTGGCCTCTATATGACGACGTACATGCTCATGCAACTGCCTAACATGCTCTGCAAAGGACTCAGCTGACTCAGAAACACGGGCCTGGATGGGAGATGGAACCAAGTCTATCGGCTTCCTAGGTCTACGGCCAGTAACAATCTCAAAGGGACTCAGACCTGTAGACCTATTGACCGAGTCATTATATGCAAACTCTGCTAGAGGTAGAACCAAGTCCCAATCCCCGACACGATCACGCACTAAGCACCTAAGAAGATCCCCTAAACTCCTATTGACTACCTCCGTCTGACCATCGGTCTGGGGGTGATAGGCGGTAGAGAACTTCAACTGGGTGCCCATCATGTGCCATAGGGTTTTCCAGAAGTAGCTAGTGAAGCGCACATCCCTATCAGACACTATAGTACGTGGAAGCCCAAACCTGGAGACACAGTGAGTAAAGAACAGACGGGCAACTCTGGAGGCGTCTGAAGTCTTGGAACAGGGAATGAACAAGGCCATCTTAGAGAACCTATCTACCACCACAAAAATGGAGTCATGCCGACGGAGGGTACAAGGCAAACCTAACACGAAGTCCATGCTAATGTCCTGCCATGGACTGTTCGGGACAGGGAGGGGAGTATAAAGGCCGGTGTTCTGCTTCCTCTGCTTGGCCATAGCGCAAGTGCGGCACTGAGCCACGATGCGAGCAACATCCCTCTTCAAACTAGGCCAATAGAACCTATGCTCAACGGCCTCAATGGTCTTGTTCCGGCCGAAGTGGCCAGCAAGACCCCCTGCGTGTAACTCCCAAGTGAGAAAATCATGAACAGACGTCCGTGGGATGCACAACCTGCCACCTCGGAATAAATGACCCTCCTGAAGGACAAACTCACTATACTCATGGGAGGGGCCCGACTAAAGGGCAGCATGAATCGGACCGAAGTCCGGGCAGTCAACATAAGCCTCCCTCAGTCTATCCAATCCCACCACCTCGACACTCATGGTGGACAACATCATCATTCGCCGACTCAGCGCGTCGGCCACCTTGTTCTCGGCCCCTGCCTTGTGCCTAAGCACAAAGGTATACTCCTGAAGGTACTCCACCCACCGACTATGACGCGCATTCAGCTTCTTCTGGGTATGGAGAAACCTCAAAGCCTCGTGATCAGAAAAGAGCACAAACTCCTGGTGTAGGAGATAGTGCCTCTAGTATCTCAATGCCTGGACGACTGCATAAAACTCCTTGTCATACGTGGAATACCGCAGTTTGGCATCGTTCAGCTTCTCGCTGAAAAAGGCAATGGGGTGAGACTCCTGACTCAAAACTCCCCCTATACCTACTCCAGAGGCGTCACAGGTGACCTCAAACACCTTAGAAAAATCTGGTAAGGTAAGAACAGGTGCCTGGGTCATGCACTCCTTGATGTTCTGAAAGGCCGTGGCCGCGGCCTTAGTCCATGTGAATACCCCCTTCCTAATGCAATCCATGATCGGGGCAGTGATGGAACTGAAGCCACGGATGAAGCGACGATAGAACGTCGCCAGGCCATGGAAGCTCCGAACATCGTGGAGGGTGCGGAGCTCGGGCCACTCCTGAATGGCGCGTATCTTCTCCGGATCAACGGAGACCCCATCTCGAGACACTATGAACCCAAGGAAGGAAACCTGATCGGTCATGAAAGCACACTTCTTCGGGTTGGCGAATAAGCTCTCTCGCCTCAAAATAACGCAGACCTGCCTGAGATGGTCTAAGTGGTGCTCCCTAGTGCGGCTATAAATAAGGATGTCATCGAAGTAGACGACCAAAAAGACCCCTATCATAGGCCGCAGGACCTGGGTCATCAACCGCATGAATGTACTAGGGGCATTAGATAGCCCGAAAGGCATAACTAACCACTCATACAGACCATCCTTGGTCTTGAATGCAGTTTTCCATTCATCCCCAGGCCTGATCCTAACCTGGTGATAGCCACTTCGAAGATCAATTTTAGAAAAAATAGTGGCTCCCGACATCATATCTAATAAGTCATCCAGTCGGGGAATAGGAAAATGATATTTCACCGTGATCTTATTGATCACACGGCTATCGATGCACATCCTCCATGTGCCATCTTTCTTCGGGGCTAGCAAAGCGGGGACAGTGCAAGGGCTCTTGCTGTCCCTGAGGGATCCCCTACTCATCAACTCCTCGACCTGCCTCTGCAACTCGGCATGGTCCGCGGGGCTCATCCTATAGTGAGGGAGGTTAGGCAACGAAGAGCCCGGGACAAGGTCGATCTCATGCTGGATGTCACGCATAGGTGGAAGGCCTCCAGGGAGGTCCTCCGGAAAGATATCAGAAAACTCGCGTAAAATCGCAGCCAACTCGGGGTTTAGCTCACCCTCGGATCCTGGGATGACATCACTCACCTCTCGAACAACAACAGCAAAGAGGGGACTACCACTGGTGAACTCCCTCTCCATCTCACGGGGACTAATCACCATCAACCTCCTAGTGGAAGGCTCTCCTAGGGTGAGGGTAGTGGAGGAGGTAGTGGCTGGCACCAAGGGTGGGGTAGGAGGGTCGGCCTTCCCCTGACGAGGGGTGTTCGTGGAACTAGGGCCGGCTGGCCCGCGGACGGCAGAATCCCTAGGCTGGGTGGGGTGGAGAGTGATCCTATGGCCGCCATGGTCAAAGGTGCAAGTGTTTGACCGGCCATGGAGGGTGGCATCCCTATCGAAGAGCCAAGGCCTACCTAGAATGATACTACCCACCTCCATAGGTAGCACATCGCACCAAATCTCATCATGGTAGGTCTGAAACTGCAATGGCACTAGACATCGAAGCCTGACAGGGATGGAGGTAGAATCTACCCAAGATACTCGATATGGAGCAGGGTGATCCACGGGTGTCAACCCAAGACGAGTAACCGTACCGGTGGATATGACATTAATGCAGCTCCCACTGTCAATGATCACCTTGCAGGCCTTCCCTTCAAGCCTACAAAAGGTGTGAAAAATGGTGGTACGACGCCAGTCGTCACTCACCAGGGGCTGAGTAAGGATACACCGGACTACCCCTAACTGCGCATCACCTTGATACTGAGTACCAGGGACACCGTCCTGCTCTCCCTCAAGCAACTCATCGAAGAACTCCTCCGCTAACTCCTGGTCGGCCTCATAGCTGACTGGCACAAGCTCAGCCGTGGGGCCAGTGGGCGAGGGGTATGTCACAACAAGCGACTCTCTAGTGGGGCACTTGATCGCATAATGGCCGACTCCACCACACCTATAACAATTGTCACGCACCCCTGTGCTAGGAGATGCTCCACCGGTCATTGGCCCCTTCCCCTTGTCATCATGACGGGCCGGGGGAGGTGGTAGCTGGGGTCGGGTAGGGAACGCGGGAGGCTGAGGGCGTGAGGTGGGGTAAGGTGGCTGCTGGCGAGGGGGAGGGAAAGTGTCCCTCGGCAGGGGAGGGCGAGGCCTAGGAACAGTGGGGTCCTAGCGAGGGGATTCCGAGGGCCGAGCCGCCGGAAACTGACTATAGGAACTAGGTGCGGTGCGTGGGTCGAACCCCCGCTGACTGGTGGCCCCTGACGTTGAGTGGAGTGAACTCCGCCTCAAACTATTCTAGCTCCATAGCGACCTGTACGCGACCTCTAAGGTGGTCACATTACGGCGAAATAACTCATACTGGTAATGGGGCCGTAGACCACGACGGAAACGAGAGACGGGCATGGCGCTCTCCTCCGTGACTCCGCATCGCAAGAAATACTCGTCAACTCTGCGATGTACTCGGACACGGTCCGATCTCCCTGGCTGAGGCTCTGCCATCTGTCAATGAGCCTCTGGCGATATGTGGCGGGGAGATACTTTTCTCGGAGTTTGACTTTCATCTCACCCAAGACTCAACCTGGGGGTCCTGACGCTGAAATATCAGACTCTCCACATTCCTCCAATACGTCTGTGCTCGCCCCAGTAACTTCATCTTGGCAAACTTAACTTGCCGGTGGTCAGACATCTCGACCCACTTAAAATACCGGTCCATGCTAGCCTCCCAGTCTAGATAGATCTTCGGGTCCAGGGACCCGTCAAAAGTGGGAGAGTCCGCGCGAACGGTCCTAAGGGCCCGATCGTCCTCATCATCCCTCTGTGGTCGGTGACCACGGTGGCGGCGGCCATTCCCCTCATAATCATTGTCGGATCCGTAATCCTCAAAGTCGGGGGCTCGCGGCCGTCGCTCCTCAGCCCTATATGGGGGGGGCTGGGCAGCTGCCGCCTGTGGGGCACGATCAACTCTAGGGGGGTCATGACGGGGCACTTCCTCTATCCTCCCTATCCGCCCGATCAGACCCTGGATAGATCGGTCAGAAACCTCAGCGCGGTCCTCTATGGCCTTGAGTCGGCCCTCCAGACGGTCGGCCTGGTCCTTAATGGCTTGTTCAGAACTAGCCAAGCGCTCCATGACTTCGGCCATGAAATCCTCTAGAGAGGGGCCTCCCTGGGTGGTACCACGGGGGTCGCCCATAGTGTCCGGGCGATGGTAGTGGGTGCCACCCTGAGTGGGCATGCAAAGGGACCTAAAGGGGCTAAAGGGGACACACTAGACCTATATGGGTGGACATATGCTAAATGGAATGCAAGACTGAACCCTAGACGCAAACCTATATGCTCTGATACCACTTTGATGCGGGACGGGACCGAAACGGGCTAGGACCTACGAATGCAATGAAGTGCGGCCAGCACTCGCACGCCAAAGGCAAGCCGGGCGGCTGACCTCCGTAGCGTTCCTCCGGGTGGAGGCGTCTCTCAACAAGAAATCCAAGCCCAACGACCGTCCCTATGAGGGAAGCGCGGGGATCTCAGCAGCTAAGGAACCGCCGTGCGCCTATGGGAATCTAGTCCGAGCTCGGCGCTCGACTAGGGCCACGGAATGGGTGCTCAACTCTCAATCACGCGGTGAATAACAAGCTAGCTAGGAACCTACACACACTCACGCAGCATGCTAGAAAGTATACTAGTAAAGCAAATGCCAACAAAGGGAGCGTCGCACGTACCTCCACGCCTAGGCGTGGGGAAGAAACCCCGGTCGAGATCGACAACCCCGATACACAAGGTGAACCATAATACAACTCCAACCCAAAAATGCCCACTCCTCGCAGGGAGATAACAGGCTACAACATATGGATTCGGGGCTGTCAATGCACGGGCTGACGGGCGGCACTCGATGAAGGGTTGGCCGCGAGGAGGGTCCGGACGGTGATCGGCAGGTTCGCAGCAATCCGCGACTCGGCGGTGAAAGCTCCCACGACCCGATCCGGTGTCCGATTGAGGCGCCGTCAGCGAGGGTGCGTAGCTAGGTCACGGGAGGAAGCCTCGGCCAAAGGGGGCGCGCAGATTCCATCCGTGGAAGCCGGGGGCGCACCTGCAAGTTGCGACTGGATTCTGCTCCCAGAATCGCGTGCTCGAGCGGGAAAAATGAGAAGAAGTGGCTCCGAAGGTCGAACGGAGCTCCTCTTGTTGGAGGACGAAGAGGACGCAGAGCAGCAGGTCCCGACCGAAGGAATCGGTCAGATCTGGTCGTGGCTGAGAGCAGCAAGCTCTGGAATCCGCAGGTGGTCCTGGCGCCGGGTGGACAGGGCAGACCTGCGCGACCTCACGGGAATGGACGCCACGAGCAGCTCGGACGTCGGAACGAGGCGAGATCAGCGGCGTTGGACAGACGACGAAGAGAGGTACGACCGGTGAAGATCCCACGTCCAAACTCGCAAACGTCCGTCCCGTGGGATTTTTGCAAGGGGGCGAACAGAACCAGGCTCGCAGGGAGAGGGGGTCCTGCGCACGCTCACGAAGAAAATCGCCACGGGTGATGCCGAACTCCGAATGAGGCGAGACCACCTCGCACGCGTCGGCAGCTCGTAGAAGAATCACCCAAAAATGGGCTGGTCGCCCAAAGTCTCCAAGAACAGAGGAGGTCGTCGCAGCTCTTGGAGACAAGATCTGGTTGCACTGAACTTGAATCTGTGAGAGATAGAAGAGAGGGGGAACCTCGGCGTCGCACCGAGGGGATGGGGAGTCACACCCCAGGCTTGCTCCCGTCGCAGGAGCAAGGAGGAACAAGGAGGGGCGCAGCCACCTTCAAGGAAAATCAGCAATTTCTTTCATTCATTAATTTCTTCTCCAAAGAAAATACAAAGTTTATATATGGGGAGGGGGAATGCTAGGGTTGAAACCCTAGCCACAAGGGAAAGGGGGAATGCGCAATGGGCTAGGGGGGAAAGGGGGGGTGCGCACCACTCCTAGAATCTAGGAGTGGATTGGGGATGGGGGCGACCAAAGGAGGGAGGGGGGTGATCGAATGGGGAAGGAAAGGGGGGGGGGCGCACCCCTCTTCCTAAAATCTAGGAGAGGGGCGGCTGCCACCTTCCAAGAGGAGGGAAAGAGGGGAGGGGGGCGCCCAAACCCTAACCCTAGGGAGGGGGGCGCAAATCTCCAGGTGGGCCAAGCCATGGTTGGGCAGCCATGCCCAATGGGCCAAGGCTTGAACCAAGAAAGTGGCCCAATAACCCATCTACTACCTAATAAGCATAAAAGACTCAAGTAAAGCCTAATTGGCCCCAATTGGCCTACAAAGGTCCACACAACTAATAAAAGTGTCCACGCAGGGACTAAACCAAGGCCCAACATGGCCTCAAATGAGAAGAAAGATCCTCTAGTAGATGCCGTAGTCGCCTAGCCAAAGAGATGCTGGCGTGCTCCGTGTGCTCTGTCGAGTGATGCGGCGCGTGTCCTCACCAATTCTCCCCGGGTGGGAAGAACTCGACCCCGTCGAGTAAGGGTCACGGTCGCTCAAGTAGCGCTCCAGCAGGTCCGGGTCGATCCTCTCCAGCTCTCCACGTGTGATCCAAGCGTCGTCTGTCGCAGGGCGCCCTCTCCAACGCACTAGGAAGCGTTGGTAGGCTCCGCTCCTGGTCGTGGTCACCTGCTCATCCAGTATACAATCTATATGCTCGCGTTTCTATAATGGGGCTGGAAGAGGTGGACGCTCAGAAGGTGTAATACTCTCAACAGGAGGGGAGGGCCCAAAAAGCTCACTGGGAATCACCGCGGGATCCCGATATGCCACCAGATCTGAGACATTGAACGTCGAACAGATCCCATAGTCGTCTGGCAGCTCAATCTCATACGCATTCGACCCAATTCGCTTCAAGACTCGAAAGGGTCCAGCACCGCGGGCCTGGAGTTTCTTCACGGCCCCCGAAGGAAACCGTTCAGGTCTGACCCTGATCATGACGTACTCTCCCTCTCGGAACTCACGGGTGCGTCGATGCGCATCAGCTAACTCCTTATAACGTGCGTTGCTGGCCTCTATATGACGACGTACATGCTCATGCAACTGTCTAATATGCTCTGCAAAGGACTCAGCTGACTCAGAAACACGGGCCTGGATGGGAGATGGAACCAAGTCTATCGGCTTCCTAGGTCTACGGCCAGTAACAATCTCAAAGGGACTCAGACCTGTAGACCTATTGACCGAGTCATTATATGCAAACTCTGCTAGAGGTAGAACCAAGTCCCAATCCCCGACACGATCACGCACTAAGCACCTAAGAAGATCCCCTAAACTCCTATTGACTACCTCCGTCTGACCATCGGTCTGGGGGTGATAGGCGGTAGAGAACTTCAACTGGGTGCCCATCATGTGCCATAGGGTTTTCCAGAAGTAGCTAGTGAAGCGCACATCCCTATCAGACACTATAGTACGAGGAAGCCCAAACCTGGAGACACAGTGAGTAAAGAACAGACGGGCAACTCTAGAGGCGTCTGAAGTCTTGGAACAGGGAATGAACAAAGCCATCTTAGAGAACCTGTCTACCACCACAAAAATGGAGTCATGCCGACGGAGGGTACGAGGCAAACCTAACACGAAGTCCATGCTAATGTCCTGCCATGGACTGTCCGGGACAGGGAGGGGAGTATAAAGGCCGGTGTTCTGCTTCCTCTGCTTGGCCATAGCGCAAGTGCGGCACTGAGCCACGATGCGAGCAACATCCCTCTTCAAACTAGGCCAATAGAACCTATGCTCAACGGCCTCAATGGTCTTGTTCCGGCCGAAGTGGCCAGCAAGACCCCCTGCATGCAACTCCCAAGTGAGAAAATCACGAACAGACGTCCGTGGGATGCACAACCTGCCACCTCGGAATAAATGACCCTCCTGAAGGACAAACTCACTATAGTCACGGGAGGGGCCCGACTGAAGGGCAGCATGAATCGGACCGAAGTCCGGGCAGTCGACATAAGCCTCCTTCAGCCTCTCCAATCCCACCACCTCTACACTCATGGTGGACAACATCATCATCCGCCGACTCAGCGCTTCGGCCACCTTGTTCTCGGCCCCTGCCTTGTGCCTAAGCACAAAGGTATACTCCTGAAGGTACTCCACCCACCGACTATGACGCGCATTCAGCTTCTTCTGGGTATGGAGAAACCTCAAAGCCTCGTGATCAGAAAAGAGCACAAACTCCTGGTGTAGGAGATAGTGCCTCCAGTATCTCAATGCCTGGACGACTGCATAAAACTCCTTATCATACGTGGAATACCGCAGTTTGGCATCGTTCAGCTTCTCGCTGAAAAAGGCAATGGGATGAGACTCCTGACTCAAGACTCCCCCTATACCTACTCCAGAAGCGTCACAGGTGACCTCAAACACCTTAGAAAAATCTGGTAAGGTAAGAACAGGTGCCTGGGTCATGCGCTCCTTGATGTTCTGAAAGGCCGTGGCCGCGGCCTTAGTCCATGTGAATACCCCCTTCCTAATGCAATCCGTGATCGGGGCAGTGATGGAACTGAAGCCACGATGAAGCGACGATAGAACGTCGCCAGGCCATGGAAGCTCCGAACATCGTGGAGGGTGCGGGGCTCGGGCCACTCCTGAATGGCGCGTATCTTCTCCGGATCAGCGGAGACCCCATCTCGAGACACTATGAACCCAAGGAAGGAAACCTGATCGGTCATGAAAGCACACTTCTTCGGGTTGGCGAATAAGCTCTCTCGCCTCAAAACAACGCAGACCTGCCTGAGATGGTCTAAGTGGTGCTCCCTAGTGCGGCTATAAATAAGGATGTCATCGAAGTAGACGACCAAAAAGACCCCTATCATAGGCCGCAGGACCTGGGTCATCAACCGCATGAATGTACTAGGGGCATTAGATAGCCCGAAAGGCATAACTAACCACTCATACAGACCATCCTTGGTCTTGAATGCAGTTTTCCATTCATCCCCAGGCCTGATCCTAACCTGGTGATAGCCACTTCGAAGATCAATTTTAGAAAAAATAGTGGCTCCCGACATCATATCTAATAAGTCATCCAGTCGGGGAATAGGAAAACGATATTTCACCGTGATCTTATTGATCGCACGGCTATCGATGCACATCCTCCATGTGCCATCTTTCTTCGGGGCTAGCAAAGCGGGGACAGCGCAAGGGCTCTTGCTGTCCCTGAGGGATCCCCTACTCATCAACTCCTCGACCTGCCTCTGCAACTCGGCATGGTCCGCGGGGCTCATCCTATAGTGAGGGAGGTTAGGCAACGAAGAGCCCGGACAAGGTCGATCTCATGCTGGATGTCACGCATAGGTGGAAGGCCTCCAGGGAGGTCCTCCGGAAGATATCAGAAAACTCGCGTAAAATCACAGCCAACTCGGGGTTTAGCTCACCCTCGGATCCTGGGATGACATCACTCACCTCTCGAACAACAACAGCAAAGAGGGGACTACCACTGGTGAACTCCCTCTCCATCTCACGGGGACTAATCACCATCAACCTCCTAGTGGAAGGCTCTCCTAGGGTGAGGGTAGTGGAGGAGGTAGTGGCTGGCACCAAGGGTGGGGTAGGAGGGTCGGCCTTCCCCTGACGAGGGGTGTTCGTGGCACTGGGGCCGGCTGGCCCGCGGACGCAGGATCCCTAGGCTGGGTGGGGTGGAGAGTGATCCTATGGCCGCCATGGTCAAAGGTGCAAGTGTTTGACCGGCCATGGAGGGTGGCATCCCTATCGAAGAGCCAAGGCCTACCTAGAATGATACTACCCACCTCCATAGGTAGCACATCGCACCAAATCTCATCATGGTAGGTCTGAAACTGCAATGGCACTAGACATCGAAGCCTGACAGGGATGGAGGTAGAATCTACCCAAGATACTCGATATGGAGCAGGGTGATCCACGGGTGTCAACCCAAGACGAGTACCGTACCGGTGGATATGGCATTAATGCAGCTCCCACTGTCAATGATCACCTTGCAGGCCTTCCCTCCAAGCCTACAAAAGGTGTGAAAAATGGTGGTACGACGCCAGTCGTCACTCACCAGGGGCTGAGTAAGGATACACCGGACTACCCCTAACTGCGCATCGCCCTGATACTGAGTACCAGGGACACCGTCCTGCTCTCCCTCAAGCAACTCATCGAAGAACTCCTCCGCTAACTCCTGGTCGGCCTCATAGCTGACTGGCACAAGCTCAGCCGTGGGGTCAGTGGGCGAGGGGTCTGTCACAACAAGCGACTCTCTAGTGGGGCACTTGATCGCATAATGGCCGACTCCACCACACCTATAACAATTGTTTCACGCCCCTGTGCTAGGAGATGCTCCACCGGTCATTGGCCCCTTCCCCTTGTCATCATGACGGGCCGGGGGTGGTGGTAGCTGGGGTCGGGTAGGGAACGCGGGAGGCTGAGGGCGTGAAGTGGGGTAAGGTGGCTGCTGGCGAGGGGGAGGGAGAGTGTCCCTCGGCAGGGGAGGGCGAGGCCTAGGAACAGTGGGGTCCTGGCGAGGGGATTCCGAGGGCCGAGCCGCCGGAAACCGACTATAGGAACTAGGTGCGGTGCGTGGGTCGAACCCCCGCTGACTGGTGGTCCCCTGACGTTGAGTGGGAGTGAACTCCGCCTCAAACTGTTCTAGCTCCATAGCGACCTGGTACGCGACCTCTAAGGTGGTCACATTACGGCGAAATAACTCATACTGGTAATGGGGCCGTAGACCACGACGGAAACGAGAGACGGGCATGGCGCTCTCCTCCGTGACTCCGCATCGCAAGAAATACTCGTCAAACTCTGCGATGTACTCGGACACGGTCCGATCTCCCTGGGTGAGGCTCTGCCATCTGTCAATGAGCCTCTGGCGATAAGTGGCGGGGAGATACTTTTCTCGGAGTTTGACTTTCATCTCACCCCAAGACTCAACCTGGGGGTCCTGACGCTGAAATATCAGACTCTCCACATTCCTCCAATACGTCTGTGCTCGCCCCAGTAACTTCATCTTGGCAAACTTAACTTGCCGGTGGTCAGACATCTCGACCCACTCAAAATACCGGTCCATGCTAGCCTCCCAGTCTAGATAGATCTTCGGGTCCAGGGACCCGTCAAAAGTGGGAGAGTCCGCGCGAACGGTCCTAAGGGCCCGATCGTCCTCATCATCCCTCTGTGGTCGGTGACCACGGTGGCGGCGGCCATTCCCCTCATAATCATTGTCGGATCCGTAATCCTCAAAGTCGGGGGCTCGCGGCCGTCGCTCCTCAGCCCTATATGGGGGGGGCTGGGCAGCTGCCGCCTGTGGGGCACGATCAACTCTAGGGGGGTCATGACGGGGCACTTCCTCTATCATCCCTATCCGCCCGATCAGACCCTGGATAGATCGGTCAGAAACCTCAGCGCGGTCCGCTATGGCCTTGAGTCGGCCCTCCAGACGGTCGGTCTGGTCCTTAATGGCTTGTTCAGAACTAGCCAAGCGCTCCATGACTTCGGCCATGAAATCCTCTAGAGAGGGGCCTCCCTGGGTGGTACCACGGGGGTCGCCCATAGTGTCCGGCGATGGTAGTGGGTGCCACCCCGAGTGGGCATGCAAAGGGACCTAAAGGGGCTAAGGGGGACACACTAGACCTATATGGGTGGACATATGCTAAATGGAATGCAAGACTGAACCCTAGACGCAAACCTATATGCTCTGATACCACTTTGATGCGGGACGGGACCGAAACGGGCTAGGACCTACGAATGCAATGAAGTGCGGCCAGCACTCGCACGCCAAAGGCAAGCCGGGCGGCTGACCTCCGTAGCGTTCCTCCGGGTGGAGGCGTCTCTCAACAAGAAATCAAGCCCAACGACCGTCCCTATGAGGGAAGCGCGGGGATCTCAGCGGCTAAGGAACCGCCGTGCGCCTATGGGAATCTAGTCCGAGCTCGGCGCTCGACTAGGGCCACGGAATGGGTGCTCAACTCTCAATCACGCGGTGAATAACAAGCTAGCTAGGAACCTACACACACTCACGCGGCATGCTAGAAAGTATACTAGTAAAGCAAATGCCAACAAAGGGAGCATCGCACGTACCTCCACGCCTAGGCGTGGGGAAGAAACCCCGGCCGAGATCGACAACCCCGATACACAAGGTGAACATAATACAACTCCAACCCAAAAATGCCCACTCCTCGCAGGGAGATAATAGGCTACAACATATGGATTCGGGGCTGTCAATGCACGGGCTGACGGGCGGCACTCGATGAAGGGTTGGCCGCGAGGAGGGTCCGGACGGTGATCGGCAGGTTCACAGCAATGCGCGACTCGGCGGTGAAAGCTCCCACGACCCGATCCGGTGTCCGATTGAGGGTCCGTCAGCGAGGGCGCGTAGCTAGGTCACGGGAGGAAGCCTCGGCCAAAGGGGGCGCGCAGATTCCATCCGTGGAAGCCGGGGCCGCACCTGCAAGTTGCGACTGGATTCTGCTCCCAGAACCGCGCGCTCGAGCGGGAAAAATGAGAAGAAGTGGCTCCGAAGGTCGAACGGAGCTCCGCTTGTTGGAGGACGAAGAGGACGCAGAGCAGCAGGTCCCGACCGAAGGAATCGGTTAGATCTGGTCATGGCTGAGAGCAGCAAACTCTGGAATCCGCAGGTGGTCCTGGCCCCGGGTGGACAGGGCAGACCTGCGCGACCTCACGGGAATGGACGCCACGAGTAGCTCGGACGTCGGAACGAGGCGAGATCAGCGGTGTTGGACAGAGGACGAAGAGAGGTACGACCGGTGAAGATCCCACGTCCAAACTAGCAGACGTACGTCCTGTGGGATTTTTGCAAGGCGGCGAACAGAACCAGGCTCGCAGGGAGAGGGGGTCCTGCGCGCGCTCACGAAGAAAATCGCCACGGGTGATGCCGAACTCCGAATGAGGCGAGATCACCTCGCACGCGTCGGAGCTCGTAGAAGATCACCCAAAAATGGGCTGGTCGCCCAAAGTCGCCAAGAACAGAGGAGGTCGTCGCAGCTCTTGCAGATAAGATCTGGTTGCACTGAACTTGAATCTGTGAGAGATAGAAGAGAGGGGGAACCTCGGCGTCACACCGAGGGGATGGGGAGTCACACCCCAGGCTTGCTCCCATCGCAGGAGCAAGGAGGAACAAGGAGGGGCGCAGCCACCTTCAAGGAAAATCAGCAATTTCTTTCATTCATTAATTTCCTCTCCAAAGAAAATACAAAGTTTATATATGGGGAGGGGGAATGCTAGGGTTGAAACCCTAGCCACAAGGGAAAGGAGGAATGCGCAATGGGCTAGGGGGGAAAGGGGGGGTGCGCACCACTCCTAGAATCTAGGAGTGGATTGGGGATGGGGGCGGCCAAAGGAGGGAGGGGGGTGAACGAATGGGGAAGGAAAAGGGGGGGGGGCCGCACCCCTCTTCCTAAAATCTAGGAGAGGGGCGGCTGCCACCTTCCAAGAGGAGGGAAAGAGGGGAGGGGGGCGCCCAAACCCTAACCCTAGGGAGGGGGGCGCAAATCTCCAGGTGGGCCAAGCCATGGTTGGGCAGCCATGCCCAATGGGCCAAGGCTTGAACCAAGAAAGTGGCCCAATAACCCCATCTACTACCTAATAAGTATAAAAGACTCAAGTGAAGCCTAATTGGCCCCAATTGGCCTACAAAGGTCCACACAACTAATAAAAGTGTCCACGCAGGGACTAAACCAAGGCCCAACATGGCCTCAAATGAGAAGAAAGATCCTCTAGTAGATGCCGTAGTCGCCTAGCCAAAGAGATACTGGCGTGCTCCGTGTGCTCTGTCGAGTGATGCGGCACGTGTCCTCACCAAGAACACACCCCACTCTGGGGACATACGAAGAGAAATACGCCTCGCCTTGAAAGGGGCAGAAGAAGCAGATGAATCCACCCCGGTCCAGGGGCATAAGAAGCAGAAGAATACGCCCCACGTCGGGGCATAGAAGCAAACAGGCATACACCCCGGCTTGGGGGGATCTGAAGAAGGAACGTGCATCGCGCCCGGCGGCGTAAGAAGCAAGGACTACACCCCGACTAGGGGGCACAGAAGCAAAAGGACACACACCCCGACCTGGGGGGCATACGAATAAAGCTACACCCTACCTTAGGGTTACATGAAGAGAAATATCCCTCAGGCCTAGGGGCATAAGAAGCATGAAGTTACACCCCGACTTGGGGGCACATGAAGAGACCCACCCCGCCATGGGGGCATGAAAATAAGAAATACACCCCGCCTGGGGGCATAGAAGCCATAAAGAATACACCCCGACCTAGGGGCACATGAAGAGAAATATATCTCGCCACGAGGGCATAGAAGCCAAAAAGAATACACCCCCACCTAGGGGCACAAAGCAAAGAGACCTACCCCTGACCTAGGGGGCAGATGAAGAAAAGGTACACTCCAACCTGGGGGCATGTTGAGAGGAATACACCCCAGTCTGGGGGCATTAATGAGAAAAGAAGAGCAGAACAAAAAGAAAAGAGATATGAGGCAGGCGTGGTCTTCGAACTCGCCTCTTCACATAAAAGAAAGAGAAAAGAAGAAAGAAAGTCATGAGGCAGACGTGATCTTCGGACCCGTCTCTCCATACAAAGGAAGAAGAGAAGAAAGGAAAGAAGGTCTCGAGGCAGACATGGTCTTTTACCTTCAGCCTTCGGCCATCCACCCAATAAACCTCTCACATGGTCGGCGTCACGACCTTTCGTCTGGACTGATAGATGTTCAGCCATCGGGGCTTTAATCCGATAGATGTTCAGCCATCGGGGCTTTAATCCGATAGATGCTCAGCCATCAGGGCTTTAATCCGATAGATGCTCAGCCATCGGGGCTTTAATCCGATAGATGCTCAACCAATCGGGGCTTTAATCCGATAGATGCTCAGCCATCGGGGCTTTAATCCGATAGATGCTCAGTCATCGGGGCTTTAATCAGATAGATGCTCAGCCATCGGGGCTTTAATCCGATAGATGTTCAGCCATCGGGGCTTTAATCCGATAGATGCTCAGCCAATCGGGGCTTTAATCCGATAGATGCTCAGCCAATCGGGGCTTTAATCCGATAGATGTTCAACCATCGGGGCTTTAATCTGATAGATGCTCAGCTAATCGGGGCTTTAATCCGATAGATGCTCAGCTAATCGGGGCTTTAATCCGATAGATGTTCAACCATCGGGGCTTTAATCTGATAGATGCTCAGCCAACCGGGGCTTTAATCCGATAGATGCTCAGCTAATCGGGGCTTTAATCCGATAGATGTTCAACCATCGGGGCCTTAATCCGATAGATGCTCAGCCAATCGAGGCTTTAATCCGATAGATGCTCAGCCGATCGGGGCCTTAATCCGAAAGATGCTCAGCCAATTGGGGCTTTAATCTGATAGATGCTCAGCCAATCGGGGCTTTAATCCGATAGATGCTCAGTCAATCGGGGCTTTAATCCGATAGATGTTCAGCCAATCGGGCTTTAATCCGATAGATGCTCAGCCGATCGGGGCCTTAATCCGAAAGATGCTCAGCCCATCGGGGCTTTAATCCGATAGATGCTCAGCCAATCGGGGCTTTAATCCGATAGATGTTCAGCCATCGGGGTTTTAATCCGATAGATGTCCAGCCATCGGGGCTTCAACCCGACAGATGTTCAGCCGTCGGGGCTTCAATCCGACGGATGTCGACAGCCGACGACTGAGCCAACATATGATCAGCCATCGACATGCAAGCCGACAGATGCACAGCCACTGGCAGCCACGCCGACAGATGACCAATCCCTATGTGTAAAACTCCCCCCTTCCCTACTACAGCATTGATTTTGTACCCAAAAAAAAGAGAAGAAAAGAGGAAGAGAAAAAAAGAGGAAAAGGAAAAAAGGGGAGAAAAAATAAAAAAAAGAAGAAGAAAAAAGGAGAAGAGAAAGAAAAGAAAAGAAAGGAAAGAGAGAGCAGGAAAAGAGCGGGAGACCGTCCCCCATTTCCGAATCATCACACCATTTGTTAAAAATATATATATATCTCAAGAGACAAATAGACTTCGTCGGTCTCCGCCACCCTGGTGGCACCGATGAATAAACACCTTACCCGGACCTTACGTTCGGACTAAAGAATAGATCTCCTTCATGCATAGGCACCGTCCCAGTGCCGACGAACATCTCAAGAGACGCATAAGCCACGTTGGCCTCGGCCCCTTTGGTGGCGCCGACATACAAACTCTTCTCGCCATCCCTTGGGGTGGTGGCTATTCCCTTCGATTTGGACTTCGCGTCCGGATTATCAACTAAACAAACTTTTCTCTCCATCCCTTCGGGTTGTGGAGTATCCAGTTTTTGATCAAGGCTTTCCGTCCAAGCCAATGAGTAAAAAAAAAGAGAGAGAGCCTTCTTGCTTGGCCCGGACCTTCCGTCCAAGTCAATGAATAAAAAAAAGAAGGGAACTTCCTTGCTTGGCTCGGACCTTCCGTCCAAGTCAATGAATAAAAAAAAAGAGAACTTCCTTGCTTGGCTCGGACCTTCCATCCAAGCCAATGAATAAAAAAAGGTGCTTTCTTGCTTGGCTCAGACCTTCCGTCCAAGTCGATGAACAAAAAGAACCTCCTTTGCTTGGCTTGGACCTTCCGTCCAAGTCAATGAACAAAAAGAACTCCTTTGCTTGGCCCGGACCTTCCGTCCAAGTCAATGAACAAAAAAAGAAACCTCATTTGCTTGGTTCGTACCTACCGTCAAAGCCAATGAATAAAAAAAAGAAGGGAACTTCCTTGCTTGGCTCGGACCTTCCGTCCAAGTCAATGAATAAAAAAAAGGGGAACTTCATTGCTTGGCTCGGACCTTCCGTCCAAGCCAATGAATAAAAAAAAGGAACTTTCTTGCTTGGCTCGGACCTTTCGTCCAAGTCCATGAACAAAAAGAACCTCCTTTACTTGGCTTGGACCTTCCGTCCAAGTCGATGAACAAAAAGAACTCATTTGCTTGGCCCGGACCTTCTGTCCAAGTCAATGAACAAAAAAAGAAACCTCCTTTGCTTGGTTCGGACCTTCTGCCTAAGCCAATGAATGAAAAAAAGAGAGAGCCTTCTTGCTTGTCCCAGACCTTCCGTCCAAGTCAATGAATAAAAAAAAAGGAACTTCCTTGCTTGGCTCGGACCTTCCGTCCAAGTCGATGAACAAAAAGAACCTCCTTTGCTTGACTTGGACCTTCCGTCCAAGTCGATAAATAAAAAGAAACCTCCTTTGCTTGGTTCGGACCTTCCGTCCAAGCCAATGAATAAAAAAAGAGAGAGCCTTATTGCTTGGCCCGGACCTTCCGTCCAAGTCAATGAATAAAAAAAAAAAACCTCCTTGCTTGGCTCGGACCTTCCGTCCAAGTCAATGAATAAAAAAAACTTCCTTTGCTTAGCTCGAACCTTCTGTCCAAATCGATGAACAAAAAGAACCTCCTTTGCTTGGCTCGGACCTTCCATCCAAGTCGATGAACAAAAAGAACCTCTTTGCTTGGCTCGGACCTTCCGTCCAAGTCAATGAATGAAAGACCCCTTTGCCTTGGCACTCACCCCGTGCCAATGAATAGACCACGTCAGCTCCCGACACCCTGTCGGCCCCAGCAAATAAACCCTTCGCTTCGAACGTTCCACCCGAATGCATAAAATCCATCTCACTCCGTTGGAGCCCTCTCAAAAGCATCCGGCTTGGACCTCCCATCTGAGTCGATGAATGAATAACTCTCCTAAACCTATCACGAGTCACCAACTCCCCCTTGGGATTTGCCTCATCTAAGTCGTTTTAGGCCTCTTGCCTAAGACGACGCATAGACCCTTTATCCTTGCTTCAGTATTTACCCCATGACGATGACTAAACCCCCACTCTGACATCTCGATCCACGTACATATGCGATGAAGTGATCCCCTCATCCCTTTGTTGAAGGAGTGAGCGCTTTCCTGTGAATTCGCATCGGACTAGCATCCCACTGGCTCGGAAGAACATATATCCTATCGAAGAACTCTACAAACGTAGGCCCTGCGCACTCTTCCCTCGCTTGCGCCGCCCACGAGTGGGGGGCAATTGTGGACGTCAAAAAAAGAGAAGAAAAAGAATGTTCATGTGGCACGGACGTCTCGACATCTCAAGAGCAAGTCGAAGATGGGAATGCCGAATAAACTCTGTACCTCCCCCAAGCAAGATGAATATATACCCGGTGCTCCGCCACCCAACAAAGAAGCCCCTCGGGCAGAAGAGACAACCCCGGCTCTCCAGTCGGCATGGCCGAAGGCCGAATCAGAAGAAGCTCGGAAACTCGGACGCGGGTTTGGATTGTGCCGGAAATCACTCAAAGTCCCGAATTGGGATTCAAAAACTCCGAGCTAAACACCTCGGACCAGGAGCATTGCAGCTGAAGTTCTTCAGGAGCACAACTGATCGCCTGAATGGCCGAGAAGCGGAGACGAGGTCTAAACCGGCGTGGCCTGCACTTAAACCGGCGCGCCCAAGCTTAGGCCTTAAACCGGCGCGCCCCTTCCAACTGCCTTAAACTGACGCGCCCCCCCTTCTCATTCCAAACCGGTGTGCCCCTTGTGTGCTGCTAATCCGGCGCGCACAACTCCGCGCCGTTTTAACTGAATGGCCATCCCATCCGCCAGCCGATACCCTATTTTCGCATCAGTCTTGTTCCAAGAGGGCACTCAATGCTCTGAAGCCCTGCCTCCACGGGCATTCAATGCTCGAAGCTCTGTCTCCACACAGCGCAGCGGCGAAGGCATGCATCAACGGTGGAAGCAGCAAAAGATCTCCCGGCAAACCCGCGAACGTCCCATCCTCGGACGAATGCTAGCGTACTGTGCAAATCAACGGACAACACCGCGGCATGTCAATCCCATTCGTCCGGCAAACAAAAGCAAGTGGCGGGAGTTTCTTTCATTCGAGCAAAGAAAGGGCAACCCATTCTATATATACTCTGCCTGTTCCACAAAGAAACGGGCTGGCTGGCCATTAGGAAAGGAAGCCGGCCCCCGAAGAGAAGAAGAAACTTAGTGCGAAGAAAAGGTCACCCGAAGAGAAGAAACCCCGTCCCTGTGCCTGCTAGGTAAAAAAAAAGAGAGAGATTGAGCGTGAGAGAAGAGAGGTGAGCTCGGAGGGGGAGGAGCTTGTGCTCCGTTCCCCCTCCCCCATCGATGTATTTCTTCCCTTCTCTTTGATGTATTTCCCCCTTTTGCTTTGGGCTAGATTCCCCGTTGTCTTTCCCCTTGCGGATGAATAAAAAGAAAAGCCCTTTTGCAATATATGATGTTCTGCTTTGACCTCCTCCCCTTTCTCTTGGTTATCTTATCATCCAGGGACCTCGGAGACCTGCCTCTTTGTGGCACGGCCTTCAGAGGAACCCATCGAAGGGATGAACATCTAAAGCCTCTCATGGCACACATTTGTCCCGCTTGAACGTTAATGAAATCATCACCCGTGAGCTGTGAGAGCTCTTGAAGACTAGTCCTCGAGCTCTTCCACACTCACATCTGGGTTATCGGACCGCCGTGAGATCTGCATTCTGAGGTCCACCCCAGAGCAATCCGTTTGGTGTTCCTCTATTTTCTCTAGCAAGCCTCAGTCCGGGGGAGATGCTGCCCGATTGTTGGCAGAACCGAGAGCAGAACAACAAGAACAAGCAAATAAACTAAACTCCCCGAGGGCCAGAGCTGCATATGCTTGAAGCCCCTAATCACAACTAAATCTCTGAGTTCCTGCACAGACCCTCCTAATAAAACATTCAACCTTCATGCTCATTCACCTTAATAAATGATTAAAACGCTTTAACCTCTCTCTCTATCAACTTAATCCATCAATTAAGTGAATAAACCAATCAAAAGGTCAATCTGCAGGTTGAAGGAACAAGAGCAAAAGCAAAAAGGAGAAACAGAGCATAAAGGAATGAAAGAAAACCCCCACAGAAGCTATCCCGGCGTGCTCCTTAATCGGCGCGGGCTAATCTGGCGCGCTACCCCCCCCCCCCCCGCGTCGGAATAGCATTACACTCAAAACAACTTTCAAATCCTTGGAATGAATAGTGCCCCCCCTTACTGTTCACCCTACAAAACCGGCGTGCCCTCCTTCTTTGGGCCTTAATCCGGCGCGCTCCCCACTTTGAGCCTCAATCCGGCGCGCCTTCTTCTTGCTTGGCCATTAAACTGGCACGCCCCCCATGGGTGCATCTAACCGGAGCGCTCCCTGCTCACCCTTAATCCGGCGCGCCCTTTCTCCTCTTCCCTTGTTAACCGGCGTGCCTAAAAGAAAAGAAGTGATTAACAAAAATAAAAGAAAATACTTGAAACTAATGAATAGAAAAAATGAAACACCCGTAGGTGAATAAGTAATATTGCCCCTGCCATAATCAAAATTTTCTTCCGGGGACTCCGCCCCCGGAGACCCCCGCAAGGGGCGCTGCCCCCTTGACCCCCGTCACCTGACCGGGTAGGTCAAACCCCGCGACCTGACCGCGCAGGTCGATCCACGTGCAAGGGCGCATGTTGGCGAGTTCGGGCTTCACATTTAACAATTCGCTTCCCCGGACTGTGCGTGAAGAGAAAAGCAACGATGCCCCGTGGTATCAGACGTGGACCTCGGAATCTCCGACATGGTCATGGTCTGAAATCATCTCGGGCCAATAGTCCATCAACTTGACCCACTTATATCGGGATCCAATCCCGCAATCCCATTAAGCTTGCCGTACTCGCGACAGACATCCGTACGGTTTATCGTCATCTTCGATGCTTCAAATGCGAACTCTCATCCGAATAATGAATGGTCCGTTAGTGACCGACATATATATATCGGGATCTGTGGACGTCAAAAAATGATGATGAAGAGCATACGGCATGTACGTCGCCGCATCCGAGAGCAAGTCGAAGACGGAGATGCCAAATAAACCCCATACCTCGCCCAATCAGGACGGGAACACACTTGGTGGCCAGCTACCCGACAAGGAAGCCCCTCAAGCAGAAGGCGTGGCCACGGCTCTCCAAACGGCTATGCCGAAGCCCAAATCAAGAGAAAACCTGAGAGTTCGGACACGGGTTCGGCATATGTTAAAAACCATTCGCAATTCTAAACTGGGGCTCAAAGGCTTCAAACCAAACACTGCGGAGGCAATGCATCAAAACCGGAGCATTCTGGGAATATATGCGGTCGTCTGAACGGCCGAAACCTTAAGAAAAGGCCCAAAACCGGCGTGGCCATCACTTAAGCCGGCGCGCTCTTAAACCGGCGCGCCCCCCTTGGGCTTCCTTAAACAGACGCGCTCCCTTCTCCCTTGGGGTGTTAAATCGGTGCGCATCACTATTCACATATCACTATTCATGCCACTATTCATATCACTATTCACGCCTTACTATTCAAGCCATTCTCGTTTTGTTGTTAATCCGGCGCGCACAATGTCGCGCCGTTTTTAACCCGAAGCTGTCCCATCTTGCTTTCGGCCCCCTGTTTCCCCCAAACAGATGGACCGAGAGTTGCGTGAAGCAGAGAAGTTTCCCGACATCACCCAACAATCCGTCGGCCAAGCCCTGGGAAGTCACGTGAAGCAGAGAAGTCTCCCGACATCACCTAACAATCCGTCGGCCAAGCACTGGGAAGTCATAAAGAGCCGGCTACCAACTCCTCTGTCGGGAGGAAAGATAGGAAGAAGCTTCTAGGAGCTTTCTTCCCCAGAAGATACCTCCCCTGCATCCTCTACGGGAGAACAGAAGTATAAAAAGGGCCAAGGAAGAGAAGGAAAGGGTTGTTGTTGTTGGTTGGCTGGGTCGGCTGGGCATTCTACTTCCACGGCTCCACGGGTTCAAGGGTTGCAGAGAGCAGAAGAGAAGAAGAAAAGAAGAGAGGTGAGGGTGAGAAGAGAGTTTGGGAAGGGGGAAGAGCTTGTGCTCTATCCCCCTCTCCGTGAGTGTTTTGCCTTCTTCCTCCCCCTTTGTTTCCTCTTGCTTTCGGGGTAGATCCCCTGCTGTATTTCAATCTTCCCCAGGTTTGTGGATGAATAAGAGAGTTATCTTCTTGCAAATACTCGTCCCGCTTCGCGAATCATCACCCGTGAGTAGTGAGAGCTCTTGAAGGCTAGTCCCCGAGCTTCTTTTTCCGCACTCACATCTGGGCTATCGGACCGCCATGAGGTCCGCATTCTGAGGTTCACCCCGAAGTAATCCGTTTGGTGTTCCTCTATTTTCTCTGGCAAACCTCAGTCCGGGGGAGATGCTGCCCAATTTTTGCCAGAAACAAGAACACATAAGAACAAACGAACATACTAAGCTCTCTGGAGATAAGAACAGCATATGTTTGAAGCCTCTGAATCAAACTGAACCTCCGAGTTCCTGCATGAACAAAGCCTTCCAAATAAAACATTCAAACTCTCATGCTAATTCACCTTAACAAGTGAACAAAACACTTA
Source organism: Amorphophallus konjac (assembly GCA_022559845.1). Lineage (NCBI taxonomy): Eukaryota > Viridiplantae > Streptophyta > Magnoliopsida > Alismatales > Araceae > Amorphophallus > Amorphophallus konjac. The sequence goes on along the minus strand of CM040120.1, from coordinate 420,664,167 downwards.
AGCTTCCTCTCTACAAGCTTAATCCATCCATTGAATGAACAAATCAATCATCAAAGTAACGCACGGGTGAAAGAAGGAAGAAACAGAATGAAATAAAACCCACAGAACTTAACCCGGCGAGCCCCTAATCCGGCGCGGGTTAATCCGGTGCGATACCCCCCCCCCCCCCCGCGCCGGAATAGTGTCACACTCAAAGCCACTTTTGAATTCTTGGAATGAATAGTGCTTAAATCCGGCGCGCCCCTTTGCTTGCCTTAATCCGGCGCGCCCCTTGCTTGGCCTTAATCCGGCGCGCCCCCTTATGCTCCCTTATGCGGCGCACCCCTCTTAGCCCTCTATTCCGGCGCGCCCCTAGCCCCTCTTGAACCCCCTTATCCGGCGCGCCCCTCTTGTGTTGCCTTATTCCGGCGCGCCCCTTTGTCATGTTAAACCGGCGTGCCTGAAAGAAAGAAAGTGATTAACCGAATAAAAAGAAGAGACTTGAATCTAATGGATAAAACAAATGAAATTAGTATTGCCCCTCCATAATCAAAATTTTGTTCTGGGGGCTCCGCCCCCGGAAACCCCCGCAAGGGGCGCTGCCCCCTTGACCCCCGTGACCTGACCGGGCAGGTGGAACCCCGCGACCTAACCGCGCAGGTCGATCCGCGTGCGAGGGCGCACGTTGGCGAGTTTGGGCTTCACACTTAACAATTCACTCCCCCCGGACTGTGTGCAGCAAAGAGAATTCAAGAGTGCCTCGTGGTATCGGACGTGAGCCTCGGAATTCCCGATATGGTCATAGTCCCGAACCGTCTCGGGCCAACAGTTCATTAAGCTGACCCGCTTCTACCGGGATTCAGTCCCGCAATCACATTAAACTTGCCGTACCTACGGCAAACATCCGTATGGCTTTGTCTTCACCTTCGATGCTTCAAATGCGGACTCTCGTCCGAATAATGAATGGTCCGTTAGTGACTGACATATATACCGGGATCTAATCCCGCACTTACATTAAACTTGCCGTACTCACGGCAGACATTTGTACGGTTTGTCATCGTCTCTTACGCTACAAACACGGACTTCCGTCCAAACAAGAAATGGTCCGCCAGTGACCGACATGTGCACGTTTGTGAACGTTTAAGCCCCAATGTGGGGTTCGTTCAAACGCAATCCGAGATTTCACTCTCGCTTCCATTACTATGAATTTCAGGCCATTGGGCCCCCTTTTCCGGTGATTAATCAAGGGTTTTCTCCTCTCCGAGGGGATGTAATTAACGTTGTAGCCTTTATGGTACGACGGGTTCTCAGTCCCGACATGATACACACAATCGTCTGATTCGTCAGATCGAGCGCACCATGGGCTTCTTTCAAGCCCGCATAAATCGTCACCTAGGTGACTGGCACGCCCTCGCACTAATAAATCGATCAAACGAACAAAAGGACGAATAAACTAATAAAATGAGCAACGTCCCGAAAGTGTGTCCACAGGATCTAATCCCGGTATTGAATTAAACTTGCCATACTCGCGGCAGACATTCGTACGGTTTTGTCGTCGTCTTCGATGCTTCAAATGCGGGCTCTCGTCCAAACAATGAATGGTCTATTAGTGACCGACATATATATAGGGATCTAATCCCGCACCCACATTAAACTTGCCGTACCTACGGCAGACATCGGTATGGCTTTGTCGTTGTCCTCGATGCTTCAAATGCAGACTCTTGTCCGAACGACGAATGGTCCGTTAGTGACCGACATATATACCGGGATCTAATCCCGCGCTTGCATTAAACTTGCCGTACTCACGGCAAACATTTGTACGGGTTTATTTCCGTTTACGTCGTGCCTTCAATACGTATCTTTGTCCGAACATAAAGTGGTCCATGAATGACCAACAAAATCTAAATGGAACGAGACAGCTCTCGTCTTCCCCGAACCTTACGTGTGGGAATATCAATAAGACCTTCGTGAGTCACGTTTGGACCTCAGGTTCACCCCAACCATGGTCATTGTCTGACCCACATCCTAGGCCTATAGCCAGCTATCTCTGTACACGTCTTTGTTTTGGAATCTAGTCCCGAGATATTTTTCCGCCGCCCTTCGGCACCAGAAATATTAATGATGCCCACGCAAGCCTCGTTTGGACCGCGGGAGGCGCCCCCCGGAATGGTCTTGACTCGATCTCGCACCGGACCAATAAACTCACTGATTCCTGACCACTCTAATCGGGATTCAACCGAATGTCTCCTATCCTTTGAACAATAAATTTACCGTACCTCGGCATACATATGCTCCGGTTTTCCCCGTGACGATCATAATTTTCTGAAGCCGGACGCTCGTCCGAATATCAAAATGGTCCCTTGAGTGACCGACATATTTCGAATGCTTGCTTCCCTATACATCGGGCTTTCCGACTGATTCGAGACCGCTATCGGCTTGTTTCTCTCGATATAGTTTCCTGGCCATAAGGCCCTGATTCCCGATGATTAATCAAGGGTGTTCCGCTCTCTGAGGGGATGTAAATGACGCTGTGACCTTTACCGCGCGGAGGGTTTTGGTCCCGACACGAACTACACAATCGTCTGATTAGTCAGATCGCGCGCACTATGGGCTTCCACGAAGCCCGAATAAATCGTCACTTTGTGACTGGCACGTCCACGCACTTAATAAACCCAATAAACAAATAAACAACGATCTTAATAAAAAGTCCGTCCACATCACCCAATCTTGGATTTGGAAGTGTAGAAGCAAGCAAGGCTATCACAGTGATCCAAGGAAGCTCATTTCACAAGGAAGAAGAAGCTATTGCAGCTGAATCAAGAGGAGAGCTTTGCGAAGAAGAAGATGCCTCTGTTTGTGATCTACATCATGTGAAGATAAGAAGAAAAAGAGGGAGCCCTTGCTGAAGCATCAGATTCACCTCCTTCATTTTAGACAAGATCTTTTCGATTCTAGCATATCTCCATATCTTGTTTGAACATTTTCATCTTGTTCTCTTTTCAATTTGTTCGAGCTATTAAAAATATGAATCGTCCCTACCGCGGTTTGTAGGAAGGCAGTTGGAAGGTGCTCCAATCTACGGTGTTGTCATCCCTACCGGTGGTTAGTAGGAAGGCAATCAGAAGTTCTCCGATTTACGGTTTGATGCGCTGCACTAGTGAAGCCTCACCGGGTTTGGTGAGGGGTGGACGTAGGACTGGGGATTCAGTCCGAACCACCTTAAAATCTTGTGTGTTGTGGTTTGCTTGTGCGATTGCTTTGTGCTAGATGCATGCTTAGGTTCAATCTTTATTTTACTTGTTCATCTTGCTAAGCAAATTATTATGTCCTTAGTTAAGCTAGTTGTATTCCGCTGTAATTTTCTTTATCTAGCTTTAAAGAGGGGTGTTCTGCGAAAAGAGGGGCAGATCTATCCACCCCTCCCCTCTAAATCCGACATCCACTACTCAACACACCGTGAAACGAATAGAACTTCTACCTATCCCACCGTCGAGGAACAGTTTTTAGGGGAGAAGGCTAACAGACATACTCCTTGCCCTTCATCTTCTGAAAGATCTGGTACATTGGGGCAGTGAGGGGGGTATACCAGTCGAACTTGGGTAGGGGCAACTATCGGTCGTGGTCCCGTAGGCCCCACTTGTGATCTGGCCAGGGTGACCAGTCAGAGTGGCATTTCTTGTCTTCTCCGTCTTCCCGGGTTGCCCAGCAGGTGTCTAATATGTTCTCATATTCTACATGTCATAAGGCCACGGAGATGAGGTCTGCCAGGGTGGCAGGAGGGTGTAGGACCAGGTCTCACTGGAGGGATGTAACCCTTGTGCCCTCGGTCAAAGAAGTAATGACGAAGGCCACATCGAGGTGCGGAATGCACACGGCCTCGGATTGGAAAGGGGTGACATAGTCGCAGATGGCCTCGTCGCGATTTTGCCTTAATGCTAGTAGCTCAGCAGTTGTCTTTGGCCTCTGACCTCCGATGATGCTCTCCTTGCACAGCTTGCTAAACTATCAAAAGTTGGTTATGGTTCTTGGGCTGAGGGCCTGGAACCAGGCTTGGGTACCGTCCACTAGAGTGGTGGCGAAGGCATGGCACTTGATAGCGTCAGAGGCTCCCTTTAACGTCATAAGGGCTTTGGGCCTATGGGACATCGTGGCTAGAAACGGTGGCATTTATGCATATAGTAGAGGTGGGGAGAAGCAACAGGGGCGTACCTTGGCCCGACGGGAGCGGATGCCTCATCCTCCTAGCGACAGGGCAGTTCTCATAGATGGTGTCATTCTGTAGAGATGAAAATTTGGTGTCTGCCCGTGCGACCCTTGTGGGCGGCTTGTGGGTCCCTGGGGCACCCTTGAATGGTCTGGGTTTTATCCTTTTGTTGAAAAGGGGCTCTCGTTGGAGAAAGGCTTGAGATCTTACTGTATAAGCACTGACCTTCATGTGCATCTATCGATATGGGACTATGTGTACGCCCTTTTTAAGCCCTTTACAATAACCATCATAACATAGTAACAATCGATCTATCCACGTCGCCTTCTAGCTCTATGCACCCGTCTCCCTCTTTATGGGCTTCCTCGATCATCATCCTCCGCATGAGGTGTAGGCGGTGTCAATGAATCTATGACATCCAACTACTGTGTTTGTGATCCACCTGACTTAGAGGAGGGGCCTGCGATGAAGATCCCTGTGCAGAATAATATGCCCGGTGTGGTGGTGGTACCCATTCATATATATGACCCGGAGAAAATCCCTCATGGAGTTTAAGGGTTGAGATGACGATCCGGGAACACACGGAGCTAGAGTGTACGTACAATGGCGTTGGAGTACTGTGTCATGTGTATTGTGGATCAGTTGCTGAAGCTGGAGGATCATAATATGGGATACGTACGTGGAGCTGTTGCATGCTGTCCTCCACGAAGCTTTAAGATATCCTCCTTCACGGCGGGTAACAACATTTGAACTAGCTTACTTATCAACAACTCCCTCGTTTGGAATGTCATACCCACCTACCAAAATTCATATATAGAAACCAGAATTGAAAATGACATTACTTAATAATCCAAAATTAAAACAAGTGATGGAGATCAAAGAAAAAAAACACTCACTAGAGCACGTTCCATATATATATAGGCCCCTCGGATAGTACTCTGTCAGTGAGCGCCTCCCAGCTGAAAGGTGTGAGATACAGTCATACAGAAGTGATATATATATATATATATATATATATATATGTATATTGCTCCCTGTACCACTGGCGAACAGCACCCTCAACCACCTCCTCCTGGATAGGTTGAACAATGTGCAGTAGCTCTATCATTCCATCTAGCAACCGAGCTAGCTAGCATGATATGTCTGCCACTTTTCACGCGCGTGTCTACGTCCGGCCATCTATATATACTCGGCTGTATTGTTCTAGTGGTGGAGGAACACAACTCCTGACGAATGCCAAATTTATTATCGTCACACGCTCTCTACCTACCGTATGAATCCCCATGATCGTCATACAAAGCATATATAGGTACATATATGAGCTCACCAGAGCTGTGGACTTTCTATGAAAACGGGGCTGATGCATGCATGACATGTCCTGATGCATGCATGTACGGCTCCCAATTAAGTGTTCTACGAGAGTAGCAGTAACTTATTAGAATTCATTACACAAAATAATGGAGGAGGAAATTGATCAACACCGCAATCTACGTGGCTCTCCTCCCGAACGTCGAAGTCATTTCTATAAAATCCCCGAGTACAGCAAGCCACTTGGCACTGCACGATTTTATATGCCACCTATAGATCACATACAAAACAAGCCATCCCATGTTTAAGCAATCATAGGATTCTTTATCTGACTGATCATATTTAATATTCGAGAGATGCATGTACGTACGAGTCCGATATTTTCTAACTAATCTGACCCATCACGAGTGCCAAATGGTTTCAAAGCCAACATGTCAAAGAAGATCTACGGCAGGTGGGTCTCCGACTTTCCGACCACTCAATCCTCTCATGTAGGAAGATCGCTGAAGTCCTTTCACACAGTTGGAGCATATATATACATGTGAAAAGAATACCTACCGTGTCTAATTATATTACAACCAAGACTCAGCATTCGACGTAGTCTCTCCTTTACTGTGCCCGGGTTCTTTAACTACACAATGAGCACTGGTCGCGCATTCAGATGGGATTCATATCCACTATCATCCGAAAGGTGTTTTGTTTTTTAGTTGAACTCGTTTGGGTGTCCGTGCCGGACGGAGGAAGCAGAGGTATGACTCGACGGCTTGGATCAAGATCGGGTAATTCATGAATGACTGTCTGGAATAGTATGAAATTCCACCACATATGCCCTGTGGTAATTTGCGAAAGTGTGCCATTCCAACATGTAATTGTAACGATCCCAATTAACAATGCCAAGAGAACAAAATAATTGATTGTTATCCTCCACGTCGTCAATTCGATACAAAGCTTCTTGATTATCTAGGATTTCAAATTGAGTAATATTATGTGCACCTAATTCGATGCACAAAGTCAACTCAAATTATCTCGTACCTTATCATTGGTATATATATATATATATATATAAGTTTTTTCGGCTTCCATTAATTAATCCCAGGCCGCCCCCCGCCGCCGGTACCCTCTATATATTTCAAGACTTCAAGTTACCTTAATCATACATCCTCTCTACCTTCCTCCCACTATACATATATATATATATATATATATATATATATATATATATATACTTCTACATATGATGCTCCTGTGAAGGCCCCAGGTGTACAACAACTGGGCGGCATGCATGGATGGGGATTTGAATATAACTAAGGCCTCCCCTTAATTTATAAAAGGAGTGGATCCTCCCTGATCATTGATTATCAAAGTGCTCCAGTACTCCTTTTGCCACCGAGACATGTTAATTAATTAGTTGCCTTAATTCTTCCATTCTCATGATCTCCCTTTTCCTTTCCGGATTTCTTTTAATTAATTAGGTGCATGCATGCCTTTTAGAGTTGCACATATAAGCAACTATCTTTATATATACGTACGTACATACATACATATATATATATCCACTCCTTACCTGTGGAAACGTTTATGCCTGCCATATAATGTAACTCAAGTATCATTGCAGCTGCATGTTTGCCAGGAAACTTTCGAGTATTCTCTTCTAACAATCATTTAACCAGTGTGTAGTCCAATATAAGATCGATTTTAAGGTGTATGATGATATTTTACTCTGTTTTAATTCAACTCCTTTGGTGTTCTTTCAAGGAAGAACTTAGAATAGAAAGACATGCATCCAACTATATATTTACTGGTTAAGCATTGTAATCGCTCTGTCTATTGACAACTAAGGTTAATTAATCACATAATGCTGTATATATATATATACGCAAGAAGGAGACCCCTCCCTCATCACTTTGGGTTGCGGCAGCCGGTGGTGACGTCCACACCGGCAGCATCATGGGATACATTACATTAAACGGTGCCTAGACATGTACAGGACAGAGACCACCCAACCTCACCGCGTCTCCTCCCGCGGGTATGCCAATTTTTCGCCATTTTCCTTTCCTCTGTCTCGTCAAGCTTGGCGGTGGTGACGACGATGGTGACGATGGCAGTCGCCGTGCCCCTCCCGAGTTCTTCTTAACATCGGCAGAAGAGACTTCAGATGAGGTGGGGTGGTGGCAGTACGTACGTGGTGGAAAGAGTGTGTGGGTGTGCGTGGGTGTCACTGCATGCGTGGTTGGTGCCAACTACGTTAAGGATGACTTAATTAGCTAGCACTTTGATGGGGTTGGCACGTCAGACACCCTCCATCCGGAGGTCAGAGGGCTTTTCAAGGGAACTCCCATGTTGAATTAAATGCAGTTTAAAAGGAAAAAAAAGACTTCAACTGATATGTCAGCTCGAGTGAAGATCGATCATTGATCACTGCATTCAGATCGATAGTGTGTAGTTATACCGTCAACTTGTAATCAAGACTGTTAATGGATCAGGTCAGTCCGACAAATCCATGAATTTAACCCGATTTCAAGTCGGATCACAAGACATGTAACTCTTAATCAGACTTAAAAATTTAACTCGACTAGACTCAGAAGTCATACTCAAACTTTGAATTTAACCCGTGGTCCAATCCTACTCATTCTCTTTTTTTTTATCACTTCAAATTTTAAAAATTTCTTTATTAAAAATATATTATTTTACTTAATTATAAAATTAAATTTCCTTTTTAAATAAATTAAACAATTAACCTCAAATTTTTAATTAATTTAATAAATTTATATTATTAAATATATTATTTTATTTTTTATTTAAATTTTCGAGTCAAATCAGACCGAATCTTAATTGATTTATATTTTTTATTAATATCAGATCCGATGTAACTCGGACCCAGACACTTTAATTCTTAATTTGCCGCAATTGGCTGTTTTTATTGGACTCAGATGGTCCACAAACCTGTTCTATAAAAAGGAGGGGCATTCGAACGATGTCTGTCGAGGTGTCGATGGAAACTGAAGTTCGAGAGGAGGTTTTTGGATGGTCTTGCATGAAGCTCAAGGGTAAAAAATCTGCTGCACGGCCTGGATTTGTGCACCACCAGGTGGTGCAGCAGGTTAAAAAAAATCAATTTTTTTTACAGGTTGACCCCGACCTGTTCTACATGTCTATACAGTCCGATGTCAAATTAGATGACTCAAAAGAATTTTAAAAAAAATTAAGATCAGACGCCTTTAACGGGTCCCAGTAGTCCGATCTAAAGATCAAACTGTACGGGCATGTAGGTCCAGCCCGACATGGAAAAATATTTAATTTTTTTTTCATTTTACCTGCTGCACCACCTGGTGGTGTACCAAGCCAAGCAAAGCAATGCACCAAAGTGTTACTCCATGATCAATCTAAAGACGTGTTGAATTAAGAGAGGCATATTTATCCAAGTTGACAGTCATCAAGGAAAACAAGCAAGACCTGGACTCGGATAGAGGTGGTGAAAGTAGCCTTGAGGAAATTCTCTTAGATGATGTAACTTTTTAGTTTTGGTAATGAAGATCTAACATCGATAGGAGTGCACACATGGTCATGGGGCAGCGTGGGCATTCATAACCGTAGCCCATTAATATCTGCTCATTGAGAAGGGCCAAGTAGGACACTTTGTGCTTCATAAATACAAAGAACAATGCAGCTATTGATTAATACCTTTCATGAACAGACAGACGGGAAAACTTAAACATTATCGGGCTCTAGGCAACAAAAGATAATGCGTTCAAGAAGGGGAAAAAAAACAAATGAAAATCAGCTTTGAGCGACTGGAATAGAGGAAATGCAATCAAAAGATGCTCCAGCCAGCAAAGGAACCGCCACAATGCATATTCAGGTAATAAACCCGAAACATTTAACGCCTGTTCAACATCAAAGTCCAAAAAGGTTGGTCAGTGCATAAAGGATGGTACCAGTGACAAAAAACCTGTGGATGCAAAATCTATTCTCTACCCGTTTATGGAATGAAAAGTGAAATTATACATGCGAAGAGATGAATTTCTAGCAGATGACGTTAGCCAACATTATGCAGACTGCATGCACGAAAATTATAGTCAAGTTTGTATGTGCTTCTATCTCCTCTTTTTACTGATGATCAACAATGCCTTTGTGGTGCACGTGTCAATCCCTATCTTCTCATCCGAACATCTAGACTCATTAATTTATGCATATGAAGATGCTTTTCTGGAGTGCTTCCTATTCCTGCTTTTGCAGGAAGTGCACCGCATCCATTTTTAATCTCCCTCACTTTTCTTTCTATAAAAACCAGCTTCCCTCATGCACATGAGAGTTCACCTTCCCTTAAATCCAGGAATAGGCACCACGCTTTCCCAACCCAAAACAGTTAAATAAATGGAAATAGAGGGCAGCTATTGTCCACTGTAAGAAAGTGCATACGAGGCAGTCTATAATCCACTTACTGGCTTCTATGGCATGCTCCTCTACTGCAGAAAGTGAGTAAACAAAAATCTGTCACTAGTTCATGGAATGGTACTTCAGGTTTCCCGACCATTAAGTAAAATCTCATCAATTTTACGTTAATCTTAGACTGGATCCTCAGATCCAATGTAAGTAAAACACTAACGAACTTGACTACATATGCACCGCAGTCGAACCTGTTGCCTTTGCCTCTAGGAACAATTAGACCCCGTTTTTCAAGGCTCTTATACCGATCCCTTGCAAGAGTGCAGCAGCCCTGCACAAACCAATTAGATATCAGAAAGGAAATATTAGCTAGTTGGCACAACAATTACTGAAAACAGAAGAGCCACACGGGAGACCTTCAGCTTTCGCAGAGACCCAGAGATCTCCTCGGACAACAAAACTTCAACAGGGGCAGGCTCAAATCTGCAATGGGATTAAAAGCATCTTCAAGCCATAAGCATGGAGAGACAGAAAAGTCATTTTCTACCATGCCCGTCATGCTCAATGTGAATCAGCTTACATGTTTAGCAACAGTTCAAGACAATCTCACAATCATGAAAAGACAATATCACACGACCTTAAGCATGTTCATTTCCCCTCCATAAAGAGCCACCATTTAATTTTAGAAACTTATAATAGACATTTAAGTGCACATGTTTTCTGGTTTGCAACCCACAACTTCAGCTTCCCATTCATCTTCTAATCTTGCAGGCTGATTTTGATCTAAACTTGCATACTTGCAAGGCATTTATAATGCATAAACAAAGAAACCATCAACTTCCCCCCCAACTAATTGAAGTTTGGCATCACAAATCCAATCCCATCACTTACCGTATCACATAATTAAGAATATAATAGTAAAAACACTACATCAGCCACTACTGCAATATAAGCATTCCATCAAAGTTTAATTGGGCAGTTTGAATAAAATTAAAATAGAACATTCTACATCATTATAAGAAAACTAACATAGAAACTATTATAAATATAGGAATTCAAAAATGTATAATGCATGCTGCTGAAATTACTTGTGCTTCCCCAAGCGTGGTGGACCAGATTTGAGTCTTTCTTGCTTGGCGATGACACGTCTCGCATGTCTTCTGCATTTTACTTCATCTTCATTGTCTATTTCTTTAATTATATCCTGCAAACTGTCACATCAAACAATGCCCCAAGCGAAAACATTTTATCACCATGATCACCATAATCAGTATTAAGTATGAGACAACAAACATGACAACACCCACCAGTCAATTTCCTTGGATACATTCTCTTTCTTCTTTGCCTCCTCTTCTGCTTTCATTTGTACTTTCCTTCTTACTCTTCGATTCAACTCTACACGAGTAATTCTCTTTGTCTTTGTAGGTCTGCACTACATAAAATACCAAATGTGACTTCAATGTTTACATGAAAAGCATGCATAAAATACCAAATGTGACTTCAATGTTTACATGAAAACCATGCATAAAATATATACATCCACAATAGCCTAGAAGACTCTTCAACCTACAAATTTCTTCAATGAAAAACAAACCGCATCCATACGAAAAAATACCAGTTACCAATCAACAAACAAAAACTGATCCCTGTATTTTATCGAATAACAGTGTTAACTGGTCCAATTTGAACAAAAAAATGCTGATATCAGAAAGATGAAGGTGAACATAAATCTAATAGCCTCATGACTTCTATGTGTTATAATGAATAAACAGAGACAAACAACCGTTGGATGGCACTAACAAAGAGTGGGGTCTAATTGTAGCTTGCAAGATGAGACAAAAGCAGGGTATGAGGAAACAGGAACACCTTAGCTGGAAGCAGGAAGAAGAGCTCCAAAACACTTTGACTGAGAAAATATAGAAGAAAGTATAAAAGTTTCTCATGTGCAGAAGATAGATATAAACTGTCAAACTAGTAAGCACATCACTGACATACTAACTTTAGACCACATAATGCATAAAAAAGGCATTAATTAATAACCATAGATGCTATAATGAATACAGTGAGAATTATTGGATCGTTTGACAGAATTAACTGGGGAAGGGGCTAAATGGCAAGATGATGAGTTGAAAACAGGTACGAAGAAATGGTAAAAAAAATTAGGTGGAAATGGCACAAAGCGTTCTAAAATATTTGGAATGAGAATTATATAGAATAAGCTATTGACGGTAGTTCACATAGAAACTTATTATTTGAACGCAAAATGGTGATATTACATAAAACTTCCTGCAGACTTTTATCATCATCATTTTCTCAAAAGACAGGAGCCCTTCTCACATGGTCCCCTGCAAAAATAGCAACAAATTTAAGTACGATTGACCTTTGTGCAGTGTTTAAATCACTTTTGCTGTCAAACTCCTCATCCATATCATCACTTCCATCGTCAGCATCCAGAAAATATTTCTGAAGAGAAACATAAAGATCAGTCAAAACCCAAGTAGAATGCTGATGCAAACAACACACATAGCACATGCTCATTTTTCTTTTCTTTTTTTCTGAAAGGGGGTAGTACCACTGATTGTAGTAAAGAAAAGTGGATTTACAAGTATAGTCAATGATTTCCCAAAAAAATCCCTGTGCAAAAGACCACACCAAGGTAGTGTGGGATAGGCTACTCCCCCAACAAAACAAAAAAGAGAAGTTGAGGGAATTCACATTACAAAGCAAATTCGCCCATTCCCTCACTCTAGTACAAATGAAAGAAACAAGAGACTCCTCAACTTTAGCCTCCCTCCTAAAAATCCTATTATTCCTTACCCCCCACAGAGGCCAGAGAGTGGCATGCAGGACATTTTTCCTTTTTTAATATTACGGGATTAACATATATTTGCAAATTAAATACATGTCTTCATGGAGAGGAATATCTTGGAAGCTACACTTGCACCATCATAGTCATACCACCAAAAAGATGAAAATAAATACACCATCCAGTTTTTCAGCCTGATGTCAGGGACTTTTGTCATTATGGTGACAATAAATGCAACAGGCAATGAGTTTCTCAGCCTGAAGGTGTGGACTTTTGTCAGAATGAATGGGGGAAAAAGGGATAAGACTTTTGGTTATGAGTTAGTGTTTGAGTCGCAAGAGGGTCAGTGCAATAAACAAGGAATGGATGCTGTGGAAGATGGCAGTGTACTTGATCCCAAGCAAAAAGACTAGACAATCCATAGAAGGAAAAATATTATTGTTTTCTCCCAAATATGTAGCTTGAAACCCATTATATCTGAAGCCTGTCTCGTGCGTTTATCGCTCTATGTTGCACATCATACTTTTACAAGCTAAAAGGACATCGATAGATCAAATACTCTTTTGAGGTGCATCAGCATCACCTTAAAGACTACTAAAACGTCTAACTAAGCTTAGTCGGACAAACTTACTTCTTCTTCATCAATTACTTCACCTTCAACAGTTAGGGGTACTGGTTGAGGCCCCAACTCTTTCTGGTACATCTTTTGCATTTCCACTGCAACAGCTCGAGCCAGTGCATCCTATCATTTCCACAACAAGTGTCAGAATCCATACAACTAACAGAAATGAAGGTGGGGAAAGAAAAAGTCAACAATAACATCATTTATGACACAACTTCGGAATAATGAACTAAATTCAATACCTGATGAGCTTCAAATGGAGGATTGATTGAACAACCAGGAGGCTCTACTTCTACTGCTGGAATGAAAGAAACTCGTGGTTTCTGTTGAAGCCCAAAAAAACCAATTAGCGACACTAAGAAGAAAAACTAAAACCCAAAAAACGAATTGCAAACTGTTTACACGCGGAAAATTTTCGGACGCGTACATGTCCAATTTGTTGGATAGATAAGTCCATATTTTCAGCTAATTAGCATGCATATTTGGATTTCCGTGCACGTGGTTTGTCAGACAATTTAAAGTTCGAGTACTAAGACCTTTCCCCACCAACCAGAGTCGGTGTTAATTTATATCGGAATGAGTCCGAACACCTTTGATTAACTGTCCAAGACCTCCTTGCCTTTACCATATCAGCTTCGCCACAATTTTAGCCCCAGGGGAGGACTCTCTTGCCCTAAGAGGGCATCATTGTAATTATCCCTTTACATGAGGGCTTACTTGTAATTTTCCCTCTTAGAGGGGGTTCTTTGTAGTTTGCCCTTTGGGAGGGAGTTATTTGCAATTTCCTCCCTTAGAGGGGTTTATTTGCAATTTTTCCCCTTTGGAGGGATTTATATGCAATTTTCCCCTTTGGAGGGATTTGCATGCAATTTTTCCCTTTGGAAGGGTTTATATGTAATTTTCCCCCTTTGGAAGGGTTTATATTTGATGGTTATGTTCTTTTCCAAAAATTTCAGAATTTTACATAGACTTCCCGGGCATTTACGCAATTTCACGAACTTTGAGGGTATAATTGCAAACCCTTGTATTTTTGTGGACTTGAACATAATATCTTATCAACTTTGACGATATTTGGAAAATTTAACACCATACCCCTAAGATGATTGCGTTCTATAATTTTTGTAGTTCCTTAAGGATATTTACGCAATTTCCCAAAAGTATGGGGTAAAATGTAATTTTACACATCGGGACCGTCCCCATGGCCTTGCACATGAACAAAAATGACTTTGGTACTTGCATAATCAAAACCAAGTCATCCCATATCTTGGATTCATTTAGTTTTGCATAATACATCATGGGCTCACATGAGGGGAATTTTAGTAAACTCCCCCTTTAAGTAAGTCATTTTTGCTCACAAGGTTTCAAACCATAAAAAAAAAAAGCCCAAGAGAGGGGCGCAACCTGCACTGCTGCTGCTCTCTTCTTCTTCTTGGCTCCTTCCTTTCTTCTTCTTCATGTCCTCTTCAGCTTGTCTTCCTCTCCCTTTTATAGGAGGTGAAGGAGGTGACCACCCCCGGCATCTCTTGGTGGAGGTAAGATTTTCTTGTCCCTTCGTCTTCTTCTTCTCTTCTTCCCCCCCCCCCTTTTTAAGGCACATAAGGCTAAGGGGATTACCCCCGGAGGTGAAGCAAGGAAGAGGGGGGAGAGGAGGCACCCCCGGTGGGCCTCCCTCCCCCGTTGGTGTGCGGCCACAACCGGAAGGAGGGAAGAACCCCCGGTGGGCCTGACCGGGAGTCTCCCCCCTTATCTCTCCTTTTTTTGTTTCTCTTTTTTTTTATGCAGAGGGGGGAGGACCCTTGGTGGGAATGACCGAGGGTCTCCCCCGATCTGCTACCGCGGGGTGCCACCCCCGGTGGCTGTCACCAGGGGTGCACCCCCGGTGGGAGCTACCCGGGGGGCTCACCCTCGGCGGGTTTCTACCAGGGGAGCCCACCCCTGGTGGTACTCCACCAGGAGGGAGAGAGAAGAGAGGAGAGGAAGAGCGGTCCCCCCCCTTTGTGCAGTCAATGCCTATAAAAAGGCTCCTTTTCTAGGATTTTTTATCTTTTTTGGCCTTCCTCGCAGCAAAGGACACGTGGAGATTTTGTTTGTTTGTTGTGTTCTCTAGACGCCGTCTTGCGGTCCCTCGACTCCAGGGTAATGACAAATTTGTTCAAGACCGTGGAAATATTCCAAATGACATTAAAACTTAATCTTGTGCGGGTTTAAGCCCCTTAGTGCATAATTTCACACCGCATGTCCGGTGTTTGACAAAATGTTCACTCGTCATATTCGACTTAACGTGAACTTTAAATAATTGTGGCCTTATGCCGCCCGCCAGGGGTTTGATAAAATGTCCAAGTGTAGACTTTGGAGTTGAAAATTTGATTTTGTAGAGCGAGTGTGCAAGACTTTGTGCCGCCCTTCTTGTGTTTGATGAAATGTCCATGGGGGCGTATATGACGGCGATGGCTATACATCGCTCCTTGTCATGTCATGATACTTTTTAATTTCTGTAGTTTTCTGAAATTATCAGAAATTATGAATTTTATGGGGTTCAAAACAAACTTAAATGACAAACGGAGAACAAGATCCAGCCATCTAGCTTGTGCTGAAAATTTAGTTTGATTCATGCAAACATGACAGAATGGAGTCACACCATGACTGCAGTGGTCTAAGTGGTATTTTCCTTTGTCATTTTCCATGAATTATATGCACTATTAAAGGCAGTCAGAAGAAGGCATATTCCATGATACTTTATTTAATTGCTGCTACATGCCATGACATGAAGTGATTCGTGAGGATGTACCCAAAAAAGGACAGCTTTCCAATTATTGAGCTCACATGTTAATGTAAGCAGCATTTGGAAGCACGTTAAGCTGAACTTTTCAAAGCCTCCAAATAGGCACAAATATTTTTCGGAATGGATGTGTTACCACATTAAAAAAGCAAGGTCATGTTCAGCATGGGCATATCAGTCTTTCATCGAGAGACCTATGACCACAAAATTGGGTTGAAACCATTGAGTTGGGTTGGTTCTTATGAATCTCTGCAAACGCATGAAATAGTGGTCCTGAATCTAACCAACCAGCCTAGCGACTGGTCAACCAAGGGTGTATAGTAACCTTTCCCATTGATCGTTCTCCCCACGACCCTATACACAGCCCAGGTGTGGTCCTTTCCCTTTACCCTTTTTCTTTTGGTTGTTGTTGTTGTTGGGGAAGGACTAAGGTTGGATATTTTTAACACCTAACAGCTGCACATTCGAATTTGGAATGCTAAATAGTTTTAAAGGACTATGCCCCCATGAGAATGTAGCCTGAGCACATTCTCAACTGTAGCATGACCAAATATGCTCAAAGATGGGTCCAAATCAACACAGTTTTTTTGTTCTAGTTTTCTTTGGCCTGCACAAACTTGCAGCACTAGAGAAGTTAAGAAAACATTAGAAGTCCAGCATAACAAAAAGAACAGAAAGTCATGGGAATTCACCCTCAGTTCAGACAGGACAAGATGTTTCAGTCCTGACACCATCATTCCTTAAAATGATGAGGCAGTTTTAAACTGCTTGGCACTTTTAATCCCCTTCATTCTCCATGTCTCCTTTCCCTCTCCACTCAATGGTTCTCTCTCTTATCCCTGGTCAATGAGGTTTTCTGGTCCAGAGCAGGCAGGCAGATTAGACAATGGCACATCATGATCCAGGTCAGATCGGATCAACCAATTTGGTCAAATCCTATGTAGTCAAAGGCGATAGGCATCCGAGGGGATCAAGGGGTCGGCTCCTCAAACGCCTAGACGATGGCCTAGGGCGTTTAAGGCGACATTTCATTAAAACTATAAACAGGTCAGATATTTACATACTTCATTAAATATGTAAAACAACACATATAAAGCCTATAAGATACTTAATTTATAAATGCACATGTGTTATAGAAATGGGCTGGGTTATAGGAATGGGCTGGGTACCCCAAATGGGCTCAGGCGCTCAGCCCAAAGACACTCATGGCCCTGGCTAATTGCCTAGGCGAGATTGGCTGAGGCAAAGCAAACTGTTGGCACCTAGCCTCCCCTCATCGCCTAGGCGACCCCCTCAAGTGCCTTTGATAACATAGGTCAAATCAATGAAAACAGATTTGATCTGATCAAAAGAAAAGTGTAGGATGTGTCCTTCATGACCTCCACCCATGCCTTATATCTCAAGGCCCAGCCCAGGAATTACTTGGGAATGGTTCAACTGATTCCCAAAAAGTGTACCAGCATTTATATTTTCTACCTTAGAACATAATTATGACCCATAATCAATCACAAAATATATATAAATGTCCTTCGGATTTGTCGGGCCTTAGGTCTTGGTCTCAAGTTCAGCCAGCCTTGTCGGTGGTGAAAAGAAAAGGGGAGGAAGAGGTGGCATCAGTGACTTCAGCATTGCAGTAGGTAACATGGCAGCATGGTCAGGATTGATGTCAGCATTAGGATGTAATCATTTGCGCCCCCCCCCCCCCTCTTGTTCTCAGTGGTCTCCTCCTTTGAAAGGGAGCCCACAGAGTCAACCTATGTGCCAGCTGTTGGTATGGGTTTGTCACTGTCAGGGGAGGAAATTGGGGCTTGAAACCCCACATTCATGCACAAGACCTGGGCTGGATCTGCACAATCTAAGCCAGACAAAATTCATCGCAACCAACTTGAGCAAAGTCAACAAGTCAAGGCCAATTTGGGCCCTTTTTAACTCAGGATCAGATTTTTGGTTCACAATCAAAGGCTATCCCCAATCACAACTTGGATCAGCCAATCCTGCAAAATCATGCTGCTCAGCTGCTCTCCCTTTTATCAATATATACTCAAAGAAGGGGCAAGCCCTAAAGAGTTGATAGATCAGATAGCAGGACTCTAGCATTTCACAGCCAACCTTGAGTTTCTTCAGCTTGAGCATAGTGATTACAGGTCTCTCAAGTTTCCATATTCATCTCTCCAGTTGCCATTGTTTGCTGGTAAAGGATTTGTCAAAAACAAACAGCTGTTTTTGTCCATTGTATCCAAGAGCCAATCCATCCAATGTAAGCATTAGCTGGGAGCTTCACCTTTTCCTAACATCAGAACCAAGTAGTGCAGCCTTCTTATTCTGCCCATTGGCCCCATTCTCCCACAACTGCAGATTGGAAAAGGGCACGAAGACGGCTTTTCTAAATGCCGCCTAAGTTGGTTTGCAAGGTTCCTTCAGACACATTGTCAACGAAGAGCCAATGGCTATGGCATCACATGCTTCACCATAATAAGTGGCAATCAACCATTCAAGCATTATAACTGCTCACTTATAGCAGAATTTCCAAAGACTTTACCTTTCTGGTCTTCTGGTTGCCTTCATCTGCAATTTGAGGAAAGACGACAATGAACAATGTGCAATCTCCAAGAGATAAAATCCAATAATAAAAAGGATTGCTGCAATAATGATAAAGATTATTACAATACCTGTCTCATTCCAAATGTCAGTAAGCCCGCATGCCAAATTGTTTGCATCCTAGAAAACAAAGATGCAAGCTTACAAACAGAAAAGAGTGAAAAAGAATATCCATTTACAGTATTCTTTCTTTTTTTCAGCAATATGGTTGGATAAGCATAATGATCTACAAACTGTCAAAGAGAAATAGAAGCATACCTTCAAAGCTTCATGAGTTTTAAGTTCTGCATTTGGAACTTCTTTTCTTTTGTTCTTTGATTTCTTTTGCTTTGAGGAAGGAACTGGATGAACAAAGGAATTTCTTTGCAATATGCTGTCGCAGCAAAGAATTTTCTCCCTATGTTTCTCAATTTTTCGTTTGATCGGAATATCTAAAGAGAAATGAAAAAAATTCAGGTAAACTGAACAAAGAGAATATCATGATGGGAAACAATCAAGTGTCAGACAACACAAAGAAGGTGAAACGCAACTAGTGCAATGGCGATTAACTGGCACCCACAAACCTCCTCATTAACTTAAAATGACTACATAGAAGTTCCAAGGACCATGGATTACAAGCTGCTTCATCATATGCAATATGCAGACATGACACTTTGTATATATTTCATAAAGCATCCTTCCTGAGATCCCTCATCTTTCAACTTAACTTTCACTTGGAACATATTAGTGCAAAGTAAAACAATAATAAAGCCTCTCGACTTTTACTTAGACGATGTCAGTGTGAACTAGGACAACAATAAAGTCTCTTGTCCCCTCTTCACTGATGTCAAATTGTAGCAATAATTTTCTGTCAAATTACAATAAAAGGAACATTTCAAGTGAGTACAACAACAATATGATAATCTAACAGAGTTCTTCAGGAAACCAACTAATGAGGCCATGAGGAGTCAAGGTTTCCTCCCTATCTCCCTTTGACTGGCAAGATCCCCAAATGAGAGCATTAGGAGCATTTACTCTCCCTCCAGTAAGTGGCATATCCTCACACTGGCAGCAATGGGACAAGGATCCTGGTCCTCATGACAGGAAGACAACTAGAGTTTTCAAGTACTTGAGTAGGGACTGCACAGATATTGTTAGCCGAATGTGATGGCCTCTTTGCCAAAAGATTACAGATTGCAAATGCACAGGCATGCCAGGGACTCCCAGTAGGATGATGCTGAGAGGTTGCTTCTTTTCTTCTTTCACAAAAAGGTTGAGTAAGACAGAGGAAGGAAGAAATCATAACACCCATGGAGGAGAAGCACTTCACTAAGGAAAGTAAATGGCCTAACTAGGGTGGTTTTGTAGTCTGTCACCCACATATTAGTACATGATCTATCCACTATAATGATCACTCAAACTACTAGAAAATTTGTATCAGGATTTCAAAAGACAGAGGTAGGATCAGATTCACTGATCCAATCAGCTTTTGGCCCAGCTGATCCAATCATCTCCCACATGATGGGATCAGCCAGTTCAACCTATTCTCGGAGGGGGGTCATCCCCGGCTCAAACAATCAAGGGCCCAACACCTAGGAAAGGGTTAGTTCCTAGCCATTGCACACGTGGGTTAGCCATTTACAAACAGCTAGCAACGGCTAAGAGAGGCCTTCGAGGGTAATAAATTACCCTCATTTGGCCCCTACCAAGGCAAATTCTCGCAGGGAAATGTGGCCCAAAGCGGAAACACGCTTCCTGGAAACAGGTTTGCAAAATGAATTCGATTCATTTTGAAAACGCATGGGGAAAGGGGGAAAACGTAGTGGGGGGGAAATGCTGCACAATGGAAGGAAGAAGGGGAACGGTCAAGCAGAAGCAGGTGAGGTCATGGCTGCAAAATGATGGCGTCGGTGTCAGTAGGAGAGGAAAATGGCGATGCGGCATGGTCGAGAACGGTGAGTGGAGGCAAGGGTGGCGCTGGCAGCAGATTCAGGCAAGGACAACGTCGGCAGCAAGCACAGCTGAGGTTGAGGTTGGCGTCAAGAGTGGATGCAGGCAAGGACAGCATCGGCAGCAAGTACAGGTGAGGTTGAGGGCGGCGACAGCAGCAAGAGCAGGCAATGGCGACTACGGTGACTGCCGCAGTGAGCCTGTGAGCAAGGGCCAGAACTGCAGCGAGCACAGTTGGAGATGAGGGTGGCAGTATACCCGTCTTCCCTTAGCTGAATGAGTTAGGGTTGATAAAGGTGGCCTTTTGTAAAATGATCCCCATAGAAACCTCAGCTATACAGCTACCCTTTTAGAGAACATTACAGAAATATTCAAAAAGCTGTAAAATTTGCTATTCATAAAACAATCCCCATACACAAGTTGATTACAAAGTTACCTAGTTTAAATAAAATATTATATAAATGTCCTAAAATTATAAGATTTATATAAAATTAAAAAATGAAAAAATTGTAAAAATTAATTAATATATTTAAAAATTACAGTAAATAACTGTTTTTAAATCTCAATGCATATTATCTTATTTTTAAATAAGATAATAACTTAAAAACTCCTTCATTACCATAGGCAAAATTTATAGACAAGATATCATAGAATATCAGTAATTAATTTAGTTTCATTTAAAATATATATAATTGTTTCTCGTTTCCCCTTATTTTTTCTAAGGTCATTTCTCACTTTGTTTACCTCTTTTGCTTCCCATGATGGAAACTATGGGCAAATCATTCAGCTCCCACTCTCTTTCTTTGCTTTCAAAGCCAAATTCTATAAACACCCTCACTCTCTTTGACTATTCTCTCACAGCATTATGAAAAATATCTCCCGTCACCATTCAGAAGCAAAGGAACCCCAGCACCATGACTTTCTGCACCACACGTCGTTTTCATTTTCTGGAAACAAAAATGTGAAGGGAGATAGAGAGATTCCTCACCCACCTGCTACAATCCAAACTACTGGATTACTAAAATAAATCTGGTTACATACTTAATAAAAAGAAAACTCTCCCCTAAACCCCTTACGAGATGCAATGCTTGGATGTAAAATCTTTGGTTTTAAAAGACATCATTGATTCCACAAACCATCAGGAAAGACATGGTGGACCAACATGAAGAAATTTATCCAACAAGATGTAAGGGAAAGAAAAGGAAAATGACTAAAGAAAAACATAGAGAGAAATTTTCAGCAAGTGCTTCTTTAGTCTTTTTTTCTCGCCTTTTCTCATTTAATCAGATAATTTTTCCCATTAACTTGGTCATGACTTCTTTAATAATTGGCAGAGGCAACAGCCACAAAGCCTATCATTAGTCTGCAGTCTGGAAGGTCACTATGTATGATCTCACCCTTTCTTTTTTGTTCTTTTGGTGGGGATGCCATGTGTGTGGTGGAGGGGGGGTGCATCACAGACTGGTCAATAGTAGTTGTGAATGCCCCCCCCCCCCCCCACACACACACAACTTCTTCCCCCAGATAGTGGCAATCAGACACTGGGGCCAATAAAATGTAAGGACGCTTCATACTTCAGTCTTCATAATTTATGTTTATACTTGTGCATTTTCTGTTTCCAATATGCATTTCTTATTTCCCATAATTTATTGCTTTTTCATATGTCAAAGACAGACGAAATTAGGGCTGATCCTAGCCAATCATGGGCTAAGATTGAGCCGGATCAGGTGAGGTCAACCCTCACCTCATTTTTCCGAACCTTGATTGGACCGATAAATCATGCAGCAAGTGGAGTATCTCATCCATTACAAAAGTGATCTACTAGAGATCTTTGAAGGATTTTGCAAGGATGATCAAACCAATTTCTCAAGCAATGGTCCCCCCCTTTTTTTCCTGCATAAAGATGATCAGAATCTTAACCCCTTCTGTTGGTCAGGATGACGGATTGGACACAATGGACCAAGGTTCTGTATTTGATCACATGGTAAAGACTCTTTTGACCGGATGGTTAATCCCCCCAAGTGACTAATGCAGTGGAGAAAAGCCAAAATTATATGCCCATGGTCAGCAACCTTTAAGAGCCCTGTCAAAGCCCAAGAGCGGGGTACCTTGGAATTGGGGGTACATCTGGACTCGATGCTAGTACTTGCATAGTGCAATAAATCTAATGTTGCATCATCATCCTCAATGACAAAAAAAAAAGAGTGCAAAAGGGTCTTTGACAACCAAACCAACACTTATTGACAGGGCAAGACATCATCTGCTTCAAAACACTATGGTGAGACCTAGATACAGAACCCATGGAGTCATCGCATGTATGGCAATAGAGGCAATGCCAAAGTGGTGAAAAGAGCTGAGGTGGTAGGGGGTTAAAAGCAGCAGGAAGTAGGGATGATCAGAAAACCACCTAACAGGACTGAAGATACTACATAGGAAAAATATAACAAAGGGGGCAGGCCATTTGACAATGTTTTGCAGGAGGATGCAGGAGAATTGTAAAAGGGAGCTTGGGAGATGGAGGTCATGCTGAAATGATTTGAGACAAATTCTAAAACTGAGAGGTAGCAAGAAACAGAAGATCAGGGTCAAGACACAGTTGCAAACATGGTTTGCCATCTTTTACAAGATGTCTGAGATCTCTCTCTCTCCAAGGGTTCCAAGAAGAATTTCTACCGAGATCAAGAACAAGAGAGAGATAGAGGTAGAGGAAGAGAGGAAAGAATAGGATAAAGACGAGAAAGAAGAGGAGCATGAAGATATGAAAATGATCTCTCTAACATGATGAGATGGCATTGAGATCAGAAAGGCCATTCTTGCTTGCGTAAATATGTTTTAGTGCTGTTCTTATAATGTTGTGTGCTGTTCTTATAATGTTGTGTTAATTTAATCATATTGGATGGCTGAATGGCATTTTCTAATAAGTATAAAATCATTACGATTTCTGGACACTATTCCCATCTCTTTGAGGTCTCTTCTCTTCATCCTTCCAAGAAAATGTCTTGATCCGATACAACATTCCTTGATTCTTGTCATACACATGCATACATCTATTTCTGCATTGTCCCAATCTCCCGATGTTCTATCGAGATCTCTCCCAGATCTCTTCTCTCCAAACCCCCAAGTGAAGCCAAGACCCGATATGGTAACCCTTGGTCGTGAAAGCATTGGACCTATCTGAATGAATCAAATTGTGAACCTTAGAAGCACAGATTGGGCATGGGAGTAGTAATGAGAATAAGATGGAAGTGGGGGTCTTCTAATTTACTATTCCATTTATCTTAGGAGTCCACCCACTTTCAAATACATATATGTATATATAGTAAGAACAAGAACAGTGAGTCAGAACTGCTTCCAAGTGGTGAAAAAATGAGGAGCTAATTTGTAGAAATGATCAAGGGATGCCTTTTAGATACTGTGACATGGGGGCCTCGAGCTGGCTGTGTTGCAGTCAAAGCTCCATACAACTCATTGGGTCATAGTCATCCAATATATGATGAGTTCGGGAAAGTCTGGAAGGTTAAGGCTCCATTAAAAATTAAATCATTCATGTGGTTAATATTTTGAGCGAAGAATAGTTATGAAGCTATACAGAAGAACTTGGAAGCCAGACTGTGAGCTAATCTGCTCCTCATATAACATTGCTGGCATATATTGACCATTTATTGATTACTTGTCCTGTCACCAAGGAGGTTTGGAGCATTTTTGGGCAGCTTTTGTCTATCAATTCACATTCCTTACTGTCCAGCAGATGTGGCTATAGTCACTCAGGACACATAGTACATCGAGCTCAAGGTCCCAGATACTTGGTATTCTTCTGCAATTTGTTGGAACATTTGGCAAGAGGTCAATGATTGCATATTTCAGGGAAGTACTATTTACACTGAAAAGCTTATACATATGCCTATTGATGATTGGAAGAGGGAGATGAAACTGTTCTAATTGTTTGGTGTCAGGGCTTTTTAATTTCATGAGGTAGAGAGGAACCTCTCCTCTCATTTACTGACTGTACTACCTCTGTTTATCTATAAAATTGGTAGTACAATCCGCCTTCTTTTGGGATAAAAATATCAAGGAATATTCAAGTACAAACATGTCAATCATGTTCATATGATTGTTAACAGCATCAGAGGGCATAATGAATAGCTAAAGAATAATGCAAAATGTAGAAAGATCAGAAACAAGATGGCTTCATGGTTAGAGTTCCTTAACGACTGGATGGGAAATTCATAGGAGAGAAGGATTCTTCATTTCTTCTTGAAGAATTCGATCATTGATGGGTTACTAAAGAAGACCAAGAGGACCATACTTCATGGCAAGGATTTCTTCTAGGATGCTGCACTACCTTGTCAAGAGATTTGTGCGGTGAGAGGGACAGGAAATACATTTCACCCATAGTAATTTGGTGAACGAGGGATGTTTTCTTCTGACTGACCTTATCTTCAGGAGATATCCTTCTGGGTAGGGCTTACTGCCTCTTATGTATTGCAATATCAACTAGCATTGAGGAAAGAGAAACATGATCCAGATAATGATATGGTCATGTCTATTTATAGTAACCCCACCAAAACATTCTTAAAGACAGTATATGGCAGTGAATGGTCCTGTCAAGTGGTTCTCCTCCCCTCCACTTATGCTTCAAAACCTAAAATGAATAACTTATATCATGATACCTTCTCTTCCTCATTCTGATTGTGGTTTCAATATAATGAATATCGGTCTTCACTTTATGGCATTTTAAGACCAAATAATGCAATTCCACAAAGGAATGGCCATGAAACTATTATGGGCGCCATTTGGACATATTTCCGAGAATCACTCCCATGCCCAACGCGTACCATCCTTTACTCTCTATGAAGAGATGGAGGAGCAGTCCAGGACGGGCACCCCCCCCGAATCATGGACAAGCTTGCGACCAGACAAAGCTGCACGAACAAAGCAGCACAACCAAAATAGAAATACCTTTTTGAGAGCTAACTGCACTGGCAGAGCCAGTTTAGATAAATCAACTAAAGCACCTGTCACCCCAGGTCTGAACCTCCCCTTTCCAATACCGAAGGACACCATTTTATCGAACGACAAGTTGCTATCTTTACGAGCTGTCCAAGCCACTCCCGTCTAATTGTTACTTGTCCTAATCACAGATAGCACAACGCTCCCAAGGAGACACCAGAGAGAGAGCAACTAGCAGCTTTCAAAGTAAACCTTCAAAGCGACAACGTTTGAAGCTGGAAAAAAATCCGAATGCTTGGAATCCAAAAAGAAACAAGACAAGGATTGCCGAAGAGTGGAGTACCGTTGGAGGACTTGTCGATGTAGAAGAGGGTCTCGCTGGGGACGGCGGAGAGGGGGCCGCCGCTGAGGGCATCCTTGGTGGACTTCTCGAAGTACTCCTCGATGTCCTCGGTGGAGATGTTCGCCCTCCATGCCTTCTTCCCCTTGCGCGACGTCTTCGCCTTCTTCCCCATGATGACAGCGCGGGAGGGCCGCACGGAGAGAGAGAGAGAGAGAGACGCTAGGGTTAACAGCCAGACAATAGTCGGTCCACTCGAGAGTAACTCTAGGTCATGTTTGGCACAGGGAACGGTGGAGATATCTCAAATGAAACTCATTCCGCTTTTGATATTGTCAAAGATCAAGAAGATATATTAAGTTAAAAAAATAAAATTAATCTCAAATATGATAAGATTAAAAAAAGAGATATCAGGTAACTCATTCTAATTTTTTTTGTTAGAATGACTTATATTCATTTTCTTATTCTATTTCACTCCTCTCCACTTTCCTTTTGATATCTTCATTAGTGCTAATTCTTATTAAATAATTAAATTATTATTGTTTATTATTATTATCAATAAAAATAATAGTCTCATTAGTGCTAATCATGATTAATAACATAAGTATATTAAATAGTAGTCTCATTAGTGCTAAATATTATTAACAAGAAAAAATCATTAAACAATACTCTCATTAGTGTGAATCACCATTATGAATACAAATTATTAAATATTAAAAAGAAAAATATGTTAAACAGTAGCCTCATCAATGTTAAATATTATTAATAAGAAAAATTAGTAAATAATACCCTTATTAGTGTCAATCATTATTCTGAATAAAAATATTAAATATTAACTACATCAATAATAGTCATATTAAGAATAAAGAATTATAAAATAAAAGATAAATCATTAGTGCTAAATATTATAAAAATATTAAATAATAATCTCATTAGTACTAATCATCATTACAAATAAAAAATGTCACATAATCACCTCATTGGTACTAAATATTATTAACAAGAAAAAAATATAAAAAATACTCTCATTAGTGCTAATCATTATTATGAATAAAAAATATTAAACATTAATCTCATTAGTGCTAATTATGATTAAGAGAAAATATATTAAATAATAATATCATTAGTGTTAACTATAATTAATATAGAAAAATTATTCAACAATACGTTCATTAGTGCTAATCATCATTATGAATAAAATATGTTAAACATTAACTTCATTATTACTAGTCATGCTTAATAAGAAAGTTATCAAATAAATGACAAATAATTCAGGTAACTATTATTAAAAAAATATTAGACAATAATCTCATTAGTGTTAATCATCATTGTTAATAAAAAATATTACATAATTGTAGAGGTAGAAAACTGGTCCCTAGCCCTCATGCCACATTTTTATATTTATTTATTTTTTAATTCAAAGAAAGAATATATTAACTAGAGGAGAAAAGTCTTGCAAAAACACTGGGGCATACCCCTGAATGAGAGCAACCAACAAAATCTATCCCATACTATGGCCACGCTTGGCACACCAAGGTCCAAATCTGCAAGGCACTAAGTATGACGAAAAGCTCTGATTGAGGGTAGGCCAGCTGCATCAAGAACGATAGCGCCTTTTCTATTTATTTGTTGGGGAAGACCGCCCGACACTCGTGGAAGCCTGCAAACACCAGAAACGAAGGGCGTCAGAAGGAGCCCCGGGCGTTATCCCATGGGACAACCCTCTGATGCTTAAGTCAGCACTCGGGAGACGGAGAAGCAGGAAGAAGGGTGCGAGAGAGGGAGAGAGTTGATTAATGGCGTAGCGGGCCTGGAGGAACAGTCTACCTTCCGGGGAGGTGCTCACCGTAACCAGTGGGCGCTCGGAGAGTGCTCGCTGGGCGGTAAGGGTGCTAGGACGTACGGC
This sequence comes from Amorphophallus konjac, assembly GCA_022559845.1. NCBI lineage: Eukaryota > Viridiplantae > Streptophyta > Magnoliopsida > Alismatales > Araceae > Amorphophallus > Amorphophallus konjac. The sequence goes on along the minus strand of CM040120.1, from coordinate 420,636,360 downwards.
AGCCGGAGCTTGGCAGAGGCTCTCTCTCTTGGCAGTAAGTCGGCTTCTCTTTTCTCTTGTCTAGAGCTGAGTGTGTGCTTCTTGGTGAGAATCATCGTGTTCGCTGCTTGCCCGTCGAAGTCCCATTTATAGGGGGTTGTCCTGGTGGCGAAGGATGGTCCCTTAGCAGGGATGGGCACAAGTCATGGAGTAACATCTCCCCGCGATCATGGGGAGTTTCCCGTTGAGGATCCGTTCCTCTGGAATCGGACAGTTCTCTAGCGAGTCTTACGGTGCCTGGGAGGCTTGCTCTCTCTTAGTGGGGTTGAGGCCAACATCGTGGGAGGAAAGGTTCTGTCGCCGGAGGGTCATCCGGTGGCCATTGCTCCTGGGCCAATACCCTTCGTGCGCTGGCGAATCGGAGGTCCAACCGATTTGGGCCGCCAGCTGCGGGCCGCGGCCGTTGGGGCCCCTTGGACGTGTTGTAGACCTTGGGCTAAAACAGGCCTGGCGGAAATGGGCCTTGCATGGGCCGAGCCGATTTTACCCTCCTCACTAGCCCCCCTACTCTCATATGTCGTACACTTTTTTGGGATCTTAGAGTTGAGTTCGAGAGGGTGTGTCGAAGGATGGCTTCGAGGATAGTCTCCTCGGATTGCTGGGGCCAATGGTCCCAGCCACATGCTTGGTGCGCAAGGCACATCTGGCGGTGGCAGGCGGCGTCTCCGTAATCATGACGTGATGTGCTTTTGTCTGGGAGCGCGGGCATGAACTGTCGCCTGAGTTCGGGGATCGTACACTGATGGTGACAGGAGCCTTTTCCCCTCCCGTGTAATTTTGAAGTGTTTGTCCCACTCTTGGAATCTATAAGAGGGACTACATGGCCCTCAGGGGGACCCTATCTGCTCCTTCGGTGCCCGCCACGAGCGCTAGTTGCCCTTCCTGTGGCTTTCTCCCATCTTGGTGAGGGTTTCTCCCTTCTTCTAATATCTTGGGTTATGACGCCTCGTAGGAGGGTCCTCCATGCTGGCCCTATGTCGTCCGCCGAGGAGGCAGAGGCCGGTCGTGGCGGCTCCCCGAGCACTTTAGGCGCAGGTCCTAGTCGTCATCGTTCCCCGCCGTTGGTTGCCTATAGGGTGGTCCACGGGTTGCTAGAGGCCTTTCAGATCCCCTCTGATTTCGATATTGTCTTCCCAGCCGTCGACGATGACCTGTGGAGTCAACCCTCGGGTGGCATCAGGGTCCCTATAGAGTCCTTTAGGGTTGGCTTCCACCTCCCTGTACATTCCTTCTTCGAGTTAGTCCTTCATCAATATGGTCGGTATCCAGGGGAACTTTCCACCAATTCCTGGCGCATCCCATGTGGTTTTGTCTTTGTCTGCAACCCAGCCTCGGTTGCTCCAAATGTCTTCCACTTCCGGTAGTTCTACAGTCTTCAGTGTTGTCCTATCGATACGTCGTCCTTTTACTTCTGGGCCAGGAGTGACCGGACTCTTGTTTGCGTCACCTCCATGGTGTTCAACCTCAAGCACTGGTCAAAGCGCTTCGTCTTCATTACCAAAGCTGGGGGTCGTGGCCACCCAAGTGACTAGAGTTTTGATGCGGGCTCCCATCCTCTTAGGGCCAATAAGCTGCCCAAGGCTACTGCTAAGGAGTCTAGGGCGATCAAAGCCCACCTTTGTTGGGGGGGTAGTGTAGAGGCCTAAGAAGGGGGCTCAAAAGATCGCATATTGGAAACTACAAAGATGGACATGTGCTTATAAGCAAGACCCAAGTCTTCCCACATACGGCGCCACTATGTAGATGCGAGATAAACCTTTTGGTGCCCCCAAGAGGTATTGTCCCCAGAGCGGAGGTGGGGTTTGTGCTTATTGGGCCGGGGTTCCCACAGACGACGGTAAAAAGTGTGGAGGCAGAAAACTGGTCCTTAGCCCTCGTGCCACACTTTTCTAATTATTTGTTGGGGAAGACTGTCCGGCACTTATGGAAGCATGCAAACACCAGAAATGAAGGCGTCAGAAGGAGCTCCGGGCCTTACCCCAGGGGACAACCCTTCGATGCTTAAGTCAGCACTCGGGAGACGGAGAAGCGGGAAGAAGGGTGTGAGAGAGGGAGAGAGTTGAGGAATGGCGTAGCACGCTTGGAGGAATGGTCTACCTTCCGGGGAGGTGCTCGTCGTAACCAGTGGGCGCTCGGAGAGTGCTAGCTGGGCGGTAAGGGTGCTCGAACGGTAGCCGGAGCTTGGCGAAGGCTCTCTCTCTTGGCAGCAAGTCGGCTTCTCTTTTCTCTTGTCTGGAGCTGAGTGTGTGTTTCTTGGTGAGAATCATCGTGTCCGCTGCTTGCCCATCGAAGTCCCATTTATAGGGGGTTGTCCTGGTGGCAAAGGCAGGTCCCTGAGCAGGGAAGGGCACAAGTCATGGAGTAACGTCTCCCCGCGATTATGGAGAGTTTCCCATTGAGGGTCCATTCCTCCGGAGTCAGACGGTTCTCTGGCGAGTCTTACGGCGCCTGGGAGGCATGCTCGCCCTTAGTGGGGTTGAGGCCGACATCATGGGAGATAACGTTTGGTCGCCGGAGGGTCATCCGGCAGCAGTTGCTCCTGGGCCAATTCCCTTCGTGCGCTGGTGAATCGGAGGTCCAATCGATTTGGGCCACCCGCTGTGGGTCGTGGTCGTCGGGGCCCCTTGGACGTGTTGTAGACCTTGCGCCGAAACGGGCCTGGCGAAAATGGGCCTTGCATGGGTCGAGCCGATTTTACCCTCCTCAATAATAATCTCATTAGTGCTAAATATTATTAACATAAAATTTTAAATAATATCCTCATTAATACTAATTATCATTGTAAATAAAAATATTAAATATTATATAGGTTAAAAAGACAAAATATTCTTTTTTCCAACACTTATTCTTATTTATATCCCTATTTTTTTACCAAACGAGAAATAGAAATAACACTATTCTTATCCCCGCGTATACCAAGCATACATGAGAATATGATTAGGAATAAATTATCTTAGAATGATTTATACATATTCTCGTCAAAATTTATCCCATACCAAACATTACCCTAGAGTAGACAATCACCAATTAAATATGAGGTGGTATATATGTATATAATAAAAATAATTTATATACTCTTAAAATTTTATGAAATTATCTATATATTATTAAATTTATCGTATTTACCGTAATACTCCTGAATTCTTTAAGAAAAGATCCATTATACCCCTTTGTCCCTATTCTTAAAATAAAAAAATATCCACATATCCCTACAAAGAGACACAATAGTTATTTTCTTAAAGATTTCAAGAGTAATACAGTAAATACGATAAAAGTAAAGATAAAGAAGTAATTTTATTATATCTGATCGTGTAAGTACCATGTGCTTCATGGCTACTACTACCTTGCTCGATATTCTAGAGGTCTCTGGGATTGAACATCCTATTCCCTTCTAATATCGCAACTATAATTCTCAGAGAGGTTTGGCTGAGAATGGGTTTGAATTTGATTGTCACTTCACTACTATATGGGATCACTATGATAATTTTTATGAGAAGCGATTGAATCTCTATTATGTTCACCAAATGTTAAAGTCTTTTCAACTGTTTCATAATCCTTTTGGAGATTTAGACTTGGTTTTTCCTACTTACTCGCCATCTGTTCCCCGCTTTTAGAATGGCATTAAGTATGAAGAATGGCACACACTTGCCTTTCCCATCGAAGAAATTTTCTTATGAGAAGGTATGGTAATAAGCGTCAACCAAGAAACAAAAAAATATTATGCCTTATCTCACATTGTTCTACACCATGATGTACACTTTGTAGCAGTTTACAAAGAAGTCAGACTGGCTAAACCAATGGCACCTCTTTCTGAATTTGACAAATCCTTGAGAGCTTCGAGGAGACCTACATCTTTGCACAACAACAAGGATATCCACTTCAATCTTAACTGATGTGGACCTCCTTTTCCCAAGGAACCTCAAGCAGTCAGGCCAGTATTCGAAAGAGCACGGCATAGCACTTTTATTTGCAAAGAGCATGAACCTAGTTTCTTTAGAAGACAGAAAGATCCGTTGATATACAACAATTGCTTTTTGACTAAGAGAGCTTTTATATCACACAAAGAGACAGCTACAAAATTTCTAAGCATCATGGGTTTCACAAAGAAAGATAAATTGCATGCTTATGTGTTAGATCATCCCTCCAACCTTCAAGCTGACACAATGGCGGTTATTTATGATGAGGAGCAAGTTATTGAAGAGGACTTTATCCAATAAGTTAATAAAATCAATGAACTGTTAGATGCGGCCCCCACTCCTCCAAATATAACATTACCGGGAGTGATATATCTTGCACCTATCTTGGCTAAGGAAAACTTGGGTAAGGATGACTCATTCTCTGATAGTAATTTCTATTAAAAAATCAAAAATTCTTTACATCTACACATGCTTCAGTCTCAATATTCATTTGTTGACCCTTCAGACTTTCCTCTCTCCACAATCCATTCGCTCATGTTGACTCAAGAAACTTAGGTTGATCAAGAAGGAGATATTTCATTTCTCGAAATAAATAAAACTAAATTATATAATTTTTCTCAATTTCAGCCTCGAATGCTTCGCAGCATTAAACAAGTGGAAGTGAACATGTAAGTCCAAAGAATAGGCAGACCTGTCTTCCTCCCTTTCTTTTCTCCAGAGGATATTAGGCTGTGGAAGTCCAAATAAGCAAAGTTTCTACATGTTGGTCAAATTGATGTTTTAGTACATCCTCATTTTTCCTATAATTTGAATGCACCTTATTTAGTTACCCTACTAGATGTTCGTCATTTAGATTGGAACAAAGCTGTCATCTGTCAGTTTTTGGGCAACCTTGATAAAGATGGTTTGTGTGTAATTCACCTTAATTTCACTATATCGCTTGATGATCCCCATCTTTCTCAAGCATTTATTGTTTGTGTATAAATAAACGATATAGAAACATTGCCACAATCAGTATATGCTACTATTACATCTAGATGTATTTTTTATTTAACAAATTCCGTGGCTTCCCACTTTCGTCAACTTTATGGAGTTCATTTGCCCCGTATTCTTAACAAAAATATTACACAAGTAGCTCCTACTTTAGAAGTTGACAGATTTGTACAAGGCTATCTTGCCATCAAACAATTTATTTCTAATACTAATTTTCTTGAGAAAAAACTAAAAAGCGATGGATGTTAAGATTTCCCAAACCGCACACTCTTTGTTATTCTACTATCCAATTACTTCCTACTCCCAAGTCTGCATCATCCGACCTTCACTTCTGAGTTACTACATATCTTACTTGTCATCCACAACCCTCCTCCATCCTCGATAACTAGTTCCCTAAATAGAGACGTTGCAGCTATCAGAATGATTCACTCCACTCATGAAAGTCTAATTAGTCAAGAGTCAAGTTATATTCTCACCACAGATGGAGATTGGCCCCCAAAAATGGCCTTTAAGACCACTACTCCCGAACAACTGCAAAAGGAGAAAGTCGAATTAAGAGCAGATGTCAGCTATCTCCTACTTCACAAGGCCGATTCCATCCAAACACAAAAGGATGAGACTAGACAGTTGAATTACCTTATCCACTGGATGACATTTCTCGAAAAATATTTGATGAAGGTAGAAGTACAATTACACCAAATATAGTCAAATCTTGATGCACTCAAAAAACACCTGCTGGAACAAAATGTTATTTCTACACAGCCTATGCACTAGGCTATCACAGCCCACGAAGCAAACCTGAGACTCCTGAAAAAATAGTTTGCCAATTTTTCCACCTTCAAAGAACTAGAATTCTCAAAAGCTATAGTTCTACCTAAAGATCTCAGTAAGCTGCAGAATAGTGAGACACTTGATCTCAAAATGATGAAGTCCAAATTGCCTAAAGATGAAGGAGGCCCAAGTCATCGGTTTGCAGACCATGTCATGGTTCTAGGAATGGATATCCCTATCCTCTCCCTATATACAACCTCAATAGATGACATTGAAGATATAGTCCATATATGAACACAAAAACATACATGGCTCAACAGGCAAGCAAAACCTCAAACCAATAGCTTTTTGATGTATTGTACATAGCCTTCACATGCAAAGTCAAGCAATGGTGGGCATATCTACCGCCTGATACCCAGAAGAAAATTATTGAACAAGGCGTCCAACACCTTGGAAATCTCATTATGCGAGAATTTTACCCAGTAAGAACACATCAAACTATTATAGACATGTTGATGTTGGCTCGTAGAAAGCTAAATTTGTTTAATGATTTTGAATTATATGTCAATAGCTACACCAAGGTGGTATACCGACTAGGGTAACATTATTCTCCCATAGTCAAAGCACAATTTTTAGCTTCTTTACTAGAGGTAATCAACAACGTAGTTCTGAGTGAGCTAAACACCACCAATATATCTCTAAAAAGCCTCTTATTTGTAGACATCATACAGTATGTCAGGCAAGAGATATAAAAACTCTGCTACAATATGAATGTGCATAAAACCCTGCCACATATTTCTCAAAAAGTTTGTACACAAATTTCTGGTGATGAGTATTTTAACATTCAGAAGCCAGCGAGAAAAGGAAGATAGAAAGGCTATTCTGCTCACACTTCGAGACCAAGGTTCCTACGTCTCAAAAGAAGAAAGTCCTTTAGACCATACATTTTTTTTTTCAAAAAAGGATGATTTGAACATTGGCTACCAAAAATGATGAGTGCTACGCCTGTAAACGAGTTGGACATTTTGATAAAAAATGTCCCAATAAAGCGCCCAAGCATATAAGAGTCATGTTCTAAGTGGCAGAAATTAACTCAGATTGAGAACTTATTGAGTCACAAGAAAAGTTAGCACATGCACAAGAAGAAAATACCCAAATTTACACTCTAGATTCTGACAACCTTTCTTCTTATTCAGTCTCTATAGAAGATGAAGACGAAGGATTACATTTACAAATGATACAATCATTTAAAGCTGTCTTTGACAACTCCAGTGACAGCGAAAACACTTGTACCAGTTCAAGCTGTACACAAGCTTCATCTTCAAAACATCTATTTTATGATACTGATGAAGACCAAAGAACTTATTCTTCAACATTAATGCCCTCCTCTGTCGAGAGCGAAGAGGATTTTATCAACCCCTTCTGCATACCTGTAAAATCGGTTAAAACACCAGTCAGCCTCCCTGTGATTACAAGAAAGGCCAAGTGCCCGAAATTGTTCTCCAGCTCCTCAAGCACGACCTCTTAAAAAAGAAGTTATTACAAATTCGCAAGTTGATTAAAATTAATAATAACATTGTCATTCTAGGACATATCGCTACAGATGGGCATGAACAATGGAAGAAATGTCAAATATTTATTGACACAGGAGCCAACATAAATTGGTGTCACAAGGATTTCTGGAAAAACTGGCTCTATTATCCTACCAGAGAAGTTATTGAGACTATGAATGAAATCCGTTCTATTTCTCATTTTGCCCTCCAAGTACCCTTAAAATTGGGCAAACAAAATTTGCTAGTAGATTTCTTCTAAATTAATGATGGTGGTTATGGTGTTGGATTGTGATGTGTTACACTTGACAAAATGGGTCCTTACACTATTTTCTCAGACATGATGGTGCTGAACATTCATAAGCAACGTGAAATAATTCTTAGAATTTCTCCCTACCTTAAGTCCCAGCATAATATGTTGACAGTCGAAGATGTGTCTATCTCGTAACTGCTCCATTTTAAGTAAAATCAATCCGAAAAGGCAGAGCAATATACCATCATTTGACAACTCAACCACATGTCTCAGCCTGCACAGCCATATGTTCGTTCATTAGCAACAATAGCAGAAAAACTCAAGGAGTGTTGTGTAGAACATTCTTTAGCTAATTAGGACAAAGATTCTCCGATGGCACATATTCCAACACTACACAACATACCCATTCAGGGTAAGCCCATTAGACACTCTTTAGAAGATGAAATTGAGCTACGAAAACAGATAGAGAAATTCAATGCCAAACAGCTAATGAGACCTTCTACTTCAAACTATTCTTACTAAGCTTTTATTATCAGAAACCATGTAGAACAAAAGAGGGGTAAAGTCTGAATGTTATTGATTATGGACCTTTAAATGTTGTTACCATTGACATCAAGTGGCCGCTTCCAAACAAGGAAGAATTGATTCAAAGGGTAACACAAAAATCAATTTTCTCCAAATTTGATTGCAAGTCAAGATATCACCAGATAAAAATTTTGGAAGAAGATATTCATACGACATCCTTTTCTTCTCCATGTGGACTATATGAGTGGCTAGTCCTCCCTTTTGGCTTGAAGAAGAATGGATGAGATATTTAAACCTCATATCCATTTTATTGTCAATTATATTGTTGATTTCCTAGTCTTCTCTAACTCAATGCATGAACACCTAGAGCATTTACAAACCTTTATGGAAATCATACAAAAACACGGTATTGGCCTCTCAGCAACCTCTAACAAGTTTCAAATTGATGTTGACAAGATAGAATTTTTGGGAGTCGGCATTCAACAGCATCACATCACTATGCAAAAACATCCACTAGAAAAATTATCTAGATTTTCTTCCACTCTAGTGGACCTACAACAATGTCAGAAATTTATAGGATGCGTAAATTATCTCAAAACCTTTATTCTAAAACTTTTTGAAAAGACTCATCACATCAGGCGAGCTATGCGAGAAAAGCAAGAAGCCACTAAAGAAGTGCTACAATTGCAAAATGAATTCCAACAACTTTCTCCTCTTAGCCCAGCATACACTAGACCATATGTATTATCTACCGATGCATTTGAAGACACTTGGTCTGCTATTCTTTTACACAAAAAAGGTAAAGAGAATATATGTGCATACAAGAGTGGCCAATTAAAAAAATATGAACTTAATTATTGACCCGCAGAGAAGGAGATATTACCTACTGTCAAAGAAGTTCAAAAGTTTCACACTTATTTAATCGAAGAAACTTTTATTCTAAGAACTGACTCATCTACCTTAGCAGCTTTTCTCAAAAGAAAGTTATTTGACAATGCTAAACTATGAAGGTATGCATGGTGGCAATTCCACCCCTAGTTCGGGGACGACTGGTGCTTTGGTAGTAAGAACATCTGAAGCTGCTACAAACAAATAAAAAGTAACAACAATAGTAAGAGTGCTAGCAAGCCTCTTATTGAAACCCAATGCAACAATTGGAAAGGTACCTCCAGAGAGTTCGACACCACTCTGAGCTCCCACTTTGCACGGAGACGACACTTAAGTCATCTCCAGCCCCTGGCCAACCGCCGTAGGTTAAGCAACAGGGGGGATCTCCTCGTGACTCCCCGCGTCGGATTGAGAAGAGTCTGAGGATGAAGAAGCTGCAACTCAAGCAAAAGAAAAGAGGGGTATAAGCTAACCATGACCCCGTAACCCAAAAAAAGTTCATCCATCATCATTCCGACTCTTACCTTGGGAAGCAGCCATTCGAGGAATCATGGATGTGTTCCCACTTGAAGTAGCCCCTTGAGTTGGGGTTTGGTTCGAGGAGGATTGTGAAGAAGAAGTCCAATCGGAGCTTGATGAAGCCTTGCCCGATTGAGCTCCCTTGCCCGATGGCCGCTCAATGTCCACCATGGTGTCTTCACCAGCTTGGGGATCTGGTGCTGCCATTAAAAAAGAAGAAGAAGAAGAAAAAGGAATGCTGAATAAATGAATCAAAAGAAATGTGAACACATAGAAATTTCTTTACCCAGGCTATCACCCTCCCGAACGTCGACCATGCAGGCCAAGACACGCGGGATGGGGGAGTCTGGTACTGTAAGATCATGGTTCCCCGGAGCATTGATATATGTCTCGAGGGGTTCAATGGTCACCGGCTCATCAACTCTCATTTCCCCGGCTTCAACAGGGGACCCAATCGGTGACTGCGATGTTTCACCCTCCCCGGATTTCTTGACTGGCTTGATTATGGGCATCATCGAGGCTTCCCTGGTCACAGACGTGGCGATCTTTGCAGGTTCTCTCACAGTAGTCGTCATAGGCTGCTCGGCAGCCTCCGTCGGGCGAGCCCCCGAGGCAGTGGTAGTCTCCTCCGACGGCCTTGTCGCAGTCCCCATTTCTTTGCCAGCCTCAAGAGTGACAGAACCGACACCGGTCATGTTCACTCTAGCTGTCTCCTCTGCCCCAGCACCATCAGTAGTTGGGAGTAATCAAATAATTATTAGTGTAACAATAAAAAGTACAATTGTCCCATCAAAAAAGGGAAGAAAAAGTGAGCAGGGGGTGAGGAAGCTATGGACTACCTATCCCTTCATCCATCACCCCACTTTCTAGAGGGCTCTTTTCACCGGGAGAACCGTCAGTCGTCACCATCGGAGAAGGAGAGCGCACAACACCTAGGGGGCGACTTGAAGAGCCTTCCTCCATGTCAATTCCCAGAATCATTCCCGACTCGAGCATCGGGTCATCCAGTAGCTTCATTATCTCCTCATGCAGAGGGACCTCGCTGGGATCTCCGACCCGAGACAATGTCTCCTCTACTATAGGGGAGAATCGAGCGCCAACTGCCACTTCTAAAAAACAAACACATAGAAATTATAATGTGGTAGGCAGAATGACCTCATGGCACATAGTCCCTCCTCGCTACTAGACAACAACTTACGGGACCCACTGGGTTCCTCGGAGGGACTAGCCTCGGCTTGAGTAGGAAGAGAGGATGGACCAGCGCCACTGCTACTCCTCCTCCTAGCTCTCTTTGTAAGAGGCTCGTGCTCCCATGTCATCACTTCACTATCTACCCCGTCAAGGGGTGATCCTTTGGGGGTCGCATAATCTACGATATGGCAAATAGTTAGTAGACAAACCACAGACGTAGAGGGTGAGTCTAAACAATGAAAGTCATCAAGGGCCTTACCTTCAGGACCCAACGAACTCTTGGGACATGCTACAAGTTGCTCTGACTTCTGCCCCACAGCTCGGGCAACCCGGTACATAATGTCCTAAAGGGCTCCAAGAGTATCCGCCACTTCCAGCTCGGAGATAAACTCCAGTGGACCAACACAACCTACAACATTGATTAGATGCTTCCTCCAACCTGCTACAAAATATCCCCAGTAACCAAGCCTGAGGGTAGGGACTTGGATTTCCACTTTCGGTCCCGATGAAATTGACAGCTTGCCAAGAAGTGGTCCAGCCAGAAGTAAGCCCGAGACTTGGCAGACGACCTTCGCCATGAGCTGGAAGGCTGCCGAGCTCCCCTAGCCCCGCATATGAGGGGGCAAAGTGCCCTTGTGTAGGTGGTACACTCAACTGGCTGAGACCGCCCGCCATGCTGCCAGGAGTGTAAGATCCGTTCCCCGTCTCCCCGGACACAAGGAAATCAAGCTTAGAGGAAGTCGACGTCGATGTCTACTAGTGACAGATCATCCTTCGTTAGTCGGGTTTCCTCAGCCCTCTTGATATCCTGGGTCAATTGATGAAAAACACTGCTACGCTCGAACCACCATCGAGCGAAGTGTACGTCCATCTTTCCGTGTCGATCTTGAGAAGGGAATATGTGGCGACCCAGACACTGGATACCGGGTAAACCCGATACCACTTGGAACCTGCGAGGCCTCCCAAGAGCGGAAAAGCTCCGAAGGGATAGAAAGGTATGTGATAGTACACTGAACTTCCAGATAAAGCAGTAAGCAATTAAATTTCAATGATCAGGATTGCTAAAATAGTAGAAATAAAATTATATTTTCTATAACAAATTAAAACTAACAGAGTCCAGTCCAAAGAAAGACAAGTACAGTCCAACAGAAAAGAGAACATACTCTCAAGTCGGGGGAAACCTGACACTGGCAACGCTGGCAACTAAGAACCACGCAGCAGAAACTCTCAGCACGAGGAAGCACAGCTACACCTGAAAAGTCAGGGGTGAGCCTCGTGTCACTAGCTCAGTAGGGATCCTGCAGACCCCTACCGCAAAACACGCAGTAACAGCAGTGCTACATTAAAGCAAAGCAGCAACAACAGGAGTAACAACTGTAAAAGTAAAGAGGAAAGCCGTAACATGGAAACACGGTAGTCGAAGGAACCTCGGCCCTCTAAACTACTCCTAACAGCAACAGAAAGGTGAACCCCGATCTCACAAAGTCGGGCGTTACCGATCCATTATCAAATCACGAAACCCTATCGTGAGAAGCCTACCGAAACAGGCAAAGCCTACCAAAGACTTACACAATCAAAGGAACGAGAGATACACGAACACACTGTCGTGTACGCTACACTAGATTGGACTAGACCGCGGGTGGATCCAACATAGACTACCTGACAAGTCACGTCAATCATGACGGAAACCAGTCACGAAAACACAAGTCACAAGAGTCATGCGTCAAGTGACAGAAACACCTCCTCACTAGAAGAACAACCATATGCGTCCACTGACGTCTTACACTGCGTCTCAAGCATCTCGCACACGCCTAGCACGGCGGTAACTGAGACACTCATAAAGAACCAAGTATAAGGAACAACATTAACGAGTGACTACTCAGGGTCACGCCCATCGGTGCTCGTCCAACCGCCCCTGACCACGTGTGCACACACAAGCCCAATGCCTTGAGCCAGGCCTCTAGCAAGTTTTCCCCCCAGTAGGACGCTATCGCAAAGCAAGGGGGCCTGCGGAAACTAGCCTAAAAACTATCTATCGGGAACTGCCCCACCACCACTCCTAGGTGGGCCGACACACAGGAAAGTGTCTTCGGGCTACGACTAGTGGAGGCTCACTAGACACAAAGACTCCAAAACATCGAACACTGAAGTACAGATAGTGTAAGCACACCCTGTCGCACGTACTACGGAGCATAATGTAGTACACCACTGTAACCAGACTCAGGACAGTCAACTAGACCTGCTGACAACGATTCTTGAGTCACAAGACTCGGGTCAATATCGTCGCACATCACAGCAACACGATGTTAATCAGCCTAGTCCCTAAGCCAAAATCTACGGTAAAACACATCAACGAGGAGTCCTCGGCCTTCGAGCCACACAACGGACTCACAATTCCATATAACACAAAACACGGAACATGAGGGATAACCAAAAACCCTCAAAGCACATGGCATGCAAATCGAGGCAAGATACCTCAAAACGCCCAAAACCATGTCTCGATCCTCACAGGATAGACGAGACACTCACGAGGTCACGTGTCAACCACTGGGTCACAACCGGGTTGACCAGAAACCATAATGACCCTCGATATAACACAAAACACTACTCGGTACAATGGCCCTCTCAGACACCCTATAACACGGTCACAACCCTCATAGGACGTCCAAGATATCCACGGAATAGTAGGCTAACCAAGGGGTCAAAGCCACATTAACCAGAAACCAAACCAACACTACGCTGCTCGGGATAAAACCGCTCCTCTGAGATCCCTTGATACACATATGACTCTTACAGGACACCGAAGGCATCTATCGAGCCAAAAGCCAACAAGGCATCGAATCTTGGGTTCGCCGGAGCCCGAGACAGTTCAAATAAGACACAAAAATGGAAAACATTAACGCGCCTTTACCCTGCCTCGCCATGATTAACGCGCCCCCACAGAGGGGCGCGATGACATCATAATGCGCCCATCACCTCGGTCGCGATAACAGACTGACGCGACGCTCACCTAAAACGCGTTAATAGACGTGGCCTAAACCTCAGGCGCGATAACAAATAGACCAAAGACGCGGCACTCACTCAGGTCGCGATAATAGTCACGACCAGAAGCTCATGCGCGACAATACAAAGACGCGCCCCTCACTTGGGTCGCGTTAACAGAGGATCACGCCCATCACATGGGTCACGTTCCCAACCGCCAAACTGTTCATCTCCTACACGAGACGCGGTGCATCGTTGTAGCGCGTTCCACTGAGAACGCGGCGCACACGGCTAGCGCGTTCTCGTCATGGAGCAAAAATTGAAAAATCCGCACAAAAACCCATTTTCCACGCCCCAATTGCCGCCAAAACGACGGGGAAACAACCCTAATCACATTGCCAACCTTCCACAAGCCGGAAGGGGCCAAACCACGCGCAAACATGCTAGAAACAGGTGATTCCCACGAATCGACCCAAAATGACTCACATGGACAACCGAGCTCATACCGATTCCGATTCTCAACCCAATTCAATAAAACTGGCGGGAAATGATTCTCAACATGCCAGGGGTTCAAATGAAACCATTTAAACTATAAATCGTGGCCTGAAATGGCGAACACGGCTCACACCCCCCGAACATGCATTTCGCCCAACCAAAGCAAAACCCGCTCAAACTCACACCGTTCGGTTCCAAATCGCGAGAGAACGTAGGAAAAGAGTAGGGCATCTGTCCCCCTACCTCCACCGAAGATCTCACGTGCCGAAACGGCCACAAGACGCCGAAAACCATCACACGAACCCACCCGTCGGCTTTGAATCCACCGAACGGGATCGCGCCAACACCACGCTCTAATCTTCACGCCAGCACACTCCACTGCACCTCCACGGCATCTCAACGTCATCCCCGGGCCTCCTCTATCTGCAGCCGGAGCAGGGGGAAAGAGGAGAGAGAACGGAGGGGGAGAGAGTGAACGGCGAGAGAGAAGAGAGAGGTGAGGGAAAAAAGGAAATTAGGCAATTTTCCCAAATTCTGATTTTCTGCACGAGAATCCGTAAATTTAGAAAAATATGAAAAAATAGTCCTCGCGATCCTCGAAACGAGCACAACGCACCTGTAGCGTCCTTGAGTAGCAAAACTCAACGGTCAACTCTCCACAGGGTTCCGCAAGTTATACAAGGGAAAAACTCGTGTGGATCATAAAACACGTATCAGGACCCACGAAAGCGATCCGATAGCTCTTCGATTCCGATCCGAAGAATCCAGGATATTACAGTCCTCCCCCTTAAAGGAATTTCATCCTCGAAATTCAAGGAGTTAACAAGTGAATAGGGAAGAACAAACCCAAACACTGGCTACGCTCTCCAAACATCTGCCAATCCTCAAAACACAAAGCACGATAACACAATTCAGAGGGACACTGCCAGACCACAATCATAGGCACACGCTCCGGATCTCAAGGCACATCGATCCACAGAACGAGCATGGCACACAAGTGAACACAAGCCCGACACCTCCGAAACAGGGCAACATCGCTTACGTCTCACAGGGAAAGGAGACACGACTCATGCCACGAAAACAGTTACCGATAAAATACACGGTAGACACAACAAGCATCAGCTTAAACAAGGAAACACAGTCCTCTCAACTGACCGCTCCACAACATCAACTTCCGCGCCATGAACAACGACGAAACTGGCGCACCGAACGCCAATGACAGCACTGGACCGCGAGCACAATTAAGTCAGTCCTCACTTAGATATTACATCTAATTCGAGTCACATGCCAACTCTACCATGACAGAAGAGTATAGCAAAACCAACCGATAATACCTCGGTCCACACAATGCCAAATCAGACTCACAAGGAACTCCTCGCAAGCTGAACACAACCACCAACCAACAACAACAACAGCACCTGCAAAATTCCTGGCTCCGTTGTCAACACAGAACCACTAGACACAACTGCAAGCTGGGTCACATCAAGGCACAATTATAGCTGAACACACGGCTAACACATACAAGCCATACTGCGAGTAGCTTACCAACAAGGACCCACAACAACAACAATAATCTCGGAGAAAGCATCTCAAGGACCATGATCACGTCCCAAGAGCACAACTCCGAAGAAAAATACAGAGAAGAAAAGGTACTCGACCAGCATATACGTCGACATATTTCCCCAATCCTCACGCAAGCCAATGCCAACCATCACAAAGCCTCCAACAACAGCATCGTCACCAACAGCATCAAGGCACACATAGCCAAGACAATAATCACGCCGAGGAAACAAACCTCTCGGCCGGCCAGAATCATCCAACCAACGATCCTTGACCTGTGGGTTATAAGCCCACACGCTTTCGCTGCGCACTCACACAACGCACACATGCATCACAAATAACTCGGCATTCACATCTCATCACACACTCGACGCCATCGCAATTCACGAAACTACAATATACCACGCCTCGAGTATCGATCCTGCTAACAACCGATCACAAGTCACCAAAGTGCAAACCACGAAGAGCACCAGCTTCAGTACAAGCCACAAAGAACACCTATCTCAGCTTATCCTCACGTCCTGAAACGATTACTGAACCTTCATAGCATAACAGCAGCCAAACACGGCACATCGGACACGGTGCACAACAACCCCCAACACACAAACTGGGTCCAAAGCCATGCAACCGTCGAACAAAGGCAAATCAGGTTCAGAACTAACACAATCCACACTTAAGCAGACACAGGACAAAGGCTTCACAGAGACAGCACTTCCAAGGCTTACCTCGAAAAGACACCACCAACGGGATGAGAAGAATCAAGCTCGACTAACAGTAGCTCACTGTAGACACGCCAAAATTGACGTTACTATGAGTACATCTCATATTGCCTTGTAATGCCCCAATTTGACCCTCAAATTAGTTCTATTTGAGTGAATTTTCTCACTTTTCTTGGATTTCTCCCCTTTTTCACCATTTTCTTATTTTTTCCTATTTTTCCCTATTTTTCTGGATTTTTTTGGATTTTTTTGGATTTTTTAGATTTTTCTAGATTTTTTGGGCATTTTTCTCTATTTTTATTAATTTTTCAGAAATAACGACTTGACGTGGGGCGTCTTTTAAATAACGACTTAGGCTTGGGCGTTTCTTAAAAAAATTGACGACATATAGTGAGGGCGTCAATTCCACTCATTTTCCATTTTTTTGGATTTTTCTGAGAATTTTTTGGAATTTTTCGGAAATTAACAACTTAACAGAAGACGTTATTTTGAATTTGAAAAGAATAAAAAATCAAAAAATCAAATCCACGCCCTATACACGGTCGTCACTTTTTCAAATTGATTATTTTAATATTATTTTCAACCCCCTTCTAGGGGTGATTTGGTGGCCTTCCGGGTGTCAGAAAAATTCACAAAAATAGTCGTTGGAATCAGGGCGATGAGATGCACCTCCACCTAAAAAATGAGAAAATAATATTAAGAAATGAAAAATGACCCTATTTTGAATATTTTTGAATTAACGTCCTTTGGTAGGGCGCGTTTTTAAACACGCCTTTGACTCAGACGTGTTTCACAATTTTTAAATAAATTTCAAAATTTGATTTTTGAATTAACGCCTTGATCTAAGTCGTGTTTTTAAAAGACGCCCTCTGGCAGGTCGTCAATTCTTGAATTGACGCCTTTATCCAGGTCGTGTTTCATTTTTGTGTTCCGAACGAGCGCAGCCTTTCCCCAGAGAGTCCCTGCTCCGTTTGGATACCTTGCCCGTTCTTATCTTACCTCCATTGGACTCTTGCCGTTCTTATCCCTCTATTTCCAATCTATTAATAGAGCTCTGCTGCTCTGTTAACGGGTTGGACCCCCTTCTTCCCCTCCGCGTTTTTTTCCTTTTGCTTTGTTTTCTTGCAGGTTGCTCTGTGCGGCTGTGTTTGGCTGAAAGAGGAGCTTTCACGCGCATTCATCATCTTCTTCAAAGCTTCCTCCCCCATTGAATATCAAAGCCATCGGCACAGGCTCCCCTTCTTCTTTTTCTACTTTTATTTTGTGTATTGCATCATACGTATTCATCTGCATGCCCATCTCATGTTCATCTCCCTTCGATTTTCATAATTCTCAAACATTTTTAGACTTTCCCCCATAGTGCATTCCTTGCACTCTTTCTCCCTTATTTCATTCATATCATCATTCATCATATCTCCCCACACCCTCTTTGCATAGGGGTTTAAGGGCAACCACCCTTAAGGTGTGTTCTTGCACATACTTTCATGCTCATATATTTTTTATGAATTGATGCTACACTCACCATGTTTCTAATCCATATCTTTATTGGTGTTTGTCTTTATTTGCAAGGGTAATTAATTGAAGAACTCTCTTCATCGGCCGGCCGATTTGAAGAGAAAGGAGCACCTACAATCAACCGCACTCCAAGGTATTTTTCGCGATCTCTTCCATGCTTTCATTGTTATATTTTTGAGACCTCGTGTCTCTGGCGATCACACACTCCCCTTAGCACCTCGTGCTCACGCTTATTGTTTATTAATTTAACTTTTCTTAAGTGGATTTTTAATCATAATCTACAAATTGGCGATCACGGTGGGACCCTTTGTGTTCTTCTTTCATTACCCCTTTCCCTTTAGGCACCTGCGTGTGCCATCTCCCTTATTTGCACCCTCGGTGCGTCTCCCTTTTGTGCCCCTCGGGCACCCTCCATTGTGCTTTGCACTCTTCCCTAAGTGATTGGTCAATTTGTTATTTTTTTTCTTTAGAATTCCACTTATTCAAGAAATTGATGAGCATGCTTATTCTGTTGATTGCCATGATCACGTGATTGTGAGTGTTTGTCGTTTCTGGTCGGGGAAGATTTTCTGGAAAAGAGTGAATTAACGCCCCTGTCAGAGGCGTGCTTTATTTAACGCCCTAACCAAGGGCGTCTTATTCATATTTTACGCCCTCTGACAGGGCGTTTTCCAGCATATATCCTGATTTCTCTTGGTTTTATTACGCTGCCTTTGAATTCACGCCCTTCTCCAGGGCGTTTCTTTATTGATTAGCGCCGCACATTAAGGCGTTTCTTGTGATTTGACGCCCGCTGGCAGGGGCGTCCTTTTATTGATAGCGCCTCAGTCTAAGGCGCGTTTTTCTGCCCCTGGCCCCTCGCTTTGATTCACGACAGTCACATCGTCGTGTCTTTGGTTAGTAGCGCCCCCAGCCAGGGCGTGTTTTTACTGTGGGTTTTTTCATGCTGATTGATGCCTATATCTATTGATTGATCATATTGTGCTGATTGGCTTATTTTCCCTGCTGCATTCATCTTTGCATCGGTTTGAGAGACCTCCTCTCTCTTCATTAGGATTCCACACACCCTCTTGGAATCGGGACGACCCTCCATTGAGCATTCCGTCTCTTTGGACCGGAAATCCCTTTTCCAAGCCTCCGTAAGTCCCCGCACCCGTGGATTCCCTCACGGACGCCGGGCAGGTTGTACCCTTTTGAAGTCCCGAGTTAGTTGGCCTATGCGTGGTGAGAGAGGATCCCTAGTTGGCATTGGAGTTCAACTCATATTGAAACTAGGTTCCCCCCTTGTGTGAATCATTCCAAACTTTGCTAAAATTCATTAATTCACCAAGGTTTAAACAAATAAAAATCAAGGTAACCATTCCAACTTGTGTGTTTCTTTGCAAATTGTTTGCACATTATTTGGATTGCATAATGGCTTACTTTGATAAACAAAACAACATGTTTAGTTCAATTCATGAGGATGATCAACCTAGCACATCTTATAATCCTCAATTTCAACATGTTCAACATAATTCTCACCATTCTTTTAAAGGACCACGTCCTCATTTTTATGGTCATGTCCGGCCCATGGGCAATGTCCATTCTCATGGTCCTCCTACACAATTTCAGGCCACTATTCCCTCGGGACCGTCTCCTCCCAATGACGAGAAGGTCTCTCGAATCATCCATGCATTAGATCATCTTACCCCTCAACAGATCCAAGCCCTTAAGGCGGCCGTTGAGGGTGCATCTCATTCATCTCTCCCTCCTTCTAAACCTATTCGGGTGGCCCATCACCCACCTCCCTCTTCTATTCACACTCGGGTGGCCCATCATCCACTTACATCTCCTCCTGTTCATGCTACTCGGGTGGCCCATCACCCGCCTCCTTCCATTCCTCCTCCATCGCGGCCCCAAGACCCATTTATTCCTTGCAATCCGGCCCATCCAGGTTCTTCCATGGGTCGGCCCATTAATTCCCCTCCACGGCCTTTTTATGCGGCCCCTCCTCCTTCAATGCCCTGCCAACCCTCGGTTGCTCAGGTCACACCCCTCCAGCAAACTCTCCTCGATAAAATCACTTTGATGGAGGAACAATTAAAGAGGGTTACGAGCCCGCGGCCCGCTCCTCCTACTCCAGTCAATCCTCTTCACGCTTTCCTGGATGGTATTACCAAGATGGAGAATGAATGGAAAGATAGGAGAGATGATTATGACTTCGGCATTTCAAGCAAGCAGGAGCCGGCATTTGAAGAATCCGAGGCAGTCTACGATGATGATGAAGCTCCACGGGCACCCCTTCCGAGTTTCCTTCGCTTTCCACTCCCTCCATTATCATTTGATGAACCCCCTGCTCAGGACGAAGTCACCGTCCCCGATCCAACCCCTGTTTATGAGACTAATTGGTGTTACGATGATGGGTCGATACTCCAATCACCCACACCGACACCCCTTGAGTCTCCTCCTATCCCTAACACCGCTTCCACTAAACCTTCACTAATTACACTCCCACCAGTTATACCATTAACCTTCACAACACCAGCCTCCACCGAGTCTTCCATTAAACCTCTACCTATTAAGCCATTAACCGCCACACCACCGGCCTCCATTGAATCCACCATTGAACCTTCCCCAATTAACATCCCATTACCACCACCTCAACCCTCCATTATCCCTTTAACCCCAAAACCCATTTTGCCTATTCCCCCACTTAACCTTTCTCCTTTACCCATGGCTAATCCTGAGCAGGATCCACCCCTTTTTGCACTCGAGCCAATCCCAACTGCTTCCGAGCAGAGGGAGAAACTCGACGTGTTTGAACCTCCACTTATCCTTTCTCCAACGCCTTCTATTACACCATCACTATTCATGGAGCCTTTCGCCTCCGCTTCACCTCCCTCTACTACTCGGAATGGGGGGCCTTCTACAAGCACAGGTGCCGAAGATGATCAAGAGCCGGGCAGCAAGGATTTGGCTGTGGCTATGCCGTTCAAGATACAGGAATTCATTTGCCGGATGCCAATCCGGGTTATTGTGCCGAGCACGATTGAAGAGGCTAAGCCGCTGCCCTTGCTCAGAGTAGAATGCCGGGCGTTGATGTCGTCTAAGGGCCGGGCAGGGCACCCCTTGTTCCTACTTTCGAATTCTGAATTTATTATTCCTTACAAGGGGCGAATGCCCATTTTGCTCAACATTCCATATATACCACATTCAATGGGTAACACGATGCTTCTCGTTCCAACTCTCCAACTCCCTCACATTGTTGATCTTTGCCTTCCAAGGGGGTTGCCACTTATTAAAGCTCCTTTTATTGGGCCAATTGGCTATACACTTTCACTGCCGTGGAGGGGCAGTTATCTTGATGCTAAGGGGCCTTCCACTCCTTTACCCACCTCCCATTCAACTTCATCCCTATTCTCATCTTTCGCTTCATGGGCCATTCCAAGGGTAAAGAGGAGGATCTCATTCTCTCGCCCTTCATGTTCTTCACGTTCTTTGCATTCCATGCATTCTATCGCATTTGTGCATTCATCACATCCATGCTACTGCATTCGCATGCATTTGCACCTCCTTCTTCCCAGGTTCCCGAACCCGTATCTCCCCCGCCTTCCGACGCCTCCGGATATTCCGCACTTCTCATCTTCATCTTCATCTTTCTTTAATTCACTCCCCTTGGGGCATCGCGTCCCCCTTCCTGCTATTTCCCTGGAACCTCCAAGAATTTTACCCCTCCTCTTTGGGCATCGCGCCCTTTCTGATTTCGTTATCCCTCCGGAACCTCCGGACTTTCCCCTCGGGCAACGCGTCCCTTTCCATCTTATTCCTCCGAACCTCCGGACTTTCCCCTCGGGCAACGCGCCCCTTTCCATCTTATTCCCCCGGAACCTCCGGATTCCCCATCTGATTGTCTCAGTCTTTTCCTTGGGCATCGCGCCCCTTTCCATCCTCTTCCTCCGGAACCTCCGGAACCTCCGGATCTTTCACCCCTCTCTTTGTCCTTTGGGCATTGTGCCCCTCTCCATTTGCTACCTCCGGAACCTCCGGACCTTCCCCTCAGGCATCGCGCCCCTTTCCACGTCATTTCTCCGGAACCTCCGGACCTTCTTGGGCATCGCGTCCCTCCTTCCATCATTCCTCCGGAACCTCCGGATTCTCCGTCTTATTCTCTCTATCATTTTCCAGGGCATCACGCCCCTTTCCATCTCATTCCTCCGGGACCTCCGGACCATCCATCTTTCTTCCGATTCATCTTTCTGCTCCTCCGGGATATCACATCCTTCATTTTCTTCCTCCTTTTTCATCATCTTTTTCTCTATTTCTTCCCAGGGCATCGCGTCCCTTCTTTCGTTATCCCTCCGGAGCCTCCAGATTCTTCTTCTGCTCATGATTCTCCTCCACCACCTCCGGACCCTCCAGATCCGCCTCCTTCCATCTACCAATTTCTTCTTCTGATTCCTCCTAATTCTGGGTCTGACCCAACTTCTTCCACATCCACTGCCTTGGGCATCTGCCCATTCTCTCACTGCTTTCGAGGCTTTAGTCCTCACTCATCCTTCTAATTCTTCACTTCTTCTGTAGACTGTTCCATGTGATCAGGGTCTCCGCGCCTTAGTGAGGGAGTTCTAGCCCTCGCCTCTCTTCCCTTTTCTCCTTATTCGTCTGAGTCTGGTTTGAGCACCACTCATTCTTGTTAAGCCACTCCCAAAATCCTTTGCTTCCAATCCTTTTGACTCCCAAAGAGGACAAATCCCATGATGATCAACCTCGCCTCTGACAGCTGCTTCTACAAAGGTTGCAAGGTAACATATTGGCGTAAGTACGCATTTTAATGATATCATTTTCTCATTACTTCACGCATGATTTTCAAAATCAAGTGCTTCTTAACGAGATTAAGAGTGGTGTTTTAAACCTTTATCTTAAGCTTTTGTTTAATTGAAATCATTCTCAAAAGAGTCCTTTAGGCTTGTTTTTTTGCAGCACCTCTGGTTAATAAAAACCCGCGCTGGGAATTCAACATTCTCTCCCCGCTTGTTAAGAGCAACCCTTAGTTGGGCACCGCACACACTTCACGGCGTCCTTAGCTGGCTCCTTTGATAAAAACACCGTTGCTATCTTGGCCATGCCATGAGAATATCTGAAAGTCTTTTCTCTTCTTTACTCGGCCACATGTAGGGGCAAGAGGTTGACGGATGAGATGACCAACCTTGGTAATCCCCAATACGAGAGGAGTCTCAAATAGGGGCAGTCTTGACCTAAAATCAACATCAATATGAGTTTTCATATGAGTTTTCATGATATACATCTAGCCAAAAGGGGTATTATGAACATCAAGTCAGAATTTCGATAAAAGCAAAAGTATGAATTATGGCATGACAAGAGTGGCAAAGTCCCCGCAGGGAAAACCCTGGTCGTATGCATGTCATGGGTCTAAAAATCAAAGGCACAAAGCCCCGGCACAACAGACTACCTCTATGAGGGAACACCTTGGAAAGAATTCAAGTCTTGATATCTCCCATCCTGCATAAAGCTTATCTACAATTGTTCTTCTCTTCTCCCTCCAAGATCGAATGTTTCTCAGGTATGGCCTTGGTAGGAGCACCGTTAATCAAGGGCAGTCAATTATAGGACGCCACTTTCAATGCACGCCTAGCTTTGGGTAATTTTAGCGAAAAGGGAAGGAACTAGGACCCCTAGCCAGTGGTTCAAAAACAACCCTTTGATGCTGCATTAACAATGTCTAAACCAAAATCCACAAAAAATTGAATATTTCCTGAGCAAAATCAAACAAAAAATTGAATACTTTCAAAATTCATAATAAAAATTCAAATATTTTTCAAAATTCATAAAAATTCAAATATTTTCAAAACTCATAAAAATTTGCATATTCCAAAAACCAAAAAAAAAATTGCATTATATTGTCTGATGGTGTTTTGCAGGAACAGCTTTGCAAGGACCAAGAGCACGGGATGAGTCCTATCTTCACTTATTGTTATCAACCTCTTGATTCCTCCCGATATTCTCGTGATATGCCACACTAGGGCATTTTGATTATCATCTCCCTATATCATTCTGATTACTATATCATTCTGATTATTCATCTACAAATCATTCAATCAACTCCTGCTGATTTCACTTGATCACTTTGCCACTGGACATTACTTGATTCCAATCATTCAATCTCAATCTCACATGCCAAGATTGTCATCCTTATGACAAACAACAAACAATGATGCTTTGCAATGCTATAATTTAACTCATGCTATTCATGCTAATACATGCTTGAATGATATTCACACTAAGCTTTGAGTGCTTTGATGTCTATGTTGTCATTGCTTATTGATGCTTCCATTCATGCTATGCTTGTTATGCTTAAATGCCTCATTCATTGCTTGTTATCTTCATTATATCTTGACTAATGAAATTTTGAGCGCAGGATAAGAAGCTCTTGGTCCCACCGTCCGGGCATCATCATCCAAGCCCCACGGTGCCTGCACCTCATCTCTCAGTTCCCCCATACTTATTGCTCCACCATCTCTCCCTGTATGCATTTTTACTATATGTTACATACGCTACTAGATTATATCAAGGACCTTGTGGCTTTGGTAAATCTGGGATTTGAGTTCCCCTTCATCAAAAACAATGATGATTCCAGAGGAGTCTTAGTCACACGGATAGGCCGTTGAGCCATCCAAGACTGGGGACGATGGTTCCCTTTTACGAATTGGTGCGTGGATAAACGGGCTTCGGCTTAGTATCAGCTCGCGAAATTAGTTTCTTGACCCAGTCTTGGCAGTTTAACAATATTATCCTTGATTATATTATATCTTTATTTGTTATTTTCCCTTTAAACCCAGCATGCATTCATGTAGGACTTTGAATCAACTGTTGAAAAATCATTCTGATGAGCTGTTTGGGAGTCGAATTGATCACTAATTTCCAAGATATGAGATTTTCATTGCCGAATTGAATCCTCAGTTTGTTTTGTCGCTGTTTTAGGTTGTTTTCCGGAAGCTCCTTGTTTAGATTTCTATCATCTTATTTTAATCCTTTTCCCTTTGATCCACCTTGGCTGCAGCACGTCCACATTAGCTGGTAACCGCTCCCCAATGGTGAAACCTACAGGTTTGTGACCTGGGGTACTTCCACCGCGCTGGAAGTTGATCATTCTCCATCGTGCCCTCGTGCACATCTCCCCATTTTATCCAAACATTGTTGATTTCGTTGGATTTCCCGAGATTTGCTTCATCTCGAGCTTTTGATTTCATTCTCATCAAGTGATGTTGACTGCGTGTCTCATCACACCTTGGCATCTACTTTTCAGTTTGCTCTGCTCCCTTGCAAAGTAGACACCAAGGCGGGGCAGCTGTAGACACGCCAAAATTGACGTTACTATGAGTACATCTCATATTACCTTGTAATGCCCCAATTTGACCCTCAAATTAGTTCTATTTGAGTGATTTTTCTCACTTTTCTTGGATTTCTCCCCTTTTTCACCCTTTTCTTATTTTTTCCTATTTTCTCCTATTTTTCTGGATTTTTCTAGATTTTTCTAAATTTTTTTGGGTATTTTTCTCTATTTTTATTAATTTTTCAGAAATAACGACTTGACGTGGGGCGTCTTTTAAATAACGACTTAGGCTTGGGCGTTTCTTAAAAAAATTGACGACATATAGTGAGGGCGTCAATTCCACTCATTTTCTATTTTTCTGGATTTTTCTGAGAATTTTTTAGAATTTTTCGAGAATTAACGACTTAACAGAGACGTTATTTTGAATTTGAAAAGAATAAAAAAATCAAAAATCAAATTCACGCCCTATACACGGTCGTCACTTTTTCAAATTGATTATTTTAATATTATTTTCAACCCCCTTCTAGGGGTGATTTGGTGGCCTTCCGGGTGTCAGAAAAATTCACAAAAATAGTCGTTGGAATCAGGGCGATGAGTTGCACCTCCACCTAAAAAATGAGAAAATAATATTGAGAAATAAAAATATCCTATTTTGAATATTTTTGAATTAGCGTCCTTTGGTAGGGCGCGTTTTTAAACACGCCTTTGACTCAGACGTGTTTCACAATTTTCAAATAAATTCTAAAATTTGATTTTTGAATTAACGCCCTGATCTAAGTCGTGTTTTTAAAAGACGCCCTCTGGCAGGTCGTCAATTCTTGAATTGACGCCTTTGTCCAGGTCGTGTTTCATTTTTGTGTTCCGAACGAGCGCAGCCTTTCCCCAGAGAGTCCCTGCTCCGTTTGGATACCTTGCCCGTTCTTATCTTACCTCCATTGGACTCTTGCCGTTCTTATCCCTCTATTTCCAATCTATTAATAGAGCTCTGCTGCTCTGTTAACGGGTTGGACCCCCTTCTTCCCCTCCGCGTTTTTTTCCTTTTGCTTTGTTTTCTTGCAGGTTGCTCTGTGCGGCTGTGTTTGGCTGAAAGAGGAGCTTTCACGCGCATTCATCATCTTCTTCAAAGCTTCCTCCCCCATTGAATATCAAAGCCATCGGCACAGGCTCCCCTTCTTCTTTTTCTACTTTTATTTTGTGTATTGCATCATACGTATTCATCTGCATGCCCATCTCATGCTCATCTCCCTTCGATTTTCATTATTCTCAAACATTTTTAGGCTTTCCCCCATAGTGCATTCCTTGCACTCTTTCTCCCTTATTTCATTCATATCATCATTCATCATATCTCCCCACACCCTCTTTGCATAGGGGTTTAAGGGCAACCACCCTTAAGGTGTGTTCTTGCACATGCTTTCATGCTCATATATTTTTTATGAATTGATGCTACACTCACCATGTTTCTAATCCATATCTTTATTGGTGTTTGTCTTTATTTGCAAGGGTAATTAATTGAAGAACTCTCTTCATCGGCCGGCCGATTTGAAGAGAAAGGAGCACCTACAATCAACCGCACTCCAAGGTATTTTTCGCGATCTCTCCCATGCTTTCATTGTTATATTTTTGAGACCTCGTGTCTCTGGCGATCACACACTCCCCTTAGCACCTCGTGCTCACGCTTATTGTTTATTAATTTAACTTTTCTTAAGTGGATTTTTAATCATAATCTACACTCACCAGGGAGGAAAATCCTAGGTTCGCATGAGCATTCTCTCAATCAAGGCATCCAATCGACCAGCACAACACAACCTTAACACCTTTGGGGCTAAACAAACTCAAGCTGGGATGGCCAAAACAACATAAGAATGTGCACGGCCATCACACCAACGACAGTTCCAAATAGCCACATGAACAAACCATGGAAAAATCTCGAACACCGCACCATAGATTCACGCCTACTCGCGAACTCTGCCAAGTACAGCATAACCGAGACAAACACCATGACAAAAGAAGAACACTCCGCCACATCTGACGAGAGCAAAAACCATCTCGCACAGTGCCAACACAGCACGCACAAGATCACACGCGAAAGCAAAGCAATAAACAATCACAAAACCTATGCCAGTTGCTGGCTGTACTGGACCTTAAAGACTCTGAGTACTGTAATATCTCAAATTCCCATGTACTTCACAAACAAAAGCTCAGCTAGCTCATAAAAATTCCAAACAACTCTGAACTCTAGCTCTGATACCACCTGTGGCGACCCAGACTCCAGATACCGGGTAAACCCGATACCACTTGGAACCTGCGAGGCCTCCCAAGAGCGGAAAAGCTCCGAAGGGATAGAAAGGTATGTGATAGTACACTGAACTTCCAGATAAAGCAGTAAGCAATTAAATTTCAATGATCAGGATTGCTAAAATAGTAGAAATAAAATTATATTTTCTATAACAAATTAAAACTAACAGAGTCCAGTCCAAAGAAAGACAAGTACAGTCCAACAGAAAAGAGAATGTACTCTCAAGTCAGGGGAAACCTGACACTGGCAACGTTGACAACTAAGAACCACGTAGCAGAACCTCTCAGCACGAGGAAGCATAGCTACACCTGAAAAGTCAGGGGTGAGCCTTATGTCACTGGCTCACTAGGGATCCCGCAGAACCCTACCGCAAAACACGCAGTAACAGCAGTGCTACACTAAAGCAAAGCAGTAACAACATGAGTTACAACTGTAAAAGTAAAGAGGAAAGCCGTAACACAGAAACAAGGCAGCCGAAGGAACCTCGGCCCTCTAAACTATTCCTAACAGCAATAGAAAGGCGAACCCCGATCTTACAAAGTCGGGCGTTATCGATCCATTGTCAAATCAAGAAACCCTATCGTGAGAAGCCTACCGAAACAGGCAAAGCCTACCAAAGACTTACACAGTCAAAGGCACGAGACATACACGAACTCACTGTCGTGTACGTTACACTGGACTGGACTAGACCGCGGGTGGAGCCAACATAGACTACCCGACAAGTCACGTCACTCATGACGAAAACCAGTCACGAAAACACAAGTCACAAGTCAAGTGACAGAAGCACCTCCTCACTAGAAAAATAGCCAGATGCGTCCACTGACGTCTTACACTGTGCCTCAAGTATCTCGCACACGCCTAGCACGGCAGGTAACTGAGACACTCACAAAGAATCAAGTACAAGGAACAACAGTAACGAGTGACTAGTCAGGGTCACGCCCGTCGGCGCTCGTCCAACCGTCCCTGACCACGTGTGCACACACAAGCCCAATGCCTTGATCCAGGCCTCAAGCTAGTTTTCCCCCCCAGTAGGACGCTACCGCAAAGCAAGGGGGCCCACGGAAACTATCATAAAAACCGTCTGTCAGGAACTACCCCGCCACCACTCCTAGGTGGGCCGACACACATGAAAATGTCGTGAGGCTAAGACTAGTGGAGGCTCACTAGACACAGAGACTCCAAAACAGCGAACACCGAAGTACAGACAGTGTAAGCACACCCTGTCGCATGTACTACGGAGCACAATGTAGTACACCATAGCAACCAGACTCAGGACAGTCAACTAGACCTGCTGACAATGATCCTTGAGTCACAAGACTCGGGTCAATATCGTCACACATCACAGCAACACGCTGTTAATCAACTCCCTAAGCCAAAATCTACGGTAAAACACATCAATGATGACTCCTCGGCCTCCGAGCCACATAATGGACTCACAATTCCGTATAACACAAAGCATGGAACATGAGGGATAACTAAAAACCCTCAAAGCACATGGCACGTAAATCGAGGTAAGATACATCCAAGCACCCAAAACCATGTCTCGATCCTCACAAGATAGACGAGACACTCACGAGGTCACGTGTCAACCACTGGGTCACAACCGGGTTGACCAAAAACCATAATGACCCTCAATATAACACAAAACACTACTCGGTACAATGGCCCTCTCAGACACCCTATAACACGGTCACAGCCCTCATAGGACGTCCAAGATATCCATGGAACAGTGGGCTAACCAAGGGGTCAAAGCCACATTAACCGGAAACCAAACCAACACTACGCTGCTAGGGATAAAATCGCTCCTCTGAGATCCCTTGATACACATATGACTCTCACAGGACACCGAAGGCATCTATCGAGCCAAAAGCCAACAAGGCATCGAATCTTGGGTTCACCGGAGCCCGAGATAGCTCAAATAAGACACGAAAATGGAAAACATTAACGCGCCTATACCCTACGTCGCCATGATTAACGCGCCCCCACAGAGGGTCACGATGACATCATAACGCACCCATCACCTCGGTCGCGATAACAGACTGATGCGGCGCTCACCTAAAACGCGTTAATAGACGCGGCCTAAACCTCAGGCACGATAACAGATAGACCAAAGACGTGGCACTCACTCAGGTTGCGATAATAGTTGTGACCAAAAGCTCATGCGCGACAATATAAAGACGCGCCCCTCACTTGGGTTGCGTTAACAGAGGATCGCGCCCATCACATGGGTCGTTCCCAACCGCCAAACTGTTCATCTCCTACACGAGACGCAGGTGCATCGTTGTAGCGCGTTCCACTGAGAACGCGGCGCACACGACCAACGCGTTCTCGTCACGGAGCGAAAATCAAAATATTTGCACAAAAACCATTTTCCACGCCCCAATCTTCGCCAGAACGACGGGGAAACAACCCTAATCACATTGCCAACCCTCCACAAGTCGGAAGGGGCCAAACCACGCGCAAAAATGCTAGAAACATGTGATTCCCACGAGTCGACCCAAAATGACTCACATGGACAACCGGGCTCATACCGGTTCCGATTCTCAACCCAATTCAGTAAAACTGGCGGGAAATGATACCCAACATGCCAGGGGTTCAAATGAAATCATTTAAACTACAAACTATCGCTTGAAATGGCAAACACGGCTCACACCCCCCGAACATGCATTTCGCCCAACCGAAGCAAAACCCGCTCAAACTTACACCGTTCGGCTCCAAATCGCGAGAGAACGAAGGAAAAGAGTAGGGCATCTGTCCCCCTACCTCCACCGAAGATATCACGCGCCGAAATGGCCACAAGACTTCGAAAACCATCACACGAACCCGCCTGTCGGCTTTGAATCCACCGAACGGGATCGCGCCAACACCACGCTCCAATCTTCACGCCAGCACGCTCCACGACACCTCCACGGCATCTCAACGTCATCCCCGAGCCTCCTCTGTCTGCAGCCGGGGCAGAGGGGGAAAGAGGAGAGAGAACGGAGGAGGAGAGAGTGAACGGTGAGAGAGAAGAGAGAGGAGAGAGGTGAGGGGAAAAAGGAAAAGAAAATAGGAAATTAGTCAATTTTCCCAAAATCTGATTTTCTGCACGAGAATCCGTAAATTCAAAAAAATATGAAAAAATAGTCCTCGCGATCCTCGGAACGAGCACAACGCACCTGTAGCGTCCTTGAGTAGCAAAACTCAACGGTCAACTCTCCATAGGGTTTCACAGGTTATACAAGGGAAAAATCTACGTGGATCGTAAAACACGTATCAGGACCCACGAAAGCGATCCGATAGCTCTCCGATTCCGATCCGAAGAATCCAGGATATTATAGAATACCCATTAGCCCCCATCATTGCGATATAGAAATTGAAACCATGAAGCTGCAACTATGTGGGCATCCTTATGACGATACAACCGATGGGCAAACACAAACGTCGAGCTCGGCAAGACGAGTTGGTCATAGCCAAAATTACGGCCAAAGTGATGTTGGTAATATGGCTCCAAGATAACCGCACTTCCCTGATGCAATATTAAAACGCTGGGGCGAGTACTATGCATCCAATTAGTCATAATCGGAGCCCCCATGTCTGCATGGGAGCCCCCAGGTCTGCATGGTCGGGGAGCCGGTAAACCAGCATGCCTTCTTCTTCAACTACGTAAGGGTGATGATGTAGGGAACATCAGTCAAAAGGTAGCCCAATTGTTGTACCCCTGTGGTTTTGATGATGTCAAACACTATGACTCATCTATGCATGATGTCATATGTGTTGTTGTGGCATTTATGTGGTTTGATTGCATTAATGTGGTTTTTATGATGCCAGCATTTGTGTGGTCTTTATATGCCATGAGTGAAGGAAAGCAGAGTCAACAGGTTAACCACTGCCTCGATGCAGTGGAATGTTCAATGGCATTGCTTCGAAGCAGCAATTGAGAAGTCGAAGCAGCAATAAATAACAAGGTCGAAGCAATAGGACTGCATTGAAGCAACAAAGTCGGTGCAGATGAAGACCTCATGCGAACAAATGTCTGTGCACATGAAGAACCAAGGTCTGTGCACATCTTCACCCAAGTCTGAAGCATAAAGGTTGGTGCATATATACCTTCTCTGTGAACAGGTAAGGTCGGTGCACATTCATGTTCCTTCATAGAAGGTCGGTGCACGTTCATGTCTAAGTCATACTAAGGTCGAGGCACATGTTCGCTGCTGCACAGTAAGGTCGGCGCACATTGTCATTTGTACATACTAAGGTCGGTGCACATTGTCATTGCTGCATGCAAAGGTCAGTGCACATTGTCACTGTCGCACACTAAGGTCTGAGCATATATGCATGAGCGCACACTAAGGTCTGAGCATATGTGCAATTTTAGGTATGAGCATATGTGCTAGCTTGCACTATAAGGTCTAAGCATATGTGCTAGTGTGCATTATAAGGTCGGAGCACCTTTATTGTAGTCAGTGCACATGAAGGCATCAGGTCAGAGCATATGGATTATGCTGGTCAGACTATATTCATACAAGTCTGAGCACATGCATGTAAAAGGTCTGAGCATATTCACATGAAGGTCGAAGCACATTCGTAAGTCAGTGCTCATTCACAAGACTAGCTCGGTGCACATGCACACGTAGGGTCTGAGCATATATATTACATGCATATGGTCAATGCTAGTGTGTCTAGGTTTCATATCAAGCCAGTGCATCGTGTTCACAGTCAAGGTCTGTGCACACACAGTCAAGGTCTGTGCACACACCATCTAGAGTCTGTGCACATGCATAAAGTAGGTCTGTGCACATGAAGTCTAGGTCTGTGCACATGCATAAAGTAGGTATGTGCACATGAAGTCGAGGTCTGTGCACATGCATTGTCTAGTGTTTTAAAGTCTGTGCTTACACATAGTAGGGTCTGTGCACATGATGAATTCGTGGTCTGAGCACATGTGAAGTCTATGCACATGCAATGTCCAGGTCGAGCATACACTGGTTCTAAGTCATTAAGTCTATGCTCTGGGAATTACACTTAATATATCTGTATTTGTTTGATCTGAGCAATTTAGTTCTCTAGATTTTATCAAGTATGTATTATCTTTATCACATATAAGGTATTTGACTAAATGACTGTCTTCTGATTGGTAGGATTAAGCCAAGCACTATGTCTCTGAGAGCAGCAGAAATTCAAGTAAAACACGTGAAGACTTAAGTCACGCCCGAAGCATGAGCTCGTGGGGATTAAGTGAACCAATGATTGGCACGTGATCCAAGGTGAATACCATCATGATATTCTGCCATGTGGATCATCGTACCATCTACACCTGACTCGTGGCATCTTTAAAAAGGCGGGAACGAGCTCTCCACAAGCCTGAAGTATGAGCTCGTGGGACCCAAGCCTGAAGCTCTATAAAAGCCTCTCCTGCGTTCGAAATCAAAGAATAAGAGAATACAGAAGAAAAGAGGAGAGATCAGGAAGAGAAGAGAATAGAGAGCGAGAGAGAAAGAAAAGTGAGAAAGCCAGTTTTCTGAGAAAAACAGAGTGCCGTAGAAAGGGTTGAGAAGAAGAAGAGAGTTTGAGTGAGGCTAGCAGGGAGCCAGTGAGAAGAATGAAAAATTAGAGCTGCTGTGAAATCAAGAGAGAGAGGGCAAGGAATAGAAGAGAGTCATCGAGCAAGTAGAAGAAAAGAATTGAGAGAAAGAAGAGAGTTCAGAGAAGAAGATCGTGAGAGGAAGAAGAAGAAGAGTGAAGCATCTGAGCAGTGAAAAAGTGTGCATCAAGAATTTCATGAAGATCTGATCGGTGTTGGCCTCTGGATCAAATCCAAGCCAACTTGCTCCTGCGTGAGCTATATCTTTCCGTGTTTTTCTTTTTGATTTCTGTCTTTGATTTCTTTACCATTCAGAGCAAGCTGTGATGCTCAGCGGGCGAGGTGTGTACCTCGGACAGTAAGCTGTGATGCTCAACTGTAAGCAAGCTGTGATGCTCAGCGGTTGAAACTGTGAATCAGCAGAAGCAAGCTGTGATGCTCAGCTGTAAGCAAGCTGTGATGCTCAGCGGTTCAAGCTGTTAGGCAGCGGGAAGCCTCACTCTGCTTTGAGTGGGGGATGGAGGTAGGTCTGTGGTAGCAGACCGAACCATCTAAATCTCCTTGCGTCTTTGGTTAGATTGCAATTCTGACTCACGGTAGATGTATGCTTAGGCACGGTTCTATTGCATAGATTTATACTAAGCTCTTCGTAATTTACCCTGTGTCTAATGTGATTCTGTCTAACAATTGCATATATTTGCTCAGTGCTTGCTAGGTGTGCAGGTTAAGTGTTTGAGTGAGATTCACATAAGGACAACTGGTCAAGTGTTCAAATGTGTGTCTCATTAGAACATATGTTTAGCTTAGCCAAATTGTTTTGACTTCTGCACGTTTTCTAGTTATAGTTTTTAATTGGGCAAATTTTTTGAACGGGATTCATTCACCCCCCCTCTGAATCTCGGTTTGCACCACTACATCGTTCCAATAATTGGTATCAGAGCAGGTCTCTGACTTTCCAGATCCAACGATCTGCAGAGGATCCTGCCGTATTTGGTGCTTTACTACTTATTGCTTATCATGGTACATTATTGTTTTCAGCTCATTGCTCTGAATCTGCTTAATTATTTTTCAATGGCTTCTCTCATGATTTTTGATTGCTCTAACTTTAGCAGTTGGCTAGGCGGCCTATGTGTCTACATGAACTCCATTAATTCTAATTTGTGGAGTCTTGTATCAAATGGCCCACATGGACTGCCTCATGATCAGACCAAGTGGTCTAATGAGGACAGACTGAAGAACCGTGATAATATCACAGTTCTTAATATTTTGAAAGTTGCAGTTAATACTGATTTATTTCTGTTTACTTTAGGTGCACATCTGGAAAAGAAATACTGGACAAAGTGATTGCCAGTCATGAAAAGAAGCAAGAAGGAGTATGTCTGATGGCCAACCGAAGTGATCACAGTAATGAGACAGCGTCTCAGGTAAGCTCTGGATCCGAAGAACTCTCATTTGATGAATTGGTGATAATGTATGTAGAATAATCTGATAGACATAAGAAAATAAAATCTGAAAATAAAAAATTGAAGAAAAAAATTGATCAGATTAGTTCGAATGTTTCTTGTGAAAATTGTCCGAAACTGAGACAATCTCTTGATGAATATTTGTCTTATGTCCATACATGCAAGAAACAACTGTGCTTATTGAAATATGAAAATCAAGAACTTAACCTAAAAATTTCTGAACTGGAAGAAAAATTGAGTTCAAGCAATGACGATCATGCTTTAATAAATGAACTGGATCAGAATGAAAAATTAATGTATGAAATGACCAAATTGAAGGAGCTCAACACTGTTATGTCAGACATGTTATTGAATCTTGAGAAAGAAAAATCCATGGCTTTTGTCTTTGAAAAAGAAATTGAAAAACACAAAAATGAAAACAAAAAATTGAAAGAAAAGCTGGCTGTGTGTGAAAAAGAGAAAGTTGATCTTAAAATCGTCTTAGCTTCCTTGAATGATAAACTTATTGTATTGAATCAGACTTCATCTAAACATCCTGAAGATAAAGGTAAGGCAAAGGTTCACATGGAAGATGAAGCCACTGATTCAGGTAAGAGGATACAGAATAAATCTGAAATTAAGAAGTTGTACACAACCTTTATGCGTAGCTCAAATATAGCTAGCACTTCTGCATCTTCCTCAAAACAGCCTGCCAATCAAAAAATTCAAACACAGAATAAAAATGTGAAAAAGAAAACATTGAAAAGGAAAAGAAACATTATGCATGATGCAAAATCTAAGGCCAAGAAATTCCCTGATGTTTCTAGGAAGAGTATTGCTTATTTTTATTGTGGGAAAACTGGCCATATGATGAATGATTGTCTGATAATGAAGAATGATCATTTGAATGGTGGTAGAATTCATGCTAGGAATTCTCATGCTAAGAAATATTCTTCTGTTCAAAAGAAAAGAATTCACTGTTTTTACTGTCGTAAGATAGGTCATCTAATGCATGATTGTAAATTAATGGAACAAGATGATCTCGATGCTAGTGCAATGCATGATAAGAAATTCCATGTTAAGAATCATGCAAAGAAAACTCAATGTTTTTGTTGTGGCAAATTGGGCCACATTGCTGCATTTTGTTGGCATGTATAGGGTAGAAGTATTCATTCAAAACAAGTTAATCACCTTGTCAATAAAAAGGCTTTCAACAGAAATGAAGTTGAGTCTAGAGGTAAACACACCGTGTGTTTCCATTGTGGGCAGAATGGCCATACAGTCAAGGACTGTTGGCATGAGAAGGGAAAGAGATTTAATTCTGAATTTGTTAAAATCCCTGCAAATCAAAATATTTTTGGAAGAAATAAATTTGTGATTAAGGATAAATCTTTTGCATGTTTTAACTGTGCAAAGCCAGGCCACAGAGCTGCTGACTGTTTGTTGGCTGGTAATGAAAAGATAAATTTCCATGTTAATAACAGAAACAATCATGTTCACTCACACCAACTTCATGTTCATGCTAACTCATATAAGAACATGAAATCTGTTATTCCTTGTCATTATTATGGACAGTTTGGGCATTCCATGCCTAACTGTTATTTGATGAAATCTGATGATATGTTGGCTCAGAAAATGTTGAGAGCACAATTCAAAAGTGCCACTGTCATGACAGGACCCAAGACCTCTTGGGTAACTATTTGTGCAAAATAAAAGCTATTTTGCAGGAGTGTCTTGGAAGCTGATGAATAAAGGGGTTTAGTAAGTCAAGGCACCCAAGTATGGTAAAACCCCATCTTTGTGCTTGATAGGTTTGATCTTCTAAACTTTAAATAATTTCCTTTAGTTTACTGCATCTCATGAGCCAGTGCATACATGTTTACATCCATATGTGATATTTGCATTATTATTTGAAATTCTTGTCTCTCTCTATTGATTGCATTCTTGAAATAAAAAGCTGACTAATTGGTATATCAAATGGCGATTGTGGAAGGGTAGGTTAAGTCTATCTGGAAATTTTCCCAAGCGTGATGGTGATCCTTATAGGTCTAAGTACTCCGTCAAGTACCATTAGTCAGTCTGCATGGAACTTGTATTGAATTTGCATTTAGATTGCATATATTGAGAACTCATATTCATGATTGAAGATTCAAAAGATTGTTTGACATGCAGGCATTCATAAGATAGTATCTTGAAAGGTTGCTCATGTGCTCAATATAGTTAATTTTATGTCTGCATACAATTGATTCACAAATGTCATCTCTTGAATCTGAATTGCTTGAATTCCATGTTTGTTTGATGTCTTGCTGCATATAAGGCTCATATGCACATATTCATGCTCAGCAAAGTTGTCATGTATACAGGACTGCTCTAAATTGTCATGCATGACCCAGTGGTATATCAAATGGTACGTTGGGAGAAGGGTAGATCCTTTCTGTCTGGAAACCCACATCATGTGTGAGGTGGTCCTTTCGACCTATGTACTCCATCTAGTACCATGGGTCAATTTGCACATAGGGCAGTCTAGATGATCATGAGTATGAATCATAAAACCCTATGCTTAGCCTTCATTGCATATGTTGCATAAAGTCAGGGGGGAGTTAATCAGGCTAATTCTTGTGTCACATACATATGTGTTTAGATTAAGTCTATGTATGTTTTTCATGTCATATACGATGACTTAATGCATTTAGTATGCATATGCATGCATATTTCATTGCATATCATTCATACATAAAATACCAAAAAGATTGATTGATTGCACAATTCAAGGGGAACATATTGTTGCATTTCTGTCCAGTTCGGTCGACCAATATTTCCCATTCTGGTCAACCGAAGTTCCAAATTTTTATCTAATTAACTAATGTCTTTGTTGCTTGGTTTTATTCTCAACTTCTGAACTCTGAATGATGATTCTCTTCAAACACTGTAAGTCCGACCAAACTGGTTATCTGCTCTGAATTCCTTTAAGCTAATCTTTCCCATCATTCTAGAATCTACTGCGTTGCATTTGCTGAGGGGGAGCTGATTGTCAGAAATTCTGTTTTAAAGTGTACTTGACTTGATTGCCATTCCTTGAAAATCTTTCTAGCAGATGTAATTCTTCTATGACTAATCTTTGTTATCAAACCTTCCAAAAACTTTTCACAATTTGCATGTTTCTTGATGATCTTAATTCTGAATCATTGACTGTTGCTGGAACATTTCTATTAGAAATTCTAAAGATTTTAATGGGCATATCTTGATCATAAATCTGAAAATATTTGTACTAGGAATCTTCCATTATATGGAACTATGAATGTCTGAAATACTCAGCTGGTTTAAGTCTTATGTATTTATTGAGTTTTGATTTGAACATCTTGAAAATATCTGAATCAAATCTTTTAATAAACTTTAACCAGGTAGTTCATGTTATATCATGTAAGATCTTCTAGAATCTGAAAATTCTGAGATCATGGCTAACTCTGGTAGAGATACATGTAGTAAGTACTGTCTTTAAACATCTGAAAATCTGAAAATGTCAAAAAGGTAAAAGTTGGTCAGAGCAATGACTGTGGTTACTGAGAAACCATGTCCAAAGGACTGTGTCATGATGTACCATAGTTAACTCTGCTGGAAAATTATTACTATATCTGTAGAATTAAGATAGAGCAATGGATAAGTTGCACCGAGAAACTGGGTTCTTCATCAAAGAAATGGAGTAAACCTATGTCATGAAGTATCCTAGTTATCTCTGTTCAGTGTGAATCATGACAGTTAGTCATACTAAGTGCTTAGGGATACTGGCGTCTAAACAACGTGTATCCTCTAGTTACAAGGTGTGCACTAAAACTCGATTGCTCTTGAAAAATGTGACCAACAATTGGTATGAAAAGAAATTCTGCTCTCAAAAATAATTGCTTCAGAAAAATTTCAGAAATGGTAAAAAAATTAGATACATTTATGTTTGTTTAACCTCAATACTACTGTTTATAACTCCTAGAGGGGTCATTGACATTGATTGATTAAGATGAAGGGAGGTTGAAACTAGATGTTAATATGGAGGCTTGGTTCACTTTTATTAAAAAGATTGATTATCAGATATGAGTATAGAATTTATGAACAAACCTTGAATACATCATATTTAAATCAGGCTGTTCAATAAAGATTATGTCATAAGCCTTTATAGTGGAAGAATCTAAAATATCTTTAACTTTAGAATTATGATTTTGATAACTCATTGAAAATCTTCTCTAAAACTTTTGGAAGCTCAGGGGGACTTCTTATGTTCCTGTTCTGGTTCTGTTGCATATCATATTTTCAAATTGCTCTTGTGCTCAGTTTTCAACCTATTTACACATTCATCTCCACATCTGATACCATTTCATATGACCAATCACTATGTGTACTCCATCTATTCTTTCAAGGGGGAGATTATCTCATCAGCATCTTTCTGAGATAAGTTTGTTTTCCACATCCATATTCTATCTTGGCAGTCCTTCCAATTTTTGCTGAGATTCAATTTTTTTTGCTGTGATTTACATTCCTTTATTGTCAAAGGGGGAACATATGTTTACTTTCTGAAATTCTCCATTCCTACTCTTATGTTTTCACTGCTTTCCATTTGTTACAAGGAGTAGGGTTGCATTTAAAAAAAAAGGGGAGAATGCAACATGACATCACTGCATTAATCAAATTATTGATTTCTTTTTGATGACGTCAAAGGGGGAGAAAAATTTGATATGAGTCAGCATGTTATTTTATGACTCATAGTGTTGTCATCATCAAAAAGGGGGAGATTATTATACCCCTGTGATTTTGATGATGTCAAACACTATGACTCATCTATGCATGATGTCATATGTGTTGTTGTGGCATTTATGTGGTTTGATTTATGTGGTCTTTATGATGCCATCATTTATGTGGTCTTTATATGCCATGAGTGAAGGAAAGCAGAGTCAACAGGTTAACCACTGCCTCGATGCAGTGGAATGTTCAATGGCATTGCTTCGAAGCAGCAATAGAAAAGTCGAAGCAGCAATAAATAACAAGGTTGAAGCAACAGGACTGCATTGACGCAACAAAGTCGGTGCAGATGAAGACCTCATGCGAACAAAGGTCGGTGCACATGAAGAACCAAGGTCTGTGCACATCTTCACCCAAGTCTGAAGCATAAAGGTTGGTGCATATATACCTTCTCTGTGAACATGTAAGGTCGGTGCACATTCATGTTCCTTCATAGAAGGTCGGTGCACGTTCATGTCTAAGTCATACTAAGGTCGAGGCACATGTTCACTGCTGCACAGTAAGGTCGGCGCACATTGTCATTTGTACATACTAAGGTCGGTGCACATTGTCATTGCTGCATGCAAAGGTCGGTGCACATTGTCACTGTCACACACTAAGGTCTGAGCATATGTGCATGAGCGCACACTAAGGTCTGAGCATATGTGCAATTTTAGGTATGAGCATATGTGCTAGCTTGCACTATAAGGTCTAAGCATATGTGCTAGTGTGCATTATAAGGTCAGAGCACCTTTATTGTAGTCAGTGCACATGAAGGCATCAGGTCAGAGCATATGGATTATGCTGGTCAGACTATATTCATACAAGTCTGAGCACATGCATGTAAAAGGTCTGAGCATATTCACATGAAGGTCGAAGCACATTCGTAAGTCAGTGCTCATTCACAAGACTAGCTCGGTGCACATGCACACGTAGGGTCTGAGCATATATGTTACATGCATAAGGTCAATGCTAGTGTGTCTAGGTTTCATATCAAGCCAGTGCATCGTGTTCACAGTCAAGGTCTATGCACACGCAGTCAAGGTCTGTGCACACGCATCTAGAGTCTGTGCACATGCATAAAGTAGGTCTGTGCACATGAAGTCTAGGCCTGTGCACATGCATAAAGTAGGTCTGTGCACATGCATTGTCTAGTGTTTTAAAGTTTGTGCTTACACATAGTAGGGTCTGTGCACAAGATGAATTCGTGGTCTGAGCACATCTGAAGTCTATGCACATGCAATGTCCAAGTCGAAGCATACACTGGTTCTAAGTCATTAAGTCTATGCTCTGGGAATTACACTTAATATATATGCATTTGTTTGATATGAGCAATTTAGTTCTCTGAATTTGATCAAGTATGTATTCTCTTTATCACATATAAGGTGTTTGACTAAATGACTGTCTTCTGATTGGTGTGAACGGTGTCACATAGACATTTTAAAGAGAAGAAAAAAGATTTAAAATAGAAATAGGGAGAAATATGCTAAAATATGTGGGACATAAGGAAAAGAAGGGGAATGAGCATGAGATGCTCAAAGGAGGGTGATCGCCAGAGGGGTTACCTCAAAAATACAAAGATGATCGCATGTACCTTGTATGAAGTGGGTGAGATTGCAAGTTCTTCCTTCCTCCTTTAACCGGCCGGCCGATGAAGGGGTTTATAGCTTGATTACCCTTGCAATAAAAAACACACAAAATAAACAAAGATATGGATTAGCCAAAAGATGTGTAGTATCAATGCTCTAGTAATATGAAATCAAGCAAATTGGGCATGAACACACCTTGTGTGTTTTGGTTTAAACCCTTAAGAAGGAGCAAGAAGGTTAGGATCCTGAATGCTATGATATGCAAAGCAAGATATAGTGATGATGACCCTAGCAAAGAGCTAGCAGGAAAGATGTGTGTGATGATGATATGAGAAATAGTAAACAAAAGCTAAAAGAGAAGTGCCCTTCTGCTGTGTGTGCAGCAGTAAAGGGAGAGGGGAAACAACACAGCAGCTGCGAATGAAGAATGTCTTGGAAGAAGAACTACCGTCGTGGAAGAAGAAACGCCCGTGGAGGAAGAGTCACAGCCGGAAGAAGAAGCTAGGAAGACATATCTGCAAAAGAAACAAACTCTCTCTCTTCCTATTCCAAAGGAAAAAGCTCTCTTGTTCTTCTTCTCGTTGCCTTCTTCCTTCTCGCGTGTGAGGAATACCATGGGGTATTTATAGGGCAAAAATCCTTGCTTCAATAGAATTCAAACTAAGAAATCAATCCACCAGCAAGATCTCTCTTCCAATCGAACATAATGTGTAAAATGGGGAAAGGATGATTACTGGAAAGAAGCAGGCGAAACTGAGACGGAAGTGAAAATGACGACACTAATAGGGGCGTTAATTGAAATGATGACAGCCATTCAATCGTTAATTCTTGGATTTAATAATGGAAATAAAGGACTTTCCTTATTTAAAATTATGAAATGACGCCTGCTTGAATGAGCGTCAATTAATCAACGCCTTAGAGATGGGCGTCAATTCTTTGATTTTTATTTTGATTAGGATTCGTAAAATCCATGAAACAACGCCTGTATGAACAGTCGTTTATTTTATTAAACCACGACCCCCATCAGGTCGTCATTTAAATGACGCCCTTCCTCCAGGCGTTAATTACAATTTAAAGAAAAATGCCAAGAAATTACAATTATTATGAAAAAAATTATCAAATAATTAGAAAAACTTCATAGTAAACCAATATTGAAGTCCACTTTGGGGCGTCATGTGGTGACATGAGATTTACTCATCATAGCATCAATTTCGGCGTGTCTACGGCTGCCCCGCCTTGGCGTCTGCTTTGCAAGGGAGTGAGACGAAATGAAGCGAAGGTGTAACAAGCAGAATGAAGTGGAAACGGACTGATAAGTAGATGCTAAGGTGTGATGTGACATGTCTCTGACACTAAGTGTTGGAAATCTTTCCATGATTTTGAATGAAACATCCTCAGATTATTATGAGAAAGCAGAGATCAGCTGGATGATGAAACTAAACTAATAAATGAAATGTGCGCAAGGGCACAGAAGGAAAAACATCATTGGAGAGCGGTTACCAGCCAATGTGGACGTGCTACAACCAAGGTGGGTTTGCAGGAAAATAAAGAAATTGAGATAAAGATCCAACGAATGAATGCTTTCAAGGAACCAGCCTGAGCGGCTTCAAGGAGAATATAGTACGTGATTTTGAATGGAATATCTCATGTCAACTCGATTAAGAGCAAGCGGCCCTCATTATTGGCTTAATATGAGGATTTTCATCATTAAAACTCGAAGTCCTACATGATGCATGCTGGGCTAAAAGAAAAATTAAAATAAACTAAAATAGAAGATAATCAAGGATAATATTATTAAACCATCTAGATTTGGTCAGGAATCTAAATCTCTAAGCTGATACTAAGCCGAAGCCCGTTTATCCACGCATCAACTCTGAAAGTGGAACCGTCGTCCCAAACCTTAAATGACCCAATGGCGTATCCGTGTTATCAAGATTTCCCTGAAATTATCGCTGTTTTTGATGAAGGGGAACTCAAATTCTAGTTTCATCATAACCACAAGGTCCTTGATATGCTATATAGAGTAGATATCCTATAGTAGTAATGCTTACAGAAAGGATACAAGGAATGGATTGATGTTATCAGATCTGAACCCAATCATTTCAAGACTTGCATAGCCTGCTCTTCTCTGCGCTCAAAAATCATTAGCTCAACAAAGAATCATCCAAATATGATCATAAGTGCATGATATAATTAACTTCATCGATATATAAAGCACTTAAGTTCATAACATTCGTATAAGCTCAGGAAATGACGACTCTGCATAGAGGCGTTATAAACATGAATGACAACACTCATTATGCTGTTAATTATAATCAATGTTTGATTCAGAACCAGATTGCAAATGACACCCGCTCGAAAGGCGTTAAATAAATGATGACTCTGTAGATGTCGTTAATTACATAAATGACGCCGATGTTTATGTTGTCAATCAACAGTTCATATCGCCGCTCCGTTCCCTGCTCGGAAACAAAACTCCAGTGACTCATTCGAATCAAAGTCAAAATGTTATGTTCTAAACGACTATCTGTGCTTCAAATATTATAAAAAGGCAACCTGTTTGTTTGCTAAACACATCAAACATAACTGAGAGTTGTAACCAAGACTAGCAGAGAACCAAAGATCAGCAAGCAGAAGCAGCCACTTGTTTTCAGAAAAGATGGACAGGATGCTGCAGAAACCTTCAAAGAAGCCTAGAATGTGTTTTCTTAGGATTTCTAAAATTGCAAACCACATCAGTGGGAGGATAGCTTGTTGAACATGTGTGCACCATGATTACTTTTATGGTTTTGATGATGTCTGCCTCTGTAGTCATTATACTTGCATCCATGATTACTTTTATGGTTTTGATGATGTCTGCCTCTGTAGTCATTATACCTGCATTTGATAATGTTAATATTCATATTTCAGGTCATTATACTTCCAGTGCAAAAGATCAACTGGATACGGATACACAGATATCAAGGCATATGACAATATTGGAGGCACGAAAATATAGCATGTTTCAAGCACAGAAATCAAGCTGAATAGCATCACACACAAGGTCATTGCATATTCTTCATATGGTCAGTGCATGTCTTGCCTTATGGATGGTTCAAGGTCAGTGCAACTTCTTGATAGCATGCTACAAGATAATCCAAGGAATGGAGTAGAGATGGCATATGTGAAAGCTCAATGTTGCGCTCTCCCACGCGGATCGACCTGCACGGTTAGGTCGCGGGGATCCGGGGGCGGAGCCCCCGGAACAAAATTTTGATTATAGGAGCAATATAATCAACAGAAATCTTCAAGACTGTCAAAGGTGATGCCACAGACATGAACGGGCTGCTAAAGGACTTAAGCGACTGAGCTAAGAAGGTTAACGGACCGACCCAGGAAAACCCGGGGTCTACCCAGCCGGCGGTCGACCGCCAGCCCAGGGGCGGTAGACCTCCCCAGCCAACAGCCCACCGTCTGCAGTTCTTTCAGTGGCGGTCGACCGCCAGCCCAGTAGCGGTCGATCGAAAATTCCAGGGACTAATCTTCTACAGCGATTATCAGTAGCGGTCGACCGCCAGAAGCTGCAGGTCGACTGCCAGCCCCGAGCCTTCAATGTTGACTTTGTTTTCCACTTCGAGAAAGGCCATTCCCCATGGATTTCTTTAATCCCAAAGTCACCTAATCACCCAAAAAATGTGGATCTGGTCTGGGATGTGTTTATTGACCATCCAAAGAGATATAAAACCAACACAAGAGGGTTAGAAACCCTAGTTGATCACTTGGAGCAAAGAGAGATGAAGAGAGGCTAGAGGAGCTCCAAGGAAGAAGAGGTACTGTAGCCGTGAACAGTACTCCGTGCAGAAGTTCTACATCCAATCCAAGGGATTCAAGCCTACATCTGAAGCCCTCAATCT
Organism: Amorphophallus konjac; assembly: GCA_022559845.1. NCBI lineage: Eukaryota > Viridiplantae > Streptophyta > Magnoliopsida > Alismatales > Araceae > Amorphophallus > Amorphophallus konjac. The sequence continues at coordinate 420,591,566 of CM040120.1, read as the reverse complement.
CCAAGGAAGAAGAGAAGCAAGCAAGCTTACAAAGGAGATCAAAAGGAAGATCAAAGCTACATCCAAACCTCTTCATCAACTCAAGAGAAGATAAAACATGTTGACACCCGTTTTAGCCCACAAGTTGTGTCATTTCTCTTATTCATCATTTTTGATGTCCCGAATTAGCCATTATTTTGGGAACTTCCTTAGATAGATTTTGAGCTCATTTTTTATCATTCCCTATCATTTGAGTCTTGGAGATCATGATTTCTTAGAGCCTTGCAGCTTATCTTATCAAATTCCGGCTTCCAAGTCAACTTACGGCCCATTTAGGTCGGCTTCCCTCAAGTCATCGGCTCTCTCTCGCTGCGTAGTCCTGAAAGTGGTCCTTTTTCACCCTCTTCATGTCCTATATTCAAAAAGTTATCTTCACCAAAGTTGTTCATCTTTCAAAGATCTACAACTTCTTCTTCTACGATGTCAGCTAGTTTTGCCCTGATTGTGAGCTATTTGCATTTTTCTGGCGTGCTATGTTGTTCACCTATTTTCAAAGTTTTCCTCTCTATTCTAACCCTATTTTCTCCCTCTTCCAATCATTTTCTCAAATTTCTTTCTTCATGAAAGTTGTTCCTCTCTCAGTTATCTACAATTTCTTCTTCTATCTCTTTTGCTAGTTCTGCCCCGTTTGAGAGATACGCTTCAATTTCTGAAGTCACACGCAGTCTGCCCAGAATTTTCCTTCATCGATGTGAAGGTCTAGTGTAGGTGCGTTACATCAGTGTAACGGTCTATCGTAAGACCGTCAGAGTCCATGTGACGGTCCTGCAGTAGACCGTTACACCCAATCTTGCCCGAAATCATCCCGTTCGACCCCCAGAGTGTGACGGACCTATCCTAGTCCGTTACATAACTCTGACGGTCGTACGATAGACCGTTACATCACACTGAGAGTCCAATTTGTGCTGGACTCTGCTCCGTTTCTATGCGCCGTGGCCCCCTTGAAGAGTCCATAACTTCTTCAATTCTTATCCAAATTGATCCCCATTTTTTCCTACTTCTAGCCCTTTATATTATCTTGAATTCAGTCTAAAGAACTCCAAATTTCATTGGCTATATCTCTCAAGATCTGGGTCGCAAGATCAGGATTTAGGTGTCCTGGTTCAACTCAAACTCTGCAGATAAGGCTCCGGGGCTACCTTCCAAGAGCTATATCTTCTAGAATCCTCCTCTAAATTGATCCTCGTTTGTTCCTATCTCTTGTCCTTAGTATTATCTCGAGTTTGATCTAGAGAACTCGATTTATCTTGGACTCTATCTCCGGGAATCATGATAAGAAGATAAGACTTTCTTACAAAACTCTAAAAACTGCCTTGTTCGCAGTCGCGAAGGGGGGCTCTTTTCGGACGTGGGGCGAAGCCATACTGCAACTCCAACTCACAACTTCGACCCTATCTTGGAGAGGGAAGTATTAGCTTTTAATTCCATCCTTCTGGACTTGATTTCATGGTCTACACTCTTAGTTCTCTTCTCCTCAAAATCATAAATCATCACAGTTTTATGCACTTTCTGCTACACATGCGTTTTTCTCCATTTTGCATCATCGTTTTCTCTCTATTCTCTCAATCAAATCTCGTGATTTCAAATCTCATGCATACACAACACACCCACCTATCTTTTCCACCCTTCCACAGGGGTTAAAAATCTTCTCCCGGTGCGTTCTCCCCCTTTTATTTATGCTATTTTATCACTTTGGGCAGATTTCTACACTTCATGTTCTAATGGGTCTTTACCTTTGTGTTTCATCTTTATTTTGCAGGAGAGCATGAATACAACGTGAGGCCCTCTTCCTCTAGCCGGCTGGAAGGAGAGGAGGTCGATCCCATACCATTCCCAGCATCCCGTTCTTAAGCGCGATCAAGTCTTCATCCCTTTCCGAGGTACACGGCGCCGTTGCACTCCTTTCTTCATCCTTGCGGCATTGGTAATCCTTGGTGGCGATCACGGTTAATATTTCTATCCTTTCATCCCCCTTGTCTTTGATTCACATGTTTATGTATGTATGTATTTAAAGGGGGCGGGATAGGAATCTAATTAAAAAAACAAATCTACAGTTTTTTGGCGATCACGGTGGGACACCAATGCCCATCACGCTTGTTTTCATGCTCTTTTGTAGGTTGGGTGGGTGCATGTTCATGTTTAGGTTGTATTTCCTCCATTCTCCCACTATTTTTGGTGTTTTACGGGCTCTGGTTATGTGACGGTCTTATGGTAGACCGTCACGGTCATATAACGGTTATTTGGTAGACCGTTACAACTTCTGGCAGTCTTGCGCGTATGCTCACAGGGCCATATTCATCGAGGCATAACTTTTGATCCCGGAGTTCGATTGAACTGATTTTTGTTCCGTTGGATAGCCCTTTGTATTGTCTTTCCATCCATATATCATTTGCATCATTTGGTTAACATTCGCATATTCTAATATTGTCCAACTTTTTGAGTTTTGTGCATAAGTTCTGCAGGCAGGCTCAGGGACAGGTTCACATGTACATCTTTACTCAGTGATTTGACGGCCTTCTCAGTGTCTGATTGCACTAATTTTTGTTCCATTGGATAGTCCTTTGTATTGTCTTTCCATCCATATACTACTTGCATCATTTGGGTCACGTTTGCTTAGTTAAAAATTATCATCATTTTAGCATTTTGTCCATAAAATCTGCATGTGGTCTGCGCATAGGTTCGCGGGGGCATCTTTGCTCAGTGATTTGATTGACCTCCCATGGTCAGATTGATCTGTTCTTGGGCCCGTTGTGTAGACCTTTGTATTGTCTTTCCATCCATATACTATTTGTCTTATTTGGATCATGTTTGCATAGTTTAATTTTATCTTGATTTTCTAGTTTTAGGCTAGAAATTACATGCACTCCGGTGCACATAGGGTCATACATTGCATATCATAGTCGCATTTTCTACCTTGGTAAGTGATCCTCTCGCTCCCATATTCCTTGGGCTCGACTAGGTGATCTTATCCGGGACCTCCATAAGTCCCCGCGAGCCGTGGATTCCCACACGGACGCCGGGCTGGTTGTACCTTTTCACACCTTACGTTTGCATTTGCATACGTGTGAGGGAGTTAGCCTTAGTCAACCCAAAGTTTGGACCTTATTCCCATAGGATTCCCATCTTGAGGGAATTATTATTAATTCAAATCATTAAAAGGTCTATTAAAATCTCTAAAATATTTCCCATCATATCAACTTGTTTGACTTGGGTGAAAACTCTCACATTGCATTGTTTGTGTTGTTTGGGCTTGTCCAAGCCCATTAGTGATTTTTGTGTTGCATTCTTTCATCATCCATATGTTTTGTTGTTGTTAGGCCCATTTAGATTAAGTCAGTCCATTTTGTTGGTTCATTGTCCAATCCATTGACCCGTGGTCTATTGTCCATTCGTCTTTGCATTAGTGGGTCAGCCCCTCTTGTCCTCGAGCCCATTAAGCCATTGCTTCCCCATTTGTATTGTCATTGATCTCCTTGTATTAAGTCTCCATTTGCCCTCATGGAGCAGTATTCTAACCCCTTGTATCATTCCTTTTCTCAATCTTCTTCTTATTCCCGCGTGGAATCCTCTTCTCACACGGGCCCATCTTCCCGTGGTCCTTCTGATTCATCTGAGGAACAGGCTAATCTCATGGCCCATCTTTCAAGCCTTGTTCACTAAATGGACCCGGCCCAGGCCCAATGTCTTATTGCATCTCATCTTCATGGGCCTTCTTCTCATAATGGGCCATCTTCTATTCATGGGCCTCCTCCTTCTCCTTCATATGTTGCTGGCCCAATTGCTAATGGGTATTATTCTCTTAATGGGCCTCATTATTCTGCCCATGTTGCTGCTGGCCCATTCAACCCATGTTCCAACATCTCTTCCAGGCCCGCTCACCCTTCCATTCCCAGAATGGGCCCTTTTTCTTCTCAGCCCGGATCCTCTTATCCGGCCTAATACCATGCTCCTGGTCCTAATTCACAACCTCTTGCTCAAGTTGGCCCATATTCTTCTCGATCTCTCCCTACCCAGGAGATGATTACTCAAACCCAACGCCAGCTTGATGAGCTTCAACGTCGGATCGATCCCAAATCCTCTTTAAGTGTTCCGTTCGCTTTCCAAGGTCTTCGGCTCCCACCTCCATCACAAATTCTCACATATCGCCGTTATAGTGGAGTCGGTGACCCGTATGTGCACTTGAAGGAGTTTGTTTATGAGTCGACCCAATTTCGACATGACCAACACTTGATGGCTTATCTGTTTGGTCTGTCATTGGAAGGCCCGGCTCGGGATTGGTTCTTCTCTCTTCCGCAAGAGCAAGTCGTGAATTTTCAAGCCGTGCAAGGGAAATTTCTTCAGCAGTTTCAAGGCCAGGTTGGGCCCAAGTACTCTATTGTGGATCTGGCCCATGAGATGATGAAGCCCGAAGAGGAGTTTTCTACCTTTGCCGATCGTTGGTGTCGCCTTGCCGCGCAGGTCCCGGGGCACATACCGGAGAGAGAGCAAATCAAGATGCTGATATCCAATGCCGTGCCCAAGTATCGGTTTATCTTAGCCCTCAACGACATCACCTCCTGGCAACAATTATACAGCCGAGCCCGCTTCATTCGCCAACAAATCCAAGATTCCCTTGACCCCGAGTCTCCACCATCCACCTCCACATATCAACCTTCACCCTCCACGTGCCAACCCTACGCTCCCATGAGTCGGCCCGCCATGAGTCAGCCTTCCGCCACATATCCCTCCACGAGCCAACCTCCTGCCTCTATGTACCCATACGCCTCCGCATATCAACCTTCCATGAGTCCGCCTCCCGTGTCCACATACCCGTCTCCGTCTCCACTTTCGGTCAAGGGAACACCACATCCCGAGCAGGTGGATGCCGTCTACATACCTCCCCACTCCGTTCCACATATGCCTTCACCAAATCCCTCCACCACTAGCCACACACTATTGCCTACGCAACCTCCACTTCCATCTCCACAACCATCTCCATCACATATCCCTCAGCATTCACCTTGCCCGAAGCGGGCTCCTCGTCTTCCGTTGCCGGAGTGCTTCACGGATATTTTCAAGGCTTTGATGGCCACTCACACGTTGCCGCTCTCTCCGGTTATGCCTTGCCGACCCGCAGTCGGGGATATGCTTCAATATTGTGATTATCACTGCCAGCAGGGGCATTTGGTTGAGGATTGTCCTGAGTTCTGGGATTATGTTTATGATCTGGAAGCTAAGAAAAGGATTGATTGGGCCGCTATGCATAAACTCATTTTACATCTCCGCAGCCAACAGCAGTAGCAAGAAGTTCAGCCTGGGCAGCCGTCTCCGTTACTTCAAGACCAGGGGCACCCTGTGGTTCTTTATCTAGCAATGCACCCGCTCCATCACCTACTCAGTTACCTCTGCCATCTCCTATCCAATCTCCGCAACCTCCACAAACCCAAGCCTCCGCTCAGGCTAGTGCCTCCCCTTCTTCTCCCGCCGCAACTACCACTAATTCTATCCCTAACACCGCTCGACGCGTTGTGTTGACATGTCGACGGTGGACACCACAACCTCCCTCTTCACCCTCTCCACCTCCATGTCCACTACCCCCATCACCTTCATCACTATCCTCACCATCTCCATTGCCATCACCATCACCTCCCTCTCCACCACCAGTGCTTCCATCACCACCTCCATCTCCGCCCTCGCCTCCATCTCCGCCATCACCTTTGCCCGAGCCTGAGCAAGCCACACCTTTTCCTTTACCTATCCCCTCAGCCACGCCTTCAACTTTGCCTTTTTCGCCACCCGAGCCTATCATCGCCACATCGCATGTGCCTTCACTTTCCATTACCACTCCCATTGGTGCCTCCATGCCTTCCAAACCTTCACATGTTCCACCCAAACATATTCCCTTTACTTCTCCAACCACTTCCACCCCACGGAGCGGGTGTGCGTTACCCATGGTGCCCCTTGGGTCTAATCCCCAGGGAGACAATAAGCCAAGTCAGGATGATTCAGTGCCGGCCGTGCATTTCAAGATCCAAGACTTCATTTGCCGGATGCGGGTTCACGTCCCGGTCCCTGGTTATTTTGGGGATGTTGAGTCTACACTCCTAGTGAAGACGGTTGACAAGAAGAGTTCCCTTGAGTTGATGCTAGTTTCTTCCCGGGCAAGGCCGGTGGCAATCTCATTGCTCGCCGGAGAGTTCACTATTGATGCTGTTATTACTCCTCACTCGATTGCTGTTCAGTTCACTGGCCAAGAAGGGTTCTCTACCCGTGTTGTGCTAACGCATATGGCCGCCAAGCGGATTATGGGTTCTATGTTCAAGAGGCAATTGGCCGTATCTTCTACATTTTTCGGGGATATTTTGCACTTGTTATGCAATCTTCCTCAGTTTATTAGCAAGCCGGCCATGTCAACGCCGTGTATTACTCTCCCTCATCTTCACCCGTCTCTTCTAGCAAGGGAGTTACGCTTCAAGTCTGATTGCCGAGTGGAGCTGCCAAATCTAATGCTACTTGTGCCAAGTAACACAACTCCATGGTTTTATGATATTCAACATTATGAGGAGTTAGTTGTTCAAGAATGTCCATCTACTGTTGTTAGCACTGGGTGTCTAGGGGCAACTGCCCTGATGAAGCTGCATATTCATGACCAGGCCAGGCCATCTGTCAGGTGGACCCGTTATTTGAGAAAGTATTACAGATTCAGAAGGCCGAAGGTCCGAGTCCACGCCAGGCGAGTCCATGTTCAAGAAGTATCAGCTAAGAAGAGGCGACGGCGTAAGTTTAAGGGCCGTCAATTGTGCACTCAAGGGTCCACTTCTCTTCCTTCTTCTTCATTTCACTCATCATTTCTTCTGCTCGGTTCCCACCCCTGGGTGGTGTATCTTCCCTCTCATAATTCTCCCCCTACGATTCTCTCCTCCCATCTCGGGTCCGTGAATCCCCGTTCTTCATTTTCCTATCCGGAACCTCCAGACCTTCCATCTTCTCACCATTCTCGGCCTCCGCCTATGTCTGATTCTCCTCCCCCGGTATCCTCAGGTTTGACTTCTAATAATTTCCCCGACCCTGTCGGGTGACTCTCATTCTCCTTCCCCGACTCTGTCGAGTAGTCCTAGTTCCTTTTCTCCGACCATGTCGGATGATCACTCCTCTTCCCCCTTACATTTTCCACAATCTTCTCATGGTCTGTCTATTCTCCCCTCTTCACCATTTCGGGGTCTTCGCTCTTTCTCTTGTTGTTTTCGAGGCTTTAGCCCGCCTTGATCTGAGCTAATCTGGTTTCTTCTGTATCTGGTTCCTTGTTATCAGGTCTCTGTGCCTTAACGAGGGAGTTCTAGCCCTCGTCTCTCTTCCTTTTTATCCTCCTTCGTCTAGTTTGGTGTCTATCGCTCCTCCATGTCAAGGAATCTTCTAATCCCTTTGCTGTCCTGTCCCTTTTGTCCTGTCAAGCAAGGAAAATAAAGCTCGCACTCCTCAAAGATCAATGGTCAAGATCACTCCATGGATTTGCAAAGGTATTTTGTGCAAGAATATGTTATCATTGGTATTACTCTTATTACTCCTGCACATGCTTATAATGTTGGTTCCTTAAGACATGGCTAAGTGGCTTTTATAAATTTTCCTAGTTAGGCTTAGTCAAATGAGTTCGCTTCTGCAGCATCCTTAGGCTGGTGATAGCTCCGCGCTGGGAGTCCAGTTCATTCCCCGATCGTTGAGGGTGGCCTTTGAGCATGGGTTTTTCACACACTTCACGGCAAGCCATAGTCGATTCCTTTGAGCAACACCGTTGCTGCTTTGGCCATACTTTGGGTATGCACAAAGGCCTTTTCTCTTCTTTACTCGGCCAAGTGCAGGGGCAAGAGATTGATGGATAAGATGACCAACCTAGGCGCTCCCTAATACGAGAGAGGTCTCAAATAGGGGCAGTCTTGACCATCGAAAATGAGCTTTCATGCAATATCTAGCCAATAAGGGCTACCAAAATGAGAAAATGAATCAATGAAATATTATGAATCAAAGGCGTGGCAAGAGTGGCAGTACAGTTCCCCGCGGGACGCTATGAGCCCGGTCGCATGCGTGCTTGATAAATATGGGTCTCAAAATCAAAGACACAAAGCCCCGGCGCAACAGACCTACTCTTTGAGGGGTGGTGCCCTGGAAGGAATTCAAGTCCTGATGTCTCCCATCCTGCATAAAGCTTGTCTCTAATTTTTCTTCTATTTCTCCCTCTTAGGCTGGGTTGTATCACGGGTATGGCCTTAGTAGGGGCACCGTTCTTTAGAGGCGGTTGGTTATGGTAAGTCACCCTAACATGCACGCCCTACTCAAGGGAAATCTTTAATGAAAGGGGTAGGAACGACGATCCCTGGCCAGTAGTTTGAGCCCGTCTTTGGGTGCTGCAGATTGCTTTGTTAAAATCCAAAAAAATGAAATATTATCAAAATCTAAAAAAATGAAATATTATTAAAATTCCAAAAAACAAATATGTCAAAATTTCAAAAAAAATCAAATATGTCAAAATTCCAAAAAAAAGAAATCAAATATGTCAAAAAAATCCCAAAAATTTGAATATGGCAAAAAAATCAGAAATATAAAAATCTAAAAATACTTTTTTGTTCCTTTTATTTTATCTTGAGGACAGATACGTAATCTGTTTACTAAGTGTGCAGGCTGCAGGTTCAAGCTTTCTTTGCTCTATCTTTCGCTCTGCCTCCTGCTCATATTCTTCGATCTATTCTCATCTCTTCAATATCTATTCTGAAGCTCATGGCCTTCTCAGCTTTCGCTTATCTACTTAATCATGTCTCCATGAGAGGCATTGTCTCATGATTTTGAACCTGGCGGTTCCGCTTCATCTGATCTTGGGCTTTGATTGAAGAATGTGTTTGTTGTCTTTATCATGTCTACGGTCCTCCATGTCTTTTGTCCCGTTGTGCCCTTGTCATATGTGTCTATGTCATTCATCACGCGTGTCCCCATCCTGCCATATCATTCATCGCACGTGTCTTTGTCCTCCGTGGTATTGTCACCCCACGTGTCTTTGTCCCACCATGTCCTTATACCACTGCGTGTGCTGTCCCGCCATGTGCGTGTTGTCTTGTCCCACCGTGCCTTTAGTCGCATGTATGCTTGCCATTTGTTTGTGTGTTATGTTTCATCCATCTTCGTTATGTTATGTTGTGCCATGTTTCGTTCATATTTCTCTTATTATGTTCATGTCATGCTCGTTCATATTCGTTCATGTTCACATCATGTCATGTCATGTGGTTGTTGTCTTATGATGAAAATCCATAAAAAGTAGAAATCAAAAAATCCAAAAAAATGCCGCTTCGCTTTACAGGTAAGTCAGGTATGGCTCTCTATCCCTGCTCATTGTTGCATTACTATATGATATATACGTTATTATAGCCTCTCAAGGACCGGCTGGTTACCCGTGTGTTCTAGGATCTGATGTTCCCCTTTAACAAAAACGATGATGATCTAGGAACATATGGTTAATCGTTGGATAGGCCGCTCGGTTGAGTCGAGTGGGGGACGATAGACTCTGTCTCGCACGCCGTGGTTGCAAGAAGACTCTTGACCCCGTCCTGGCTCCGTCTAGCAATATTATCCTTGAGTACTTTCTATTTTATCTTTCTTTGCATTCGTTTTAATGATTTCTTTATTTTAGCCCAGCATGCATCATGCCATTTTGAGCATTCATGTCTCGTGATCCATTCAATGATTTCTCCTCAGCAATGGTTAATTGCACTTCAGTTCTCTTGGATAAGAGATTCTTCATTCCACTCTGAATTTGAACGATTTCTCTGATCTTGCCGCTTGGTCTGGTTGGCCAGTGTGATTCTTGTCTGGATTTTATCTCAGTCTTATCTCTCCTTTTCCAGCTCTTATGCTGTGTTCCTTCCGACCCACTCATTATCCGTGGATTGTGTCCCCAATGAGGCTGGTCGTGTTTCCTTTCCTTTAGTTTAGTTCTCCAGACATGTCTCATCCGCGTCATTCATTCCTTGTGGTTAGTTCGGCGTTTTCGGGAGAATTCCTATCGCTTGTTGGTTGTGACGGGTGTCTTTTTGCCTTGATGCCCGCTTTTCAGTTCTCTCCGCTTCATCTCCGCTTCATCTCCATTTCACGTCGATATCGCTTTAGCTCCATCTCCTTTCTATTCCATTTCACCTCCGCGTCACTTTCGCTCGTTCCCTTGCAAAGCGGACATCAAGGAGGGGCATCTGTTGACACCCGTTTTAGCCCACAAGTTGTGTCATTTCTTTTATTCATCATTTTTGATGTCCCGAATTAGCCATTATTTTGGGAACTTCCTTGGATGGATTTTGAGCTCATTTTTTATCATTCCCTATCCTTTGAGTCTTGGAGATCATGATTTCTTAGAGTCCTGGAGCTTATCTTATCAAATTCCGACTTCCAAGTCAACTTACGGCCCATTTAGGTCGGCTTCCCTCAAGTAATCGGCTCTCTCCCGCTGCGCAGTCCTGAAAGTGGTCCTTTTCACCCTCTTCCTGTCCTATATTCAAAAAGTTGTCTTCACCAAAGTTGTTCATCTTTCAAGGATCTACAACTTCTTCTTCTACGCTGTCAGCTAGTTCTGCCCTTATTGTGAGCTATTTGCATTTTTATGGCGTGCTGTGCTGTTCACCCATTTTCCAAAGTTTTCCTCTCTGTTCTAACCCCATTTTCTCCCTCTTCCAATCATTTTCTCAAATTTCTTTCTTCATAAAAGTTGTTTCTCTCTCAGTTATCTACAATTTTTTCTTCTACCTCTTTCACTAGTTCTGCCCCGTTTGAGAGATACGCTTCAATTTCTGAAGTCACACGCAGTCTGCCCAGAATTTTCCTTCATCGATGTGAAGGTCTAGTGTAGGTGCGTTACATCAGTGTAACGGTCTATCGTAAGACCGTCAGAGTCCATGTGACGGTCCTACAGTAGACCGTTACACCCAATCTTGCCCGAAATCATCCCGTTCGACCCCCAGAGTGTGACGGACCTACCCTAGTCCGTTACATAACTCTGACGGTCGTACGATAGACCGTTACATCACACTGAGAGTCCAATTTGTGCTGGACTCTGCTCCGTTTCTATGCGCCGTGGCCCCCTTGAAGAGTCCATAACTTCTTCAATTCTTATCCAAATTGATCCCCATTTTTTCCTACTTCTAGCCCTTTATATTATCTTGAATTCAGTCCAAAGAACTCCAAATTTCATTGGCTATATCTCTCAAGATATGGGTCGCAAGATCAGGATTTAGGTGTCCTGGTTCAACTCAAACTCTGCAGATAAGGCTCCGGGGCTACCTTCTAAGAGCTATATCTTCTAGAATCCTCATCTGAATTGATCCTCGTTTGTTCCTATCTCTTGTCCTTAGTATTATCTCGAGTTTGATCTAGAGAACTCGATTTATCTTGGACTCTATCTCCGGGAATCATGATAAGAAGATAAGGCTTTCTTACAAAACTCTATAAAAACTGCCCAGTTCGCAGTCGCGAAGGGGGGCTCTTTTCGGACGTGGGGCGAAGCCATGCTGCAACTCCAACTCACAACTTCGACCCTATCTTGGAGAGGGAAGTATTAGCTTTTAATTCCATCCTTCGGGACTTGATTTCATGGTCTACACTCTTAGTTCTCTTCTCCTCAAAATCACAAATCATCATAGTTTTCTGCACTTTCTGCTACACATGCGTTTTTCTCCGTTTTGCATCATCGTTTTCTCTCTATTCTCTCAATCAAATCTCGTGATTTCAAATATCATGCATACACAACACACCCACCTATCTTTTCCACCCTTCCACAGGGGTTAAACCCCCCCCCCCCGGTGCGTTCTCCCCCTTTTATTTATGCTATTTATCACTTTGGGCAGATTTCTACACTTCATGTTCTAATGGGTTTTTACCTTTGTGTTTCATCTTTATTTTGCAGGAGAGCATGAATACAACGTGAGGCCCTCTTCCTCTAGCCGGCTGGAAGGAGAGGAGGTCGATCCCATACCATTCCCCGCATCCCGTTCTTAAGCGCGATCAAGTCTTCATCCCTTTCCGAGGTACACGGTGCCGTTGCACTCCTTTCTTCATCCTTGCGGCATTGTTAATCCTTGGTGGCGATCACAGTTAGTATTTCTATCCTTTCATCCCCCTTGTCTTTGATTCACATGTTTATGTATGTATGTATTTAAAGGGGGCGGGATAGGAATCTAATTAAAAAAATAAATCTACAAAACCTACATCCAAACCTCTTCATCAACTCAAGGGAAGATCAAAGCTACATCCCATATCTTCTCTATCAACTCAAAGGGATCAAAGGAAGATCAAAGCAACAGATTCAAGTTCTAACAATCTCAGACAAGATCTAGTTCATTCTAGCATATCGTCATATCTTGTTTGAGCATTTTCATCTTATTCTATTTTCATTTCATTCAATCTATTTAAACTGAAGATCGTCCCTACCGATGGTTAGTAGGAAGGCAATCGGAAGTTCTCCGATCTGCGGTATAGCCGTCCCTGCTGGCTTTATGTGTAGGAAGACAGAAAGAGGGTTTTCTCTGTTCTGTGGTTTGGGACGTGTCCCCGGTCAAGCTGTGAGTCAACAGGGAAGCCTCACCGAGTTTTGGTGAGGGGTGGACGTAGATTGCGGGGTTGCAACCGAACCACCTTAAAAATCCCTGTGTTGTGGGTTGTTCATCGTATGCGATTGCTCTATATCTTCTATCCCCATTCACAGGTTCGTGTGCTTCCATACTTGGTTATCTTGTTTACACACTCAAGCACTCAGATTTGCACTTTCGATTTTATCTATGGTTTAATTGAGCTTAGCACTTTGACTACATCCCTTGGGCGGCCTGCTGCACCCTTGTACACAGGCGCCAAGGTGAAAGTATTGCTAAGTGTTTCCCTTGCTTAGACTCGCATGCACCTTGGTTGATCACCACTGCATTCACACACATATGCACTTTGAGTGATCAACATAGCACACACACACACACACGGTTGTTGCAAGCTATTTCATGATCTAGTATTATACTTTATGATCCCTGCACTACAAGGCTTGTATCTCTCAAAGATCACAAATGTGCTTAAAGAAGTGTTGACGCTTCATCGCTTGTAATCCGAGTCTTTTCATTTGAGCCACTCTACTTAATTCTGCTGTGCATTGTGCCTATGTGATTCATTCACTTTATAGGAGTGGTTCATGCTTCTGATAGCTAAGAGTTTTTAAATAGGCCAAAGCTTTTGAAAGGATATATTCAACCCCCCTTCTAGATCCGTTTGCACCTCACGGGACCCAACATAGCTAAGTGCCAAGTAAGTTTTATTTTACTCTTAAGCTTTTGTTTTATTCTACTCTCTCTTCTTTTCTCAAAATTCTGATTACATCCTCTTCTCTTCTTTTCTTTTATTCAGGATTACCCAAATATACCAGGACCAAGGAGGTTCTTGAAAATCAAATGGCTCCCTTTCCTTCTTTCCAAATTATCTTTAGATATGAGGTCCTTTCTTTCAAGATGGAACCTTCTTGGCCTTGTAACCCATGCTACCCACTATGATGACATCCACTTTGATTGGGCCTCCATAGGAGCACTTATAGAACTATGGCATCCAAACACCCATACTTTCCTATTTCCTACCTTTGAAGCCACTATTCTCCTAGAAGAAGTAGAATTACTCCTTGGGTTGAAGATGATGAAACAAGGTGATGAGACAAAGATGGCTAGTTTGGCAAGACCAATAAGTGCCCATGATATGCTATATAGCCTCATACCAAGTCCTAACCTAGTGAACCAAATCAAAGCCCATGGGGGGATCAATCTTTTAAAGCTAGCCTCATGGGTTTACAAAAGGATGGACCAAGCTCAAGAAGATGAAGAGTTGTTGGAGAGAGTTATGAAGGGCTTTGTAATATGCTTAGCAGGTTCACTTCTCTTCCCTTCAATGGAGGACCACTTAGAGGAATGCCACTTGAGTGCCATTGCTAGTATATGGGACGGCAAAAGGATAGGACCGGCGGTGCTAGCCAACCTATATAATGGGCTTACCTCCGCTTCTTTGGGACGGCCTCTCTATGGGTCAATGCTACTCTTCTCTTGTTGGGTGGACCTCCACCTAAAATTTGATCCATGCCATGAAACTCAAACGGCCTCAAAGATCTTTTCCAAGAGCCCTCTCCGATATATGACGGATTCTCTAGGTTTATGTGAGAGGGTGACAAATCGGGTGCCAAAGCTCAAGAAAATGGTTGATTGGAGGAATTACTTCAAGACCATGCCAAAGAGCGGCTTCACATGCACACCGGGGTTCATCAAGACCCAAGAGCTCCACTCAAGACTCTCCTCTGGCATCGAGCTACGACTAATTGGCGGGACCGACTTCGTGCTATACAACGCTCATCGGTGCCTTCCACAACTCAGTCTTCCTCGGCACAAGTTTGAAGAACCTTCTCATCTTCCACCACTCAAGAAGAGGGAACTAGGCTCAAGTGGGGATCAAGAAGAAGTCAAGACAATTATGGCTCAATGGAAAGTGGGACTTCTTCATAGGTCCAAGACACATGTTGAAGAAGAAGAGATCAAATGCAAGTCATATGTACTAGCTCTTAAGAAAATGAGACACTAAGTGGCTCATTAATGTAACAATGAATTTCATAATGAAATAAAGAATTTTTTCCTTATTTGAGCCAAAAAACATTTTATATCATCTTTTCTTAATCAATTCTTCCAATTTCATGTGATTCTGTTCAAATAAACTGAGTTTCGGTTTTCTGTAATGAGCCGCGCCTTCTTTTAAGGCGTCAATTCCTCAAACAACGCCCTAGAACGTGTCGTCAATCTCTATTAATCAATTTCCTCGAAAATAAATAAAAACCATAATTGACGCCTATTCACACTGGCATTGATTAATTAGCGACCTCACATGAGGCGTTGATTACTTAAGATTTTTAAATTCTCTTCAAAGTATTCCCTCGATTTTTCAGAAATAACGCCTTGACTCATGTCGTGCCTTAGCAAATCGAGGCCCACCTGCGCTGTCGTTAATTCCAAATCGTAATCATAACTTCCAATCACGTCAATCAATCTCCCATTAATGCATCTGACGATAGTTACACGTTTCCATGCAAAGTTAAACGACGACCGAGACCATGTCGTCATATCCTGAAATCACGCCTTCATCAAAAGTGTCAATTAAGCGAGTGACGACACCCATTAGAGCATCAATTCTTTTCGAACGTTAAACCCTATTTCCCTCTTTTCTTCTCCTTCCCTCTTCCACTTTCTCCTTTCTGCTACGAACCAAACCCTAACCGAGCACCCATCTCCCATCCATCTCTCATCTCCATCTCTATCACTCTCACTCTCTGTTAATCATGGTGGGCGGCGCTCACAAACGGCAGAGGGTCTCTGCCCCCGAGGTCGTGAATCTCGGCGACGACGAACACGCCGTGGAGGAGGAGGCTCCTCCTGCGACGGCCGAAGATGCTCTGGCGGTGGAGCAAGGCGAAAAAGAAGAAGTCCAGGGAGAAGAAGGAGATGGAAACGGTGAAGAAGAAGAAGAAGATGAAGATGATGATGACGATGAGGACGATGACGATGATGAAGAAGATGATGATGATGATGAAGCCCCGACGGAGGCCCCTCGACCACGGCGGCCACGGCAGCCACGACAGCCCCGTCAGCCACGGCAGCCTCTCCGTGGGGGACTCCTAGCACCAGAACGAAGCAAGGTTGGTGCCCCT
Source organism: Amorphophallus konjac (assembly GCA_022559845.1). Classification (NCBI taxonomy): domain Eukaryota; kingdom Viridiplantae; phylum Streptophyta; class Magnoliopsida; order Alismatales; family Araceae; genus Amorphophallus; species Amorphophallus konjac. The sequence goes on along the minus strand of CM040120.1, from coordinate 420,575,812 downwards.
ACCCCAGCCCTTCCATTTTTATTTTATTTTTATTTTATTTACCAATTTCCCATAGCCCTCGGTGAAGGGAAGAAATGCCAAACTAGTGACACAGTAAAATGACGCCCCAGTGGGTGCCGTCAATTAAAACAACGACCCACTTCGGGTCATCAATTCAAATTATTTTTATTTTCTGATAATGATTAATTCATGAAACCACGCCCTGCAGCATGTCATCATTTTTAAAATTATCATGCTGTTATTTTCCATGCCATTTCTTTTCATTTTTTGATATATATCTCTGTTTTTATTTTTATTTCGTGCACTGTTATTTTAAAACACCCAGAAAACAACGCCCCCCACTGGGGCGTTAATTCATTAAACAATGACCACATGGTGGCCGTCAATTCAAAATTATCACAATTATGATTTTTGGGATCGAAAATACCCTTCAAAATAGCGCCCCCCATAGGGACGTCATTTAAACAAATAACGACCAAAGATGGGTCGTCAATTAAAAATACACATAAAATCACCAGAAACATTTTCTGAAATAACGCCCCCCCACAGGGGCGTCAATTAGATAAGTCACGACCGAGGATAGGTCGTCAATTCAGACAGAGGACAAATTGAAACAGCAAATGAACACCCATGAAACTTAAAACTTATATCACAATATTCTTTTTTGTTGGCAGGGATTGATGAGGACTCGGATCTCCTGGGTCCAGGTTCGAGCTGCCTACTACGGGTTTCCGTATTTCCAGAGGGATAGGGTAGATGTTATGGGGTTCGCACCCTTCCTTAGTATAGAGCCTATGAGACCTGACCTACCCTTGATCCAGGTTCTTAGGGGGAGATGGGATAGGGCTAGCCGGACATTCTTGATGCCGTGGGGTCACATGGTTCCCAATCTAGAGGATGTTGCTAGGATCACCAGGCTGAGGGTAGATGGAGTGGCTATGAGCGGGATCACCCTACCTGACTATAGTGAGTTGGCCCAGAGGCTGCTAGGTTTAGAGACCATAGCAGGGACGCCTAGTGAGTGCAAGACCATCTACCGCACCGACCTTACCATAGCTATGGGGTTGGGAGACTCTAGGCAGAGGTCGAGGGAGTCCATGGAGGAGTTCTCGCAGAGGCTGATAGGGAGAGCTAGGACCGTCTACTGCCAGGACCCAGCTCAGAGAGACAGAGTGGACCGAGATCTGAGGAGATTCTTATTCCTGATGCTCGGGAGACTATTGCTCGGTACGAAGGGCGACATCATCAACTGCCGATTTTTGGGGATCCTCGAGGACTTGGAGACTGTCGGCAGATACGCTTGGGGAGCCCCCCTGCTGGCGCACTTGATGGCTGACTTGTCCACGGGTACAGGTCGAGAGATGACTGTTAGTGGCTTCTCACCTTTCCTTCAGGTATGCATTTTTCTTTTTTTTCTTTTTCTTCTTTTTGTCCTCCCCCCTTTTTTAAATGCTTATGCATATGAATGCTTACTAATGCAATGCATGGATGCAGGTGTGGAGCCACCTATACATGCTGATGGGGCGTTCTGACCCTCAACCCGGAGATGAGGGGTCCTTCCCTCTAGCACGGCGTTGGCTGCCACTAGTGACCGGTGCGCCTCTCGCCTACGAGCTGCGAGTGCTACGGCGAGAGTTCCGCCACTACCCCGCCTCACTGGTACGCATACTAAATATGATGCAATTCTTTTTTATGAAATATGATGATATGATGTGATGATGTGCATGCTTGTGAATGCAGGTGGTGTGGGCCCTACGAGGGCATGACCGACGAGGGCCAGCCCTGGGTCGTAGCGGGCCGACCTCGCTTTGGGCATGAGCTTTAGGTTCATTGCCTGAATGAGATCGAGCCGCTACGGCTTAGGCTGGTCATGAGGACCCTCGGCCTACACCAGGAGTGGGTCGAGGTAGGAGAGCCCAGAGGGATTGGCAAGAAGACGTGCGGTCGCACAAAGGCGACCGACTGGAGGGTCAAGTTCCCAGACCAGTATGCTGACTGGCAGCATGGTGGGACCCGAGTCACTTCACAGGCGACGGACAGCTCCGAGTACCTCTGACGCTATTGGGAGGTTTACGCCGGCCAACCCCAGATGAGGGTCTTAGGGGTATGTATGAAAGCACTTTCCTTTAATTAATTGCAAATGTTATATGTCTATTATGTGACTGACATGTTTGATGAATGCAGGACGCACGGGACGTAGCAGTGATGGACATGCAGGTCCACCTCCACAGCCTAGAGGCCCAACTGGCCGCCGACCCTGGTGAGTGTTTAATTATCTATATTATTGATGATTAGCCACTGACAATCTTAATGAATGCAACGTGCCCAACAGGGAGTGGTGATGAGAGAGACAGGAGGAGCCTCCAGCTCGAGGGGGCCTACTGCAGAGACGACTGTGCTAGGAGAGCAGCTTACAGGAGCGGTTGCTCGGGCCAAGGCAACGAAGCGCGACCTCACGACACGGGTAAGCTTAACCTCAAACTCAAAATGCATTTGATTATATTTCATTATGTGTGTTCATGGAAATTTATGTTTTTACAGACTGAGGAGCTCCGAGCCTCGCTTACCTGCATCGAGGCAGGACAGCTCGCGATGGCTACCCGGGTAAGTTAATAACAATCTATTTCAGTTGTCTATGAAATTTAATTAAATGTGAAACTGATGATTTGTTTGATTGATTGCAGACCACAGAGCTACAGGCAGCGCTTACCCAAGCTGCACTAGCCGGGATCGAGCTGGCCATCCGTGAGCAACGAGTCGCGGAGCTCGAGGGGGCCTTGAGGCGGCGAGAGGAGCTTCCTCAGGACGTGACAGAGCTGTGAGTCCTCCTTGACGTAGAGTGGAGGGAGCGTGCCCGAGAGCGCGAGCAGCAGAGGGAGGAGCGCGCCCGAGAGAGGAAGCATCAGGCAGCACACGAGCGGGAGCTCGCAGACTTGAGGGCTCAGCTAGCCATCACTTAGGAGCGGCTGTGAGCGACAGAGGAGTGCCTCCAGTGAGGCCGAGAGCGGGCGAGAGTTGCAGGGTACTCGTTTACCCGTTCTACCTTCGTGGTGGGTTCCTCTCTCCGACAGAGGAGCGAGACAGAGGAGCAGGCTCGAGCTCCAGCTACTTCCCGGGGGTCCATGCCCCTCCACGGGCACCTCGTCGGGATGACGAGGGTGAGGTAGAGAGCAGGAGAGAGGAGGGTGGAGGCGAGAGCTGAGCGAGAGACTTACTTGTACTCCTCCACCCTCACACTTGTACTCAGATATTTATTGATATATATATGATATTTTGAGTTACCTGAGCTGCCTTGAGCACTTGAGCAGTCGAGCACTTGTGTAGTTGTGTTTACTTCTTCTTCCTTTTTCGTTCTTGCCCTGTGCCTGTAGTTCACACTTAACAAACAGATTAATTCATCTGTTCGGCTTGGCCCCTTGCTCAATAAGCAAGGGGTTGTCACTTCTTTGACCTTGTTGTCGGGTCAAGGGGCCAAGCCTCTAATTAATAAAGGCGGATAACAGAAATATATAAGTAAATGCAACACACAAGCAAACGGATGCAAACTTAAGAAATAAAAGATGCCCAGACAAGAATGCAATCAAGCATATGAGATGGTGGGAAGCAGTGGGCTTGTTTCATTCTTTTTTTTTTCATATTTTCTTCTTTTTTGTTTTGTTTGTTTTTTTCTATTTTTTTTGTTTTGAAAATGACGCCCTCGTGCACGGGCGCTGATTGAAAATAATCATTTTTTTAAATCAAAATTTAAAATGATGACATCGGCAAAGCCGTTGATTGATGAAATGACGCCTACCTGGCGGCCGTGAATTTAAAAATCATTTTTTCTTTTTTTTAATTTGAAAATGATGACATTGACATTGTCGTCAATTATGGAAATGACGCCTACTTGAGAAGGCGTTAATTAAAAACACATTTTTATGTTATATTTTTTCTCTCTTCTTTTTTTTTATGAGGTCGAGCCTAGTACAAGGGTCTTAAACCTTACACAATCATTATCTTAAATTCATTAACCTTTCTTAAATGATTTAACAAAGGAACAACGTGCTTATTGACTTGTGCTTTTACTCATATTCTCTCGTAGCCCATCCTTCTTAGTCGATCTTCGCCATTCTTTGAGCTCATAACCCACCATGGAGGGAGAAGTGAAGAATAAGTTGAGGAAGCTCACGAGAGGTTTCTGAGATTCGAGAGACTTTCCTTCCCTTGCCCAAATGCCTGTTGGGGTTCAGTCTTCGGCTTAGGAAAATTTTGTTGCTCTTTTTGCCCTTTTTCACGCATGCTTACGACCAGGGTTTTCCTTGCGGGGACTTTACCCTCTTGACATGCTTTTCCTTTGTAACTTTCTTCTTCTTTTTTTTCTTCTTTTCAAAAAATAAAGGTCTAATTGTACTTGGGCTTTAAGCATTTTGTTCCCTTTTGGGCCCTAACTTCCACCTACCAGGGCGACGGGCAGGCTTGGTTAGCATTCATTGACTCGTACTCCCTCTCGTGAGCCGAAGAGAAGAGAATAGGTAAAGTTCTTACACTCGTAGTTTGGGTCTGACCTTCCTCAAATTTTGGACCACTCGAGTTTAAGAGTAAAGCGTGTAGTGTGTGCAGGTATTGATCCCAAGGTTAAACCATCAAGACTGAAAAATGAATTAAGGATTTTAATTTTTCGGGCTTGCGGCCTATGCACTATGCCAGCCTGTAATTTTTTCATTTTTTTCTCTTTTTTTCCCTTTCAAAGACTTAGGGGTAGTATTTCTTCAAGTAAAGTCCATTCCAAGGGTGAGCCAGCTCTTCCCCTTCAGCATTAATTAATTTGTAAGCGTTGCCAGGATAGACATCTTTTATAACGAAGGGTCCCTCCCAATTTAGTTGGAGTTTTGAACGGGATCCACCGGGTTTAACAAAACTTCATTTAATTACCATCTCACCGATTTTGAATTTTCTCTCAATTACTTGTTTTTGGTAAAAACGTGAAAGCCTGTTTTGATAAACACGCGTATGCTCGGCGGCGGCCAAACGCTTCTCATCTAGGAGTTTCAACTGAGCAAGGAGAGATTCACGACGCTCATCAATAGGGAGCTCCTTGTCCAATTGTACCCTAAGAGAATGAATAAGAATCTCATAAGGGACTACCGCCTCCATCCCATAAGTAAGGGCGAAAGGGGTTTGCCCAGTAGGAGTGCGAATGGAAGTGCGATAGGCCCAAAGAGCTTCAACCAGCTTTTCTGGCCAATCCACAAATTTATTAGGCCCACATGTTTTCTTGATAATTTTGATCAACGTTTTGTTGGTTGCCACTGCTTGGCCATTACCCTGAGGATAATAAGGAGATGAATGATGCAATGCAATGTTATACCTGTTGCAAAGGTCCTGAGCCCTTGAGAGATGAATTGCGGCCCATTGTCAGTGATGATGGTACTAGGGATGCCGAACCTTGCGATGATGTTCTTCATTATAAATTTGTAGACGGTTGACGTTTTAATTTCTGCGTACGCTTCCGCTTCCGCCCACTTGGTGAAGTACTCTGTGGCCGTGAGTATAAACGATTTTGGCTTTGTGAGGAAGTTCGAATCACCAAGAGGTCCAATGATATCGAAAGCCCACATGGAGAAAGGCCATGGGGAGGACATAGGATGGAGTGAAGAAGCGGGAGAATAGATTTTATCGGCGTGCAGTTGGCACTTAACACACCTTCGAACATAGATGGAGCAGTCCTCTTCTAGAGTGGGCCAATAAAAGCCTAGCCTAAGGATCTTCTTAGCTAGCATCTGGCTATTGACATGGCCACCACACACTCCTGAATGCGCCTCTTCCACGACCTCCCAAGATTCGTCATCGTCAAGGCATCTTAGCAAAACTTCAGTGAGACCTCTTCTATAAAGCACACCTCCAACTAGGGTATATCGCTGAGCAACTCTTCGAATGGCTTTCTTTTCTTCCGTAGTGGCCTCCTCAGGATAAGATTGGTCCTAGAAATACTTAGAAATCTCATAATACCACGGCTTCTCCTCATCGTCCAATTCTTCCTCTAGATCTATTAACATGATCTCCTTATTTTCAATGATTCCTCCTTGTTTAACCTTCTTGAACACCTCCTCCTTAATACTGAGGAAAGCTAGATCCTTAACAGCAGGAGTGAGACGCCTGTGAACAATAATCGAATGAAAATCCCTTTCGGGAAGGAAAACCAAGGAAGAAGCAAGGGAAGCAAGAACATCAGCCAAAATATTCTGATCACGAAGAACATGAACGAAGATTAGCTTGGTGAAAAGCTTGGCATAAGCAGAAGTTAGTTCCTGATAGGGTTTGAGTTTAGGATTGAGCGTGCGACACTTGGTGAGCACTTGGCGAAGAATAAGCTGACTATCACCCACAATCTGCAATTGGGTAACACCGAATTGATTAGCGGCCTCCAGTCCGGCCAAAAGGGCCTCATACTCAGCTATATTATTTATAATTGGAAATGCAAGCTGAGAGGCAAGCGGAATAGTGATACCCTCAGGTGATAGAAGAACAACACCGATCCTACCCTCAGGTGATAGAAGAACAACGCCGATCCCTTTTCCTTTTGAATTCAAAGCTCCATCAAAATGTAACGTCCACATCGAATCGGGTTGATTGACGGACATTAGTTCCTCATCTGGAAACTCTGAATGAACAGGGTCGAATCTAGGGAGAGGATGATGAGCTAGATGTTCTGCTATGGCATAGCCTTTAATTTCTTTTTGCTGAATGTAGATGATATCAAATTGAGAAAGGAAGCTTTGCCATCGTGCTAACCGATCAGTGAGAACATATTTTTCAAGGCGAAACTTGATAGGATTCATCGAGCAATGAGATGAACCTCGTGAGGTAAGAAATAATGCTTAAGTTTCTGAACTACTCAGACTAAAGTAGCGCAAGTCTTCTCCATGGCTGAGTATCTCTGCTCACAGGGGTTGAGAAGCTTGGACAAGTAGTAGGCTGCCCTCTCCTTTCCTTCTTCATCAACCTGCACGAGAACGGCACCTACAGAGTCGTCCAGGACAGAAATATAAAGAACAAGCGGTTTGCCTGGAATTGGCGGCCTCAGGATAAGAGGATTGGCCAGATAATCCTTTAGTCCGTCAAAAGCTGCCTGACACTTATCATCCCAAATAAACTTGACTCCCGGCTTAGTAAACTCGTAAAACGGCCTACACCTTTGTGAATGCTGGGAGACAAATCGACGAATAAATTGTAACCTTCCAATTAATTCTCGAACTTCCTTCAAATTCCTGAGAGGAGACATATCTCTTATTGCCTTTGCCTTGTTGGGATCAGTCTCAATACCCCTCTTACTGACAATGAATCCAAGCAATTTTCCTAATGAAACAACAAATACGCACTTCTTGGGATTCATCTTCAACTGGTACTCCCGTGCTCTTTGCAAGACTTTGGCCAGAACCCCGGGATGCTCAATCCTCGTTCTTGATTTTACTACCAGGTCGTCCACATACACCTCTATAAAAATATGGATCATGTCATGAAAAATAGCCATCATGGCCCTTTGGTAGGTGGCTCCGACATTCTTGAGCCCAAACGGCATGACCACATAATAATAAGTTCCCCACAGTGTAGTGAATGATGTTTTCTCTTGATCCTCCTCAGCCAAGCGAATCTTATTATAACTTGAAAAGCCATCCATAAAGGAGAGAGTCTCATACCCCGCCGTGTTGTCGATCAGCACATCTATGTGTGGGAGGGGGAAGTCATCCTTAGGACACGCATGGTTAAGGTCCCGGAAGTCTATGTAAATTCTAACTCTTCTGTCCTTTTTCATAACCGGGACAATGTTAGCCACCCAATTGGGATAGAGGATGACTCTAATGAATCTGGCCTTATGAAGCTTGTCGACCTCCTCTTTCATTTTTAGAGCCATATGAGGGTGGAAACGTCTTAACCGATGTTTGACCGGGACGGATCCTGGCTTAAGTGTAAGACGGTGTTCAACAAGCACAGGGTCCAAACTTGGCATATCTTCGTAACTCCATGCAAACGCGTCCTTATATTCTTGAAGAACTTGAATAAGCGCCTCCTCTTCGGAGGGCGGCAAATTTTTGCTAATGAGGACAATCCTAGGGTCTTTCTCGGTACTCAGATTTATTTCTTTGGTAGGCTCTTCTACTGAGGCTGATGGTTCGTCGAATCTTCTCATACCACTGGCAAAAGCATCAGCCTCGTCCTCATATTCTTCGTAATCTTCATCCCCCTCTTCAATAGGGACTTCATCGTTCATGATTTCATACACACCAAACCCTTCATCTAAAGAACACACATCCTCACATTCTAAATCCGGCAGGAGTATCGGATCCTCCAGAAACTCGGGAAGAGCTAAGCATGCCCGCATCTTCTAGCTAAATCTAGCAAGAACCTACGGGGAATCTGCCTACCCTTGGATTTCTTATGCGAAGCTACCCCATAAGTCTTATTAGAAGGAGAGGGAGAGGAACAAGATGACAAGCTAGACGAACTACCCTGACCTAAATGAGGTGGAGGAGAAGAAGACGAAGATGCAATGGATACAGGAGGGGATACAGGGGGAGCCTCCTCGTCGGAGGAGAAAAGAAGGTCCACTAATGAACCTTGAAAGAGCGGCCCTTGGATCAGGGCGCGCTCCGAAGTAAGATAGGAGGTCTCTTCAAAAGAGATGGAAGATTGGAGAGTTTGAATTTTGGCATTTTTTTTCGTTTTAAATAATAAAGAAATGAGAGGAAGAAATAGGAGGTGGTGTTAAGATTGAGAGATTAGCAAAAGATTGAATAAGTGATTGCCCACGCGGGGGCGTGATGGAGAGTTTAGAAAATTGCTCGAGGAGCAAAGGGGAATTGGAGGAGAAACTTGATGCGAATCTAGAGAAAAGGTTATCAAGATCGCGCGGGCGATCTAGAGATATCTGAACAAAACATTTTATCAAGCAAATGGACAACAATTGTTGGATGGATGGATTTAAGAGAGAAAAGGCCGGCCCACAGCCTATCCACATTGAAGCCTTCTTCATACGGCACATTCGGCACCACGGTATATGTGCAGTTACTTAACAGCTACCTTTTGTCAGTGATTACCACTGACTTTTCAATCAGTTCATGAATCAATGGCGGCCATTCCGGATCAATCGGCATGAACAGACGGCTCAGAGCAATGGTGATGTCGTTCATGTCGAACCATCGGTACCAGTCACATTCCGGGTCATCCATTTTTCTTCTTTTGTCTGGCCGTAAGGACTCCAGGGCTTTATATGTAACTAGTGGGGCTATGTGGCGAGCAAACTTCCCTGCATGTACATCTTGACAATCTAGCATGGAAGTAACTAGTGTGGTTTGCTCATCATTATGAGTACCCCCTTTCACAAAGTGTGTTTGTAGGGTCCATGTGAGAGGCTACCGGTCTGTTTTAAGAGTGGATGTCATGACGGCCTATGGCCCTTCTTCATCTTTGTCTTTGCTTGGCGCTTTGTACCCTAGGCCACCCCGGGGAATCATCTTCTGGTGCCTGACAGGTTTAACTCAGCCTTGAAGATTAACACCCAAACCTTTTCCAGTTCTGTACCCCATTTTCATCAAGATATTCCATCCCGGGGTATTCAACATATTTTTTTTTCTTCCCCTGGGGAAGTAAGGGTGTCATCACAACTGATGCCGGCTTAGTAACTGGAGGCCTTAACAAGTCCTGCCGCGGGTCGGCAACATCCAATACTGAGAGCAAAGGCCTATTGGAATGCCAGATAGAAGGCACCGATGTTGCGGAATGTATATCTACCGCCGGCAAAATGGGCATACTAGTAACTTTGATAATGCGCCCTTTGTGTGAAAATTTTATACATTGATGGTTCGTGGAGGGCACATCATCAAGCTCTTGAATGTAAGGGCGGCCCAGGATGCCGTTGAATGTCGGGTCCATGTCTAGAATGTGGAAATCCGCTATAATTATGACCGGACCCAAACCCACCTTTAAAGTGATCATCCCCATGGGAGGTTTCTTAGTATTGTCATAAGCCGTGACAGTGATTGTAGATGGCCGGATTTGACTTTCCGGAATGCCATACATTTTCAAAGTCCTTGGTGGCAAAACATTGATTGACGCCCCGGTATCAACCAAACATTATTTTATGGCCACCTTATTAATATCAACGGTAATGCACAATGCATATTTTCTGGCCGGCTGAGGAGTCAATTCATGTTCATAAAAAGTAATGGCCGGTTAATTGTTGGCTGGACTTAGAACTGTAGTGACATGTTCAACTGGAATATCTTCATTCACCATTACTTTCTGTAGATATTGCTTTAAGGCCAACTGATGTGTAGTCGATCTTCTAATCAATTCCAGAATGGAGATCCGGGCCGGTGTTCTGTCTAGATGCTTCAATAAATCATATTCAGTGCCCGGTACAGACTCCTGTTCCTGTTCTCCTTGCTCTTGTACCGGCTCCTGCTCTCGTTGGGGAAACACTCGGTGGAACATCCGTCCACTACGGAGCACCATTGTCTTCGGTGCCTCTGTCGGGCCTGGAGTAGGTGAAGGGTTAGAGGAGGTAGAGGGAATAGTAGAAGGTGTGTTGGGTGCTGGGGCAAGATTGGTAGAAGGAGGGGTTGGAGGTAAGGTGGGTCCGGCTGGCACGGTGCGTGGTGTGGCTTGAGTAACTGGCGTTACGATTGGGTGGATGAGGAGTGGCCTGGGAAGCATGGTGGTGGAAGACGGTGTAGGTTGTGGTGGAACCAGAGGGGAAACAGTTGCCGGTGGGGGCGGATGAGGAGGGGTCTATTTGGTGGGGGGTTTTGGGGTGACGGAGCATTTGTGGGTTGGCATATAAGAAGAGGCCGTAAAGGAGTAGGGTTAGGGTTAAGTGGCCCTAGAGTGGTGGAACGTATGAGGGGACGTAGCGGTTGGGAAGAGGGTACATGTTGAAGCCTTCTTAGCAATGGTGGTGGCGGTTGACTGGAGGTTTGATTAACGGCCCCGACAGAGGCGCGCTCTTCATGCCAGTCCTGCCCTCTCTCCACTTCATGGATTGAGGTGACAGGGTTTACTTGTTGATTTTGAACCGGGTGCTACGGTAGCGGATTATTAACTATCCCCATATTTGGCTGGGGTGCAGGAGCCTGCTGTTGCTGTGGAGGAGGTGCTACCGATTACCGAGGAGGATGCAGAGCATGTGGTTGCCGAGGAAGCCTTCGTGCCTTTAAAGTAGCGATGAATCTCCTCATTTCATCCCAATCAATATCACCTTGATCATTCATATCATATATATAATCTTTTAAGTGAAAACAATTGTCGATAGTGTGCCCCGGCTGCCGATGAAAGACACAATACCGAGAAGTGTCTACATGTTGCCGCCACATTGTTCTTTCCTTAGGCAAGGTGAGCGCATTGGCAGCCATAAGGGCATTGAAGATATATGGTAGACTTTCAGGTAACGGAGGATATTGGGCCCTTCGGGCACCCAATGGTCTTCTCGGCTGTTGCGGTTGTTGTGGTGCATAATTGCCTGGCGGGGGCACCTGGTGGTATTGTGGGGGTTGATTCTGTGGAGTGAAACGAGGCTGCTGTTGTTGTTGGAAGGTTGGAGGAGGATTGTTGTTTGGCTGGTGGACTTGGTTTTGGAAGGCAGGCTGTTGTGGTGATCTTTGGTTCGAAGGGTGGTGGAAAGGTGTGGAGTTGTCAAACGCGCTCACCTGCTCGTTAGTAATAGTGCCTTCAGTGGTTGCACCAGTATTGCCAGCATTAACATTCTTCCTCATTACCTTCGGCCTTGGTTCAAACATGCCCATAATGGGCGAATCTTTCATCTGTGTTTGTATGTATCTAGCTCTTTCACAGAGCTCTTCCATGGTGCTTAACTTGTTCATGGCTAGAATATGACGAAATTGCGAAGTGGAGTTTGATATGATCATTTTGAGTTGCTCCGTCTCTGACAGTGTGTCTTTTAGTCTTTCGGCCATGGCTCTCCATCTATCTGCAAATAAAATGAAGTCCTCCTGGGGCTTCATCTTTTCGGCAACCAAATCAGTAACAGACAAGGAGGGACCCACACAGTCCTTATACTTTTACAGAAACTTTCGTTGAACAACATCAAAGTCACCAGCATCAGCCGGCTCCAAGGAATAAAACCATTCCAGCGCCGGACCATCTAAAGACCGCCTAAAGAGATAGGCTAGAGAAGTCTTGCTATCCTGCCAGAATGACACCTCATACATAAAATCTTTTAAATGGATGAACGAATTGCCCGTTCCATTATATCGCCAGAAATTCGGCATCTCGGATGGGGGTAAGTGAAAGACAGGCAGAGTGTGAAGGGTAACTTCGGGAGCGGTCTTCGGTGCCGTGACCTTCTTCAGCTGCTCCTCCATACTAGCAATCTTCTAGAGGAGTAAGGTGTTGGTATCAGACTCGACTGGGGCCAGGTTAGAAGAATATTGGTTCGGCATAGGCCTCCTTAGAAATTGAGGAACATGAGGTTGTAGAGGCCTATTAACGGAGTGACTTGCCGGTTGGGCCGGTGTAGTCATAACAGGAGTTGGTGGGCGCGAGGGCACCCTAGGTGCGACAACCTAGCCTTTGGGAAAGTTAGCAGAGTGGCCACCCGCGGCCTGGGGAGGGTTGGAAGATGACGGGACAGATTTTCCTTTTAAGGCGGCTTGGACCGCCTGACGTTGGGAGTCATCTAGCTGAGTTAAAGCTTTCAAAAAATCATTGAAGTTAAAAGAAGGGGAGGTGTCCCCAGAAGTATTTTGAGTGGTAGGTTGGGCCTGTGAAGAAGGCTCAACCTCCTGAGAAGTAATGTCCACCATGTGGACCTGAGGGTAATGAGTGAGAGAGGGAGCATAGTTTCCCTCATAGTAGACGGAATCTTGAGAGGGAACCTCATAAAATGGGTCAGATTGACCCTCCTTGTAACCATCATAGGTATACCCATAGTTGGCCATACTGACGATTTTACCTGAACGGAGTTTCATGTTTAAGGAGAGAAATAACTTCTCGATAATCAAGTATAATCAAGAGATATCACCCAATCAAACAAGATACACACTCAAGTTATAATGAGCCCAAGATTTTAAAGTTTTCATTGGAGATTAGGCGAGTTTTAAAGTATAATGAATTCTCTCCTTTTGAAAGTGGGTCCTAGTCGGGAGTTTGGGTATAATCTCCGAGTTAACTAGGTTCTTTCTCTCTCCTCACCAACGTATGGGTTAACTATACTCCGGGTGCTTCAAAGGTACAATCTGCCCGATGTCCGTGAGGGAATCCACGGGTGTGGAGACTTACGGAGGCTTGGTTTAGGAATTTTCGGTCCAATGAGACGGAATGCTCAAAGGAGGGTCCTTCCTTCACCAAGAGGGGGTGTGAGATCCTAAGTGTGTAGAGAGAGGAGGTCTCTCAACCAAATACCCTAGAATGCGCTAATGCAGGCAGATCCAGTAGATAATGATTAAATAAACAATAATGGCAATCAACAGAGCAGTAATCAAGGTTCTGTGGGCATAGATCAACAAGCAACGATTGAGTTTCAGCCGCTAATCACTGTGAAAAGTGTAAACAGAAAGCAACCAAAATAAAATAGCGCCTTAGAGTGAGGCGCTATCTGTAGAAATGACGCCTCTGCACAGGGGCATCAGATAGCAGTAAACAGTACTCAAAATGATGAATAAAAATAATGATAATCTAAATAACGCCTTTGGTGCGGACACCAGAGCGAGCGAGAAGCACGAACCGGCAAGCCGTCAATACCGTACGCGGAGCATCACTCGGGCTACATCAGCTTCCATCTGGCTCGGAGACAGCCTGAAGACTCCCCCTTGAGTCTCGATATTTATAGTTTATTGGGACTTTGTTTGTGTGTATTGTGTGTTTTATTCGGATTGTAATTCGGATTGTAAGAGGGGTTTATTTGTAATTTGAGATCACCTGGGTCCCGCGGGCCCCCCATCCCTTCTCCCATTGATCCACCTCATCTCATGGGCCCATGTAGGGATAGTCAACCCTCCATGGTGGGCTTCTAGAAGGGTTGGACCAAGGGGGGGACAAAGGGAACAAAATTTCAAAGTTGGAATGCTATAAGTCAAGGGGGCGCCCCCTTTATATAGTAATATATTAGGAATTTTAGTTTATTTTATTTAGTTCCAAATCACGTGGGAGAATAAAATGTGGACTCCCTCTTTTACCCCTCCCCAACCCTAGATCTAGGGATAGTTAGTGTCTTTTGTTATTTCAAATAAATAGCTTGTATTTCATTTGATTGGAATTAATGAAGAAAAAATCTGATTATTGCTGGAGCAAGCAAGGGCCACCCCCTATCTCTCTCCTCTCTCCCCCTTCTGCAGTTGGAGAGGCTGTGAATCAGAGGTGTGAAGCCTCTTCTATCAGTTCGTGAGTTCGTCGTTGCCGTCGCCGCCGCCATCGTACCGCCATCGTCGCCGGAGTTCTGTCCATCCAGGATAGTCCCCTCTTCCATGAATTTTTGCTTCCAGCCATGCGATCTTCTGGAGCCCAAACTTTCAGGGTGAGTTCCAGGGGTCATCACCACGTCCTAGAAAAATTGGTGAATCTTCTAGTTTTTATTTTCCATTTTTCCATTTTTGTTCTCCACCTTCCTTCAGATCTGCCTGCAGTCTGTCCAGATTTCCAGATCCCAAATAGGTCATTCATGAACCCACCTTATAGTGATCCAAACGACTTGATATTTTTATTGGAGGTTTTGTCCACCTAATACCACATCCAAACATTTTCTTGTGAATTTAGGTTCGCGTTCATATTTTCTAAATATTCATCCCAGATCCCAACTCAATTCTGTCTGCCTCTGTCTAGATCCGACCACCCAGCAGTCTAAAATACCTTTCCCTGTCCAAAATTCCACCATATCGGTCATAAAAATTATCCCCGTTTTCATCTCTTTCCCCTCTACAACTTTTCTGAAGAGCTCAACACCAAAATCAGAGGTCTACTTCCCGGTCGACGCCAACTCTCAGGAAAACTCTTCTTTGTCCTGAGATTTCGGGCCCTGTCCAACAGATGTTTGTAAAATCGGTCAAGGCCAGATCCGAGAAATTCAAATTCATTTCTCTGGCCCTAGATCGAGGTACTTCGAAAGAACTTTCCAACGATACCTCTTGTGCATCGATCCGACGTCGTAAGTGATCGCAGCAGCAGATCTCGCCGGATCGTGCACTGTAAAATAGAAGCCGCAGATTCGTGGATAGTCCCTCCGACAAGTGGAGATCGTAGCCGCCCGGCCTCCGAACAGCGTTCCAACCCGGCCACCGTCCAGGGAAGCGCACCACCAGAGGTCACCATCATAGTGGCACCCACTCTGTCAAGTCCGGAGAACTGAGCAATACGTGGGCCCCACGAACCCGCAAATCGCTCCGTCCGGATAGCACTAAAACGCGGGTTTCGGCACCGTCGGAGCGACATCAAGATGCTGCCCGTCAACCCAATTCCTGCTACTTCTGGGCCCCACATGTGACCTGTTACCTCCCTGTGTGGAGTGGGTCAAAACTTTGTACCGCTGTAAAAGTTTGTTAACCGGGAGTATGGATTTGGCCAGGGTTGTCTTCCCCACGCCGGGAGCGTGGAGGTAACGGTCTTACTTCTTGGCGTTCATTTGCTAGTTTAGTATATGGTCATATGCCGCTGTGAGTGCGTTAGGATTCTAGCCCGTGAGTTCATGTCACCGCTGTGAGCGAGAGAGTGACCCGTCCCGTGGCTCGATCCGAGCATGGAAGTGAGTCGACCACCCTTGACTCTGCCGGTTTCTCAACCGCGCGGATCCGTATTTCCCCTCGCTTGGGACGATGAGTGAGCTTGCATTTCTGTTAGCGACGTATATCCTATAGGAAATCTTAGTGTCGTGCCTAAGTGTCTCCCTTGTTGTATGTTGCTGGTCGCGTCCGCATTTAGAGTCCGAGGTCTGCATCACTTAGAGTCGGTCCCCGTGTCCGTCCCGCATCAGTTTGGTATCAGAGCGAGTCGAGTCTAGGGTAGTCGTTGCATAAGTCTTGCACGGTATAAGTCGAGTCTAGGATCACCATTATTTTCAAAACAAAAAAAGTGTTTTAAAATTACATTTCATCCCGATAATTTGGTATATTAAAAGGTGTTGTCCGAACGTTAGGCTACGCCTATCGGGAAGGCCGCACACTTGCGCGAGTGATCTTTGGATCGATTAACTCCGCCACGCACCGGATATTGGTTTAGGTCTAGGTGCATTAGTCGATGATTGCATTAGTATGTGTCTCCTAGTTCGTGTGTATTTGCATGCCCACCCATCAAGGTACCCAATACTCGCCACCTCCACCTATGGCGGATTCCCGAGCCCGTAGCTCCGATGAGCCCTCGACGGTCGAGATGTTTCGAGCCCTCATGGATCGTCTCGATACGCGTATAGATGGCCTTAGTACGCATCTAGAAGGGAGAATGAAAGCCCTCAAGGATCGGGCCGAAGCATCGGACTAGTCCATTCTTGGTCTTGTAGGGAGGATTGCTGTCCTTGAGAGGGCCCCAGTAGCGGCGCAACCCGGGCCGACGAATGGTCAACAAGAGTCGGCTCAGCAACCTGCTATGCCAAGGGCTCATGAGGTAGATGTTGGGAGGTAGCAGGTGCATGAGGTGGATGACTATGCATCTGATAATGAACAAGGGGGTTATGGTCGTAATCATCGAAACCAACGACGGAATCATGATGATGATAATGACCGCATTCTTAGGAGTATGCGTGCGGACCCTCCCCTATTTGACGGGTCTCTTGACCCGAAGGTCTATTTTGATTGGGAGGCCGGCATGGATCGGTACTTCAAGTGATTTGAGATGACGGACCACCGAAGAGTTCGATACACGAAGATGAAGCTGCATGGGTAGGCCCAAACTTATTGGGCCAATGTGAAGAGCCTGTTAAATCAACGACGTCAACCCCCGATAAGTACTTGGGATGACATGAAACTCAAGTTGAGGTAGAAATACCTTCCTGCCACATATCACCAACGTCTTATAGACAAATGGCAAAGTCTCTCCCAAGGGAACCGATCCGTGATTGAGTGTACCGCCGAGTTTGATGAGTATTATTTACAGTGTGGAGTTACGGAAGAGAGCACCATGACCATATCACGCTTTCGAAGAGGTATGCAGCCAAACTATCAATATGAACTTTTTCACTGCAATGTGACCACTTTGGAACAGGCGTATCAGGTTGCTCTCGAATTGGAGCAATTCGAGGCCGAGTTCGAGTCTACCCATCGGTTGGGCTCCTTCCCCCTTCGTAGTGGGAAGCCCCGTGGCTCTTCTGGCACGTATCCGAGGGTCCCCATGACCCGACCTCAGGAGCCCACTTGTCCCGAGCCATTCGCTCCTAGGCCTCGCCCTCCAGCTCCGAGGGACCTTCCTCGTCCCAAACAACTTACGACACCCATCGCCCGTCCACCGACACCCGCACCTCCTGCTCATCCCTTATTGCCTTCACCTCCTATCCGTCGGGAGGATAAAGGGAAAGGACCTTTGATTGGGGAGCCTAGTGGATCATGGCAGCAGTGTTATCGCTGCAATGGGTTTGGCCATTTCGCCAACCAGTGTCCCACTCGCCCATCTCCTATCATTGGGGACACACAGGCCGAGGATGCCACCCCTACGGATCTCGTGTTAGTCAGCTATGAAGCAGATCCGGAGCTAGCTGACGAGTATTATGAGGCTAAAGGTGATGGCCAGGATGCCCAGCATTCGGACGATACCCACTTGGGGGTCGTCAGGTGTATTCTCACCCAGCCACAGGCCAGTGATGACTGGTGTCGGACCACTATCTTTCATACATTCTGTAGGCTGGGCAGACAAGTTTGTAAGGTGATCATTGATAGTGGGAGTTGCATCAATGCAATCTCCACGGGCACTGTCTCCAGTCTTGGTCTTACACCCGTGGATCATCCTTGCCCCTATTGAGTATCATGGGTGGATTCCACCTCCATTCCGATCAGGCTGCGGTGTCTGGTCCCACTACAATTCCATGCCTACCGTGACGAGATCTGGTGTAATGTCCTCCCCATGGAGGTGGGCAACATTATTCTTGGTAGGCCTTGGTTATTTGATCGGGATGCCACACTTCATGGCCGGTCAAACACATGTACCTCCGACCATGCTGGCCAACGGATTGTCCTCCAACCCTCTCAACCCAAGAGGCCTTCAGTTAGGGGTCCTATTGGCCCTAGTACTCCGGAGCCTTCCATCCCCGGGCCCAGTGCCCCATCCCCAGCCATGGCTATGACCGTTACCTCTGGCACAGGCGAGCCCTCGACTAGGAGGTTGATGATGATTAGCTCCCGAGAAATGGAGCGGGAGGCTAGTTGGGGCTGCCCAGTGTTTGCTATTACGGTCCGAGAGGTGGAGCCACAGCCCGAGGGTGAACTCCCACCCGATGTCATTCCTATTCTGCAGGAGTTCACTGATATCTTTCCCGAGGAGCTTCCCGAGGGACTCCCACCCATGCGAGATATTCAGCATGCTATCAACATGATTCCGGGCTCCTCATTGCCCAATCTTTCTCATTATTGCATGAGTCCCATGGAACATGCCGAGCTAAAATGGCAGGTCGATGAGTTGATGCAGAGAGGGTCTGTTCGGGACAGCATGAGTCCGTGTGCTGTTCCCGCATTACTCGCCCCAAAGAAGGATGGCACGTGGAGAATGTGCATTGATAGTTGTGCCATAAACAAAATCACCATGAAGTACAGGTTCCCTATTCCCCGCCTTGATGATATGCTTGATATGATGGCAGGTGTCACTATCTTTTCAAAGATCGATCTTAAGAGTGGCTACCACCAGGTGAGGATTAGGCTAGGTGATGAGTGAAAGACCACATTTAAGACCAAGGATGGTCTATATGAGTGGTTGGTTATGCCCTTTGGGTTGACCAATGCCCCTAGCACCTTCATGCGACTCATGACTCAGGTCCTTCGACCTTTCATTGGAGTCATTGTGGTTGTATATTTTGATGATATCCTTATATATAGTCGCACTAAAGGGGACCACTTGGACCATCTACGACAGGTCTGTCTACTTTTGAGGTGAGAGCAGTTGTTTGCGAACCCACAGAAGTGTGCCTTCATGACACCTCAGCTTACCTTCTTGGGTTTTATTGTGTCTAGTACTGGGTCTCTGCTGATCCGGAGAAGGTCCGGGCCATTGTTGAGTGGCCGAAACCCCGTACGGTCCATGATGTCCGCAGCTTCCATGACCTCGCAACATTCTATCATCGTTTCATCCGCGGATTTAGCTCCGTCACTGCCCCGATCACGGACTGTATTCGGAAGGGCACGTTTGTATGGACGAAGGCCGCAGCTATTGTCTTCAAGGACATCAAGGAGCGCATGACCCAGACACCGATCCTTCGATTGCCAGATTTCTCGAAGGTGTTTGAGGTCTCTTGTGATGCGTCGGGTGTTGGGATAGGAGGAGTGTTGAGTCAGGAGGCCCACCCGGTCGCATATTTCAGTGAGAAGTTGAATGACGCGAAACTGTGATACTCCACTTATGATAAGGAATTCTACGTAGTTGTTCAGGCTCTTAGGCATTGGAGGCACTATCTGTTACATCAAGAGTTTATCTTATACTCCGATCATGAGGTTTTGAGGTACCTCCATTCCCAAAAGAAGCTTAATGCGTGTCACAGCCGATGGGTTGAGTATCTCCAGCAGTACACATTTGTGCTTAAACATAAGGCTGGAGTGGAGAACAAGGTGGCTGATGCCTTGAGTCGACGTGCTTGTCTGCTGACCACCATGAGTGCCGAGGTCATAGGGTTAGAGAAGATGAGAGAGGCCTATGTTGACTGTCCTGACTTCGGTCACATTTATACCACTCTCCAGGCCGGACCCTCGAGAGATCATGATGATTATGTGCTCCAGGAGGGCTACCTCTTTTGAGGTGGCAGGCTTTGTGTTCCCTGAACTTCGGTTCGAGACTTCTTAATCTGGGAGCTACATGCTGGAGGTCTAGCTGGCCACTTTGGTCAGAACAAGACTATAGAGGCTGTTGAGCATAGATTTTATTGGCTGAGCTTGACGCGTGATGTTGCTCATATAGTGGCTCAGTGACGTACATGTGCTACGGCCAAAATGAAGACGCAAAGCTCGGGCCTTTATACGCCTCTTCCCGTGCCTGATGCCCCGTGGCATGATGTTAGCATAGATTTTATCTTGGGATTGCCACGTACCTCTAGGAAGCATGACTCGGTCTATGTGGTAGTTGACCGGTTCTCGAAGATGGCCCTTTCCATTCCCTACTCGAAGACTTCGGATGCTTCGAGGGTAGCCCGCCTATTCCTTACTCATGTGGTGTGCAAGTTCGGGTTGCCTCGTACCATAGTGTCTGACCGTGATGTTAGATTCACCAGTTATTTCTGGAAGACACTGTGGCATATGTTGGGTACTCACCTCAAGTTTTCCACTGCATATCATCCCCAGACAGATGGTCAGACCGAGGTGGTCAATAGGAGTCTGGGTGACCTTTTGAGGTGTCTTGTCAGGGACCGTGTAGGGGATTGGGATCTCATATTACCATTGGCAGAATTTTCATATAATGATTCGGTTAATAGGTCTACCGGTATGAGTCCATTCGAGATTGTCACAGGTCGTAGGCCTAGGAAGCCAGTGGATCTTGTTCCCATGCCCATTCATGCACGAGCGTCTGAGTCTGCCGAGTCTTTTGCTAGGCATGTTAGGAGTTTGCATGATGACATCCGTCGTCATATTGAGGCCAACAATGCACGGTATAAGGAGTTAGCCGATGCCCATTGACACCACCGTGAGTCTCAAGAGGGTGAATATGTCATGATCAAGGTAAGACCTGAACGGTTTCCCTATGGAACCGTAAAGAAATTGCAAGCTTGCGGAGCCGGTCCATTTAGAGTGTTGAAATGCATTGGATCCAATGCGTATGTTGTGGACCTGCCTGAGGAATATGGTATAAGCTCAACTTTCAATGTGTTGGATCTAGTTGCATATAGGGACCCAGCGGTGATCCCTAGTGAGCCTTTCGAGCCATCTCCTCCCATTGAGAGTGATCCCACACCTGAGTGTACACCACCGGCCCCATTTCTACAGCAGCGAGAGCATATCGATCATATACTAGATGAGCAGGTGACAGTTACTAGGAGTTGATCCTACCCGCACTACCGAGTGCGTTGGAGAGGGCGACCTGCCACCGAGGATACTTGGATCACCCGTGGAGAGTTGCAGCGATAGATCCAGACATTTTGGAGCGCTACCAGAGCGATGCAGACCCTTACTCGACAGGGTCGAGTTTCTCCCACCCGGGGAGAATTGGTGCGGACACCAGAGCGAGCGAGAAGCACGAACCGGCAAGCCGTCGGTACCGTACGCGGAGCACCACTCGGGCTACATCGGCTTCCATCTGGCTTGGAGATAGCCTGGAGACTCCCCCTTGAGTCTCGATATTTATAGTTTATTGGGACTTTGTTTGTGTGTATTGTGTGTTTTATTCGGATTGTAATTCGGATTGTAAGAGGGGTTTATTTGTAATTTGAGACCACCTGGGTCCCACGGGCCCCCCATCCCTTCTCACGTTGATCCACCTCATCTCTTGGGCCCATGTGGGGACAATCAACCCTCCATGGTGGGCTTCTAGAAGGGTTGGACCAAGGGGGGACAAAGGGAACAAAATTTCAAAGTTGGAATGCCATAAGTCAAGGGGGCGCCCCCTTTATATAGTATTATATTAGGAATTTTAGTTTATTTTATTTAGTTCCA
This sequence comes from Amorphophallus konjac, assembly GCA_022559845.1. Lineage (NCBI taxonomy): Eukaryota > Viridiplantae > Streptophyta > Magnoliopsida > Alismatales > Araceae > Amorphophallus > Amorphophallus konjac. Next base: position 420,554,060 of record CM040120.1, on the reverse strand, counting down.
AATCACATGGAAGAATAAAATGTGGACTCCCTCTTTTACCCCTCCCCAACCCTAGATCTAGGGATAGTTAGTGTCTTTTGTTATTTCACATAAATAGCTTGTATTTTCATTTGATTGGAATTAATGAAGAAAAAAATCTGATTATTGTTCGAGCAAGCAAGGGCCGCCCCCTATCTCTCACCTCTCTCCCCCTTCTGTAGATGGGAAGGCTGTGAATCAGAGGTGTGAAGGCTCTTCTATCATTTCATGAGTTCCTCGTTGCCGCCGCCGCCATCGTGCCGCCATCGCACCACCGCCATCGTCGCCGGAGTTCTATCCATCCAGAATAGTCCCCTCTTCCACGAATTTTTGCTTCCAGCCATGAGATCTTCTGGAGCCTAAACTTTCAGGGTGAGTCTCAGGGGTCATCACCATGTCCTAGAAAAATTGGTGGAGCTTCTAGTTTTTATTTTCCATTTTTCCATTTTCGTTCTCCACCTTCTTTCAGATCTGTCTGCAGTCTGTCTAGATTTACAGATCCCAAATAGGTCGTTCACGAACCCACCTTCTAGTGATCCAAATGACTTGATATTTTTATTGGAGGTTCTGTCCACCTAATGCCACATCCACAAATTTTTTGTGAATCTAAAATACCTTTCCCTATCCAAAATTCCACCATATCGGTCATAAAAATTATCTCTGTTTTCCTCTCTCTCTCCTCTACAACTTTGCTGAAGAGCTCAACACCTAAATTGGAGGTCTACTTCCCAGTCAACGCCAACTCTCAGGTAAACTCTCCTTTGTCCTGAGATTTCGGGCCACGTCTAACAGAAGTTTGTAAAATTGGTCAAGGCCAGATCCAAGAAATTTAAATTTATTTCTCTGGCCTTAGATCGAGGTACTTTGAAAGAGCTTTCCAACGATACCTCTTGTGCATCGATCCGACGTCGGGAGTGATCGCAGCAGCAGATCTCGCCGGATCGTGCACTGCAAAACAGAAGCAGTAGATCCATGGACAACCCCTCCGACAAGTGGAGATCGAAGCCACCCGTCCTCCGATCGGCGTTTCAGCCCGGTCATCATCCAGGGAAGCGCGCCACCATAGGTCACCATCACAATGGGACCCACTCCATCAAGTCCGAAGGACTGAGCAATACATGGGCCCCATGAACCCGCAGATCGCGCTGTCCGGACAGCACTAAAACGCCAGTTTCGGCACTGTCGGAGCGACATCAAGATGCTGTCCGTCAACCCAATTCCCACTACTACCGGGCCCCACATGTGACCTGTTACCTCCCTGCGTGGAGTGGGTCAAAACTTTTTACCGCTGTAAAAGTTTGTTAACCCGGAGTACGGATTTGGCCGGGGTTGTCTTCCCCACGCCGGGAGCGGAGGTAACGGTCTTACTTCTTGGCGTTCATTTGCTAGTTTAGTATATGGTCATATGCCGCTGTAAGTGCGTTAGGATTCTAGCCCGTGAGTTCATATCACTGCTGTGAGCAAGAGAGTGACCCGTCCCATGGCTTGATCCGAGCATGGAAGTGAGTCGACCACCCTAGACTCTGCCGGTTTCTCAACCGCGCGGATCCGCGTTTCCCCTCGCTTGGGACGACGAGTGAGCTTGCGTTTCTGTTAGCGACGTATAGCCCATAGGAACTCTTAGTGTCGGGCCTAAGTGTCTCTCTTGTTGTATACTGCTGGTCGCGTCCGCATTTAGAGTCCGAGGTCCGCATCACTTAGAGTCGGTCCCTGTGTCCGTCCCGCATCCAAAATGAAATAACGCCTTAGAGTGAGGCGATGTCTGTAGAAATGACGCCTCTGCACTGGGGCATCAGATAGCAGTAAACAATACTCGAAATGATGAATAAAAATAATGATAATCCAAATAACGCCTTTGAGTAAGGTGATGTACCAGTGAAAGACGCCTTTATGAAGGGCGTCAAAAATGCAGTAAACAAGCTATGGCCACGGCAAGTAGGGAAAAACGCCTTGGTGTGAGGCGTTAAATTTGAAAATGATGCCTTTGTGAGGGGCGTGGATTATAAAAATAATAAAAATGCAAAAAATAAATGGAAACATCGCCTGTTTAAACGGTCGCTGTATGCAGAAATGACGGCGGCAGGGAGGGCGCTATTTAGTTCCAGAGAACTGAAACCCCGATAACTGACAGAAACCAAATTTCTTTTCTAAAAAATGCTATGGATACTTCACAAATTAGCTAATCTAGTGGGGGATGTGCATGTGGTGCACAAGGGGAGTGTGCTACGTGGAGCAAGAAGGAGGGGCACACGAGGGTGCCAAAGGGAGGGGCACGCGAGGGTACGAAAAAGGAAGGGTAATCAAACCAAAAACAAAAAGAGTCCCACCGTGATCGTCAATTTGTGAACGGTGTCACATAGACATTTTAAAGAGAAGAAAAAAGATTTAAAATGGAAATAGGGAGAAATATGCTAAAATATGTGGGACATAAGGAAAAGAAGGGGAATGAGCATGAGATGCTCAAAGGAGGGTGATCGCCAGAGGGGTTACCTCAAAAATACAAAGATGATCGCATGTACCTTGTATGAAGCGGGTGAGATTGCAAGTTCTTCCTTCCTCCTTCTACCGGCCGGTCGATGAAGGGGGTTTATAGCTTGATTACCCTTGCAATAAAAAACACACAAAATAAACAAAGATATGGATTAGCCAAAAGATGTGTAGTATCAATGCTCTAGTAATATGAAATCAAGCAAATTGGGCATGAACACACCTTGTGTGTTTTGGTTTAAACCCCTAAGAAGGAGCAAGAAGGTTGGGATCATGAATGCTATGATATGCAAAGCAAGATATAGTGATGATGACCCTAGCAAAGAGCTAGCAGGAAAGATGTGTGTGATGATGATATGAGAAATAGTAAACAAAAGCTAAAAGAGAAGTGCCCTTCTGCTGTGTGTGCAGCAGTAAGGGAGAGGGGAAACAACACAGCAGTTGCGAATGAAGAATGTCTTGGAAGAAGAACCGCCGTCGTGGAAGAAGAAACGCTCGTGGAGGAAGTGTCACCGTCAGAAGAAGAAGCTCGGAAGACGTATCTGCAAAAGAAACAAACTCTCTCTCTTCATGTTCCAAAGGCAAAAGCTCTCGTGTTCTTCTTCTCGTTGCCTTCTTCCTTCTCGCGCGTCAGAATACCATGGGGTATTTATAGGGCAAAAATCCTTGCTTCAATAGGATTCAAACTAAGAAATCAATCCACCAGCAAGATCTCTCTTCCCAATCGAACACAATGTGTAAAATGGGGAAAGGATGATTACTGGAAAGAAGCAGGCGAAACAGAGACGGAAGTGAAAATGACGACACTGATAGGGGCGTCAATTGAAATGACGACAGCCATTTAGTCGTTAATTCCTAGATTTAATTATGGAAATAAAGGACTTTCCTTATTTAAAATTGTGAAATGACGCCTGCTTGAATGAGCGTCAATTAATCAACGCCTTTGAGATGGGCGTCAATTCTTTGATTTTTATTTTGATTAGGATTCGTAAAATCCAGGAAACAACGCCTGTATGAACAGTCGTTTATTTTATTAAACCACGACCCTCATCAGGTCGTCATTTAAATGACGCCCTTCCTCCAGGCGTTAATTGTAATTTAAAGAAAAATACCAAGAAATTATAATTATTATGGAAAAAATTATCAAATACTTAGAAAAACTTCATAGTAAACCAATATTGAAGTCCACTTTGGGGCGTCACGTGGTGACATGAGATTTACTCATCATAGCATCGATTTCGGCGTGTCTACAATTGGCAGGATTAAGCCAAGCACTATGTCTCTGAGAGCAGTAGAAATTCAAGTAAAACACGTGAAGACTTAAGTCACTCCCAAAGCATGAGCTCGTGGGGATTAAGTGAACTATTGATTGGCATGTGATCCAAGGCGGATACCATTATGATATTCTGCCATGTGGATCATCGTACAATCTGCACCTGACGCGTGGCATCTTTAAAAAGGCGGGAACGAGCTCTCCACACGCCTGAAGCATGAGCTCGTGGGACCCAAGCCTGAAGCTCTATAAAAGCCTCTCCTACGTTCGAAATCAAAGACTAAGAGAATACAGAAGAAAAGAGGAGAGATCAGGAAGAGAAGAGAATAGAGAGCGAGAGAGCAAGAAATGTGAGAAAGTCAGTTTTCTGAGAAAAACAGAGTGCCGTAGAAAGGGTTGAGAAGAAGAAGAGAGTTTGAGTGATGCTAGCAGGGAGCCAGTGGGAAGACGGAAAAATTAGAGCTGCTGTGAAATCAAGAGAGAGAGGGCAAGGAATAGAAGAGAGTCATCGAGTAAGCAGAAGAAAAGAAGAGAGAGAAAGAAGAGAGTTCAGAGAAGAAGATCGTGAGAGGAAGAAGAAGAAGAGTGAAGCATCTGAGCAGTGAAAAAGTGTGCATCAAGAATTTCATGAAGATCTGATCGGTGTTGGCCTCTGGATCAAATCCAAGCCAACTTGCTCCTGCGTGAGCTATATCTTTCTATGTTTTTCTTTTTGATTTATGTCTTTGATTTCCTTACCATTCAGAGCAAGCTGTGATGCTTAGCGGGCGAGGTGTGTACCTCGAACCGCAAGCTGTGATGCTCAGCTGTAAGCAAGATGTGATGCTCAGCGGTCGAAACTGTGAATCAGCGGAAGCAGGCTATGATGCTCAGTTGTAAGCAAGCTGTGATGCTCAGTAGTTCAAGTTGTTAGACAGCGGGAAGTCTTACTTTGGTTTGAGTGGGGGATGGACGTAGGTATGTGGTAGCATACCGAACCATCTAAATCTCCTTGCGTCTTTGGTTAGATTGCAATTCTGACTCACGGTAGATGTATGCTTAGGCGTGGTTCTATTGCATAGATTTATCCTAAGCTCTTCGTAATTCACCGTGTGTCTAATGTGATTTTGCCTAACAGTTGCATATATTTGCTGAGTGCTTGCTAGGTGTGCAGGTTAAGTGTTTGAGTGAGATTCACAAAAGGACAACTAGTCAAGTGTTCAAGTGTGTGTCTCATTAGAACATATGTTTAGCTTAGCCAAATTGTTTTGACTTCCACACGTTTTCTAGTTATAGTTTTTAATTGGGCAAAATTTTTGAACGGGATTCATTCACCCCCCTCTGAATCTCGGTTTGCACTACTACATCGGTCCAATAATAGTGTCACCCAATGACAGGAAGGCTAGGCTATGACAAGCGTTTGAAAGCTGATGTTGCGTGTCAGCCTCTGCCTGATTAAGGAATCTGCATAGTAGCGGTGCTCCATGATTCCCCACTTCAACGCTAGCTGCAAAGCCCAAAAATAACAGATCGGCCCAGACACTCAAGTAGTGAAGTAGAAGCTGTGGGGTTAGGATGAGTGGTCAGTGCCCCCAATGAGTGATAGATATTAGCTAGCGCTGCGGGAGCTAAAGCCAACCTTTGTCCCTCGGCTAGCAAGCACGTCGAATATAACACCTCAGCTGCAGAGTCTCTTCTTACCCGACAGGGCATACGAAGGTGGAAAGCCAATATGCTAGATAGGTGGCCAAGTATGTGATGTCCGGTGTAGACACGTCAAAATTGACATCACTTTGAGTACATCTCCTATCGCATTACAATGCCCCAAATTGACCCTCAAATAAATTTGTTTAAGTGATTTTTGCTCCTATTTTTCCTGATTTTTTCAGGATTTTCTCTAATTTTTCGGGGTTATTTTGAATTAGAGTTAGACCCAATGGACGTCATTTCTTTAAATTAACGTCAGCATCATAGTCGCCAATTCTTTCAAGAAATAACGTCCATAACTACGTCGCCAATTGTTTAATACGCGTGATGAGGGCATCTCACAGCGCTCACTTCGGCTCGGATCGCCTGCATCATTTGGATGAAGCCCGGCTATGTGTTCACATGTTATTTTCCTTTTCTTTGATTCATATCTTATATATTTTCCTTTATTGAGTCATGTAATCTTAGTCATTTCCCTTGTTATGCTTATTTGGGCCCAAGTACCTTAGTTATGGGCCCATAGGAGTGAGTCTAGGATATGCTTGATATTTTGTCTAATTGTCAAGGGTACTTTGGTCATGTAAAGAATGGATGCCTATATATAGGCCCCATCTCTCTTCATGTACTCAACTTTTGGATGAATCATTTGAATAGAAAAACTCTCAAGTCTTCTCTCCTCTACCCAAAATTTCTCACCACCCTCTCTCTCATTATCTCTCCCTCTCTAAGGGGTTCGCCCCATTCTCTCTCTCTTCCCCCTCCCAACCACTTTCTCTCACTTCCCCTCCCCAATAACTCTCTCCCTAGTCCCCACACACCTCCATTAACTCACCCCAACCCCAAGAGCCTCTCCTCCAATCCTCTCCTCACCTTCCAACCCCCAACTACCCCACTCTCCTTCCCAAGCATCCCACCACCTTCCCAAGGCTGAATTAACCCCCCCCAAGGCCCAAATTCGAAATTCCCTCCCCTCTCTCATCCCCCCCACACCCTAGGTCGACCCAAGGAGTCCCCTCTTGGTCTGGTCGCCCCCCTCCACCTCCTCTCCAACCCACCCTCTCTCTAGTGCACATCCACTCCCCCATCACCACCTCTAGCAGCTCCAGCCCCCTTTTCCACCCCTTCCCTGCCACCCCAGACCTCCAAGAGACCCCAGCCACATCCTTCCCCTCTCCCTTGACCGTCAACCATCATTTCCCTGCTGTGCTACCCCCCTCCCACTCCCTTTGCCAGTACAAGGTTGCAGCTCCAGGTAGCAGGTCGCAGGCAGCAAACGGTGGTCCTGAAAGTCACTTTGTCTCTAGCCGTTCCCTGATCCTCCTGGTGGCAAGGCATATATCTCTGGAAAGGTTGTCCAGAGAGCTTTCCAAGAAAGGTGGTTTCGTCCTCATCCAAGCACCGAGCTGCCCGTAGAAGCGATTCTCCCTCAACTGCGCAGAACTATTCAGGCAGAGAACCAGAGCCTCGGATCCAGTCCACCCACGGCCTCCCCCTTGCAGAACTTGGAGTACAACTTGGCTGGGAGCTTCACCTTCAAGTCCTCTTTAATCCTCAAGAAACAGAGCTAAGTTTGGATCTAGTCATTAAAAGTTACAAATTTTCCATTCCAAGTGTGTTTGGTCTGTGTTCCTGAGCCAGAACCGACACACCTCTACTGTTTGGGCTCTCACAATCTGCTCTGACATTGGCTGACAACGCCATTGGTCCCAACAAAAAGAAGACTCGACCACGGTTTCAACGATACCTGTCTCGCCTCCAACAGAATACGGATCAGTTTGCTGCACCTTCTTCTTCCAGCGGCATCATCCTGAGAGCAACCAGAACCGGCGAAGACCCGCCCCGTTCCAGGTTCTGCCTTGGCCAGCGACGTCGTCACGAGCTTCCACAAAAATTCAGGCGGCATCCCGGGTCAGTCAGTAACGTTTCGGCACCAATTTCAACCAATTCTGAGCTCATTTGAGTCCGTGGAAACGCCGACATCAACAACCTGTCAGGATGTTCCTGAAGCTAGCAGAATCGGCGCAACTCGGCAAGTCGGTGTTATCTCTTAGTTTTCCCACCCCGCCTGGCCGGCTGACAGCCCCTCCCTGCGTGGAGGTAGTGTTTGACTGTAACACATTAACCCCGACCCCTTGATCCACCCTCCTGCGAGAGGAGTAGTGTTGTACTCTTAAAGTTTTCAGGCCAAGCGGCATCGACGCGGCTTGCGGGTGCGTACCCACGCCTCCCCGCTCGCCCTCGTCTTCGGCCGGGATCGGTGTCTTCACACCGATCAGGTGAGTGACTGGACCCTACCTGGTTATTCTATTGCCTTGCTAGTCTAGTATTGCTTCTTATGCCCGTCGATCGGTGAGATAGTGCTCGGTCCCGTTATTGCTCGATTTGTGTGCCTACCGCGGATCGTGAGTGAGAGCCACCCAACCCCACGCCCCGGCGTGCCGGATGCCCATGAAGTTGGGAATTCCCAGACCCTTAGGTGTCAGCCTAGGTCAATCTAGTCCTTTGAATATTAGGGTCCAACCTCGGACCCTCGCCATCATCCCCGGCCCCACCGGGTGATTGCTTGAACCGTACGAGTGAGCCGCTAGTGTGAGTCCATTGATAGTGCTTGTATGCTTGTGGATCTAAGTCCTAGGTTCAACCATTCTTTCATTGGCATCCTTGGGCTGTGCCACATCAACGCGTCTGGATAGATAGACACGTATTGTCTTCCTTATCTTTTGGCAAAAATTCGTGTTAATTATTTAATTAAGCCTCTTCAAAAAGACGCTAATTTTTAATTCGCATCCGCCATCATAGATGTGAATTCTTCTCTTCCCCTATTTTTGTGCCAAATTCGTTTTCATGAAGAATTAACGCCTCTGCGGAAAGACACTAATTCTTTAATTGGCGTCCGTGGTTTTGACGCTAATTCTATTTCCTTATTTTTTTCCCTATTAATCTTGAATTAACGTCTCTCCACAAACTCATCAATTCTTAAATTGGCATCCACATCAATGACGTTAATTCCATTTCTATATTTTGAGCTTTTAAATTATTGCCAAAATTCCATAAAATTTTTAATTCGCGTCAGCCTGGATGGACGCGAATTCCTTTTTCAAATTTTGGTAATTTTTGACTTTCCAAAAATAATCGTGAAAGGGCGCCGTTAACTCTGACATCAATTTAAAGTCGCGTCCATGCGAATGGACGTGTATTTCCTTGCATATTTTTTAAATTTTAAATCCTACCAAAATTCATACAAATTCATAATTCACGTCGACCCATGTAGACGCGAATTTTCTTCCAATTTTGGTAATTTCTTATCTTTCCAAAAATGGCTCAGAATTAGCACCTTCTTCGCTGACGCTAATTCAATTGGCGACCACTAGGTCGGATGCCAATTATTCCAGAATTCTGAATCCTGTAGAAGCTCTTCCGTTCTTCATTTTGAGCTCCTTTTTGATGGGGACATCCCCAGCCACTCCATCTTTTTTCGGGATTCCGGTTGCTCGCCATCGGCGCATCATCATCTCCGTCACTTAATTTTGAGTCGTAGCATGTAATTTTTATTTTAATTGAGTCATGTATGTGTAATCTTTCTTTATTTGAGTCAGTTAATAGGTTAATGGGTCAGTTTGTTAGTCCATTGGGCCCAACTAGTGGGCTAGGCCCAGGGGCGCCCCACCCTTGGATTTGTTGGTCATTTGCTTATTTGTCAGGGTCAGTTTGGTCATAAGAATTATGTGAGTCTATAAATAGCCCCCTCCCCTCTCTCATTTGTACAACCTTTGATGCATTATTGAAAGAAAGAAAATCCCAAATCTTTGTTTCTTCTCCACAAAAATTTCTCTTCTTCTCTCCCTCTCTCTCTCAATATATCTCTCTCTCTAAGGGGGCCGCCCCATTCTCTCTCCTCCCCCTCCCACCTACTTTCTCTCTCTTCACTCCTCCATTAACTCTATTCCAAGTCCCCACAGCCCCCTCTTTACTCCACCCCAGCCCCAAGAGAACCTCCACCAATCCTTGCTCCACCATCCAACCCCCAACTACCCATCTCCCTTCCCCAAGCACCTCTCCACCTCCCCAAGGCTGAAGGGGCTCCTCCCTAGGCCAAATTCAAATCTCCCTCCCTGCTGGACACCCTCTCTCACCTCCCCAATCACCCCCCCAAACCTAGAGATCTCCCCCTCTCCTCCATAGCCCTAGGCCGCCTCCTCCTTCCTCCCCCATTCCACCTTCCCCCTTCACCTTTCCATCCATTCCTGCAAGCTCAGCCCCCATCCCTGCCCTCTCAGCCCCCAGGAGCATCCAGCCACGCCCCCCCACCACCCACAGCCACCAGCCTTCATCCCATTGCCAAACCCTCACCCATCTCCACCTTCCATATCACCTCCACAATCAGCCCCAGCTCTGGGTTGCAGGCAGCAGGGTACCAGCAGATTGAAGAGAGTGCCACGACATCACCGTGAGGCTTCTAGAGGTGTACCATATACCGTTGGAATTGTCGTCTAGTCAGCTTCGCAATGAGAGCAGCCCTGCCATCTTTCGATCTTAGAGCTGTCCGGAGGAGCAAATCTCGAGGACCTGCGCACTTCCTCACAAGCAGACAACCAGAGGAGGCTTGCAGAGGCTCCCACGATTAGATTTCTAGAAATCTTGGAGCACCGCTTGGCTGAGGGATTCCCCTTCAAGTCCTCTATGATCTCCAAGAAACAGAGCCATTTTTGGACCTTGGAGTCAGAAGTTCTTGATTTTCCCTCCAAGGTGCGCAAGGTCAGTTTCCCTGAGCCTGAACTGACACCCCCCACTGTCCCGCTCACCAACCTCTGACCAATCGAGTGGAGTCTGACACGGATGCCCGTACGACTCCTCATAAGGAGCCATCCCAATGCTCGAATGATAGCCGTTGTTGTAGGTAAACTCCACCAATGGCAGATGGTGAATCCAACTCCCTTGCCATTCCAGGCAACATGATCTCAACATATCCTCTAACGTCTGAATGGTCCTCTCCGACTGACCATCTGACTGAGGATGATATACTGAGCTAAACGCCAACTCCGTGCCAAGAGCTCGCTGGAAATTCCTCCAGAATCCAGAAGTGAACCGCGGATCTCGATCTGACACAATGGAAATGGGGATCCCATGCAAAGGTACGATCCGCTCCACATAAAGACGAGCCAACTTGGACACACTCCAGTTGACTTTGATCGGTAACAACCGAGTCACCTTCGTCGGCCTATCCACCAGCAACCAAATAATATCCTGTCCAATTGGAGTCCTCGGCAAACCCACCATAAAATCCGTGGTCACGTGGTCCCATTTCAATGCGGGAACCTCCAAGAGGTGGAGAGTACCTCCTGGTCGCTGATGCTCCGCCTTCACCTGTTGACAGGTCAGGCATCTGGTCACATACTCGGCGATATCTCTCTTCATGCCTGGCCACCATAACTGCCTCTTCAAGTTCCGATACATCTTCGTCGCTCCTGGGTGCATAGTGTACCGACTCCCATGAGCCTCAAGTAACACCGCACGCCTCACCTGCTCCTCGGTTAGGACGTACAGCCTGCCACAGAATCTCATAGCTCCATCCTCGCCGAAGTCCACATCAGCCAAAGCCAAAATCCGGGGCAACTCAGGGTCTGCACGCTGAGCATCTGTCACCTGACGGCGAATCGCTGGCGTGACAGTCAAGCTCGCAAGAACAGCTTACCCCGGCTCTTGGGGAACCTTGAGCCTAAATGACACATATCTCACTTGTTCCCAGAGCCTCCACTTCCTCATCATCATGGTGCTGACAACAACCTTCCTACTCAAGGCATCGGCAACGACATTCATCCTGCCCGGCTGATAAGATAAGGTGAAGTCATAATCCTTCATATACTCCATCCATCGCCTTTGCCTGAAGTTGAGGTCCTTCTGAGTGAACACATACCTCAAACTCTGATGGTCTGTGAACACCTCGAACTTCTCACTGTACAAATAATGCCTCCAAATCTTCAATGCAAAGATCACAGCTGCTAACTCAAGGTCATGGGTAGAATAGTTCTCCTCATGGGGCTTTAATTAGCTGCCGAGATGCATAAGCCACCACTCTACCGTGCTGTATCAGCACATCACCCAACCCAATCCCGGAAGCATCTGTACACACCACAAAACCTCCCAATCCAGAAGGCAACACCAACACCGGTGCCGAGGTGAGCAACCTCCAAAGCTCCATAAAGCTCTGCTCTCACTCACCAGTCCAGACAAACGGCACATCCTTCCGCGTAAGCCTGGTTATCGAGGCTGTAACACGAGTGAAATCCTGAATGAATCTCCTGTAATAGCCTGCAAGCCCCAAGAAACTCCGAATCTCCGTCACGGACCTTGGTCTCGGCCACTGCATCACTGCCTCGACCTTGGCTGGATCCACAGAAATACCATCACCAGAAATCACATGTCCCAAACAGTGCACCTCATGAAGCCAAAACTTACACTTGTTGAGCTTAGCATACAATTGGTGATCTCGCAAGGTCTACAACACAACCCTCAAATGATATGCATGCTCATCTGCAGACTGTGAATAAATAAGGATGTCGTCCACAAACACGACCATGAACTGGTCTAAGTAGGGACGGAACACCCTCTGCATCAAATCCATAAACGCTGTAGGGCCATTGGTGAGCCCAAACGGCATCACCAGAAACTCATAATGTCCATATCTCGAACTAAACGCAGTCTTCTCTACTTCAGACTCTCGAATCCGCAATTGATAATAACCGGACCGCAAATCAATCCACGAGAACACTCGAGCAGACTAAAGCTGGTCGAACAAGTCATCAATCCGCGGCAACGGATACTTGTTCTTAACGTTCACCTCGTTCAACTACCGATAGTCAATGCACAGCCTCAGACTACCATCCTTCTTCTTCACAAACAACACTGGCGCACCCCAAGGGGAAAAGCTAGGACGAATGTACCCCTTGACCAGTAACTCCTGCAACTGTGCCCTCAACTCCCTCAACTCAGCGGGAGCCAAACGGTAAGGAGCCTTCGACAAAGGTCCCGTACCAGGCACGATCTCGATCACAAAATCAATCTCCCGCCGGGGAGGCAATCCAGGTAGGTCCTCGGGAAAAATATCGGGAAACTCGCACACCACCGGGATGTCCTCGACATCCGGCTCCATCAGGTCCACCACGACCACAGAAGCAAGAAAACCCTGACAAGCCGCATCAAGCAAACGATGAGCCCTAATAGCCGAAATGAGAAAGTGGGAAGAGGAAGACCTAATACCTTGGAAATAGAAGGTAGGTCCACGAAGCCGCCAGAAATAAACCCTCTTCGAGACACAATCCACTAAGGCATGATGTGCCTCGAGCCAATCTATGCCCAAAATAACATCAAAGTCTTGAAGTGACAACGCGTAAAGCATGGCTGGCAAACTCCGCCCTTCAACCCACACAGGAACCTCCTCGAAACAATAAGGAGTGATCATAAAATCACCCGAAGGTAACTCCACTACCAAATCACAGGACAACTGGGTCACCGACTCCTCGATACTCAGCACGAAGTCCTCCGAAATAAAAGAATGAGACGCGCCAGAATCAAACAAAATTCGAGCCGCACAACCTAAAATCCGAACGGTACCTTCCACGAGCTGTGACGCCATTGCCTCTGCCCTGGTCATGTGTGTAATCTGGCCTCGGGATCTCTGCTTGCCTCCCACACACACTGACCTGGGTAGCGGCAGATACTGCCCCTGCTACTGCTACTACTGCTGTGGCCTCTACTGCTGAGGGTATTGCTGCTGCGGAGGAAACTACTACTGCTGCGGCCTCTGAGGACAGTCACGCGCCATATGCTCTGGCTGGTCACACCTGAAACAAATCACCAGCACCGTGCACTACCTGCCTAAATGCGACTCGCCACACCGGGGACACGCTCCCTGTGAATGTGTCACAAAGACATTTTAAAAAAAGAAAGAAATCTAAGTGTGAAGATATGTGAGAAATAAAGAAAAAGAAAATAAAAGGAACATGTGATGCTCTAAGGGAGGGTGATCGCGAGAGGGGTTACCTCAAATAAAACTAAAGGGTGATCGCATGTACTTTGTGAAAAGGCGGGTGAGATTGTGAGTCCTTTCTTCCTCCTTCCACCGGTCGGCCGATGAAGGGGGTTCTTACTTTGATTACCCTTGCAAGACAAGCAAAAACAAGCAAAACAAGATGGATTAGCCAAAGTGTAGTATCAATGTTCTAAGGAAATAATACTATGCAGCACAAACATGAACACACCTTGTGTGTTTTGTTTAAAACCCCTAAGAGGAGTAAAAGGGTGGAGATATGTATGCTATGAGTGCAAAACAATATAATATGCAGAGAATATTTCTAGCAAAATAGCTAGAACCGTGTGATGATTGATTTAGCTAGATGACTAGAGAGATGCACGTGATGAGATTAAAGAAAGAAACTAAGAGAGAGGGGGGCGCCCTTCTGCTGTTGCTAACAGCAGTAAAGGAGAATCCAAAAGAGAACTTGGCCGCTGCAGGAAGGAGAACGCTTGGAGGAAGAACACCGCCGTGAAGAAGAAAACCTGCAAAAGATTGTTAGCAGAAAGCTCTATTCTCTCTATATCGCAGGGGTCTCTCTGTGTGTATGTGTGACTTCAGTAAAAGCCCTCTATGTGTATTGCAATCTCTCTCTTAACTTCTCGCGCGCGTATGAACACTATGGGTATTTACAGGGCCAAAGATCCCTATTCTAATAGGATTAAAACAAGGATAGCAATCTTCCAGCAAGGATTACCCCTCCCCAATCGAATATGGTGTTAAAATGAAGAAAGGACACTTCATGGGAAGGTAGCAGGCGAAACGGAGACGGAAGCTCAAATGACGACATCGGAGGGGGCGCTAATTGAAATGACGACCTCCACGCAATCGTTAACTCCTAGGTTAAGTTATAGAAATAAACGACTTTCCATATTTTAAAAATAAGAAATGACGCCTTCATAAAATGTTGTTAATTAATCAACGCCTCAGATCCTCACGTCAATTATTTGAATTTTATTTTGATTAGGATTCGTAAAAACCAAGAAATAACGCTTGCGCGAAGAGTCGTTGAATTTAGAAATAACGCCACCAATATTGCCGTCAATTAATTGACGCCCTGATGACGGTCGTGAATCATAAATATGATAGAAACATTCTTAAACGAATTAGAAATTTTTCATAATTAGCCAATATTGAAGTCCACTTTGGGGCATCACGTGGTGATATGAAATTTATTCAACATAGCGTCAATTTTAGCGTGACTACAGCTGCCCCGCCTTGGCGTCTGCTTTGCAAGGGAGTGAGACGGAATGAAGCGAAAGTGCAACAAGCGGAGTGAAGTAAGAACGTACTGAAAAGTAGATGCCAAGGTGTGATGTGACACGCTTCCGACACTAAGCGCTGGAAACCTTTCCATGATTCCGAATGAAACAACCTCGGATGATTACGAGAAAGCAACAGTCGATTGGATGAAAGGAACTAAACTAATAAACGAAATGTGCACGTGGGCACGAAAGGAAAGACACCATTGGAGAGCGGTTACCAGCCAATGTGGACGTGCTACAACCAAGGTGGGTTTGCAGAAAAAGTAAAGTGAAGTGAAGTGAGATAGGAATCCAGGGAACGAATGCTTTCAAGGAACCAACCTGAGCGACTTCAAGGAGAACACAGTACTCGATTTTGAATGGAATATATCATGTCAACTCAAATCAAGAGCAAGCGGCCCTCATTACTGGCTTAATACGGGGATTTTCATCATTGAAGCTCAAAGTCCTACATGATGCATGCTGGCTAAAAGAAAATTAAAACAAACTAAAAATAGAAAATAATCAAGGATAATATTGTTAAACCATCCAGACTTGGTCAGGAATCCAGACCTCTGAGCTGATACTAAGCCGAAGCCCGTTTGTCCACGCATCAACTCGGATAGTGGAACCGTCGTCCCAAACCTTAGATAACCCAACGGCCTATCCGTGTGATCAAGAATCTCCTGGAACTATCACTGTTTCTGATGAAGGGGAACTCAAATTCCAGGTTCATCAGAACCACAAGGTCCTTGATATGCTATATAAAGTAGATATCCTATAATAGAAATGCATACAGGGAGTATACAAAGGAGGAATGATGTTACCAAAGAAGAAACTCGAGCGCCTTGAGATCTGCATAACCTATTCTTTTCTGCGCTCAAAGATCATTAGCTCGACAAAAATCATTATATGATCAATCCATCAAGATATAAGTGCATAAGTTCATCAAAGATCATTAGCTCAATCAAAATTCATTAATGCATAAATGATTATTATGATAAGATATAGAATGCAAGTTCATCAAATAATCATGAAGCCATAAAATGACTTAAATCAAACTCAAGAAATGACGACCTTGCGAAGAGGCGCTAGAAACATAAATAACGACACCCACAATGTCGCCAATTCCTTTCAATGTTTAACTTGGAATCGGACTGAAAATGACGCCTGCATCGAGGGAGTTAAATAAATGATGACACCGAGAGGGTCGTGATTCAATAAAATGATGCCAACAGACCTGTCATCAATTAACTGTAAGTTCTAGCGGCCCATTCCCTGTTCGAAAACAAAACTCCAGAGCCTATTTCTTCTTAAACTTGACTTGCGCCATTCGTCTGCATGCTGTGTCTTCAAACATTATAAAAGGGGTGCGTTCTCTGCTGCTAAACCCATCAAACTGAAAGCTTCTTGCTAGTCGACCGAAAACAGAGAAATAGCAACAGAACAGAAGTTTGGTTCTTCAACAACAGAGGAGAAGATGGATAGGATGATGATGCAAAGGCCTTCAAAGAAATCAAAAATGGCATTTCCCAGAATTTCTGAAATTGCAGGTCATAATAATGGAAGGATTGCCATGAACCAAGTAAGTATGCAGATTTGAATTGAACTTCTATTCCACCCTTCTCTCTCTTCCTTAAATTCTGATCACTCTTCCTTTTCCTTTATCTCTTCTTTTCTTTATCTTTCATTTTTCTCAGGATTATCCAAATATACCGGGTGTAGGAAGATATACCAAAAACAAGTGGCTACCCCTTCTTCTCTCCCAACTCTCCTTAGACATGAGGGCTTATCTCTCAAGATGGCATCTCCTAGGATTAGTGACCCATGCAAAGCACTATGATAATGTACACTTAGATTGGGCTGCCATAGGAGCCCTCATAGAGATATGGCACCCTTCCACAAACACCTTCCTATTTTCCACCTTTGAAGCTACCATCCTATTGGAAGAAGTGGAGATGCTCCTAGGCTTGAAGAGGATGGAGCAAGGAGATGAAGGTAAGATGGCTTATATGACAAGAAGCATAGGTGCTCATGAGATACTATCAAGCTTGATCCTAAGCTCCAACATGGTGAACCAAATCAAAGCTACCAAATGTATCAACCTCATGAAGCTTGCGGCATGGGTCTACAAAAGAATGGATCAAGCCAAGGAGGATGAATTAGAGAAGGTAACAAAAGCTTTTGGTATATGCTTGGCGAGGGCACTTCTTTTCCCTTCATTAGAGGATTTTCTAGAAGAAACATAATTAAGTGCTATTGCTAGCATTTGGGAGAGAGAAAGAATAGGTTAGGCGATGCTAGCCTATCTCTATAGTGGGCTCACCTCGGCGGCTATGGGAAGACCCCTATATGGATGTATGCTCTTATTTTCTAGTTGGGTAGATCTTCACCTAAAATTTTACCCATGTGAGGAAGCTCAACAAGCCTCTAGGATTTTCTCTAAAAGCCCACTCCACTATATGACGGGCTCACTAGGATTGTGTGAGAGAGTGATGAACCGGGTTCCAAAGGTGAAGAAGAGGGTGGAATGGAGAGAGCACCTAAAGGTGATGCCTAAGAACCTCTTCACATGTGCATCGGGGTTCCTCGAGACACAAAACATCCGCACAAGACTCTCACCGGGAGTGGAACTCTGTCTAGTGGCCGCCACCAAACTTGTCCTCTACAACGCTCACCGGTGTCTACCACAACTTGGACTCCCACGCCATTACTTTGAAGAAGCTTCTCACCTTGCACCCATCAAGAGGAGGGACCTTGGCTCCAATGAAGACGAGGAGGATATCAAGACTATCCAAGCTCTATGGAAGATCAACAAGCAACATCAACCCATGGAGAGGATTAAAGAAGACACAGATCAATGGAAAACTTATGTAATAGCTCTTAGGGGATTGAGACCTAAAGTGGCTCATTGATGTAATAATGCTTTTCTTTAATGAAATAAAGGTTTTTTCCTTAATTGAGCCAAAAAAGCATTCTATATGATCAATTCTTCTTAATTCAATTAGTTTTTGTCTTTCTATTCTGAGCCGCGACATACCTTTAGTCGTCAATTCTTAAAACAGCGCCTTTAACCACGTCGTCAAATACTTTTAATCAATCTCCTTAAAATAATTAAAAACCATGATTGACGCCTTCGCAAGCGGGCGTTGATTAATTGACGCCCCAACGCTGGGCGTGGATTCTTTGAAATTCTTTTCAGATATTCCGTTAATTCCATAAAATGACACCTTAACAGAAGTCGTGCCATAACCAAATGACGCCTCCGTGCATTGTCATCAATCATAAATAGTCATGATTACTTACGTCACATCCATCAAATTCCCACATTAATGCTCTGACGACAATTCAACTTCCCATGCAATATTAAATGATGACGCTCATGCTGTCGTCAGATCCTGAAATAGCACCTTGCATAATGCTGTCAATCATCCAAAGGATGATGCTCCTCATGGCGTCAATTCTATTCGAACGTAACGGCCTCCCCTTTCCATTTTCTTCTCCTTCCTTCCATTACTCTTCTTCTTCTTCCTTCATTCTATCTCTTCCTCTGCTACTCTCCCCACCGAACCCTATCCCTTGCTTTCATCCTCCTCTTCCATTCCCATTCTCCCATTCCTGAACCCTTCTCATGGCGGGCCCCGGTAAACTGCAAAGGGTCATGGCCCCCGATGTTGTCGACCTCAGCGATGACGAAGGACAAAATGCCGGTGAGGATCTTCCTCCTGCGGCGGCCGGAGAAGCTCCACTGGCGGAGCAAACCAGAGGAGAAGAAATCAACGAAGAAGAAGGAGATGAAGGAGAAGACAAAGGAGATGACGAAGAAGGAAATAAAGAGGACGGCGAAGATGAAGAAGAGGATGATGAAGACGATGATGAGGAAGATGACGGGGAATAAGATGAAGAGGAAGGAGAAGAAGAAGCACCAGCAGCAGCAGTAGCTCCCCGTCCCCGTCAACCACTGCGAGGAGAGCTGATGGCACCGGAGCGAAGCAAGGTAAGTCTCTTCAAATTTTTATTATTATTTTTATTAAATTTCCATATATAGCGCTCGTTGAAGGGAGAACCAAAAACCAGAAAACCAGAGAAATGGCACCCCTGGGGGTGTCACCAATTCAAATGACGACCTAAGGCAAGTCGTCAATTCATTTTTCTTTTCTAAAAAATAGATAATTCATGAAATAACACCATGAACCCTATCGTCATTTAAAAACCATGAGATTTATTTATCATTTGCTGTCATTTTCCTGCCATTTTTTAATTTTTAATATCCATTATTTTACTTTCGGTTCAAAAACACCCCATGAAATACTGCCCCCCACAAGGGCGTCAATTCATAAACTGATGGCCACAGGGTGGTCGTCAATTTTTATTTTTATCACTGAGAAAATTAGGAAAATCAAAACCCCTAAGAAATAGCGCCCCCCATCGCGTCAATTCATCAACTGACGGCCACAGGGTGGTCGTCAATTCAGATAGTGAAGAGAATTTAACAGCAAACGAATTTCCATTAGCATATATGAATGTATTTACGTTCTTCTTGTTTGGCAGGGATTGATGCAGACTCGGATCTCATGGGTCCAAGTCCGGGCAACTTACTATGGATTACCAGATTTCCAGAGGGCTAGAGTGGAGGCCATGGGGTTTGGCCCTTTCCATAGCATAGAACCCGTCCGCTCCGACCTACCCTTGATCCAGGTTCTTAGAGAGAGATGGGATAGGACTAGCCGGGCATTTCTGATGTCCGGGGGACATATGGTACCGAGTTTGGAGGACATCGCCCTGATCACCGGGTTGAGAGTAAATGGGGAGGCAGTCAGCGGAGTGACCCTTCCAGATTACGGGGAGTTAGCCCGGAGACTGCTAGGGCTAGAGACGATAGCAGAGACACCGAGGGAGTGTAGGACCATCTACCGCACTGACCTGACCATAGCTATGGGGTTAGGGGACTCTAGGCAGAGACCGAGGGAGTCCTTGGAGCAGTTCTCGCAGAGATTGATTGGGAGAGCCCGGGCTGCCTATTGCCAGGACCCGACTCAGAGAGAGCGAGTGGACCGAGACTTGAGGAGGTTTCTATTCTTGATGCTCGGGAGGCTGTTGCTAAGCACGAAGGGAGATATCATCAACTGTAGATTTTTGGGCATCCTCGAGGACTTGGAGGGAGTTGGTAGGTACGCATGGGGAGCCACCCTGCTAGCGCACCTGATGGCCGATCTGTCTACGGGGACAGGTCGAGAGACTACTGTCAGTGGCTTTTCACCTTTTCTTTAGGTATGCATATTCATTTTATTTATTTATAAATGCTTATGATTATGCATATGAATGTTTACTAATGCAATTGATAGATGCAGGTGTGGAGCCACCTGTACATGCCGATGGACCGCATCGACCCCCGACCCGGAGATGAGGGGGCGTTCCCACTAGCACGGCACTGGTTACCTCTGATGACTGGAGCGCCACACGCCTACGAGTTGCGTGTTCTTCGGCTAGAGTTCCGTGACTACCCCGCCTCATTGGTACGCGTGCCATTTTCCTTTTATTTCCTGCTTTATGAAATATGATGAACTGATATGCATATGATATATGATGACATGATGTGAATGCAGGTCGTTTGGAGGCCCTACCAGGGGATGCCAGATTAGGGCCAGCCTTGGGTCATAGCGGGCCGACCTCGCTTTGGGCATGAGCTATGGGTTCATTGCCTGAACGAGATCGAGCTGCTACGGCTTAGACTGGTGATGAGGACCCTTGGCCTACACTAGGAGTGGGTCGAGGTTGGAGAGCCCCGCGGGATTGGTAGAAAGACCCGCGGACGCACGAAGGCGACCGATTGGAGGATCCGGTTCGCGGACCAGTACGCTGACTGGCAGCGCGGCGGGACACGGGTCACCACATAGGCGGTGGACAGTTCAGAGCACCTTCGGCACTACGGGGAGGTCTACGCCGGCCGACCCCAGATGAGGGTCAGAGGGGTATGTATGAATGCATTTTTTTATATTTTTGTAAATGATATATGTTTATTATGCAACTAATATGTAATGAATGCAGGATGCACGTGACGTGGCGGTGATGGACATGCATGTCCATCTCCACAGCTTGGAGGCCCAGTTAGCAGCCACACGGGCTGACCTTGAGACCCTGGTGAGTGCAATTATCTATATGCAAAATGATTCCTGAATTAATGATGATTAGCCACTGACAATCTTAATGGATGCAGCGTGCCCAGCAGGGAGCGGCCGCAGGAGGTCCAGGAGGGGCTTCTAGCTCGAGGGGGCCGACTGCAGAGGCGACTGCACTAGAGGAGCAGCTTGCGGGAGCAGTTGCTCGGGCAGAGGCATCGGAGCGTGACCTCGTAGCACGGGTAGGCTCAAAACCAAACTCATAAATGCATTTGATTATATCATTATGTGCGTTCATAAAAACTTGTGTTTCTACATACTGAGGAGCTTCGAGCTGCGATTACCTGCATCGAGGCAGGACAACGTGACCTGGCTGCACGGGTTAGTTCGTAAAAACAATATCCATGTGCATTTTTTTTACTTTCACAAATTCACTGATGTTAATATGATATGATGCATGCAGGTCACAGAGCTAGCAGAGGCGAGGAGGCAGATAGCGCTAGCGCACATAGAGGTCGCCATCTGTGATCAACGTGTGGCGGAGCTAGTGGAGGCGCAGAGGTAGCACAGAGAGTTTCCGCGCGAGGTGACAGAGATGATGCACCTCTTAGAGATGGAGACGAGAGAGCGTACCCGCGAGAGAGAGGAGCGGATGGCGCACGAGCATGAGCTTGTGGACCTGAGGATGCAGCTGGGCGTCGTATAGGAGCGGCTCCGAGTGATAGAAGAGCACCTCCAGAGGGGTAGAGAGCAAGCGCGAGCTACGGGACACTCCAGCGCCTTTGCCAGCATGGCTTACTTGGCGGGTTCGTCGACGAGGCTGAGGAACGAAGCGGAGGAGTAGGCTCGAGCTTCAGCTGCTTCCCGAGGGTCCATGCCCCCTCCACGGGGTAGAGGTGAGAGCAGGAGAGAGGAGGGTGGAGGCGAGAGCTAGAGAGAGACTTGTTGTACTCCTCCACCTTCATACTTTGTACTAAGATATTTATATATACATATGAGATTTTGATGTTACCTGAGTTTGTTGAGTTGGGCGCTTGTGTACTTTTCTTGTCTCTCTTCCTTCTTTTCTTTTCTTCATTGCCCCGTTCATGTGGTTCACACTTAAACAAACAGATTAATTCATCTGTTCGGCTTGGCCCCTTGCTAAATAAGCAAGGGGTTGTCATTTATTTTGACCTTAATGACGGGTCAAGGGGCCAAGCCTTTAATTAATTAAGGCAAATAATGAAGATATAGGATAATGCAACACGCAAACAAGCAAATGCAAAACTTGAATATAAAGGATGCCCACACAAGCATGCAACCAAGCACATGATATGGCAAAAGAGAAAGCAGTGGGCTTAATTCAAGAAATTCCTCTTCTTTATTTTTTCTTTCTTTTTTAAATTCTTTTTCTTTTTTCTTTAAAAAGATGACCCTACCCAAGACGTCAACCAATAAATTGACGCCCTAATATGCGGGCGTTAATTGAAAAAACCATGTTTTCTTTTATTTTCTTTTATTTTAAAAATGACGACATCCAATCAGACGCTGATTATTGAAATGACGCCCCTGCATGGAGGAGTTAATTAAAAAACATTTTTTTGTTTGTTGTTTTGTTATTTTTATTTTTATTTTTATGAAAATGACGACCTGTGGACGGACGCTAATTACTGAAATGACGCCCCTGTATGGAGGCGTTAATTGAAAAAACCATTTTTTTTATTATGAGGCCTAGCATGGTATAAAAGATCTTAAAACCTTACACAATCACTATCTTAAATTCGTTAATCTTTCTTAAATGATTTAACGAAGGCTTAATGTGCTAATAACTTGTGCTTTTCTCATATCCTCTTGCGGCCCATCCTTCTTAGTCCGTCTTCACCATCTTTTGAGCTTAAAACATACCACAAAGGGGGGAATGAAGAATAAGTTGAGGAAGCTCACAAGAGGTTTCGGAATACTGGGAAGCTTCCCTCCCCTACCCTAGTGCATGTTGGGATTCGGTCTTTGGCTTAGGAAATTTTTTCTTACCTTTTTCCCTTATTCATGCAAGCTTACGACCATGGTTTTCCCTGCGGGGACTTTGCCCTATTGACATGCTTTTTCTTTTTGGAACTTCACACTTCTTTTCTTTTCTTTTCCTTTTTAAGCAAAATAAAGACCTAATTGTACTTGGGCTTTATAGTATTTTGTTCCCTTTTGGGCCCTGACTTCCACCTACTAGGGCGGCGGGTAGGTTTGATTAGCATTCCGTGACTCATACTCCCTCTCGTGAACCGAAGAGAAAAGAATAGGTGAAGTTTTTACACTCTTAGTTTGGTTCTGACTTTTCTCGAATTTTGAGCTGCTTGAGTTTAAGAGCAAAATGTATGGTGCGTGTAGGTATTGACCCTGCGTTAAACCATCAAGACTGAAGAATAAATTAAGGATTTTGATTTTTTTTCAGATTTCGTGACCTGTGCACCATGTCAGCCTATGGTTTTTTAATTTTTTTTTGAGACTTAGGGGTAGTACTTCTTCAAATACAGACTGTTCCAAGAGTGGGCTAGTTCTTCCCCTTCGGCATTAGCCAGTTTATAAGCGTTGCCAGGATAAACTTCTTTTATTACGTAAGGCCCTTCCCAATTCGATTGGAGTTTTGAATGAGGTCCACCTGGTTTTACAAAAATTCTCTTGATTACCATTTCTCCGACTTTAAATTTTCTCTCAATTACTTTCTTTTGATAAAAACGTGAACGTCTATTTTGATAAACGTGCGCATGTTCGGCGGCGGCCAAATGCTTCTCATCTAAGAGTTCCAACTGGGCCAGGAGAGATTCACGGCGTTCGTCAATAGAGAACTCCTTGTCCAATTGTACCCTAAGAGAAGGGATAAGAATCTCATAAGGGACTACCACCTCCATTCCATAAGTAAGGGCGAAAGGGGTTTGCCCAGTAGGAGTACGAATGGAAGTGCGGTAAGCCCAAAGAGCTTCCACCATCTTTTCTGGCCAATCCGCAAATTTATTAGCCTCACACGTTTTCTTTATAATTTTGATCAAAGTTTTATTTGTTGCCTCTGCTTGACCATTGCCATGTGGATAATAAGGAGATGAATGATGCAATGCAATGTTATACCTATTGCAAAGGTCCTGGAGCTCTTGAGAGATGACTTATGGTCCATTGTCAGTGACGATGGTACTTGGGATGTCGAATCTTGCAATGATATTCTTCATTATGAACTTGCAGACGGTTGACGCTTTGATTTCCGCGTACGCTTCCGCCCACTTGGTGAAGTACTCTGTGGCCATGAGTATAAATGATTTCGATTTTGTGAGGAAGTTTGAATCACCAAGAGGTCCAATGATATCGAAAGCCCACATGGAGAAAGGCCATGGGGAGGACATAGGATGGAGTGAAGAAGCAGAAGAATGAATTTTGTCGGCGTGCAGTTGACACTTGACACACCTTCGAACATAGATAGAACAATCCCCTTCTAGAGTGGGCCAATAGAAGCTTAATCTAAGGATTTTCTTAGCTAGCATCTGGCTATTGACATGACCCCAACACACTCATGAATGCGCCTCTTCCATGACCTTCCAAGACTCGTCATCGTCAAGGCATCTAAGCAAAATTCCAGTGAGACCTCTTCTATAAAGCATAACTCCAACTAGGGTATATCTCTGAGCAACTCTTATAATGGTCTTCTCTTCAGCCGTAGCCTCCTCAGGATAAGACTGATCCTGGCAATACTTAGCAATTTCGTAATACCACGGCTTCTCTTCATCATCCAACTCTTCCTCTAGATCTAACAACATGATCTCCTTGTTCTCAATGATTCCACCTTCCTTAAACTTTTTGAGCACCTCCTCCTTAATACTAAGGAAAGACGGATCCATGAGACACACACACGTTGCGACAAATGCAGCAATCCACACACTGAACCGACCGGGAACACAAACACACACGTAGATCTTATAAGACCCACACATACACACTAATGAGACACAACACACACACACGACCACGGATCCAACAATGATCCACACACACACACACGTTCTACCAGTTTATGACGAACACAAATGCAACACCCAAAACATTAAAATAATGAGGCTCAGTTTAGAAAACTTCTGATTAAGACTCCCCCTGAGTGTATGCTGCAGATCTTGCGTTGATTCCCTCTTTACTCAAAGGGCTTGAGAGTTGGATAAAGATGTTGATGCATGAGGTACTGTTCACGACTACAGTACTCTTCCTTCTTCCTTGGACAAATCCATGTATCTCCTTGATGCTTATGAGCTTGTTCTCTTCCTTTGAGATTGATGACTTCAAACGGAGCTAGAGTACCTTCAGATGATGCTTGAATGGCTCCTTCTTCCTTGTAGCATCTTTCTTCTTCTTCCCTTGATAAACTCCTAGGTTGATAGGCTCTTCTCCGGTTTCTCTTGGTTGATAGGCACATCTTGATCTCTTCTGGTTGAATGCTTGTTTCTTCAATTCATGGGAGAATGAAGGCTTCAAATGGACCTTGGATCTTCAGCTGCTTTGTGGAGCTTTGATTCACGGACTACTATTCATGCTACAATAGCATTCCTTCTTGGAACAGCACCCTCTTGATCTCTCTTGGATCTCTCTTCAATCCCCTTGGTTTCATTATGGTTTATGACCTCCAAAGAGAGGTTTTATAGCCCTTGAGTGGTCTTGGACAAGCCCCAGACCAGATCCCTAAAATCCTCCTTGATTGGGGGCATGAAATGGGTGAAGAGATCCATCCACGGATTGGAATTTGAAAGTCAACTTTGGAGGCTTCGGGGTTGGCGGTCGACCGGAAATCTGCAGGAAACAGAACCGTTGCATTCTGTTATTTTCGGTCGACCGGGATCGGCCTAGCGGTCGATCGCGCTACAGTGTCGACCAAGCTACAATGTCGGTCTAGCTACAATGTTGACCTAGCTACAGTGTCGACCAATAGCTAAGGTAAATTCCTGACTTTAAGATTTCACCCCCAAACTCCATTGCAACCCTTCCAAACTCTGTGGCATCAAACTCCTTTGAAGTCCCGCGATCAATGACACCCAAGAGGGGGGTGAATTGGGTGTTTACCAATTTTAAGGAAAACTTTTAGCTTTTTACAAAATATGTGGTAAACAATAATTAGCAATAGAAGACTAACTTACCAATTCTCTAAAACTCACCGATCTCACACGACCATGGAACAAGAACAAACAAACCACACAAATAACACACAATGCACAGCAGTTTTTAAGGTGGTTCGGATGCAACGACGGCAATCCTACGTCCACCCCTCACCAGACCCGGTGAGGCTTCACTCGGGAATAAATCCCCAAACAGAGACGACGCTCTAACCACACACGCAGAACGAAGCCTGCCCACACACACGGGGACGCGCCCCAATACACACACACACACACGGAGATAATGTCTCTAACACGATCCGACAACCGGATCACAACACACGCTGCGACAAATGCAGCACTCCACACACAAATACTAAGATCTGAATAAAACCACACAACACACGTAGATCTAAGAAGACCTACGCACACACGAATCAAAACAACACACACACACACACACGACCACGGATCCAACATGATCCACACACACACAGATTCTTCAGTTTATGATGAACACAAATACAATACCCAAAACATAAATACGATGAGGCTTAGTTTAGAAAACTCATGTTTTGGGTTCCCCTTGAATGCATGTTGCAGATCTTGAGCATTTCTTCAATCTTCACTTGAAGAACCTCCTCTTGATCTCCACTTGAATCCCCTTAGATGGCTTGCTTGATTCTTCTCTTGATTGGAAGTTCCTTGGCCTCAAATGGTGCTTGCTTACTTGCTTCTTCCCTTCTTCCTCCTTGGACGGTCTCCCCTTGATCTCTCTTTGTTGGTTGCTTGCTCCTTCAATTCATTGGAAGTTGATGGCTTCAAATGGACCTTGAATCTTCAGCTCCTTGAATCAGCTTCTTTGAATCCTCTTTGATGGCTTGCTTGATTCTTCTCTTGATTGGAGCTTTGTGAGCTTCAGATTGAGCTTGAATGGCTTCAAATAGCTGAAGGGATTGCTGGATGGAGTACTGTTCACGCAGCTCCTCTTGCTCTTGCAGCTCCTCACTTTCCCCCTTTGATGGTCTCTTTTTGATCTCACATGAAGTGCTAGGGTTTATGACCCTTTAGATTGGTTTTATATTTCTTGAATGGCCCTTGGACAAGTCCTAGACCAGATCCACGAATCCTGTTGCAATTGGGGGCAAAAGGATTAAAGAAATGGGGTGAAACCCCTATCCTCGAGCTTGACACAAAAGTCAACAAAAGTGGGCCTCGGGGCTGGCAGTCGACCGGAATTCATGGGGCGGTCGACCGGAACCTGCTGTAGCCGGAGCTTTTAGGCTCTGGCAAAACCGGTCGACCGGAATTCATGGGGCGGTCGACCAGAATGTCACAGACCCCGAACCTTTTGGTTCTGGGAAATTCGGTCGACCTAGCTACAGTGTCGGTCGACCTAAAGCTACAGTAAATTCCAGATTAACACAATTCAACCCCAAATGCCATTGCAACCCTTCCGAACTCTGTGGCATCAAACTCCTTTGATCTTGGGGAATATATACTGAGTGTTTTGACCTGCAAAATCATATAAAAAGGATTATAACTTTAGCTCAATAATCCATATAATAAATGTATGAAATACACGTATGAAATCTCATGAATTAGTTATATGTGAACACTTTGAATCACAAGTGTTCTGAGCTAAAGATCAAGAGATAAGAGCTCAATCACCCCAAGTAAAATATCCATGAAACACACTCATGGAATCTCAATAACAAGAAGGATAGAAAGGCTCATTCTCAAATTAACCATCCACATCAAAAGATCAAGTTCATATGACAATGAAATTAAACGAATGGATGGTCATCATGTAACCCAAGGTTTCATGATTGATGTGAGCATTCAAGAACCACATGTTCCTTGGTATTAATGCAATGTGAGAACATATAATGCAAGTTGTGAATGGGCATCATGAAACCAAATACACTGAGAGTGATATAAGCATTAAGTAACCAAATATCCTAGATTATGAAAACACCATTCACTCATAAATACCAAGATTTGCATGTGAGGTTCAATAACACTTTGCTATCTCATTAAGCCTTACAACTTAGCATATTGAAAATGCATGTAACACAGTGGGAGTCGACATAATGCAATGAGTGAGTTAACTCCCCTTTTCACTGAGAACTTCATGAACTTTAATGATGCACTTCTTTGAGTTCTTTGAGTTCCAAAACATGAACCGTAGTTATGATCCTGCAAGCCAAGATAATCATGGTTAATACCATGCTTGTTTACATTAAAGAGATTATGAAACCTCTTGCCTCTTGCAAACCCAACATAAACAACAGGATGAATGAGCACAATAATCAAGAACATGTGTAATCACCACAGGTTTAGTTATCATCATTAAGGCACACATTAAGTTTAGTTATCATCAAAACCATAACTTAACAAACACGCATTCATCAAAACCATAACTCAACATCCTTTGATCTTGGAGGGATTACACAAAGAATTTAACCTACAAAACCATGATAAAAATGATTAGAACTTTAGCTTAATAATCATCATGATAAATGTATGAAATGCATACATGAAAGCCCATGTTCAAGGTGCATACAAACACTTGAACCATAAAAGCTTTAAGGTAAAGGTCAAGAATTATTTTTATGCAAGTGAGCAAAGTATGAGAGTAATTTAGCCATGCACATGTACAAGTGAACACTTTGAAAACATGATTGACTAAAGATCAAGATCAATAGATATGTATTTGTCAAATATGAATGCATCATGTAACCAAGCTCCATGAAAAGTATGCATAGGAAGCATTCAATGCACATGTTCAACTCAATCATATTCAACCAATCGATATGAACAATCAACCATTTAGTTTAGTTATCATCATTCACATAATCACACATGAAGTGTAGTTAGCATCAAAACCATAGCAATACACACTAAGTTTAGTTATCATCAAAACCATAGCTCAACAGAGGAGCTTAGACAAGTAGTAGGTTGTCCTCTCTTTTCCTTCTTCATCAACTTGCGCAAGGACATCACCTATAAAGTCATCAAGGACAGAAATATAAAGAACAAGCGGTTTGCCTGGAATTGGCGACCTCAGGACAGGAGGATTGGCCAAATAATCCTTTAGTCCGTCAAAGGCTGCTTGACACTTGTCATCCCAATTAAATTTGACTCCCGGTTTAGTGAGCTAGTAAAACGGCCTACACCTTTGTGAATGCTAAGAGATAAACCGGTGAATAAATTACAACCTCCCGATCAATCCTCGAACTTCCTTCAAATTCCTAGGAGGAGGCATATCTCTTATTGCCCTTGCCTTATTGGGATCAATCTCAATACCCCTCTTGCTGACTATGAATCCAAACAATTTTCCTGATGAAACACCAAACACGCACTTCTTGGGGTTCATCTTCTATTGATACTCCCATGCTCTTTGCAAGACCATAGCCAGAACCCCGGGATGCTCAACCCTTGTCCTTGATTTCACTACCAGATCATCTACGTACACCTCTATAAAAATGTGGATCATGTCATGAAAAATAGCCATCATGGCCCTTTGGTAGGTGGCTCCGGCATTCTTGAGCCCAAACGTGTAAGGCCCCAGAATTTTTATAAAGTATTTTTGGTATATTTAATTATTTTCTGGGAATTTTAAAGACCCAAAATGGATTAATAAATAAATATAAGATTAAATAAATCATTATAATGCCCAATTTATGTTAAGTAATTAATCTAGCTTTGATAATTGAAACCTAAAATGTTAAAAGACCAAGCCCATTAAGTGTGGCCCATATTCTAGAAGGTTATTTAGCCTATTTACGTATTTTAAGGATAAATATCATTTTTATGGATAATAATATGGATAATTAACAAAAGAGTTTGATTTATGTTGAACTCTGTGCACGTTGGATGTAGCGGTCTATCGTGCGACCGCCACAGCCACGTAACGCACCTAGACTGATGCGTTACATTCTGTCAGTTCCGTGAAAGAAAGAACGAGTAAAAAGATTAGAACTTTGGGATCTTATCTACAAGAGATCGACTTGGGAGAGTTTATAACATTACTAATGACTCTTAGGGATTTCGTTCTGGTAAATTAAGGACTCTAGAATCGATCTAATCTTCAAAACCCTATAAATAGGACCTAGTTCTGAACTGAGCAACCCTTACTTTTGATTCGCGTGGAATCAAGGTAAGGAGTCATAATTTCGGGTAAGTTCTCTAGAAGCTTTTTTTAGTATACTTTAGACTAATAGTTCTCCAAATTTCGTGCTAGGAGATCAAGCAACCAAGGAGATTGAAGTTTCCAAAGTTGCTAGTTCGACCATAGTAACCCAAGATTCAGAGCAAAGGACCCCTGAAGATCAAGAGGTAAAGACGTCTAAACGAGGTAATTAGAATTCAATCCTTTAGAACTTTTTGATCACCTTAGTTTCATCTTCTTACCCTCAAAATTTCACATCTTTAGGATAAGAGGTTGGAGAGAGATAGTAGCAGGAAGTTGCTGGAAAATCGCTGGAAAAGGAGAGCTAGGGCTCGAATTTCAGACTCAAATTAGAAGCTTAAAGCCTAGTTAAGAGGTAGGTTATCTCATGATTGACAAAAACATCTTGTTAGGGATAAGAGCCCTCTGATTATACTTGATTTCATGCATTATAGACTATGAATTTCATATTTTAGTGGGTTCATGCATACATACATATCCTTAGCCCTAATTAAATATCAAAGATATTATCTTGTCAATTCACTGCAACCTATGCATCTAGATGACCTTTACTTCATTTTGTCATGATTGGGGTAGTTAAATCTTTTCAAAACATGACATGGTTTCAAATCACAGTCTTTTAATTTCTTTATACTGTTAGTCGAGACTCTGACGCATCATACTTAGACCGTCACAGTGATCTAACGGCCTTACGATAAGCCGTCACACCCTCTACTGCATCTTAATTACTCTCTTATCTCTGACGCACCTTAACAGGAGCGTTACATTACTGTAACGGCCTCACGATAAACCTTCACAGTCACTGTGATGCACCCATTCTAGACCGTCAGTGTAACTGTAGACATAATGGGAAACTAGTTAATTTAACTTATCAATAAGCCTAGTTATCTAAGTTTTGACCTGATTTCATGTCTTTGATATTTTTTTACTGATTCATGATAGAAATTGCATAATTTAGGTATCTTAAGTTACTTTATGTTATGTTAATTTTATGTGCTAAAATTCTATAGTTTTGTATCTAAATCATGATTTTCCACAGATGTATTGACGGAGTTTTATCATGATTTCCTATTGTTACACATTCTCTCTATCAATAGAGTCATTTCTTTAAGTACATGGCACATATTCTGGTATGTTGTCTATTAGTTCACTTCGCACTATAGGAACATTATTCTTGGACATGAGGACCTCTCTATTGGATATTCCTTCCAATGGATTAGGAAATCTTGTTTCAAGGCCTCCGTAATTCTCTGCGAGCCTGAGATTCTCACTAGGACGCCGAGTTGGTTGTACCATTAAAGCCCATTGATTAGATTACACTATCGATGTTTCTGGTTATCAGTAGTGTAACGGATCTATATTAGACCGTCAGGTACGGCCCAATATACGACCTTCACATCCAACTGAGTCCGATTTCTTGGTTCTGGATTCAGACTAATGTGACGGCCCAATACTGGAGCGTCACATCATGTAACGGCCCAGTACACGACCGTCACACTGCTTGAGTATTTTAACCCGAAGTTTGACCAAGGGTTGATATTCCAAGGTTTCTAGATGGACTATTGATGATCTAGAACTTATCATATTGATCAAGAAACCTAATATAATGAATGGAAAATAAAGAATGCACCGTTATGCTGTCGATTTATTTTCATGAGCATAACATAGTATAAGTCATTCTTGATTTCTCATGATTCTTATTAAAGCATTCCTTCATTGAATTATTATTATCATGAACTTGTTGAACTTATTACATTCGTGGCCATACTTTATTGTTACACTGATGAAAGTAGCTTGATTTATACGTGAAGATGTAGTTCGGGCGCTGATTGCGTCCAAGGGCTCTATGCTAGTCCCCTCGGTTGATTGCCGGAAACATACTATTATAAACCATGGGGTATGATGCTACTGGCGTCGCATTGCGCTGGGAGTACTTTCTTTATAAATAAGTGAAATCCATGAGCACTCGTGAAAATCTAGTGAATTGCTACATGATTGACGTTCTCGTGCGTAACCTTTATGGTTATGAAAGTGAAAAGTGAAAGTGCATTCTCATTACATTCTTGTTCATGAAAGGCCATACTACATTCTTGTTCATACTTGTTACATTCTTGCTAGTTCATACTTGCTCTCATTCTATCTTACATACTTTGGTTTAATCGCATGATTGATCGTATTCGCATGATTTTACATTATTCCTCTAGAGAAAAAACGTTAATTACTTTAATAGTGCTAATCATGTTGATGCGAAGATACCTACTGGGCAAGTGTGCTCATTACCTATTTCCATTCTTTTCAAGAAATTGAAGTGATTCGAATTCGGATTCGGGTTATACAAGTAGCGGGTCTGAGAGCGAATGAAAGTCATATCAAGATGAGAGTGAAGACTTAAGAAAGTATATATTGTTTAGATTAAGTCTATGTAATTTTCTTATTTCTTGAGTCTGATAGATTGGAAGAAGTTGAAAGTTATTGTATTTGAATATTGATTATCAATGAAATAAGTTGGAGTTTGGTTAGAATAGTGTGCAATTGCATTTATGTGTGTGATTGTCTTGTGCTCTGATTATTCTTGCTTGTAAGAGGCTTACCATGCCGGATGTTCACGTTTCTCGAGCGAGTCTTCCGCTGTCATAAAGGCTCGGGGCGTGACAAAACGGCATGACCACATAATAGTAAGTTCCCCAAGGTGTAGTGAAAGAGGTTTTATCCTGATCCTCCTCAGCCAAGCGGATCTGATTGTAACCAGAGAAGTCATCCATAAAAGAGAGGGTCTCATACCCTGCTATATTATCAATCAGCACGTCTATGTGAGGGAGAGGGAAATCATTCTTAGGACACGTGCAGTTAAGGTCTCGGAAATCTATGCAAATTCTGACTCTTCCATCCTTTTTCATGACCTGGACGATGTTAGCCACCCAATTATGATAGAGGACGACTCTAATAAATCTAGCCTTATGAAGCTTGTCGACCTCTTCTTTCATCTTTAATGCCATGTGCGGGTGAAAACGTCTTAACCGCTGTTTGACCGGGACGGATCCTGGCTTAAGGGTGAGACGGTGCTCAACAAGCGCAGGGTCCAGACCCGACATATCCTCATAACTCCATGTAAATGTGTCCTTATATTCTCGAAGAACTTGAATGAGTGCCTCTTCTTCAGAAGGTGGTAAATTTTTACTGATAAGGATAATCCTAGGGTTTTCCTCGGTACCCAAATTAATTTCTTTGGTGGGTTCTTCTACTAAGGCTGATGGTTCATCAAATCTCCTCATGCCGCTAGCAAAAGCATCAGCTTCGTCCTCATATTCTTCGTATTCTTCATCCCCCTCTTCAATAGGGTCTTCATCATTCATAATCTCATAAACACCAAACCCTTCATCTATAGAGCTCATATCCTCACATTCTAAATATGGCAGGAAGATCATATCCTCTAAAAACTCGGGAAGAGCTAAACATGCCCAGCATCTTCTAGCTAGATCTAGCAAGAACCTACGGAGAATCTGTCTACCCTTGGCTTTCTTATGAGTATCTACCCCAAGATTTTTAGAAGAGGAAGAGGTAGAGGAACAAGATGACAAACTAGACGAACTACCTTGACCTAGAGAGGGGGAAGGAGAAGAAGAGGAAGACGCAGTGGATACAGGAAGGAGTACAGAAGGAGCCTCCTCATCGGAGGAGAAAAGGAGGTCCGCTAACGGACCTTGAAAGAGTGGCCCTTGGATCGGGGCACCCTCCTAAGCAAGATAGGAGGTCTCTTCAACAGAGATGGAAGATTGGGAAGTTTAAATTTTGGCATTTTTTTTCGTTTTCAAGAATAAAGCAATGAGAGGAAGGGGGATGAGATAATGCTGAAATTGTCAGATTAGACAAAGGTTGAATGAGAGATTGCCCAAGCGGGGGCATAATGGAGAGCTGGGAGAATTGCTCGAGGAGCAAAGGAGGATTTGAAGAAACTTGAAAGAAATCTGGAGAAAGAATAATCAAGACCGCGGGTGGTCTGGGAATATCGGGGGAAAATAGCTTGGAACACCAGAAGGTGATAAGTGACGGGTGTACAGAATTCAGAGAGAAAAGGCCGGCCACAGCCTATCCACAGTGAAGCCTTCTTCATACGGCACATCCGGCTCTCCAGTATCTGTCTAATTGCTCAACAATTGCCTCTTATCAGTAATCATTATCGGCTTTTCAATTAACTCATGAATAAGCGGGGGCCATTCCGGATCAGTCGGCATGAATAGACGACTTAAAGCAATGGCGATGTCGTTCATGTCAAACCACCTATACCAGTCACATTCCGGGTCATCCATCTTTCTTCTCTTGTCGGGCCTCAAAGACCCCAAAGCTTTATATGTAGCTAACGGGGTTATATGGCGAGCAAACCGCCGTGCATGTACATCTTGATGATCTAACATGGAAGTAACCAATGTGGTCTGCTCATCGTATTGAGTACCCCCTTTTACAAAATGTGTCTGCAGAGTCCATGTGAGAGGTTGCCGATCTATCTTGAGAGTGGAAGTCATAACAGCCCATGGCTTTCTTTCATCTCAGCTTGGCCCTTTGTATCCCAGGCCACCTCGGGGAATCAGCTTCTGATGCTTAACGGGCTTGACTCTGCCCTGGAGGTTAACACCTAGG
Source organism: Amorphophallus konjac (assembly GCA_022559845.1). NCBI lineage: Eukaryota > Viridiplantae > Streptophyta > Magnoliopsida > Alismatales > Araceae > Amorphophallus > Amorphophallus konjac. The sequence continues at coordinate 420,519,233 of CM040120.1, read as the reverse complement.
CCTTTGCCGGTTCTGTACCCCATCTTCATTAAAATACTCCACCCCGGAGTATTCATCATGTTCTTCTTTTTCTTCCCCTTGGAAGGTAGGGGTGACATTAAAACTGATGCATGTGTTGTGACTGGAGTTCTTAACAAATCCTGCCGCGGGTCGGCATCATCTAACACTGAGAGCAAAGGCCTATTGGAAGGCCATATGGAAGGTACTGATGTTGTTGAGTGTATATCTTCCGATGGCAGAATGGGCATGCTAGTAACTTTGATAATGCACCCTTTGTGTAGAAACTTTAGACATTGGTGATTCGTGGAGGGCACAGTATCAAGCTCTTGGATATAAGGGCGGCCCAAAATGCCATTGAAGGTTGGCTCCATATCCAGAATGTGGAAATCTACTGTGATTGAGACCAGACCCAAACCAACTTTCAGAGTAATCATCCCCAGGGGAGGTTTCTTGGTATTATCATAAGCAGTCACTGTAATGGTGGATGGCCGAATCTGACTGTCCGGGATGCCACACATCTTAAGGGTACTTGGCGACAACACATTGATGGATGCTCCAGTGTCCACCAAACATTGCTTAACTGCCACCTTGTTGATGTCAACTGTAATGCACAAGGCATACTTCCTAGCTGGCTTCGGAGCTAACTCAAACTCATGAAAAATAATGGTCGGCTGACCACATGCCAGTGTCAAACCTGACGTAATTTATTCAACTGGAATGTCCTCATTAACCATCACTTTCTGTAAATATTCTTTCAGAGCTTGCTGGTGAACGGTGGATCTCTTTATCAGCTCTAAAATGGAAATCCTTGTCGGAGTCTTGTCCAAATACTTTAGTAAATCATATTGCGTGCCCGGTATAGATTCTTGTTCTTGCTCCTGTTCTTCTTTTCCCTGTGTGGGCTACGGCTCCCTTTGCGGAAATACACGATGGAACATCCGTCCACTGCGGAGCACCATGGTTTGTGATGATCCCGCCTCTGTCGGGTTGTGTTGTGGTGGTGGATTGCTGGAAGAGGAAGATGGGATGTTGGGGTTAGTGGATACTGGAGGGGTGACCAAAGGAGGAGCCCTTATGAGGGGCCTTGTCGGTTGGGGGATAGCGGTAGTTGGAGGAATAGGGGGTGCCTGAACGGTTGAGGGAGGTGTAAGCTGAACGCGGAGGGGTCTAGGTAAAAATGAAGGATTGGTGGGTGGTGGAGGAATTCTTACTGGCAGAGTAATGGCGGAGGGATTAGGTGTTGGTGGGGGGCGAATGAGGAGTGGCCTAGATGGCGAAGGTGAGGAGTTGATGATTGGAGGGGTTTGTTATGGTGTGGAAGCTGATGGCGGAGGGCAGATGAGAAGAGGCCTAGACAGTAACGGTGAGGGATTAGTGGCGGTTGAGGGAATTTGGTTAGTGGTGCGTAAAAGGGGACATGATGGTTGGTGAGAAGGCGTTGGAGTGAGAGGTGTTCGTAAGAGACGGGGTGGTTGGCTTGGAGTTTGATTTAAAGCCCCGATAGAGGTATTCTCTTCGTGCCACCCTTGTCCTCTTTCCACTTCATGGAAAGAAGTAACAGGGTTTACTTGCTGATTCGGGGGGTGCTCCGGCAGTGAATTATGGACTATCCCCATGTCCGGTTGGGGTGCGGGAGCTTGCTACTGCTGTGGAGGAGGTTGAACTTGCTGCTGAGGAGGCTGCTGAGCCTGTTGCTGTCGAGGAGGTCTTCTAGCTTTCAAAGTGGCAATGAACTGCCTCATTTTATCCCAATTAATACCACCTTGATCATTCAAATCATAAATATAATCCTTGAAATGAAAGCAGTGATCTATGTTGTGACCAGGTTGTCGGTGGAAGACACAATACTGAGAGGTGTCCACATTAGCGGGCCAAGCCGTTCTTTCTTTTGGCAAGGTGAGCAGGTTGGCGGCCATAAGTGCATTAAGGATATCAGGAAGACTCTTGGGTAATGGAGGGTATTGGGCCCTTTTGGGGCCTGGTGGTCTTCTTGGCTGCTGGGGACCATAGTTGGTGGGTGGTGGCACTTGATGGTATGTTGCCACTCAAAATATCACTCGCGGTGATCAAGCCTCAAAGACGAATGACACGGCCCACTGAAGCACGGAAGCCGATAAATATCAACATATTAAAGCCCTCTCGAGCTGACAGAGCTTCAGGTCACCGTGTATGAACATAGGGGACTTCACCTCAGGAGAATCGAGAAGAATTCACAACCAACCGGCAGTGCGACCAAGCCTGCCCAATGAACCAGCATCGACTCCGCCGTGCTGCATACACTACACCCGTTGTCCGACCAAGGACGATGGCCTACTCGGTGGCCCGCCACCTCATGAAAGACTCTCCTGAGATGGAAGAACTCCCTTGGCTCTTCAGAACAGAGGACCGAGGGCTCTGTCGACGGAAGATCCCGGCTACCCGGCACGGGTACGGCTTCTCGCCAAGTTGGGCCCATTAGTGGCCGAATGATCTCCCAGCCTGGGCGGAACTATCCCGGGTGTTATCCCACCCTCCAAGAGACTTTGAGCACAAGCCAGACCGAGCCAGCAGCACGGATCATAGTGCCGAAAGCTGTGTCAGCAGAAAACCTGCATGTTCAAACAAAAGACACTCAAGGTTCTGAGAAGGGCCATATGTCGTCCTGAGAGCTTCGGCAAGGCATCCCGTCAAGGTTTCGAAGAACGACGGCAAGATGAATGATCACGACGGCTCCCGGAACCATCCCCGGACTCACCGGCTAACCCGCGGTGAGCGAGAGATGTTAATACGGCGCGCCCTAAACTGGTGCCCCCCCTTATCCGGCGCCCTTCTATTCCGGTGTGCAAAGGGCTTCAGAATGCCCTTTCCCCGACGCGCCAATTCTCACGCCGGATTAAACCTCAAACGGTCCCTGTATAAATGGATTCGAAACAAAAAAAAAAGAGAAGGAAGGGTTTTGAAAAGGCGAACTGGGAAAAGAATTGAAAAAAAGGAAGAGGGGGTCCGAGAGCCAATCACCTTAGAGGGAGAGAGGGTTTTCTTGCGAGTGAAGCAGGGTCTCACTGAGGGCCCTTCGCCGCCGCCTGCCCTCCTCTGCCTGAAGCCCTCCGGAGTCGGAGAAGAAAGGGGAGCCCGATACTCTGTTCTTAGGACAGGTAGGTCGTCTGCATTTTCCCGTCCGTCCTCCGACTTGTTTCCTCTCAATCGAATGTAAGCGAGAGGGGGGATGGCGATGATATGAGCCAACCTCCCCCCCTTCTCCGTCTTTTTGAGTTGTTCTTCTGTGAGCCTCTCTGTAATTAGAATACGGTGGTTGTGCCATGATGCTGGCGCCAAATCTGTAGCATATGTGTTAGCATCCCCCGTTGATGGGATGATGGGATGAATATATGAATGTGCTGGCAGATTGAATGTTGGATGCCTTCTCTCTCTCTCACCCATTTCTATCTTAGTCGGTGTATATGTCGGTTTCCTCCTACGCGTGATTTCCGATTCTGGCTTCTCCGACCCCGAACATTCCCTGGGATGTCATGGGCTATAGAGATGACCCCTCCCCGGGTCCTTCACGTCGAGGCTGTGGCCGTGCCTCACCCGATGGTTTCTGCATACTTTGTGGATAGAGCTGTGCCTGTGCACATGTCTCTTCCCACTTTGATACGAGGTCCGATTGTCATTCCCTCTCCTCTTTGCATTGCTCTATTGCCCAGAGGAGTTGGAAGCCGCCTCCAGAACGGTAAGACTCGTCTTGTGATTATGCATTCCAGCCACTCAAGCATATGCGTATGTAGATAAATCATCTTGTCTGCATATCAGCTACCTCTCTCCGTGACTGTTGCTTGCCTTCTCCTCCGTGAATGGTAACCCAGTCTCGTGAGCATCAGCACCTTAACTCCGTAAGTGGTGATCTTTCAATGTCGAATACCCTCATTCTTCTCATTTATGGTTCACAGCCATTGAACCATTAGAGTTCCGTTGGTTTTATCTCAGTCATCCGAGGAGGGGGATATTCCCCATCGTTTCATAGAACTGTCAATCGGTCGAGGGGACTCCACCTCTCAATGGTGGATGCTTCCCAGGGGCCATAGAGCTGACAACAACAGGGGCTTCAGCCTGACAATTCCAAACTCACAGTCCTCCGAGACCCGATGGTGACTAAGGGATGCATGCTCCTAGTAGGCTAGTCCTCGGGGCTTCTCTCCGTAATGGTCTCTCTCTCTAGTGGATACAGTGCATGCTATAGCTTGCTCACCCCTCGTAGGCCAGCCCTCGGGGTGTTGCTTCCGTCATTAGCCGTCTTATCCATCTGTTTCCACCCACGGAGCTATGGTGCCCCTCGTAGGCTAGTCCTCGGGGTATCATGTCCGATTGGGATTTGCTGGCTGCCACCACGCAGACTGTGACGACCTGGATTCCGGATACCAGATATACCCGGTAGGACTACCGAATACACCTGATACCACTTGGAATCCGCGAGGCCTCCCAAGAGCGGTAAAGCTCCGAAGGAAAAAAGGATTGTCGTGCAGTACATTGAACAGACAGAGATAGCAGCAAGCAATTAAATTTCATTAGATCGGTTTGCTAAAGTAGCAGAAATAAAATTACATTTTTATTACCAGATTTTAAACAATTATATACTAGAGTCAAGTCCAAAGCTAAAGACAGTAGTCTAGCAATACAGTCGATAGAAAGAAAAGACGTACCGAAAAGTCGGGGGAAGCCCGATGGGGGTACCAGCTGGCAGCTACAACTCGAACTCCAGGATCTATGGAAGTAGAACGAACACATCACCCCACTTGAAAAGCAGGGGTGAGCCTCGTGTCACTGGCTCAGTAGGGGTCACGCGGATCCCCACTGAAAAACACGCAGTAACACGGAACAACAGCAGGAAACAACACTAGAAAGCTGTAAAAGAAAAGGAAGCAGGAGTAGGGAACAGGTAAGGACGAAGGGAATAACCCGAACAGGCAAGCAGGCCTAGAAAGGGAAAGAGGAGTAAGGAGCAATGAGGAAAAAGGGGAAAAACCACGCACAAACGCCCCAACCTACACCTACAACAGGCATGCAAAAGAAAGTCTAGAAAAGACCTAGACAGGTATAGACCTCGAGTACAGCCACGGAAAGGCCAACCCGGATAGGTCACAACACAGGAAGAGCACGGGAGTCGCGCGCCACGCGACGGAAAACCCCCGCACCGGGAGAACGGCCAGATGCGTCCACTGACGTCTTACACTGCACCAGAACACCCACCACAAGTGTCTCGACCACCCACCAAGCGTGACCAACACGGACAAGGCCGAGTCACAGACCCACGTGGAAACAAAGGTACAAGTACTAGTCAGGGTTACGCCCGTCGGCGTCAGTCCTCAGCCCCTGACCACGTGTGCACACACCGGCTTCTGCCTAGAGCCATGCCTCTAGCTAGTTTTCTCCCCCCGTAGGACGCTACGGTAACCGCAGGAGCCGATGGAAACTAGCTTACAAACCGTATATCGGGGTCACCTTTCGACTGCTGCACGTCTTGGGCTACGCAAGGAAGAAGCTCGAAACGCGACGCTGAAGTACAGACAGTCGAACATGCACTGTCACCCGTACCTCAAACACCAAAGGCAGCACAGGAAACTACCGACAGACTAGGAAACGTATTCTTAGCATTCATAGGAGCATCGACCGATGTCCACGGGGAAAGCGGCCAGACCACAGGAGCGACAGACATCACCCTAACATAGACAGACACACACACAGACATGCCACAAAACAACCCCTAACGTCACCTAAGACAGACCCACAACACATGACCACACACCAAAAAGCCCAACGGCCATCACGGCCACAACAGGACTGTAACGGCCTAGCACAGGCGCGTTACACGGGCCTGACGCACCAGGGCAGGCGCATCAGAGCCAACAGGCACGAAAACACAACGCGAGCCACGTAACGCACTAGGGCAGGCGCATTACAACGGCCTAACGCACGAGCACAGACACGTTACGCCCACCTAACGCGTGAGGACAGGCGCGTTACGCCAACCGACCCAAAACTGAAACTCGGAGAAACGGCACGTAACGGTCCACGGCAGATGCGTTACAGCACTATGACGCAAGTGGGCATGGCCGTTAGAGACAGCCGACACAGCCACCCAACACAACTAAAATAGAGTGTAACGGCCTGGGGTAGGCGCGTTACGCAAACCTGACGCACCAGGGTGGGCGCGTCAGGGGAACCGACTCACCCAAAATGCTAGACGACAAAACAGGCATGACGTATCACCCCGGACGCGTCAGAGAGCTGTGACGCGCCTCCCCTGGGCCGTCACACTCCCAAAACCATGAAGAACTAAAAATGCCCAGACGCTGTGACGGTCTGTCGTAGGGCCGTCAGGAACATGTGACGGTCTCTGAAATGACCGCTACACCGATCATGGCGGGAAAACATTGGAAACGCCAAATCGGGCCGTTCCACGCCCCATTCACGCCGAAGCGCAGGGGAAACAGATCTAGACGATGAAAAACAACTCTAGGAGGCTCAAAAGCCCACATGCAAGCCCTAAAACGAGAGATCGGGGTGATTTAGACAAATCGACCCTAAATGGGTCACTGAGGTTCCCGGACTCCTACCGGCCTCGAATGACAACCGATCGACACGAAACTTACGTGAATGGGATCCAGACATCCCAACGGTCAGTTTGACACTAACCACATCACAAATGGTTGCCGTTTTTCGGCGAACCCTGAAAACCCCAAAAACTACGGTTTTCACTAAATCGGCCCGATCTCCCCCGATCGAGCACCAAACAACGCACAAAAGCGGGGAAAACGTGCAGAAGGAAGTGGCGGTCCATCTCCCAACCTCCACCAAAGAAACCGTGCCCCAAAGGGACTAAACCATGCCGAAAACCACCGAATCACGAACAACGCCCACTCGAATCCACCGAGAGATCGCGCCCGCCACGCTCCATCCGCTGCTCCTTCCCGCGAACCGATCACTCGAGCACGTCCACGCCTCAGCCAGCTCCGCAACGGTGCGCGCCCCGCGCCAAACGGACCAGAGACAGGAGAGAACGGAGTGAGATAGCGTGAAGTTGAAAATGAGCAGGAGAGATAGTGGAATTGAATTTATAGAAAGAAATTAGGAAATTTTCCTAATTTTCGAAAAAACCGATTTTTGGCCCGGTCTCAGAAAAATACACAAAAATAGTCAAAATAATCGGCTCGAAGAGTACATCGCCACTGTATCGTCCATGAGTCGATGAATTGAGAAATAAACTCACCGTAGGGTTCTGTAACTAGTACGAGAGAAAGACCCACACGGATCGTAAAACTCAACTCGGGAGCTACAAAAGCTATCCGAAACTCTCCGAAAAGGATCCGAAAGACCCAATAATGATCCGGGACATTACACAGACCGGCTGATTAGGGGCTTACTCCACGAGTGAGTATGACCCCGTTTCTCCCCTGCAGTTCTTCAGGGACGGGGGAGATGCTGCCCAATTTTCGACAGAACTCTTTCAACTAACAATATCACCTGGGTGGAATGATTTCAAATAAAACATTTGTTCTCATGCAATAAACCCCAGTGCTCGAGTATGAACCTCGCACTAGCTCATAACTTTGCCCCCTGAGAGCCCTGTACTCTAATTGGACAAGCAATCACTCCAATTAACTTCAAAACTCTCAACAGAATCTTTATAAACCTAAATATGAAGTCCCGCGATCAATGACACCCAAGAGGGGGGTGAATTGGGTGTTTACCAATTTTAAGAAAACTTTTGACCTTTTATAAAATATGTGATACAAAGCTAGTTAAGAGATTCAAAGCTATTTGAACACAAATTAGATTTATCAAATTTATATGATAAGATATAGGTTATGCAAGATATACGAAGATAAATCCAGAACAACAATTTAAACTAACGTTTATGTAGAATTAAGATAGAGGAAATGGAGTAAACCACACAATACAAGCACAATACACATCAGTTTTTAAGGTTGTTCGGATGCAACGACAGCAATCCTACATCCACCCCTCACCAAACCCGGTGAGGCTTCACTCGGGGATAAATCCCCAAACAGAGACGACGCTCCAACCACACATTCAGGATGACGCCTGCACATACACACGGGGACGCGCCCCAACACACACACACACACACACACACACACACACACACACACACACACACACACACACACACACACACACACACACACACACACACACACACACACACACACACAGAGAGAGAGACGAGGTCTCCAACATGATCCAACAAGCGGATCAACAAAGCACACACATACTGCGACAAGTGCAGCACTCCACACACACAAACACTAAGATCTGAATAAAACCACACACACACGTAGATCTAGGAAGACCTACGCACACACGAGTGGAACACCATGACAACCACACACAACCACGGATCAGAACGATCCACACACACACAAGTTTTCGCAGTTTGTACAACACACGAATATGAGCTTGAAACACAATAAGGCACAGTTTAGAAATCCCCTGATTTGGCTCCCCTGAATGTATGATGATGATCTTTGAGTGATGCTTGCTTCTTCAGTTTATTGGAAGTTGATGGCTTCAGATGGACCTTGAATCTTTAGCTCTTGGATGAATAGTTGATCCACGGATCAATATTCACGGCTACAGTAACAGTTCCTTCTTGCTTGTGCAACTTTCTTGATCTCCTTGATCCTTGCTTACTTCTTCTCTTCCTTTGAGGTTGTTGGATTCAAAATGAAGCTTGCATACCTTCATATGGATGAAGAGATTCCTTCTTCCTTGTAGCAGCCTTCTTCTTCTTCCATTGATAGACTCCTCGGTTGATGGGCTCTCCTTCGATCTCTTCTAGTTGGATGCTTGTTTCTTCACTTCACGAGAGGATGAAGGCTTCAAATCTAGGCTTGAATCACTTGGAATGGATGAAGAACTTGAGCTCGAAGCACTGTTCACGGAGGTGCTACAGTACCCGTGAATCTCCTCCTCTAGCCTCCCTTGATCTCTCCCCTTGAAGCATGAGGGTTTCTAACCCTCTTGTATGTGTTTTATAGCATTTGAATGGTCTATGGAAACCCCCCAGACAAGATCCACATTTTGTAGGTGATTGGGTGACTTTAGGATTAAAGAAATACATAGAGAATGACTCTTCTCGAAGTGGTAAACAAATTTTTAAGTCAACAATTGATGGCTCGGGGCTGGCGGTCGACCTGTGGAAGCTGGCGGTCGACCGCTACTGAGAAACCTACAGACAGATGGTTCCTGGGAATCCCGGTCGACCGCTATTGGGCTGGCGGTCGACCGCCACTGAGAGACCGGTAGACTGGGGGTTGCTGGCAGGGGCGGTCGACCGCCCCTGTGCTGGCGGTCGACCGCCAGCTGGGCAGAACCTGGGTTTCCCCGGTTCACTCCGTTAACCATCTAGCTCAGTCGCTTAACTCCTGTAGCAGCCCGTTCTCATCTATGGCATCAACCTTGACAATCTTGAAGGTGTCAACTGAGTCTTTGACTTGCAAACACTTGGATAATTGATTAGAACAATAGCTCAACCATCCATATAATAAATGCTTGAAGTTCATGCAATCCATTTGAGCATTTATCAAAAAATTTGTTCCGGGGGCTCCGCCCCCGGAAACCCCCGCAAGGGGCACTGCCCCCTTAACCCCCTGCGACCTGACCTGGCAGGTCGATCCCCGCGACATGACGGCGCAGGTCGATCCGCGGGCCAGGGCGCACGATGGCCAGAAGGGTTTCATGTTTAATGTGCATGAATGAGGTGTATATATGAGATACACAAGGTGAGATCGATGCTAAGACAAGGTAAGAGTCTCACCAATGGTTCTTGACAGTAAATGACATATACCACCTATTTTGGATTATAGAGGAGCAGAGTTTTGGTTCACCAGGTGACTGCCATGAGTTTGATCATGCATGTAAGATAGTCAGGGTTAATGCCATGCTTGTTGACAGTAAAGAGGTTATGAAACCTCTTGCCTCTTGTAAAACTAACATATGCAAACCAAGGATCAAGACCATGTAACCGTTGCTATTTGCCATCTCAACCATACATAGATAACAAGAGCATGAGCAATCAACCACAAGTTTAGTTATCATCGGTTAATCACACATTAAGTTTAGTTATGATCAAAATTATAACTTAACAATCACAACAATCATCAAAACCATAACTCAACAAAATAGTTTCAAAATTTATCAGAAATTAGCTAAAACGGCGCGGTCCTAATCGGGCGCGCCTTAATATGGCACGGTACCCCCCGCGCCGGAATAGCTTCACACTCATAAAACTTTGTTTTCAAACAGCACGTTCCCGGTGCGCCCTAAACCGGCGCGCCCCATGCCTACCGCGTCGTATTAAACTTTGTTTTGGCCGCGACGTATTAAGACCATTTACCTATGCTTGGCCGCACCGGGAAACTTATCCCTACACACGGTCGCGTCGGTTTTGAAACATTGTAACGTTCTAATCACTCACTCGCCCTCGGAGCGATCCTCGCCTCCCGCGATCGAGATTAATAACCCTAATCAATAATAAATTGAATAAGGAAGGGGCTATTCAAGCCCGGATCACCTTATTATCATGCTGTTACTATCATGTCCATTAGCGCTTTGATTTCGTCATCATGCTTATGTTACCACTTTCGACCCCCTTAGTGGAGTCTAATGAATTTGATTGATCACTATTCACTTGCATGACTCTATTGCCATGTTTAACATAATCATGAACATCTTGTGTGCATGTTTTCATAGACCCTCGGGTATATCAAATGGCACTGACGGAAGTCTGGGTTACCCTCGACCAGAAGTCTTTGCTATGCGCGATGGTGGTCTTCGGACCTACGTCCTCCGCTACGTACCAAGAGTCTTCAATTTAATGAACCATGCCTCTCTTGCATGATAGATAGAGACATCTCATGTGACCTCGTCACGTTCATACCTTCGCATCTTGTCTCGGCCTCGAACGGCCCGCTATCTTGGTAATTAATCAAAGGTTTTCTCTCTTACGGTGGATGTAATTAACGCCATAGCCTTTATGATATGGCGGACTGCCGGTCCCGACCCGAATCTTACTCTCACCCCATAAGGGTCAGAATGAGCGCATAATAAACTCGTCACTCACGTGACTGGCACGCCTACTCGGTCAACTAGCCCATTGGTTATCTATTAACTAACTGGTTGATTGATCGGCCCAATGATATACCCCGGGGGTATAACAAGCAATAATAAACAAAAACAAAAAAAAATGATCCCACATGGTACTACTGAGGAACTGGCGGATTTGGGTGGACGGCTTGATTTTGTGGAGGAGGATGGAAGGGTCGAAGAGGCATATTTGTTTGGGGAGTGGGGTTAAAGAAGGGAAGTTGTTGTGGAGGTTGCGGAGGTCTTGGGTTTGGGTGGCGGAAAGGTGCGGGGTTGCCAACCACGCCCACATGTTCATTAGTCATGGTGCCCTCGGTTGTGCCACCACTATTGTTAACATTGGTGGCCTTCTTGACTATCCTTGGTTTCTGTTCAAACATGCCCATGATGGGCGAATCTTTCATCTGGGTCTGTATGTACCTAGCTCTCTCATAGAGCTCTTCCATAGTACTTAGCCTATTCATGGATATAATATGACGAAACTGTGGAGTAGAATTTGATATGATCATCTTAACCTGTTTCGTTTCTGATAGGGTGTCTTTCAACTTCTCGGCCATGGCCCTCCACTTATCGGCAAACAAGATGAAATCCTCCTCGAGCTTCATTTTTTCAGCAACCAGATCTGTAACTGACAAAGATGGACCCACACGGTCCTTATACTTTTGAAGGAATTTCTGCTGAACAATATCAAAGTCACTAGCTTCGGTCGGCTCTAAAGAATAGAACCATTCAAGTGCCGGGCCATCTAGAGACCTTCTAAAGAGATAGGCCAGAGAGATCTTGTTGTCCTGTCAGAAGGAAGTCTCATACATAAAATCCTTTAAATGAATAAACGGGTTACCCATCCCATTGTATCGCCGAAAATTTGGCATCTCGGAAGGAGGTAAGTGAAAAACTGGCAAAGTGGGGAGAGCAATCTATGGAGCATTCTTCGGTGCAGTGACCTTCTTAAGCTGATCCTCCATACTAGATATCTTCTGGAGGAGTATGGTGTTGGTGTCGGACTCGACTGGGGCCGGATTAGAAGGGAGCGTATTCAGCATAGGCCTTCTTAAGATTTGGGGAGGTGGAGGATATTGAGGTCTAACCACTGAATGGCTTGCCGGTTGAGCCGGCGTAGCCATGATAAGAGTTGGTGGACGTGAAGGAATTTTTTGTGAGACCGCTTAATCATTGAGAGATGGATGGCCACCCGCGGCCTGAGGAGGGTTTGAAGATGAAGGGACAGATTTTCCTTTTAAAGCGGCCTGGACCGCTTGTCGTTGGGAATCATCCAGCTGAGACAAAGCATGGATTAAATCATTGATATTAAAAGATGGGGAAGCGTCCCCAGATGTGTTTTGTGTGGTAGGTTGAGCCTGGGAGGAAGGCTCGACCTCTTGAGAAGTGGTATCAACCACATGGACTTGTGAATAATAAGCATGAGAGAGAGTATAGTTTCCCTCATAGTGAGTGGAGTCTTGAGGGGGGACTTTATAAGATTGGTCAAATTGACCCTCCTCATAACCATCATAGGAATACCCATAGTTGGCCATGTTAATGATTTTGCCTGAACAAAGTTGCATGTTTAAGGAAAAGAGAATGCCTCACACCAACAAATATAAGCAAGAAATAATCACCCAATCAAGCAAATTATTCACACAAGTTGTGATGAACCCAAGATTTTAACTTTCATTTTTGGGATTAAAGTGGATTTTTAAATGTGTGATCAATTCTCACTTTTCAATGTGGGTCCTAGTTTCCAGTTTAGGTGTAATCTCCGGGTCAACTAAGTTCGTTCTCTCTCCTCACCAACGTATAGGTTAACTAAACTCCAGGTACTTCAAATGGTACAACCGGCCCGCCATCCGTGAGGGAATCCACGGGTGCGGGGACTTACAGAGGCCTTGGAAAAGGAATTTACAGTCCAAAGAGATGGAATGCTCAATGGAGGGTTGTTCCAATTCCAAGAAAATGGTGTGGAATCCTAGAAGTGTAGAGAGAGGAGGTCTCTCAACCAAATGCCCTAAAATGCACACTAATGCAGGCAGATCAAGCAGTAATAATCAGATAAGCAAGAAGTGCAACCAACGGGTGAAGATAACAGCAATAAGCAAGGTTCTGTGATAACATAACAAAAATGACGACCTGACAAAAGTCATGATCTGAATAAACCGCGACTAGGTGTCAGTCGCTAATCACTGTAAATAGTGGCAAACAGTGATCATGAGAGTGAAATAGCACCTTGGTGTGAGGCGCTGAATGTGCAAATAACGCCTCTGAGAAGGGGCGTCAAATCTCAGTAAATAGTAATCAGGAATAATGAAGAAAATCAATGGTAATCACAAACTGACGTCTTGGTATGAGGCGTTGAATGTGCGAATGACGCCTCTATGGAGGGGCGTTAATTATGAAAATGATAAAAATACTAGAAAATAAATGGAAATAGCACTACTGTGAGCGGTCGCTGAATGATGAAATAACGGCTGTAGGGGAGTCGCTAATCAGTTCCAGAGAACCAAAATGAATGAAAACTAACAGAAATCAAATTTCTTTTCTTAAAAATGTTATGGGCAATTCAAAAATTGGCTAATCTAGTGGGGGATGTGCACGTGGTGCATAAGGGGAGTGTGCTACGTGGAGCACTAAGGAGGGGCACACGTGGGTGCCGAAGGAGGGACACGCGAGGGTGCCAAAGGGGGGGGCACACGTGGGTGCCAATGGAGAGGTAATCAAAATAAAAACATCAAGGGTCCCACCGTAATCGCCAATTTGTGAACGTGTCACAAAGACATTTTAAAAAAAGAAAGAAATCTAAGTGTGAAGATATGTGGGAAATAAAGAAAAAGAAAATAAAAGGAGCATGTGATGCTCTAAGGGAGGGTGATCGTCAAAGGGGTTACCTCAAATAAAACTAAAGGATGATCGCATGTACCTTGTGAAAAAGTGGGTGAGATTGTGAGTCCTTTCTTCCTCCTTCCACCGGCCGACCGATGAAGGGGGTTCTTACTTTGATTACCCTTGCAAGACAAGCAAAAACAAGCAAAACAAGATGGATTAGCCAAAGTGTAGTATCAATGTTCTAAGGAAATAATACTATGCAACACAAACATGAACACACCTTGTGTGTTTTATTTAAAACCCCTAAGAGGAGTAAAAGGGTGGAGATATGTATGCTATGAGTGCAAAACAATATAATATGCAGAGAATATTTCTAGCAAAATAGCTAGAACCGTGTGATGATTGATTTAGCTAGATGACTAGAGAGATGCACGTGATGAGATTAAAGAAAGAAACTAAGAGAGAGGGGGGGCGCCCTTCTGCTGTTGCTGACAGCAGTAAAGGAGAATCCAAAAGAGAACTTGGCCACTGCAGGAAGGAGAGCACTTGGAGGAAGAACACCGCTGAGAAGAAGAAAACCTGCAAAAAATTGTTAGCAGAAAGCTCTCCTCTCTATATCGCAGGGGTCTCTTTGTGTGTATGTGTGACTTCAGTAAAATCCCTCTATGTGTATTGCAATCTCTCTCTTAACTTCTCGCGCGCGTATGAACACTATGGGTATTTATAGGGCCAAAGATCCCTATTCTAATAGGATTAAAACAAGGATAGCAATCTTCGAGCAAGGATTACCCCTCCCAATCGAATATGGTGTTAAAATGAAGAAATGACACTTCATGGGAAGGTAGCAGGCGAAACGGAGACGGAAGCTCAAATGACGACATCGGAGGGGGCGCTAATTGAAATGACGACCTCCACGCAGTTATTAATTCCTGGGTTAAGTTATAGAAATAAACCACTTTCCATATTTTAAAAATTAGAAATGATGCCTTCATAAAATGTCGTTAATTAATCAACGCCTCAGATCCTGACGTCAATTCTTTGAATTTTATTTTGATTAGGATTCGTAAAAACCAGGAAATAACGCATGCGCGAAGAGTCGTTGAATTTAGAAATAACGCCACCAATATTGTCGTCAATTAAATGACGCCCTGATGACGGTCGTGAATCATAAATATGATAGAAAAATTCTTAAATGAATTAGAAAAACTTCATATTAAGCCAATATTGAAGTCCACTTTGGGGCATCACGTGGTGATTTAAAATTTACTCAACATAGCGTCGATTTTAGCGTGTCTACACTCCCCGCGATCCACCCACTGATCCCTGACGCTGAAAAGGAATCGGCTGTTGTACACTGCCCGATGACGCCTGCCTCTGATCCTTGTGCTTCTTACGAAAACTCTTCTTGAGAAACTTCTTGACCTTGGAGTTAAAAGACGCAGATCCTGTCGTGGACATTGCTGGAGCCGACGCTCCCGAACTACCCATAGTGTGCTGGAAAGTACTTTGCTGCTAGGTAGTAGTGTGCTGACTACGGCCTGACTGGGACTGCCCCTGGCCTCCCTATCCTTGGATCTTCTGCATATCTAGCTCCAAAGATGCCGCCACACGAGATGTTGTCTCCAAATCAGTAGCAGCGTTCGCCATCAAGAGGTGCCTTAGCTCTAGCCTCAAACCCTTCACGAACTGCTCCGTCTTCACTCCCTCATGCTCTATAATATGGGGAGCATAACGGCCTAACTCCATAAACTGAGCCCTATACTGCAACACTGACATGTCGCCCTGAACCAGCTCCAAAAACTGATGCATCTTCTACGTACTAACATAGGATGGGCAGAAAGTACACTCGAAGACCGTAACGAAGTCCTTCCACACAATCTCCTGAAGTGGACGAGACTGAAAGAATGTCTTTAACTCTGAAGACCACCAATCTCGAGGAGTACCCCGCAACTGGTTGCAGGCCAACATCACCCTGTCCTCGTCAGCACAGCGCATGGAACTGAACACTCTCTCCATCTCATCAAGCCATCTCCTGGCCACATCGGGATCTGGCTGGCCCTCATAATAGGGTGGGTGAAACTGCAAGAAGTCCCTCACAGCACGACCGGGTCCACCCCTAGCCGACGAGCCCTCGCCAACATCACCGCCAAACTACTGAGTCATAGCCTGAAACATGCTCCGAAAGAAATCCTCGGCCCCCAGAACTCTGGCTGCATCCCCTGCCTCATTGGTAGGTGGTGGCACTCTGCTCTGCTCCTCCTGCTCCTCTGTCGACTGTCCCTGCTGGGAGCGAGTCCTCCACCTCGGCGCCATACTCGCCAGCTGCAAACAGATAGAAGACACAAAAAATAACGGAATCAATAAAACACACGATGTCCTAAGCCAGTGCTGACTGTACATCATCATTGTGAACTAGTGGACCACTGTAACTATTTACGATTCTCATATATATCAACAACCGTGCTCTGATACCAGCTGTAACGACCCGAGATCCGAACATCGGGAAGGCCCGATAACCCGAATCTCGAACCGCCACCCACGAGCCCGAAGACTCGGAAGGGTTGAAAGGATGGTGTGGAGATACACAAGAATCTAAAATAATTGCAGAGCTACGCAGATTAAATGAATTAAGCATGAAGCAATAAAAGACATTAATTAAATTACATGGTCCACAATAATAACAGCAGTTAAAATATAACAGTAGTCCACAACTAGTACAGTCCAAAGAGAAAAGTACAACTACACGGGGCATACCCCGGAACTGGTAACTGGCAACTAACCCTGGGCACCTAAACCACGCGGAGCCTCTGAAGCGCTCCCCTGAAGCCGCGTCTCACCTGAAACACGGAAAACACGTAGGGAATGAGCCTCAAAACACAAGGCTCAGTAAGGATCATCCAGTCCCCACCTCGCAAATCGAGAAATCGCGCGAAAAGTAACTACAAGCTACTACAACGGCTAGTACCGAACACACGACACGAAAATCGAGATAACTCGTCAAAAGCCAAAGAGCCGCTACCACATAAAGACAGGAGTACCAACCCACTAGAAGTAAGGCCGGATGCGTCCACTGACAGCTTAAACCGTGCCTCGGGTGTCCCCCTCGACCCCTGGTGGAACGGGGACACCGTACAAGTAACCACATAACAAGTGACTAGCTGGGGTCGCGCTCGTCAGCACGAGTCCAACCGCCCCCAACCACGTGTGCACACACAGACCGTGCGTCCCTGGTCTGGCCCTCTGACTAGTTTTCCCCTCAGTCAGACTCTGGCTGATTGACGGGGGGCCCGACGGAAACCAGTCCAAAACCATCTCTCAGGGTAGCCTCGCCACCACTCCCTGGTGGGACCACTCTTGTGTCGGAAGGCTACGACTAGTGGAGGGTCACTGAAGGAGTAGACTCTCTAGTCAACGGAAAATAACGTCTAAACTGGACAAAGTACGAGGGTTGCTCCTCGTAATGACACCGACTCACGGTGACACAAGCCGAGAACACCAACTATCGGGATCCCACGGCACCCTAACATGTGGTCCTATATGATGCCCAGCATCAATCAGACCACGGGTCAGCACGCGGATCGAGATCCACTCACCCGAGACTCGAATCGGCAAAGCATAACTCCGGTCGGACATGAACCTCTGGCGGTCCATCCTTGGGCCGCCACAGGGACTGTAGCGGTCCAATAATGGGCCGCCACACCCTGGGTTGCGAAGGAAATGGCGGTCCTATATAGGGCCGTCACATGGAGGTGGCGGGCGTACCTTGGGCCGCCACACCCCAAAAACTCCCAACAGTCGAAAACCAACGGTCGGAATCAACGGTCAACTCGCCCTCTGGCGGTCTGACCCTCGGCCGCCACATCCTCTGGTGGTCTATTGTACAGCCGCCAAAAGACCTGGGGACCTGCCTACAAAATAGTGCCCTGTGGCGCTCCCATCTTGGGCCGCCACAGGCTCTGGCGCACCTACCTTGGGCCGCCAAAGACTCTGGCGGTCACTGGAAGGACCGCCAAATCGTCCCGAGTACGGGCCGGCGGGAACAAACCCAAAAACTCGTTCCACGCCCCGATCATCCACGGATGAGGGGTAAAACAAGGGGGAAGCTCCACTATAGTCCCTAGCATGCATCTACGCCCTCGAATCGGTTCGAAACACGACGAAACGGTAGATGGGCACACAACCCCTAAAACATGGATTTTGCCCTACCCGGCTCAAAAATGCCCCTCTCGACCTCTCCTCGGCCTACAAATCATGGGGGACGACGGGATGAGCCTCGGGATTCGTCTCCCTACCTCAATGGAGCACGAGCTCCACTGAAACGCCGCTGAATGCGAAGAAGAAGCTTTTAGAACCCTCGTTCCTTCACAAAATCCCACGAGCCACACGCTGCCACGATCGCCTCGCCGCAGCCACGCCGTCACCTCACTACCGTCTGCAGCCGGGGAGGGGCGCCACCGCGGTCACGCCGGACGAAGAGAGAGAGGAAGGGGGTGGTCGCTCACGGGAGGAAGAAGGAAGAGGAAGAAAGAAAAAGGAAAGAAAAAGAAAAAGGAGGGGTATTTATAGAAAATTTGAAAATTTTGGAAAATACCAAAAAAATGAAAATTACATTTCTGCGATCCTCGGAACGCACCGATCGCAACAGTACCACCTGCGCTTAGGTGAACGACCTAGTTCACCCGCCACGGAGTTCCGCAGGTTCTACCGAAACACACGCGGAAATTAGAAAACACGCGAAAAAGTCGCGGAACACGCTCCGTGTCACGCCCCGAGCGCGGAAGATACCCGGAGACGCGTGACGAGTTTATATCAATCATGTCAATCAGAGTGGTCGTGTATTCGACACAAAGACAGAGATGCGCAAAATAGCAAGATAACATAATCCTTTATTTCATAATGGATAGACTATTACAAATCCAATACTCTGTTTAATAAAAAGGAAACGAATACATATTCGACTCAAGAAACTATAGAAAAGACTAGATGACACTTGAGCAGCTCTATCACTTTCACTCTTGACCATTCCCATCCGATTGACTTCCATCGTCGTCGGACTTACCTGAAAAGTAAAAAGGGACAAACGGAATGAGCGAACGCTCAGTAGGAAATTATATCTCAAGTACTAGCAAGGGGTTTAAGTAATTACATCTTTCATGAATGCAATAAAGCTATGCATGCTCGCATAAAACGACAAGATAGAGAGAATGTAATATCAAAGAATAAGATGAACTAATCATGAACTTTCAACAAGATACTCAAGATATTCGAGCAAGTACATTTAACAAGTCATATCAAGAATTTTGGCTATCATGTATCAAGCAAGTAAATTACCCTTTTTCGGGCCACGCATTTCATGTCAAGTCAAGTACGATTCAAGTACAAGATATGAGTGTGGAATGTCCAATCAAGCAAGTCAAGTACTCGGTATAATGCCAGATACCTTATCATTTTAACTCCCATGGGCACAAGTACTTTCGGGTGCTCCTCCCAGGACCAGATCGGGCCCTATAAGCGCAGGCATTTATTATGTGTTTTGACATCCACTCTTGTTTATATAGCCAATGTAGAATTTCAATCATCAAGCTTGTAGACATGTATGACAACTTTGACAGAATAGAGTCCAAAAATATGACAAAGGACATAGAATGGCGATAATAACGGTATACTCACGATATCGATAAAACTAGGTAGAATATGGTTCCCTTAACTTGGGTACCATGACAAATCAATATAGACATTCTTTATATAGAATTGAGGTCCACAAGAACAGTATATCAAAGGTAAGATACCCTCATTCTTATCATAGAATTGAGGTTTACAAGAATGACATTATATGGCATGATATCATCATCCCATTAAGAATTTCTTATGATATACTCTTTGTATAATCATAAGGGCCAGTATACCATGTTTCTTTAGATTGACATGGCATTAATTGTGTAATGGGTTTTAGGGTACAACCAGCTCAGTCGACCTTGAGGGAATCCAAGGTACGAGGAGTCTTACGAAGGTCTCTATGACTAACTCGCTAGTCCAAGGGAACGGAATGTCCAATAGAGAGCTTGTATGTCAATGAGAGTTGAGTGTGATCGATGAAATAATCGTGAAACGTGGGACTATACTCACGGAGTGGAGAATAGTGCCGATATATATATTATATAACATATGAAACCATCGGTTAACAGAACAGTGGAAAATCAGTTTTTCAGTAAAGTAACGACTTAAGCAGAGTCGTTTATCAAGTAATTAACGCCTAACAGAAGGGCGTTTACATATGTTTCCATTTTGCAGAATTTTCAATAATTCAGTAATTTATCTAAAACGCGCCCTGGTCAGAGGCGTTTCTTTGCAATGAGACGACTACAGTAGCAGGCGTCTTTTTATTTACAATATTTTACAGAACATATTTATTTTAGAAATTATCAAAAACGCGCCCTTGGAAGGGGCGTTAATCATTAAATTCTTATTTTTTTACAGAATATATTGTTCGGGAATTTAACAGAAACGCGCCCTATGAAGGGGCGTTACTTTTCAATTCACGCCATGTGATGGGGCGTTAACACATGGAAAACGACCTAGTCTAGGTCGTGAATTCAAGAAATACCAGGAATTTACATGATCAGCAAGATTTGCACGATAATCAAGGATAACAATCATATAGTCATGACAGGAAAATATATTAGATTTGATGTTTCATGTTTATTGACTTTTAACCGTTAACAATTATTGATTTCATGTAATTTCATGGATAATCAGGTCTTAAGATTAACATTTACATGAAATTAACGCATGTGTACAGGGCGTCAAATATGAAATTGACGACCTGGGCAGGGTCGTGTCTTGTAAATTAGCGCCCTTGATAGGGGCGTCTCTTTCAAAATATTGCAAAAACGCATTTAAAACTATAATAAACCATATGCATGTCATGGTTATATATATGTATATCTTGCATTAATTTTGTTTGGGCTATCATAACTTGAGAAAACCTACCTTAAGATAGCCGATTGAAGATTAACGTGAGGGATTTTAACTAGAAGAAGATGCTGCTCTGTTAAATTTTCTGAAGCTTCTGTAGCAACAAAGTCACAGCAACCCAGACGAAGATGGACGACCTACAGAGGATAGAATACGAAGATATTATGCTTCGTAATAACTTAACAGAAGGTAAAGGAGGAGAATAACTTACTGGTTCTCCTAGGAAGACAGGGCTCCTTAACCTGTAGAAGAGATATAGATGAAGAACATTAGTTCTTCACATACTAAAGAAACAGAAGAAGAACTTGATGTTCTTCACGTACCTGTGAAGTTCGATTGTCCAAATAGGTTTAGGGTTTAGATCGAACGATTATTTATAGGATTTTGGTATTTCTAATAGGGGTAGTGTTTTAGTGGAAGTAATGCTTCCAATATAGAGTCCTTGCCCTATTAAATACTTACTAGATTAACATAATCCTTCCCTGGATAAGCTCCCGTGTCGAACGGAACTCGAATGGAATTAACGACTTTAGTCAGGGCGTCGATTCTTGAATTGACGACCTGGTTCAGGTCGTTTCTTAAGAAGCGCCTGATATGAAGGCGTTCTTTGTTTTAAAACACGCCCAAGATTGAGGCGTTTCTTGGCCTTACCCTTTTTGACGTTGGAATTTGACGCCGTGTGGTGAGGGCGTCACTTCTTGAGTCACGCCTTAACTAGAGGCGTTTATAATTTAAATAGCGCCTTTATCCGAGGCGTTAGTTTATATTGTTTTATTTATCTAGTTATTTGATTTATTTTTAAAATCTTTATTATTATTAATATTTTATCAGGGTTGCTACACCCTCCCCCACTTAAAAGAATTTGGTCCCCAAATTCAATTGCATAATATGTATATACGTGGAGAGTGTAGATCATATACCTCTTAGAATAACTCGGGAAATCGTTTCTTCATAGATTCCTCGGTCTCCCATGTTGCTTCATGTTCAGAATTCTTGTTCCATTGCACCTTGAGCATGGGAATAACCTTATTCCTTAGAGCTCGTATTTCACGATCTAAGATCTTCATAGGCTTCTGTTCATAGGTGAGATCTTTCTGGATCACCAGATCTCCATGTTCAATAATATGAGATGGATCGTGTACATATTTCTTCAACATAGATATGTGAAATACATTATGTACCTCGGACAATTGAGGAGGCAATGCGATGTGATAAGCAACCTCGCCAACTCTTTCGAGTATCTCAAATGGTCCGATGAATCTTGGCGTAAGCTTGCCCTTAACACCAAATCTTCGTATGCCACGTCCAGGCGATATTTTAAGAAATACATGATCTCTAACCTGGAATTCAAGATCTCTTCTCCTTGTATCAGCATAAGCCTTTTGTCTGGTCTGAGCAACTTGCAATCTTTCTCCGATTACTTGTATCTTCTCAGTTGTATCCCTTACCATGTCTGGACCTAACAGTTGTTTCTCTCCAACTTCGTTCCAGCATAAGGGTGATCGGCAACTCCTTCCATATAAAGCTTCGAAAGGTGCCATTTGGATACTAGCTTGATAGCTGTTATTATATGCAAATTCCACTAGTGGTAAATGTTCATGCCAGCTTCCACCAAAGTCAATGCTGCAAGCTCTTAGCATATCCTCAACAACTTGATTAGCTCTCTCGGTCTGACCATCCGTTTGTGGGTGAAAAGCAGTACTAAAATTTAGTCTTGTCCCCAACGAATGTTGTAATCCCTTCCAAAAATGAGAAGTAAAACGGGGATCTCTATCAGACACGATCGAGATAGGAATTCCATGTAACCTGACTATTTCCTTGATGTATAGTGCAGCTAGTACATCAATTGACCATCGGCTTTTTATTGGCAAGAAATGCGCTGATTTAGTTAATCGGTCAATGATAACCCATATTCCATCATGTCCTCCTTTTGATTTAGATAGACCCATGTTGAAATCCATACCAATATCTAGAGGATGTAGTTTTCCAGCAGGCTTTTGGTGTTCCGCCTTGACCTGTTGGCATGTGAGACAGCGTGATACATAGTCCGCTATTTCTCTTTTCATGTTGGGCCACCAAAAGTTCTTCTTTACATCTTGGTACATTTTGGTTGATCCTGGATGAATAGCGTACCTTGATCTGTGAGCTTCATCTAAGATCTTCTTCTTTAATTCTGGACAATCTGGTATACAAGTTCTGTCTTTGAACAATAATCTTCCATCAGAAGTTAGTTGAAAATCAGATTGTCCTTCTAATCTGCCTTTGATTTCCACTAATATAGGATCATCATCCTGAAGTGTTTGTATCTCAGATAATAAGTCTGACTGTATGCTTACATGAGATAATGTGACAAATTTGGATTCCGTGTCCAAGCTTATATTGAGCTCAGAGAATTGTTCAAGTAACCTCCATTCTTGTATCATACAATTGGCTATCATTGCTCTCGGCTTTCGACTAAGGGCATCAGCAACATAATTACCCTTTCCAGGATGATATTGTATATTGAAGTCGAAGTCCTTGAGGTATTCTAGCCAGCGTCTTTGTCTCATGTTTAGCTCTTTCTGTGAAAATAGATATTTGAGACTTTTGTGATCGGAGTATACAGTAAACTGCACTCCATATAAGTAGTGTCTCCATATCTTTAGGGCAAATACCACCGCGGCCAGTTCTAAGTCATGGACGGGGTAATTCTCCTCATGCTTCTTCAGTTGACGTGAAGAGTATGCTATGACCTTTCCTTGTTGCATTAGGACACATCCGAGGCCAATGCCAGAAGCATCAGTGTAAACCTCGAATTTTTCTCCTTCTATTGGTAGAACTAAGACCGGAGCTGTAGTGAGATGATCCTTGAGAGTTTGGAAACTTCTTTCACATTCCTCACTGCATTCATATCGGATCTCCTTGCGAGTTAACCTTGTAAGGGGCACGGCGATCTTAGAGAAATCTTTGATGAATCGCCGATAATAGCCTGCAAGACCTAAGAAACTTCTGATCTCGCTTGCATTAGTGGGTCTTTCCCAATTTCTCACAGCTTCGACCTTTGACGGATCTACTGATAATCCATCTTTTGAAACCACATGTCCTAGAAAAGCCACTTCTTCAAGCCAGAATTCACACTTGCTGAGTTTTACGTATAATTGATTTGTCCTCAAGACTTGCAATGCAATCCTCAAATGCTTTTCATGTTCTTCCTTAGTCTTGGAATATATCAATATATCATCAATGAAGACTACTATGAATTGATCCAAGTAAGGCCTGAATATGCTATTCATTAACTGCATAAAGGCAGCAGGGGCATTTGTTAGTCCAAAAGGCATAACAACAAATTCGTAATGGCCATACCTGCTTCTGAATGCGGTCTTATGAATGTCATCATCTTTGATCCTTAACTGGTGATATCCCGATCTGAGTCAATCTTCGAAAAATATTTGGATCCAGAAATTTGATCAAATAATTCATCGATCCTCGGCAGTGGATACTTATTCTTGAGAGTGAGATGATTCAACTGTCAATAGTCGATGCATAGTCTCATGGATCCATCCTTTTTCTTTACAAATAATACCGGTGCTCCCCACGGGGAAGTACTTGGTCTAATAAACCCTTTTCGAATTAATTCCATCAATTGCTCCTTCAACTCTTTGAGTTCAGCAGGGGACATTCTATATGGTGCCCTTGAAACATGACCAGCACCAGGGACTAAGTCAATGGTGAAGGCCACTTCTCTTTGAGGGGGTAATCTCGGCAAATCTTCCGGAAATACGTCTGGAAATTCTTGCACTACCTGAATGTCTTCTATCTTGGTTTCCTTAGCTTCTTTAACAGTGACAAAAGCAAGGAAGGATACACATCCCTTCCTGACGAGCTTGCTTGCTCGAAGAGCCGAGATAAGAGGGGAATTGCTCCGACTCTTGGGGCGAGTAAAGACTAATTCTGGAAAATCTTTGAAAGCAATTCGGCTATTGCGGCAATCAACCGTTGCCTGGTATTTGGATAACCAGTCCGCTCCCAGTATAACATCATACTCCTTTAGATCAAGGCATATGAGATCTATAGGTAAATTCCTACCTTGAACCATTACCTCACAGTTTTGGTAGTGATGAGTAATATCATTTTCACTTCCAAGAGGAGTAGTTAGAACTATTTTTATCCATTCTGGTTCTAACGGTAACGGGTCGGCAAACTTCTTAGAAATAATGGAATGCGATGCACCCGTATCAAATAAGACATAAGCACTTTTGGAACAAACTGTTAATGTACCTTCTACCAGTCCACCTTCTTCTTGCTCGGTCTCCTTTATTGCATGAAGTCGAGCGTTCTTTGTCACCAGGCGTTTACCATCACCGGCTTGGTCAATCATTAATGGACACTCGGGAATCCGATGCTCACGGCTTCCACAACGGAGACAAGCTCCTAATTTCCTCCAGCATTCTTCTGTCTTGTGACCAGCCTTGTCACAATGCTTACACACTACATTTGAAGGGGTAGTGGTGATAGAGAAGGGCTTGGATTTCTTGAACTTGAAATCTTGAGAGGATGATCCTCCATTATTGGGCCTCTTCTTAAAGTTGGGTTTGAAAGAACCCGAACCTGTGACTTGCTCCTTCTTGTCCTTTCCACGGATCCTATCAGATAGTTCCGTGGCATCTTCAAGTAATTGAGCTCGGCGCACTATTTCAGAATAAACTTGGATGTCCATAGGCGCCAGTTGAGTAATATAGTGGGGCCTAAGCCCATTAAAAAATCTACGGGCTTTCATCTTCTCCGTGCTAATAAGATGCTTAGCATATCTAGACAACTTGGAGAACTGAGCTTCATAATCTGCTAATGATAAAGATCGTTGCTTTAATGCAGCGAATTCTGCAGCCTTCTTTTCTTGGACTCGGTCCGAGAAATATTTAGCATTGAAGTATTCCACAAATTCTTCCCATGTTACTTGAGTAGGATCGATGGTTGCTTCAATAGACTCCCACCAGCATCTAGCATCTTTCTCTAACTGGAATGTAGCTAATAGAACTTTGTCCTGATCCGTGCATTGCATGACACGGAATATGCGTTCGGTTTCCCGAATCCAATGCTCGGCATCATCCGGATCGGTCGATCCTATGAACTTCGGGGGATTCATACTCTTAAATGCTTGGTGTAAGCTTCCAGTTCGTGGAGCACCACCTTGTGCTACCTGTTGTAGCACTTGAGTCATCCCTTGGAGGGTACGCTGCATGTTGCGCCATTGAGCACGTTTGGCAGCCATTATCCTACAATTACAATAGCTACGTTAGTATTATATCACTGTGATCTTATTAAAAGACTCATTGACTCTTAACCCGTGGTTCTACCCAATCTCACTTGGTTAAACGTTCAACTTATCCTTGGACTTGGGTTTTTCCTAGGAATTGAATACCCTAGGCTCTGATACCACAAAAACTGTCACGCCCCGAGCGCGGAAGATACCCGGAGATGCGTGACGAGTTTATATCAATCATGTCAATCAGAGTGGTCGTGTATTCGACACAAAGATAGAGATGTGCAAAATAGCAAGATAACCCAATCCTTTATTTCATAATAGATAGACTATTACAAATCCAATACTCTGTTTAATAAAAAGGAAATGAATACATATTCGACTCAAGAAACTATAGAAAAGACTAGATGACACTTGAGCAGCTCTATCACTTTCACTCTTGACCATTCCCATCCGATTGACTTCCATCGTCGTCGGACTTACCTGAAAAGTAAAAAGGGACAAACGGAATGAGCGAACGCTCAGTAGGAAATTATATCTCAAGTACTAGCAAGGGGTTTAAGTAATTACATCTTTCATGAATGCAATAAAGCTATGCATGCTCGCATAAAACGACAAGATAGAGAGAATGTAATATCAAAGAATAAGATGAACTAATCATGAACTTTCAACAAGATACTCAAGATATTCGAGCAAGTACATTTAACAAGTCATATCAAGAATTTTGGCTATCATGTATCAAGCAAGTAAATTACCCTTTTTCGGGCCACGCATTTCATGTCAAGTCAAGTACGATTCAAGTACAAGATATGAGTGTGGAATGTCCAATCAAGCAAGTCAAGTACTCGGTATAATGCCAGATACCTTATCATTTTAACTCCCATGGGCACAAGTACTTTCGGGTGCTCCTCCCAGGACCAGATCGGGCCCTATAAGCGCAGGTATTTATTATGTGTTTTGACATCCACTCTTGTTTATATAGCCAATATAGAATTTCAATCATCAAGCTTGTAGACATGTATGACAACTTTGACAGAATAGAGTCCAAAAATATGACAAAGGACATAGAATGGCGATAATAACGGTATACTCACGATATCGATAAAACTAGGTAGAATATGGTTCCCTTAACTTGGGTACCATGACAAATCAATATGGACATTCTTTATATAGAATTGAGGTCCACAAGAACAGTATATCAAAGGTAAGATACCCTCATTCTTATCATAGAATTGAGGTTTACAAGAATGACATTATATGGCATGATATCATCATGCCATTAAGAATTTCTTATGATATACTCTTTGTATAATCATAAGGGCCAGTATACCATGTTTCTTTAGATTGACATGGCATTAATTGTGTAATGGGTTTTAGGGTACAACCAGCTCAGTCGACCTTGAGGGAATCCAAGGTACGAGGAGTCTTACGGAGGTCTCTATGACTAACTCGCTAGTCCAAAGGAACGGAATGTCCAATGGAGAGCTTGTATGTCAATGAGAGTTGAGTGTGATCGATGAAACAATCGTGAAACGTAGGACTATACTCACGGAGTGGAGAATAGTGCCGATATATATATTATATAACATATGAAACCATCGGTTAACAGAATAGTGGAAAATCAGTTTTTCAGTAAAGTAACGACTTAAGCAGAGTCGTTTATCAAGTAATTAACGCCTAACAGAAGGGCGTTTACATATGTTTCTATTTTGCAGAATTTTCAATAATTCAGTAATTTATCTAAAACGCGCCCTGGTCAGAGGCGTTTCTTTGCAATGAGACGACTACAGTAGCAGGCGTCTTTTTATTTACAATATTTTATAGAACATATTTATTTTCAGAAATTATCAAAAACGCGCCCTTGGAAGGGGCGTTAATCATTAAATTCTTTTTTTTTACAGAATATATTGTTCGGGAATTTAACAGAAACGCGCCCTATGAAGGGGCGTTACTTTTCAATTCACGCCCTGTGATGGGCCGTTAACACATGGAAAACGACCTAGTCTAGGTCGTGAATTCAAGAAATACCAGGAATTTACATGATCAGCAAGATTTGCACGATAATCAAGGATAACAATCATATAGTCATGACAGGAAAATATATTAGATTTGATGTTTCATGTTTATTGACTTTTAACCGTTAACAATTATTGATTTCATGTAATTTCATGGATAATCAGGTCTTAAGATTAACATTTACATGAAATTAACGCCTGTGTACAGGGCGTCAAATATGAAATTGACGACCTGGGCAGGGTCGTGTCTTGTAAATTAGCGCCCTTGACAGGGGCGTCTCTTTCAAAATATTGCAAAAACATAATTAAAACTATAATAAACCATATGCATGTCATGGTTATATATATGTATATCTTGCATTAATTTTGTTTGGACTACCATAACTTGAGAAAACCTACCTTAAGATAGCCGATTGAAGATGAACGTGAGGGATTTTAACTAGAAGAAGATGCTGCTCTGTTAAATTTTCTGAAGCTTCTGTAGCAACAAAGTCACAGCAACCCAGACGAAGATGGACGACCTACAGAGGATAGAATACGAAGATATTATGCTTCGTAATAACTTAACAGAAGGTAAAGGAGGAGAATAACTTACTGGTTCTCCTAGGAAGACAGGGCTCCTTAACCTGTAGAAGAGATATAGATGAAGAACATTAGTTCTTCACATACTAAAGAAACAGAAGAAGAACTTGATGTTCTTCACGTACCTGTGAAGTTCGATTGTCCAAATAGGTTTAGGGTTTAGATCGAACGATTATTTATAGGATTTTGGTATTTCTAATAGGGGTAGTGTTTTAGTGGAAGTAATGCTTCCAATATAGAGTCCTTGCCCTATTAAATACTTACTAGATTAACATAATCCTTCCCTGGATAAGCTCCCGTGTCGAACGGAACTCGAATGGAATTAACGACTTTAGTTAGGGCGTCGATTCTTGAATTGACGACCTGGTTCAGGTCGTTTCTTAAGAAGCGCCTGATATGAAGGCGTTCTTTGTTTTAAAACACGCCCAAGATTGAGGCGTTTCTTGGCCTTACCCTTTTTGACGTTGGAATTTGACGCCGTGTGGTGAGGGCGTCACTTCTTGAGTCACGCCTTAACTAGAGGCGTTTATAATTTAAATAGCGCCTTTATCCGAGGCGTTAGTTTATATTATTTTATTTATCTAGTTATTTGATTTATTTTTAAAATCTTTATTATTATTAAGATTTTATCAGGGTTGCTACACTCCGAGCCTCCGAAACTGATCCGAATCACACGGATTCGAACACGAAAGATGTCTGAAACATAATTTCGGACACAACGGAGTTGAACTCTCCGAGAAAATAGATCCGGGACCCGAAAAGAAGGATCTGAAGGGTCTGGGATATTACACTTAGGGGTTCAGCCTAAAGCTAGCCAAATCCCCCAGAGCGTCAAGGTCCCACCTCGGACCCTTCCTACCATCGTTGGTTTGCCTACGAGCAACCATGAGTGCTACGCGAGTCGGTCCGCTTGAGTGATATCACCAGGTACGTTGCATTGCTTGCGGGTCATAGGTCCAAGGAGCATTGGCCTAGTGGTTGCCACCCCCAATGTGGTGTCACATCACTTTTCCACTTGGGAAAGGATCCTTAAGGCTTTCTAAGGTTGTGAGTACACATGGCAGATGATTTCCTCTCTCCAAATTCCATTAAAACTTGATTTTATATTTTTAAGAGAATTAAACATCTGAATTTTCACTCTATAAATAGGACCCCCCCCCCTCTCCCTTGTGTTTAAGGTTAAACTTTGAAGATCCTGGGGAGGTGATGCTGGAAGGAAGAGCTAGGAGGGGAGAAGAAGCCTCCCATATGCTCAAAGCTACGTCCTTGGTACGCCTTCTTCCCTTGGAGAATATTGAAGATCATTGAAGCCCCTTCCTTGGAGAAATAATTCAATAAGCTTATCTTTCTCTTTTTATATATTATTTTATTTCATTTGCATTGCATGCGTCATATCTCAAACTTCTATTTATTTTCATCTCAACATTGAGATCCTCCTAAATTGTGCAACACTTGCACCCTCTTTTTCATCACATCATATTTTCCTTACCCTTTGCATAGGAGTTTTAAAAGCCAACACCGACAAGGTGTGCTCTCATCCATGCTTTCATGTCTATTTATATTAAAAATTTGATTCTACACACTTTGTGTTTCTAATCTATATCTTTTGTTGGTTGTTTATTTGTGTTTTGCAATGATAATATCAAGAAAAGCTCTCTTCATCGGCCAGCCGATTGGAAGAGAAGGTTGGACCTCACATCCCCCGCGCTCTTTAAAGGTATTTATTCGCGATCACCTCCTTATTTTATTGTTATATTCCTTTGAGGCCCGCGGTCTCTGGCGATCACACACTCCGTTCTTAACATCCACGCATGCTCCTCCTTTTCTCCCTTTTATATCATCTTCATTATTAATTCATTTTATTTTTAAAAATTCTATTATGGATTTTTTAAAAAATCTACAAATTGATGATCACGGTGGGACCACCTTTTTTTTTTATTACCCTTCCCCTTTGGCACACGCGTGTGCCCTCTCCTTTTGCACCCACGGTGCATCTTCGTGTGCTCTCCATCTACTCCTTTTCCTTTTTATCCCTCGTGCACCACGTGCACAACCCCCCATACGTGATTAACAATTTTATAGATTTTGTAAAATTCATCTCTTTTCTATTTAAAAAAAATCGGGGATATCATGCTATGCTTTATATTCTGTTGCTTGTCATGATCAATGTTGTGATTTTGTGAGTGTTTCTCCTTTTTCTTTCGTCGGTGTTTTCTTACTTTAGCAGCTTTTTGGTCACTGAAGAGTCTGAACGCTGTCCCTAAGGGAACCGCGTTCTTGTGAACGCTGTCCTATATCAGATCGCATTCTGCTTCTGTGAACCAAAACAAAGTTGCGTCCAAATAGTGGACACCAATTCCTAGAATTGGCGCCCACTGCGCCAGACGCAAATTTCTCTTATTTTCACAGAATCCTCTTCTTCTGTCTGCTTTGTTTTCTTCTTTTGCATCTATTGTTCATATCTACGTTGTTTTTTATTTCGTTTGCATTAGTTCTTGCACTTAGGACATTTTGGCTTGGGAGACCTCCTCTCCCTACACTTTTAGGAGATTTTTACCCTCTCTTGGTGAAGGAAGGACCCTCCAATTGAGAACTCCTTTCATTGGATTGAAATCTCCTTAACCAAGTCCTCCATAAGTCCCCGACATCGAAGGACTCCCTCTTCGATCACTAGGCTGGTTGTGCCATTGAAGTTCCTCATATTTTGTTGGCCCAAACGTGGTGAGAAGAATAGCCTAGTTAACACCGAAGTGAACCACATTGAAACTAGGTCCTTACCTTGAGTGAATTACAAACCTTGTTGAAACCTATCTAATTCACATCAAGGTTTAACTTAAAACTGTAATATCCTAATCCGTCCGAAACTTAAAATTTTTTAAATATTTTATATTTAGAGCCTATATAAATTTTAGGTTCTCTTAACTAAAACCCAATACTACGAACGGTATAATGAATACGCGTTTAACGAATGTTATTAAACAAATTAAATAAGATATCTTATGTTGTTAATATGTAATTTTTCGTAAGAATGTCAGAATGGGGTCAATATTAGACCCATTAGAAAGAGAACTCAAAGATCTACAAATTTTATGTTGAGCATATTTTATAATTTTGACGTTTGGTAGGTACAAAATAAGAAAGAGTGAACTAATTCTTACAAATTATGTTGTTGTTACCTTTTTAGGGGTTTTCATATAAAAATACAAAACAAAATAAAAAATAATATTAACAAAACCCAAAATATCTTCCCCCCACCCACGTGTCTCTCCCCCCCTCAAACCCACCCTCCCCCACTTAAGCCTCCCCCTCCAAAAACCTCCCCCCACGTAACACCCCCCCTCCCCCTTCATCTTATCCTCCCCACCCCCTTCCTATATAAACACCCTCTCCCCCCTCTTTCATCCAACACATCTCCTCTCCCCCACCTCTCTCCATCCTTCTCTCCCCCCACGTAACACTCTCACTCACTCACTCTCTCTCTCTCTCCCTCCCACACACACGTTCTCTCACCTCTCTCTCTCTCTCTTTTTATTTTCTTTCATTTCTCTCTCTTCACTCTCTCTCTCATCTCTCTACTTTCTCTCTAATCTCTTTCTATTTTCTCTCTCTAATTTCTCTCTACTTTCTCTTTCTATTTTTCCTCTCTCTAATTTCTGGCTCTACTTTCTCTCTCTATTTCTCTCTACTTTCTCTCTCTACTCTCTCCACTTTCTCTCTCTACTTTCTCTCTCTCAACTTTCTCTCTCTACTTTCTCTCTCTACTTTCTCTCTATTCTCTCTCTACTTTCTTTCGCTACTCTCTCATCTCTCTTCCCACTATAAATAAACGGAGAAGAAAATACAACATCATAATAATATAAATATTTGACAAAAGCTTGGACGGAGGGTTTGGAGCTTATTTGGACCATTTCACCTCTCTTTACGCATTTGGGATGGGAAAATTATCTTTTCCTACGCAAGGACTATTACGGGAGCTCGGGTGAGATACTAAATTTAATTCAGAAGTCCACCCTAAAGGTAGGCACATGATAAACCGAGTGCATGTTATTTATTATTTATATTTCTTTGATTTGATTTTATTTGAAATGTAATTATTCAGAATTAAGTCAGTTATTTATTTAACCCGGGTGGGGTTGGACGCACACGGGTAAAGAAGTAAGTCCAAAAACATAGGATCCGTCTAGCTACTTGGAATATAGGAACTTTAACGGGTAAGGGTTTAGAATTAGTTAAGTTAATGAAGGACAGGAGGGTTAACATAGCTTGCCTACAAGAAACTAGGTGGAAAAGACATAAAGCTAAAGACATTGATGGATATAAAATTTGGTATACGGGTAATAATAACTCTAGAAATGGCGTTGCTATAATAATAGATAAAAACTTAAAAGACAGAGTTGTGGAAGTAAATAGATTGAGGGATAGACTAATGGTAATTAAACTTAGCTTAGGTGATGATATTTTGAATATAATTAGTGCATATGCACCTCAAGTAGGATTAGAAGAGACCATTAAAAAGTAATTTTGGGAGGCTATTGATAGTTTGATCCAAAATATCCCTAGTGAAGAGAGAATATTTATTGGAGGGGATCTTAATGGTCATATGGGTATAGATAATAGAGGTTATGAGAGGATTCATGGAGGGCTTGGTTTTGACAATAGAAATGATATGGGCAACACTATTCTTGATTTTACTATGGCCTATGATCTAGCAATTATTAATACCTTCTTTAAGAAGCAGGACGAACACTTAATAACATACAAGAGTGGAACACATATAAGTCAAATTGACTATTTTCTCATTAGGAATGTCGATAGAGTTTTATGTAAAGATTGTAACGTTATTCCTGGTGAGAGTCTAGCCCCTCAACATAGGTTGTTAGTAATGGATGTCACTATCCCTAAATTCAAAAGAAAGATCATTATAAATAATTATTCCATGATTAAATGGTAGAATTTAAAAGGTAAAAGTTTAGAAACTTTTAAAAATCATCTATTCAAGGAAAATATTTAGAATTTAGAACAAGAAACTAATGTAATGTGGAATAATGTTACAAATTGTATAACGAGGGTTGCAAAACAACTCTTAGGTGAATCTAAAGGTAAAAAAAAATTAGAAAAAGAGACTTGGTGGTGGAGTGAGAAAATCCAAAATACCATTAGAGTAAAAAAAGAATGCTTTAAAGTTAGGTAAACTAACAAAAATATTCAAACCCTAGAAGCCTATAAAATCGCTAAAAAGAGAGCTAAGAAAATAGTTAGCGAAGCTAAATCAAAGGCATTTGAAGATTTATATAATAAATTAGGAACTCGAGAGGGTGAAAAAGACATATTTAAACTTGTTAAATTAAGAGAAAGGAAAACTAGAGATTTAAATCATGTTCGGTGCATTAAAGGTGAAGATCAAAGGGTTTTAACTAAGGATCTTGAGATTAAAGGGAGGTGGCATAGCTATTTTCAGAAGTTACTTAATGGAGATTCCGTCAATGATTTATCTTTAGAAGATACCCAAGAGTCTACAATATTTGATAAATATCAATATTTCAGGCGTATTAAGAGGTCAGAAGTGGAAGATGCTTTAAGGAAAATGAAAGTGCGCAAGGCCTTAGGATTAGATGGCTTACCTATTGAAGTATGGAAAGGCCTATGAGATATTGGTATTCGGTGGCTAACTAAAATTTTTAATAAAATTTTAAAGGAACGGAGAATGCCAGAAGTTTAGAGAAAAAGTGTTGTAGTTCCTTTCTATAAAAATAAAGGAGATATTCAAAGTTGTAATAATTATCGTGGAATTAAGCTCATGAGTCATACTATGAAACTTTGGGAAAGAGTAATTGAAAAATGCCTCCGTTGTATGACTACTGTATCAGAAAATCAATTTGGTTTTATGCCAAATAGATCTACTACAGAAGCTATTTTCTTACTACGGCAGCTAATGGAGAAGTATAGAGAGATGAGAAAAGATTTATATATAGTTTTTCTTGATTTAGAGAAGGCGTACGATCGAGTACCGAGTGAATTGATTTGGTGGACATTAAGAAAGAAAGGAATCTCTCAAGGATATATTGATTTGATTAAGGATATGTACGGCGCTGCTATTACTAGTGTTCGAACTATTACTGGGGAGACTGGTGAATTTTCCGTTTCTATAGGTTTGCATCAAGGTTCTGCACTAAGTCTGTATCTCTTTGCCTTAGTTATGGATGAAGTAACTAAACAATTGCATGAGGATATCCCTTGGTGTATGCTATTTGCAAACGATATTGTTTTAATTGATGAGAGTATTGATGCTCTAAATGCTAAGTTAGAGCGTTGGAGACTTGCCTTGGAGTTAAAAGGTTTTAAAATTAGTAAGAGTAAGTCAGAGTTTATGCACTGTAATTTTAGTAATGGGAGAGTGGTTCAGGAAGACATGGTTCTAATTGATGGACATAACATTTCGAAGAGTAGTAGCTTTCGATACTTAGGATCTATCATACAAGAGAATGGGGAGATTTATGATGACGTTACACATAGGATTAAGGCAGGCTGGTTAAGATGGAGAAGTGCATCAGGTGTCCTTTGTGATCATCGTATGCCTGTGAAACTCAAAGGGAGGTTTTATAGAACGACTGTGAGACCTACTTTGTTATATGGTACCGAGTGTTGGGCAGTACGAAAGGAACACATCCACAAAATATGTGTAGCAGAGATGAGGATGTTGAGATGGATGTGTGGCAAGACTAAGAAAGATAAGATTAGGAATGAGCGCATCAGTAAGAACTTAGGGATAGCTCCAATTGATACTAAAATGAGAGAAAATAGGCTCAGGTGGTTTGGACATGTGTTTCATCGCCCTAACTCAGCGCTGGTTAAAAGATGTGACCAAATCTTAGTGGATGCTAGTAAAAGAGCTCGAGGAAGGCCTAAAATGAGATGGTGCGATGTTATTAGGAATGACATTAGTTCCTTGAGTTTAAATATGAATATTGCACTTGATAGAAATCTTTGGCAGAACAGGATTCATGTAGTCAACCTCAATTAATTGGGATAAGGCTCTGATGATGATGATGATTTATTTAACCCGATAATCTATGCTTAGAATCGATTATTTATTTAGTTATCATTCTGTAAAAATATGACTTTCTATCTAATCTCTTTCTATTTTCTCTCTCTACTCTCTCTCTAATCTCTTCGAATTTTATATAAGAGTAATTTATTTAGTTAATAAATTTGACCCACTACCCTATGATTAAAATCTAATTCATGATATTAAAATATGATTCCGTTATTTTGTAAAGTTCAATGGCAAGTTTTAAGTATTGAGATGACTATGTAATAAGAATAATAAAAATAATAAAAATTTTGATTAAGCATATGGACCGTGTCACTTTAAGGAGGTGTGGGACGACAAACCGTAGTTAACTTCTGCTACGGGATTAGGCCCATTTCCGAGGACAAACGGACTTCTGAAAAATCCGGAACCTCGAATAAGAAAATTATCTGGGGAATGGTGGAGTATTAACTCCCGATCCTGCGTGGTTGATCAAGGCCGACAGGCTCCAGCGTTTAGCCCATTTGCCTTTATGTCGATGTGTGGATGCCTAGGTATGCATTTGCTACTGCTTCTAGTGACGGGATGCCTGTCCAATTTATGCTGCCAAAAATATGCTTATCTAATATGAAGTTCAGATTTGATATATGACTCTGATATGATCTGAAAATAAGTTCATCTGTATAAGATCTGATTTAGCTAAGATATGTACCATGTCATATACATATAAGTCAGATAAGATTTGTTATACGTATTTTCTTATAAATATGAAAAATTGTTCTATTCTATTATCTATTTCCTTCGCATTCATAGTATATGTACAATGCAGTGAATTTTTGATTAGCTTTATATATATCATGGATTTGCACTGTTTAGTATATGATAAGCATGTGATTGGTTTTGATGCCTACTGAGTCTTTGGACTCACTTTCGTTGCCTAACCATTTCAGGAAATTGACAAGCGTGCACTTTTACTCCGACGGGCAATCAGTCAGAGGGTGATCCCGGGTGTAGTTTGGATTTCCGCTGCCTATAATAAGTAGATTTAGTTTTCTTTTGAATAGTGAATGTAAATATGACTTTTGAGTCGAGCTACGTAATACTCTGCATACGATGTATATTATGAGTGTTTACCTTATGGAAATGGTATGGTTATGTCTTTTGGAATATGTGATGGTTTGACCTTTAACGCCTTGCAAATATCTCGGCCCACAACACTTCCGTACATCCGCTGTGACGTCCCCGGACACGATACGGGATCGCGGGAAAGGGGCGCCACAGATGTTGGTATCAGAGCAAAGTTACGGGGCTTAGAATTATTTGAAGCCATCAGAATTTATACACCATACTACAAGATCTTAGGACTTTATCTTAGAATTTGATGTCAAACCTAGAATCATAGTAATTCAGGTTAGTCCTCCCTTGCAGGATATGACAGGGAGTGATAGGGTTGAGGTTAATACTTCTCCTGAGGAATCTGCGCCCTCAAATGGGACATCACAAGGAGTTGTTGGGGAAATAATTCATGGAGAGCTTGCTCCCGGTGGGTGAGGTGTGTTACCTATTCAGGGTGTGTCAGATTTAGGAGGGTTCACACAGGCTTTTCAAGGGTTAGTGCATACTATACAGTTACAGGCCCAAACTCAGGCAATGATGCAGACCCAATTATAAATTCTTATGCAAGAACAACCGAATAGGGCAACATGTGCTACCTTGATGGAGAAATTCAAACGTATGAGTCCTCCTTCTTTTAAGGGGGAGAGTCAGCCGGAGATTGTGGAAAGTTGGGTAAGAGAAATTAAAAAGATTTTCATAGCCATTAGATGTGTAGAACATGATAAGGTGATATTAGCTGCATTTATGCTTACGGACTGTGCGGACGAGTGGTGGAGGTCTGCACTTAGGACCACTTTTAGGGATAGAGAGATTAAGATTGGTTGGAACGAATTTATTGATGTCTTCCATGCCAAATTTCTCCCTCAGCATGTGAAGGATAAGAAAGAAGTAGAATTTTTAAATATGACTCAAGGAAGTATGTCGGTTGCCGACTATGAAGCAAAATTTATTGAATTGGAAAAGTATGCCCCCCCCCCATATTTGTTTAGATGTGCTTATAAGGGTGAATAAATTTGTTAGAGGATTGAAGAGCAATGTTAGAAGTAAAGTTACAACTTT
Organism: Amorphophallus konjac; assembly: GCA_022559845.1. Classification (NCBI taxonomy): domain Eukaryota; kingdom Viridiplantae; phylum Streptophyta; class Magnoliopsida; order Alismatales; family Araceae; genus Amorphophallus; species Amorphophallus konjac. The sequence goes on along the minus strand of CM040120.1, from coordinate 420,481,252 downwards.
TGATCATCAAACTATGGCAGCAACTTTGAGGACCGCTTTTATTGTGGAAACTGAATATGAGGAATTCTTAGTAGAAAGACAAATGGATAATGCTAAAAGGGGCAATCTTGGTTCAGCCGTAAGGAAAGATAAGAAGCCAAAGATGGCATTTCCAGATAGGGTTCAGCCAGTTAAAAGGGATAATATGCCAGTTTGTCAGCAGTGCGGGATGTAACATAGAGGTAAAGAATGTTGGCGGGCCGCTGGAAAATATTTTTCATGTGGTGAGACTGGGCATATGATAAGAGATTGTCCAAAAAGACCAAGGCAAGAGCAGCAACCACAACAGCAGCGGAGGGTTCAAGCCATAGTTTATGCATTAACAAAGGAAGATATCTGGGATGCCAATGCAATAGCTGAAGGTATTGTTCTTATCGATGATATGCATGCTAGAGTTTTATTTGATCCGGGTGCTACACATTCCTTTATTTCCTTGAGATTTGCTGAATTATTGAAAGATAAATAACTTGTGAACACTGATGAGATGTCCATTAACACACCAACTGGGGAGATAGCTAGAATGACTTCTGTTATTCCTAGCACTGATGTAGTGATTCAGGGGAGGATTATGCCAGCATGTGTGTATCTGCTAGAAATGACTGATTTTGATGTCATCTTGGGAATGGATTGGTTAGATAGAAATTTTTCCCTTCTAGACTTTCATGGAAAGAAAGTTATTTTTCAGAAACCTGGGGAGCAGATATTTCACTACCAATGTCCAAGGCACCGTTCTAGTAAAACACTAGTTTCGGCCTTTAAGGCGTTGAAATGGCTCAGAAGTGGGTGTCAAGGTTTTTTGGCTAGTGTAATGGTTATTCCTTCTAATGAAAATAAGAAAACCACCTCAGATATTGATGTTGTCAGAGAATTTCCATATGTATTCCCTGATTAACTTCTGGGTTTGCCACCACACCGAGAGGTGGAGTTCACTATTGAACTCTCACCGGGTACTTTACCTATTTCCATCCATCCCTACATAATGGCACCAGCTAAATTGGTAGAATTGAAAAAATAATTGCAAGAATTGCTAGATAAGGGATTTATTCGACCAAGTGTATCCGCTTGGGGTGCACCTGTTCTGTTTGTTAGAAAGAAAGATGGGTCGCTTAGACTGTACATTGACTATAAGAAGTTGAATCAAATGACCATTAAGAATAAGTACTCTTTGCCAAGAATTGATGAATTATTTGATCAACTACGAACCGTCACAGTGTTTTCAAAGATTGATCTCAGATCTGGATATCACCAATTAAGGATAAGGGAAGAAGATATTTCAAAAACTACTTTCAGAACACGATATGGGCATTATGAATTTTTGATTATGCCATTTGGGTTAACTAATGCACCAGCAACATTTATGGATTTGATGAACAGAGTTTTCTAACCATATCTGGATACATTTGTAGTAGTGTTTATTGATGATGTGTTAATCTATTCTTCTACTGTTGAAATTCATCAAGAACATTTGAGAAATGTGTTGGAAACTTTAAGGAAACATCAACTCTATGCAAAATTTAGTAAATGTGAATTTTGGTTGGACCAGGTTCAATTTTTAAGGCATATCATTTCTGGAGATGGAGTGTCTATTGATCTAGCTAAGGTTGAGGCAGTTTTGCATTGGGAAAGGCGGAAAAATGCCAGTGAGATTAGGAGCTTTTAAGGTTTAGCAGGTTACTATCGCAGGTTTATTAAAGGTTTTTCTTCTATTGCAGTTCCTATGACCAAATTGACTAGGAAAGGAGTTCCTTTTGAATGGTCAGATAAATGTGAAATGAGTTTTCAAAAATTAAAAATAAGGTTAAGTACAGCCCCAATGCTTACCTTACCTTGTGGGTCAGGAGGATTAGTGGTATATACAGATGCCTCTAGAAAATGACTAGGATCTATCCTAATGCAGAATGGCAAAGTAGTAGCTTATGCATCCAGACAGTTAAATGACCATGAGATGAATTATCCAACACATGATTTGGAATTGGCAGCAGTAGTACATGCTCTGAAAATTTGGCGACATTATTTGGTATGGTGAGCAATTTAAAGTATTTACAGACCATCAGAATTTAAAATATATTTTCCCTCACAAAGAGTTAAATTTAAGGTAGAAAAGGTGGATTAAATTTTGAAGGATTATGATTTCACATTGCATTACCACCTAGGAAAAATAAATGTGGTAGAAGATGCACTCAGTAGGAAGAGATATCTACAGCTATTCGGTACGTATTGAGCAAATTTTTAAACTGCGAGGATGAAATTTATTTAAGAGAGAGAGATTTGTAAAATCCCAATCCGTCCGAAACCTAAATTTTTTTAAATATTTTATATTTAGAGCCTATATAAATTTTAGGTTCTCTAAACTAAAGCTCAATACTACGAACGGTATAATGAATACGAGTTTAACGAATGTTATTAAACAAATTAAGTAAGATATCTTACGTTGTTAATAAGTAACTTTTCGTAAGAATGTCAGAATGAGGTCAATATTGGACCCCTTAGAAATAGAACTCAAAGATCTACAAGTTTTATGTTGAGTATATTTTTAAATTTTGACGTTTGGTAGGTCAAAAATAAGATAGAGTGAACTAATTCTTAGAAATCATGTTATTGTTAGCTTTTTAGAGGTTTTCATATAAAATACAAAACAAAACGAACAAAAATAATAACAAAACCTAAAATATCTTCCCCCCACCCACGTGTCTCTCCCCCTCTCAAACCCACCCTCCCCCACTTAAGCCACCCCCCACATAAACCACCCCCCACGTAACACCCCCCCTCCCCCTTCATCTTATCCTCCCCGCCCCCCTTCCTATATAAACACCCTCTCCCCCCCTCTTTCATCCAACACATCTCCTCTCCCCCACCTCTCTCCATCCTTCTCTCCCCCCCACGTAACACACACCCTCTCTCTCTCTCACTCACTCACTCTCTCTCTCCCTCTCTCATACACACGTTCTCTCACCTCTCTCTCTCTCTTTTTATTTTCTTTCATTTCTCTCTCCACTCTCTCTCATCTCTCTACTTTCTCTCTAATCTCATTCTATTTTCTCTCTCTAATTTCTCTCTCTACTTTCTCTTTCTATTTTCTCTCTATCTAATTTCTTGCTCTACTTTCTCTCTCTATTCTCTCTCTACTTTTCTCTATTTTCTCTCGCTACTTTCTCTCTTTACTTTCCCTCTCTAGTTTCTCTCTCTACTTTCTCTCTAATTTCTCTCTCTACTCTCTCCACTTTCTCTCTCTAATTTCTCTCTCTCCACTTTCTCTCTCTAGTTTCTCTCTACTCTCTTTAGTTTCTCTCTCTACTTTCTCTCTCTACTTTCTTTCGCTACTCTCTCATCTCTCTTCTCACTATAAATAAACGGAGAAGAAAATACAACATCATAATAATATAAATATTTGATAAAAACTTGGACGGAGGGTTTGGAGCTTATTTGTACCATTTCACCCCTCTTTACGCATTTGGGACGAGAAAATTATCTTTTCCTACGCAAGGATTATTACGGGAGCTTGGGTGAGATACTAAATTTAATTCAGAAGTCCACCCTAAAGGTAGGCACATGATAAACCGAGTGCATGTTATTTGTTATTTATGTTTCTTTGATTTGATTTTATTTGAAATGTAATCATTCAAATTTTAGTCATTAATTTATTTAACCCGATGATCTATGCTTATATCGGTTATTTATTTAGTTATCATTCTGTAAAAATATCACTTTCTCTCTAATCTCTTTCTATTTTCTCTCTCTACTCTCTCTCTCTAATCTCTTCGAATTTTATATACCAATAATTTATTTAGTTAATAAATTTGACCCACTACCCTATGATTAAAATCTAATTCATGATATGAAAATATAATTCAGTTATTTTGTAAAGTTCAATGGCAAGTTTTAAGTATTGAGATGACTATGTAATAAAAATAATAATAAGAATAAAATTTTTGATTAAGCATATGGACTGTGTCACTTTAAGGAGGTGTGGAGCGATAAATCGTAGTTAACTTCTGCTACGTGATTAGGCTCATTTCCGAGGATAAACGGACTTCTGAAAAATTCGGAACCTAAAATAAGAAAATTATCTGGGGAATGGTGGAGTATTAACTCCCGATCCTGCGTGGTTGATCAAAGCCGACAGGCTCCAGCGTTTAGACCATTTGTCTTTATGTCGACGTGTAGATGCCTAGGTATGTGTTTGCTACTGCTTCTAGTGACGGGATGCATGTCCAATTTATGCTGCCAAACATATGCTTATCTAATATGAAGTTCAGATTTGATATATGACTCTGATATGATCTGAAAATAAGTTCATCTGTATAAGCTTTGATTTAGCTAAGATATATACCATGTCATATACATATAAGTCAGATAAGATTTGTTATACTCATTTTCTTATAAATATGAAAAATTATTCGGTTCTATTATCTATTTCTTTCGCATTCATAGTATATGTACAATGCAGTGAAATTTTGATTAGCTTTATATATATCATGGATTTACACTGTTTAGTATATGATAAGCATGTGATTGGTTTTGATGCCTACTGAGTCTTTGGACTTACTTTCGTTGCCTAACCATTTCAGGAAATTGACAAGCGTGCACTTTTACTCCGATGGGTAATCAATCAGAGGGTGATCCCGGGCGTAGTTTGGATTTCTGCTACCTATAATAAGTGGATTTAGTTTTCTTTTGAATAATGAATGTAAATATGACTTTTGAGTCGAGCTACGTAATACTCTGCATATGATGTATATTATGAGTGTTTATCGTATGGATATGGTGTAGTTATGTCTTTTGGAATATGTGATGGTTTGGTCTTTAACGCCTTGCAAATATCTCGGCCCACAACACTTCCGTACATCCGTTGTAACGTCCCCGGACACGATACGGGATCGCGGGAAGGGGGCGCCACAAAAATCAAGCGTAAACATCCATTGTTTACTATCTTTGCAACTTGCTTTGATCGGATTATTGATTGTTTTAATGTTTCACTTTGATAATCAAACCAACATGCCTAATCACTTTTACAACTATGAGGATGATCAACCTAGCACATCATATGATCATCAAGTTTATAATTCTCCTCATAATTTTCATAAGGGGTTCAATCCTCATTCTCATGGTTTTGCCCACCCCATGGGTAATTCTCAATCTTATAGTCTCTCGCATCAACCGCGAGTCACTACTCCCCCGGAATCATCTCCTCCATGCAACGGGAAGGTCGATCTCCCAAGATTTGCATCTCACCACCCAACAAATCCAAGCCCTTAAGGCCATCGTTGGGGGCATCGGTTCTTCTTCTCATCCTCCTTCCACTCCTTCTCGGGTGGCCCATCACCCACCTCCTTCTACTCATATTCCCTCTCGGGTGGCCCATCACCCGCCTTCTTTCACTCATCCTCCCCCTTGGGTGGCCCATCACCCGCCTCCCTCTATTCACCCTCCTCCACGGCCCCAAGGCCCATGTATTTCTTGTACCCCGATCCAACCGGGTCCTTTTATGGGTCAGCCCATTAACCCTCCACGACCTTCATGTCAAACTACCCCTTCGAGGTCCCAACCCTCCGTTTCGCAAGTTACTCCCCTCCAACAAGTTTTTATTGACAAAATCGCTAACATGGAGGAACAGTTGAAGAGGGTCTCAAGCGCACGGCCTCCTCCTCCTTCTCAAGTTAATCCCCTTCACTCTTTCATGGATGAAATCACTAAAATGGAGAAAGATTGGAAGGCGAGAAGAGATGATAATGGCATCATGAATGCACGTGAGCAAGTTAGATCGGAAAGCTTTAAAGATCGAGTGAATGTTGTCCACCCACACCCATTCATCACGCTCCTTCATATGGTCCACCGCCTCCACATTCATATTCACAAAACCCTCAATACTCACAAAATCCTCCACCTTATCATATTACTTCATCCACCCATACGCCTCCACCACGGCATTCACTTGGATCCAATTATGAAGAATTTGAGCCAGGTTACGAAGAGTTGGGGACGGCACGTGATGAAAGTGATGAAGATTTTGAAGATATTCCTACTCCGAGTTTCCTTCGCTTCCCTCCTCCGCCTCTACCGCAAGAACCCCCTGCTCAGGATGACGCCACCATCCCTACCCCTATTTATGAAACCATTTGGTGCTACGATGATGGGTCAATACTCCAACCACCCACATCAATGCACTATGAATCTTCCCCTTCCCTTAAAACCTCTCCCCCCACTAACATCAGACGCTTCCTACGTACCAAACCATCTACTATTACCCCTCCAACTACACAGTCAACATCCATGCCATCGGCCTCCCCTGAGCCTTCCACCACTTCTCCTCTTTCCCAACCAATTAACCCTCCATCGGCGCCACCTCAAACTTCCATTATTCCTATTACCGCTTTTCCACTTAACCATTCGCCTAAATCTATGGCCGAACCTGAGCAGGGTCCACTTGTTTTTGCACTCGAGCCAACCCCGTCTGCTTCCGAGCAAGGGGAGAAGCTCGACGTGTTCGAACCTCCACCTACCCTTCCTCTAATATCTTTCATCAAACCTCCATCACCCATTGCGCCTACCGTCTCCATCTCACCTCCTTCTACCTCCCTTGGAGTAGGTGTGTTTCTACAAGTGCATGTGCAAAAGAGGATATCCAAGAGTCGGGCAAGAAGAATTTGGTCGCAGCTATCCCTTCTCAAATTCAAGACTTTATTTGCCGGATGCCGATCCGTGTTCTTGTGCCGAGTATTTTTAAAAGGTCTCCACCGATGCTCACCAAGGAAAGATGTCAAGAGTTGATGCCATGTCGACCCAAGACAAAGATTATCAAGATTACCTTGCTCATTGAGAAGGACATTTTTGAAGCTCTCATTACCCCTTGTTCCATTATAGTGTAAGTTCCTTATCAAGAGAAGGGGTCCTCCTCAAACATTATAATGACACATTCCATTGCTAAGGAGGTGATGAAGTCTATGCTCGAGGGCAGGGCAGGGCATCCCTTGTTTGAAGCCTTCAATACCAAGCTTATTCCTTCTTCGCTTCCATGCAAGGGGCTAGTGTCCGTGTTACCAAATACTTTTTACGAAAATATTCCGAGAGCCCTGGACATTATGAAGCTTCCAATGTCTAAATTCCGGCTCCCTCACATTGATACTCCTCGCCTTTCAAGGGAGTTACATTTAAAGAATCCAAAGCAGTTTCATGCCAAGGTTCCCACGTTGTAAGAGGAGCTCCAGAAATTTCATGATTATATGCCAAGGGAGTTACTGTTCACTTTGAATTATACAATTGTTAACATTTCATCAAATGAGAGCCTATGTACATTAATTCCATTCATTGAGCCGTCTGGCCGAGCACATTATTTGCCATGGAGGGGCGGGCATCCTCATGCTAAGGGGCCTTCCATTGACCCATTCACCTTCTATTCCATTCCATCAACTAATTTCTCCTTATGGGCCACTCATGGGGTGAGAAGGAGGATCCCCTTCTTGCATCTCTTGCATTCATTGCATTTCATTCATTTGCATTTACCCTTCTTTCTCGGGTTTCCGAACCCGTATCTTCCCCGTCTTCCGGAACCTCCAGACCCTTCCCGAACTACTTCCAATTCACCTTTCTCACCGAAATTTCCAGATTCTCCATCTCTTCTGCCGGGGCATCGCGTCCCTCCATATTTTATACCTCCGGACTCCTCGACTCATTCTCCTAGTTTCCTAGGGCATTATGCCCCTTCTTATTCTTTCCTTCCGGAACCTCCGGATCCTCCTCATTTCATTTCTTCTGATTCACCTTTGTCTCCGAAATTTTCAGATTCTCTATCTCTTTCCCTGGGGCATCGCGTCCCTCGGCATTTTCTTCCTCCGGAACCTCCGGATTCATCATTTCATTCCCCTATCCCTCCTGGGCATCACGTCCCTTTTTATTCTCTCCTTCCGGAACCTCCGGATTTCCCTTTAGGGCATCAGGTCCCTTCTCATTTCCTTTCGAAGCCTCCGGACCTTCTTTTCTTCCGATTCATCCTTTTACTCTTCTAGGATATCGCATCCTTTGTTCTTTTCCTCCTTTTGAATTACCTTCTCCCATGGCATCACGTCCCTCGCCATTTTCTTCCTCCGGAACCTCTGGATTCTTCCCCGTATGATTCTCATCCTTTGCCCCCGAACCCTCCGGATCCTCCTCTTTCCCTTTATCAATTCCTTCTCCTAATTCCACCTGATCCCGGGTCCGACCCGATTTCTTCTACATCAACTGCTTTGGGCATCTGCCCATTCTCCGACTATTTTTGAGGCTTTAGTCCTCACTCCTCTCCTTGATTTTCCTTTTCCTTCTGTAGACCATTAATGTGATCAAGGTCTGTACACCTTAGTGAGGGAGTTCTAGCCCTTACCCCTTTTCCCTTTTCTCCTTATTCGTCTGAGTTTGGTCTCGGCACCGCTCATTCGTGTTAAGCCACTTCTAATCCTTACTTCTTATTCTTTTATCTACCAAATGAGGACAACAAATCCCATGTTAATCAAGATCGCCATCGGCAGCTGCTTCTACAACCAAGGTCGTAAGGTAACTCATTTGTGTAAGTATGCATTTTTACCTTATTCATCTCTATGTACGTTTTTTAAAACGAAGTGCTTCTTAACATGATTAATAGTGGTAGTCTAAGTCTAGTCCTAGGTCTTTATTTAAGTCAATAAAATAGTCTTTAGGCTTGCTAATGCAGCACCTTTGGTTATGAGAACCCCACGCTGGGAGTTCGACATTCCCTCCTCGCACATTAAGGGTAACCCTTAGCTAGGCATCGCACACACTTCACGGCGTCCTTAGCTGTCTCCCTTGATAAAACATCATTGCTACTTAGGCCATGCTCGAGGGCGCGAAGTCTTTTTCTCTTCTATACTCGGTCGAAATATGAGGGCAGAGATAGTCTGGGCAAAACAACCAACATAAACACACCCCGACAAGAGGAAGTCTCAAATAAGGGCAGTCTATTAAGACCTTATTCTCAATTTCAAGTCTAATTTCAATATCTATCAAGTCCAAAGGACAAAAAGAACAAAATGATGATCAATAAAAAAATGAATGATGAAAGCAAAAATCAAAGATAATGGCATGGCAAGAGGGCAGTACAGTTTTCCCGCGGGACGTTATGAACTCGGTCGTATGCGTGCCTAAGTAAGAATTAAGGTTCGATGATATGACAGAAAGCTCCGGCGTAACAGACTAAATTTCTATGGGTTGTGCTATGGAAAGAAGTTAAACCCGACATTTTCTTAACTCATACAGGCTTATCCCCAATTTTCTTCTCTTCTCCCTCCAAGACTGAGTGTTTCTCAGGTATGGCCTTAGTAGGGGCACCGCTAGCTAAAGGCAGCCGGCTATAGGGCGTCACCTTTAATGCACGCCCCACTTTGGGCGATTCTTAGCAAGAGGGGAAGGAACAAGGACCCCCTAGCCAGTGGTTTGAACACCCTTGTTGCTGCAATTAGTAATGCCTAAACCAAAATTTTTTAAAAATGAATATTTTTAAAATTCAAAAAAATCAAATATTTCTAAAATCTAAAAAAATGAATATTTTCAAAATCCAAAAAAATGAATATTTCTAAAATCTAAAAAAATGCATTGTATTTTCACTAACTACTTGTCCAGATGGTGTTTTACTGGGATAATTTTTTTGCAAGAAGGACCAAGAACACGGGAAGAGTTCTCTCCTTTCACTTACATCAAATCCTTTGATTCTTCCCTATGTTCTCAACATCATTATCTTCATGATTTGCCGCTCTAGGCATCATCGGTTATCATCTCCAAATCTTTCTAAGTAACTCCTACTGACTTCACCTGATTCTTCCTGCCACTCTGGGCATCACTTTGCTCCTTCAAGAACAAATCTTATGATCAGCCAAGTTCGTCATCCTCGTGATTTAACAACAACAAACAATGATTCCATGTTGCTTTGCATGTTTGAATGCTCTAATTCTTTGATATATTTTCACGCTATGCGTTGATTGCTCTAATTCTTTGATGCTTTTCCATGTTATGCTATCATGATGCTATGCTATTCATGATGGTATCTGTAATGCCCCGGATTTTTGGGATATTTTTTGGATCATTTTCGTTGGTCTCGGGGTGTGTTTTGTGCTCTACACGTGTTTTTCCCTGATATGCCTTCGGAACCTTGTGCAGGGTGAACCGTTGCGTTCTCCGACTCCCAGACGTGACCAGCGCATTGTGCTCTTCTCGAGGATCGTGGAGGTAATTTTTTGTATTTTTCTGAATTTCTAAAATTTTTGAGTTTTTCTATATATACTAACCTCCTTTTCTCTCTCTCCCCATCTCTCATTTCTCACCCTCTCCCTCTCTCTCTTCTCCCACACTCTCCTCTCACTCTCTCCTCTCCGGCGGCCAATGGACCGAGGCGGGGGCGAGGCAGGGCGACGCGGGCGAGGAGGACGGCAGGGATGGGTCGAGGATTGAGGCGTGGAGATGCGTGGAAGCTCGGTGGCGCGATGGCGAGCCGGTGGAGCTTTAACGGCGATTTCTTCGCGGATCGGCGTCCTCGGGGCGCGGAATCTTCGGTGGAGGTAGGGAGATGGACCCCAAGCTCGTGTACTTCATTTCTCACGAGTTTTGTAGGCCGTGGTAAGCCGAGCGAGTTTATTTGGACGTTTTTGGGAAAAACCATGTTTTTGGGGTGTGAGCCGGATCTCCCGTTTCGTGAGGTTTTCGACCGATCTAAGGGCATAGATGCATGCTAGGAGGCTTGGGGATGGATTCCCCCTTATTTCCCCATCACCCGGGGGTGATTGGGGTATGGATCGATTTTTGGGGCGTTTCCCACCATTTTGGGTTCGGGACGCCTTAGCGGTCATTCCAGAGACCGCTAAGGGCGCCCAGCGGACCAAGGGTAGACTACTAGGGGTCTCCCTGTGTCGGTTCAAAGCTGGCGATCACGCGATAGACCGTCAGGGTCCTTGGCGGTCCAGGGTTAGACCGTAAAGACCGCTTGAGTTTCGTGTGTTCCGAGGGTTTAACGGTCCAGAGGTAGCCCGCTAGCCAATGCCTCGCGGTCCAAGGGTGGACCGCTAGGGCTCCGTGATTTCAGTATGTAGCGGTCCAGTGGTAGATCGCTAGCCTTTCCTTGGTAGTCCAAGGGTAGACCGCTAGGCCTCGTGGCGGTTTAGGGTTAGACCGCTAGGCGATTCTTCGTGTTCACCGTGTCCGTTTTGTGTGTGTTGGTCTCCGGTCGACTCGGTTATGACCCAGCGGTTGACCCTTGGCCTCGTGAATATCCTGGACACCGTGGAACCTGTGTTCGTGCTTTTGGAGGTGTCCGGAGGTATCGTGTTACCGTAGTTTCTGACCTAGGCATAGGGCATATTGACGGCGTGGAGCTGTCACTGTACGACAGTCTTGACCCGAGTCTTGTGACTCAAAGGCCGTTGGATTTAGTAGGTCTAGTGGGTTGTCCAGAGTTTGGTGGTGTCGTGCCACTTGTTACTCCGTGTTACTCGCAATGGATGCGTGCGTGGGTTTCAGTGTCCATGTTCTGTGAGCCCCCACTAGTCGTAGCCTTCTTACGGCACGCGTGTGTTGACCCACCCGGGAGTGGTGGAGCGGCGTACCCGAGAGAGACGGTTTTTAGGATGGTTACCGCAGGGCCCCGACGCGCAGCCTGAGTCCGGGCTTCGGGGGAAGAACCAGCTAGAGGACGGACCTAGGGCGTATGGTCTGTGTGTGCACACTTGGCTGAGGGCGTCGGGCACGCGCTGGCAAGCGCGACCTCAGTTAGTCCTTGTTTTGTGTTCCTGGTTACAGTACAGTGTCTCAGTCTCCGCCTAGGGCGTGATAGGGAGACACCTGAGGCTGCGGACTTAGTCGTTAGTGGATGCATCCGGCCTTACTTCTGGTGGGCAGTACTCCCGTCACGAGACATGAGTTGTCATGTCCCGGGTTTCCGTTACCCGTCTGCAAGACGGGGCTTCGTGTGTTGTTTCGGGAGCGTTCCCGTAGTCGAGGTCTGGGGGTTTCCGGTGAGCGTCACCGAGGGCTTTTCCTTATACAGCGTTGAGTTCACGACAGCGAGGTCGTGACTGTGTTTCCAGACCGCGTGGTTTCGGCTTGGGCCCTGCTGTGAGGGCAGGTCTCCACGATTGAGACGTCATGGCGTTTTCTACTAGCGTGGCTAGGGCGGTTCGTGTCTGGTGGTCCCCCGACTGTGGGATCGGGGCGTTGGGTTCGTGGCTTGGTCGTTCCCCGACGGGGTGACTGGGTCGGGTTTTTCGATACAGTAGGAGTAGCTGTAGAGCAGAGATTTTACTGGCCACCATGTTTACTGTTCCTGCTGTTACTGTTGTTCTTGTTGCTACTGCTTTCCGTTACCGTCGTTGTTCTCGGTTGGGGTTCCGCGGGATCCCTACTGAGCTAGTGACAGGAGGCTCACCCATGCGTTTCAGGTGCGGCGGTTCTTCCTCGGGGTTCGAGGGCGTTGCGTGCAGGTTCTTAGTTGCTAGCTCGTCGGGCCGAGTGTCCACTCGGCGTTTGGTACGTTTTCTACCTTAGACTATACTTTCTGTTGGACTGGACTCTGTTGTAGTTGTTTATTTATTTCTGTTAATTGTTGAATTGTCCTGCTTTATTTCTTATTTCCTTGTATCTCTACACTCCTTTTTAGCCCTTCCGAGCCCCGGCTCGTGGGCGGCAGGCCAGGATTCGAATGGTATCGGGTTCCTTTCTGGTATCCGGATCTTGGGTCGTCACAATTGGTATCAAGCATGGTTGTGGACATACATGGGAATTCGAGATATTGCAGTGATCAGAGTCCGTAAGGCCCAGTACAGTCGGCAGCTGGCATAGGGTTTTGTGTTTGTTTTCCGCATGGTTTCTCGCGTGAGAGCTTGTGCGCACTGCGTTGGTGCTATGAAGGCGGTTGTCATTTTTCGTCAGTGTGCCGGAGTGGGGTCTAAGGATCGAGGTCGAGAGCTTTCTCCCTCATCAGTGGTGGAGCCGGTTGTGCAGCGTTGGGCAAAGGTTGCCGGTAGGCGTGGATCTGCGGTGCGGCGTTCGAGGAATCTGCAGCGAGGTCAGGTGGCTGGCGAGGATTGGTCGTGGTTAAGTGGCCGTGAGCATGCTCTGAGGGAGCTGCTATTATGTCTGGCCACTCCAGCTTGAGGATTATCTAGCCCCTGAGGTGTTAAGGCTGTGGTTTGAAGTGGTTGAGCGGGTGTTCTGATCGAGAGGTGCGCTCGGGTGAGCAGAGGATCTTCTCAGTGAGCTACTGATTATCGAGCCTGATGTTCTTGTCGTACTCTGTGGCGTCAGAAATGATGTGTCGATCTCGATTATTTTGCGGATTTTGAGGCAGGATTGGGCGCAGGTATCCCAGTAAGTTTTTGCTCCTGCGTTTGTACGTGTGAATGGGTTGTGGTAACCCTGGATTCAGTTCGAGATTGTGTGGCAGTGGCTTGGTTTCTGGCCCAGATCGTGGAATTTGGGGCCGTTGTGCACTGTCTTGGATGCGCCGTGTGTGACGGCAGGTAGGGTTGTGAAGGTTTCGCGATGGTTTCGGGACTCAAGGATGAGCGTTGGTGGTTGCTGAGTATGGCTCGTGATTGCGGCTCTTGGGGTGGTGTGTTGCAGTTCGAGGAATTGCGGCGGTGGTGCATCGAGAGATGCTATGATCGTGGTCTGATGTGACACTCGCTAAGTGTGTCGGAGGCACTGACCTGACGAGGTAATGGTTTTCTCGGTGCTGGAAGGTGTTGTTCCCAGCGTACGCGAGGTTCAAGGTCAGGTTGAGCGTGATGTTTTCCGTTGGTCAGAGGTGTGTTGGTTTCTCCTTTGGTTGGAGAGATTGTGTTTGGCTAAGGTTCATCGTCTTGCGTTGTGTGTCCGGATTGGTTGGCCTTCGTGTGCCATGAGGTCCGTGCGAGACACGTCCTGTGTTTTGTCAAGGTGGTTGTCTGCGAGAAGTGTTGCTCGTTCCCTGATGCGTAAAGGTATTGGCGCTATTCCGGAAGGATGTGTGCTGCTTGGGCGGTGTTCGTGAGAATCTGCGGTTGGTGTTGTGGTTCCCGATGTGTTGAAGATCGGAGCCTGCGGAGTTGTAGAGGATTGTCAGGATGGTGGATCCCGAGTCATTGTGGTTGGCTGTGCGCGTGGATCAGAGTGCGAGGATCGTAGCGTTGGCTGCTACGGGTGGATTTCTGAGGATTTGTGTAAGGCGTTGGAGGATTGGTTCCTTGATATGCGTTGCCTCCGGTTGTGTGAGACGTGTTGTTGCTGTGCCATTGTTCGAGGTGTTATGGTTCGTGGCACTGGCAGGATGGAGAGTTGGGGAAATATGTTGGCAAGTGTGCCGCATGAGTACCTTGTTCCTGTGATGGAAGCCGTGTCAGGCGTCGGGGTGACCCGGATGGGGTTGTTGAGGATGTCGCCTGACGGAGGTCGAGGACGTGTTGGTCAGAGTCGGTGGCTTGGTGCCCGACTTGTGTTGGAAGTCGTGTCCTCGGATGAGATTATTTTTGGAGAAGTGATCTCTGGCAAATTATGGGTTCCAGTTGGCAACTGTGAGTGGCTGGTAAGCCTAACCGTGTGATCGACCACAGCAGCATCTGTTGGTTATATGGTCGTGTCGAATTGTGACGGTGAGATATAATCGACTGGGGACCCAGTGTGCATTGGTCGTAGAGGTTGGCGACCAGGTTGCCGTAATTTTGGATGGCACTTTCCTCCCCTAGAGATGTGTGCCATGAATTGTTCCGGTGGTGTCCTGTGGCTCTATGATGAGGGCGGAATCGGGATTGGCAGGTGTCCACTTGGATAAGTTGAGATAGGATTCGATGAGACAGGACAGAGGAGTGACGCCTGTGGTTGGAGGTCCTTGATGAGACGTTGACGTTGGATGGTGATCCCCGGTCTGTGACCAGCAAGAGAGGATTCCCCTGTAAGTCTGAGTCGAGTGACGTAAAGACCGAGGGGAGATATTGTCATGAGATTTCGCCGTACTCCCCTGATTGGGTAGTGTTGGCGTGAGGTTCGAGATCGGTTGTGGTGGTGGTCTATGTGAGAGTCAACGGATGGCCTATTGTGGGTTGGATCGTGCCTGCTGAGCGAGTCAAGGGTTTCCCGTTGGTGAGTGTCTAGTGACCGGTGGTTGGTCTTTCACAGACAGAAGATGCTGGTTGTTGGGGCTCGGGAATGGCGAGAGCCGTGTGCAAGCGAGGCCTTGGGTGGCCGATCGTGAGGTGTACCTTTTCCCTGATTGGATCTGGGATTTGTGAGAAGTTTGTCATCTGGCAGAGTTGGCCGTGTTGCTGAGGGCGTACGACTTGCCGGGTGTGAGCTGGTGGAAGCTCAGTGTTGGTTGTCCATGGTGCAAGGCGTGAGATCGGTCAGCTGGTTGTGGTGCTGGCGTTTGGTTGGTCCGCTGAGCATGGGCGTTGACCGGTGGTTGGTTTTCGTGTTGGATGAGGTGATGCCAGACTTGTACTCTTTTGCATATGCCTGCTCTGATGATCGATGTGCCTTGTCCGTGATCATTGTCTGGCCGTGTCCCTCAGGATCGTTGTTCTTGCGAATATCGAGATTTTCTGTGATGGGGCTCTGACAACGTTGTCAGTTGGTTAAGGTGTTCTTCCCCTGTGACTTGGTGCTAGTCTTGAATTTCAAGGATGCAATTTCTTTAAGGGGGAGGGCTGTAATGCCCTGGATTTTTTGGATATTTTTCGGATCATTTTCGTGGGTCCCGGGGTGTGTTTTGTGCTCTACACGTGTTTTTCCCTGATATGTCTTCGGAACCTTGTGCAGGGTGAACCATTGCGTTCTCCAACTCCGGGACGTGACCAGAGCATTGTGCTCTTCCTGAGGATCGCGGAGGTAATTTTTCATATTTTTCTAAATTTTTAAAAATTTTGGGTTTTTCTATATATACTAACATCCTTTTCTCTCTCTCCCCATCTCTCATTTCTCACCCTCTCCCTCTCTCTCTTCTCCCACACTCTCCTCTCACTCTCTCCTCTTCGGCGATCGACGGACCGAGGCGGGGGTGACGCGGGGCGACACGGGCGAGGAGGACGGCGGGGATGGGTCGAGGATCAAGGCGTGGAGGCGCGTGGAAGCTCGGTGGCGCGATAGCGAGCCGGTGGAGCTTTAACGGCGATTTCTTCGCGGATCGGCGTCCTCGGGGCGTGGAATCTTCGGTGGAGGTAGGGAGATGGACCCCCAGCTCGTGTACTCCATTTACCACGAGTTTTGTAGGTCGTGGTGAGCCGAGCGAGTTTATTTGGGCATTTTTGGGAAAAATCATGTTTTTGGGGTGTGAGCCGGATCTCCCGTTTCGTGAGGTTTTTGACCGATCTAATGGCATAGATGCATGCTAGGAGGCTTGGGGATGGATTCCCCCTTATTTCCCCATCACCCGGGGGTGATTGGGACGTGGATCGGATTTTTGGGATGTTTCCCGCCATTTCGAGTTCGGGACGCCTTAGCGGTCGTTCCAGAGACTGCTAAGGGCGCCCAGCAGACCAAGGGTAGACCGCTAGGGGTCTCCCTGTGTCGGTTCAAGGCTGGCTGTCACGCGATAGACCGCCAGGATCCTTGGCGGTCCAGGGTTAGGCCGCTAAGACCGCTTGAGTTTCGTGTGTTCCGAGGGTTTAGCGGTCAAGAGGTAGCCCGCTAGCCAGTGCCTCGCGGTCCAAGAGTAGACCGCTAGGGCTCCGTGATTTCAGTATGTAGCGGTCCAGTGGTAGACCGCTAGCCTTTCCTTGGCAGTCCAAGGGTAGACCGCTAGGCCTCGTAGCGGTTTAGGGTTAGACTGCTAGGCGATTCTTCGTGTTTGCCGTGTCCATTTTGTGTGTGTTGGTCTCCGGTCGACCCGGTTGTGACCCAACGGTTGACCTTTGGCCTCGTGAATATCCTGGACACCGTGGAACCTGTGTTCGTGCTTTTGGAGGTGTCCGGAGGTACCGTGTTACCGTAGTTTCTGACCTAGGCATAGGGCAGATTGACGGCGTGGAGTTGTCACTGTACGACGGTCTTGACTCGAGTCTTGTGACTCAAAGGCCGTTGGATTTAGTAGGTCTAATGGGCTGTCCAGAATCTGGTGGCGTCATGCCACCTGTTACTCCGTGTTACTCGCAATGGGTGCGTGCATGGGTTTCAGTGTCCACGTTCTGTGAGCCCCCACTAGTCGTAGCCTTCTTACGGCACGCGTGTGCTGACCCACCCGGGAGTGGTGGAGCGGCGTACCCGAGAGAGACGATTTTTAGGCTGGTTACCGCAGGGTCCCCACGCGCAGCCTGAGTCCGGGCTTCGAGGGAAGAACTAGCTAGAGGACGGACCTAGGGCGTATGGTCTGTGTGTGCACACTTGGCTGAGGGCGTCGGGCACGCGCTGGCAAGCGCGACCTCAGTTAGTCCTTGTTTTGTGTTCCTGGTTACAGTACGGTGTCTCAGTCTCCGCCTAGGGCATGGTAGGGAGACACCTGAGGCTGCGGACTCAGTCGTCAGTGGACGCATCTGGCCTTGCTTCTGGTAAGCGATACTCCCTTCACGAGACGTGAGTTGTCGTGTCCCGGGTTTTCATTACCCGTCTGCGAGATGGGGCTTTGTGTGTTGTTTCGGGAGCGTTCCCGTAGTCGAGGTCTGGGGGTTTCCGGTGAGCGTCACCGAGGGCTTTTCCCTAGACATCGTTGAGTTCACGACAGTGAGGTCGTGACTGTGTTTCCAGACCGCGTGGTTTCGGCTTGGGCCCTACTGTGAGGGCAGGTCTCCGCGACTGAGACGTCGTGGTGTTTTCCTAGTAGCGTGGCTAGGGCGGTTCGTGTCTGGTGGTCCCCCGACCGTGGGATCGGGGCGTTGGGTTCGTGGCTTGGTCGTTCCCCGACGGGGTGATTGGGTCATGTTTTTCGATACAGTAGGAGTAGCTGTAGAGCCGAGGTTTTACCGGCCACCGTGTTTACTATTCCTGCTGTTACTGTTGTTCTTGTAGCTACTGCTTTCCGTTACCGCCGTTGTTCTCGGTTGGGGTTCCGCGGGATCCCTACTGAGCCAGTGACAGGAGGCTCACCCCTGCGTTTCAGGTGTGACGGTTCTTCCTCGGGGTTTGAAGGCGTTGCGTGCAGGTTCTTAGTTGCCAGCTCGTCGGGCCGAGTGTCCACTCGGCGTTTGGTACGTTTTCTGCCTTAGACTGTACTTTCTGTTGGACTGGACTCTGTTGTAGTTGTTTATTTATTTTTGTTAATTATTGAATTGTCATGCTTTATTTTCTATTTCCTTGTACCTCCACACTCCTTTTTAGCCCTTCCGAGCCGGGCGGCAGGCTAGGATTCGAATGGTATCGGGTTCCTTTCCCGGTATCCGGATCTTGGGTCGTCACAGTATCTATGATGCTATGCTTAAATTGCTTAATTCATGCTATGATATTTCACGATATCTTGGCTAACAAATTTTGAGCGCAGGAAAAGAATCTCTTTGGTCCCACCATCTGGGCATCATCCAGGTCCCACGGTGACTGCATTTCTCAGTTCTTAGATCCCACATGCTTATTGCCTTCGCCATCTTCCTTGTATGCATTTTACTATATGTTATCTACACTATAAGATTATATCAAGGACCTTGTGGCTTTGATAAATCTGAAATTTGAGTTCTCCTTCATCAAAAATAATGATAATTTCATAAGAATCTTAGTCGCACGGATAGGCCGTTGAGCCGTCTAAGACTGGGGAGGATGGTTCCCTTTTACTCGATCGACTGATCAATCGGATCTGTCGACCGGTCCACACCAGCCTCGGTGCAGGTAGCAGGGTGCCTGTATCGATTGACCATTGTGCCTGGTTGGTTAACAGACCAGTGCACCGGTCGGTTGACCGATGCAGGTCGGTCGACCGACCATGGGTGTTGGAGTTGACTGGTTTGCTGTCTTAGTTGCCCTTTTGGGCCGTATCACGAGCCTTTTGCCCCGAGATTGATAATTAATGATTTTATGATTAAAATATACTTATAAATGGGTCGTCCCAAGCCGACGACATTTGGAATTGAGGTCGCCAAGGTGCGGTGACTCAGGGTTCTATTTTTGGGTGTATTTGGGTAAGAGGTTTCCTCGTGTGGGTAAGATAGGCCGATGTGAGTTGAGTAGGCTGTGTGTGTAAGTAAGCGGGTGAGTTGGCAACTCTATTCTGTGTTGGCTGTGCCTGTGAGGCTTGCCCCTTATTGAGACCCTAAAGCGTTGAGGAGTCCGCCTAGGGTGAGGGCTTTATGTGTTCTTCCCGTAAGATGGTTTCGAGCTGGTTACCGTGGGCCCCTGCGTGCGTAGTGCCGTGAGGACTCCACCTACGTTCCCAGAGCTAGTGCGTTGAGGACTCCACGTACTCTGGAGCCTGAGTCCAGGCTGGGGAAAAAAATCAGTCGTTAGGGTCTAGACGTTAATGAGTCCGTCTAGTGTGTGCACACGTGGTTGGGGGCTCAAACACCGTGTTGACGAACACGGACCCCAACTAGTCCACTTGTTCTGTAAAGATGCGTGCGTGGCTAAAGGGTAAACGCATATGGGCAGTGTGCGTGAGTTTCGTTGTGGCCGGTAGTGTTGTGATAGCCCTTCTAGCTCGTGGCCTTCTTTCTGGGTTGAGCCTAGGGTTTACTAACTTTGAGGCAGTGGTCCTCCCAAGGGTGGAGGTTGCGTTCCTGACCATGTGGTCTTTGTTGTGGCTCCATTAGTGAGGACGAGTCTTTACTATAGAGGCGTTATGAGGTTCTGCAGGCTAGTGCCCTCACAATAGTGAGGTCGTGATTTCCGACGGGTAGTCGTAGTTCCATTTTAAAGGATAGACCTTCCTCGGCATTAAGGCTGTGGTTTCTTCTCGACCTTGAGGGTCAAGGGTCTATAGAGTTAGCATGTGTGAGCCGCTCGGTAGGATAGTAATGTATGGTGGCATAAGGATTGCGGGTGGCAAATATGTTGTGTTTCATCCCCGCTGTTTACCCGCTATTGTTATTGTTGTTCTCATTATTGTTGTTATTATTGTTGTTACCGTTGTTGTTATTGTTGTAATTGCTATTACTAATGTTGTTTATCGTCGTTGCTTGTGGTGGGGATCCGCGGGACCCCTACTGAGCTGATGAGACGAGGCACACCCCTTCTTTTTCAGGTACGGTGTTTCTTCTCAGAGTTCGATGATCCAGAGCGGCATCTAGAGAGTTTAGTTGTCAGCATGCTTGAGTCGGTGTATGCCCCATAGGCTGTGTACTTTTCCTTCCTTTTTCACTATACCTTTTGGACATTGTACTCTAGACTGTAAACTGCTTAATTTGAAAAATTTCCCGCACTTTAATTTCTGTATTTATTCTAGATTTTGATGCATCTCTACGACACTAATTCACCCTTCCGAGTCCTATGACTCGTGGGTAGCGGGCCAGGATTCGGGTTGCACCAGTTTCTTTTCGGTACTCAGATTCTGAGTCTTCATAAATAAAGAATGTCTAAATTTTTGACATGAGATCTTTGATCCACCCCTCAATGTCTCGCAACATTAAGGGTCCAGTATGGTCGTAGGAGGATCACCCGAAAGTACTAGTGCACATGAGAGTTGAAATGACCAGATATGGTATTGCACCAAAGTACGTGCTTGCGTGATAAATCTATGACATTCTATTCTTACTTGAATTACATGACTTGAATACATGAGTGTACATGTGTGTACATGCGTGCTTGAATGGCCAATCACATGAATGTTCTGGTTACTTGCTAGTTCTTGCTGCTTGAATGTTCTAGTTACTTGCACTTGTTCCAGAGAATTATTTCCAATTACACATTGCTCCTGTTGTTGAACTATTTATTCCAGTCTACTATTCTTATCATCTTGAACTTTCTCTCAAACTCTGTTACTTGCTATACATTTCATCAAGCTTACATTCTTGTTGTTTCTCATTAGTACATTTAACCTTGTTAAAATGTTAATCACTTAAAGTTGTAGGCATAGAGATGTAATTCCTACCGAGCTCTAGCTCATCCAGTTTTTCTCAATATTTTTTTAGGTAGCTCGGATGAGGATCTTCAATCTGATGGGGAAGGGCGTGCGTGATCGTGGAGTGTTCCAGCCTTAGATGTCATGCCGTGTCCATCTTCTTAGTGTCATGAGAGGTTGTTAGTGATGTCATGAGATGTTACGAATAAGAGTGAATTTGTGTTAAGTAAGAATATTTGAAGTATGTTTCAGTTGAATTGTTAAGCTCGAGTTATGTTTTAGTTATTGATGTAATCCTCAAACAATTATCATTTGTTCTTCAATAAAGTTTTGTTATCTTGTGTCTCAATTGTGTTCCCTTTATGGTTGTGCTCTATTTAGCTATTATCGTGCTCTGAACGACATGAGTGAATAACGGTTGCGTTCCGATTTTCCGTATCGGGGCATCACACATACACACACACTCACACTAACACACACTATGGGCATTTTAGGAAAGGTGAACGCCAAGGTTTTCGATGACATATAACTGGCACACTAAGGAGATGCAAGCAAATACAAATGTAGGATGAATTTTTGCACAATTAATGATTTAAGAGAAGAATGTATGCTGAATAGATCTACTACATAAGCCATTTTATTGCTACAATAGTTAGTAAAGAAGTATAGAGAGATGAGAAAAGATTTATATATAACTTTTCTTGATTTGGAGAAGGTGTATGATAGGGTGCCGAGAGAGCTGATTTGATTAGGAAAGAAAGGTGTTTCTCGAGGAAATGCTGACTTGATTTAGGATATGTATAAATGCGCTATTACTATAGTGAGAACTATTATTGGAGAGACTTGTAAAATTCTTGTGACTATAGATTTGTATCAAGATTCTGCATTAAGTCTATACCTTTTTACCTTAGTTATGAATGAAGTAACAAAATAATTACATGATGATATCCTTTAGTTGTATGCTATTTGCATATGATATTATTTTAATTGATGAAAGTGTTGATGGTTTAAATGCTAAATTAGAATGTTGGAGGGATGCCTTGGAGTCTAAAAGTTTTAGAATTAGTAGAAGTAAGTCATAGTTTATATACTATAATTATAGCAATGAAAGAGTGACACTGAAAGACATAGTTTTAATTGATAAACAAGGCATATCTAAAGGTAGTAGTTTTCGATACTTATGGTCTATTATTCAAGAGAATGGAGAGATTTACAATGATGTTGCACACATGATTAAGACAAACTAACAAAATAGAGAAGAGCATCAGGAGTCTTTTGTGATCATCATATACCTGTGAAACTTAAGGGAAAGTTTTATAGGTGGCTGTGAAACCTACTTTATTATATCGTACAGAGTGTTAGGCAATAAAAAAGGAACACATTCACAAAATGTGTGTGACAGAGATGAGGATGTTGAGATGGATGTGTGGTAAAACTAAGAAAGATAAGATTAGAAATGAACGCATCCGAAAGGATCTGCGTGTAACTCCAATTGATGGTAAAATGAGAAAAAATAGGCTTAGATGATTTGGATATGTGCACCGCCGTCCAAACTCAACGCTAGTTAAAGATGTGACTAAATAATAGTGGATGTTAGTAAAAGATCTCGTGGAAGGCCTACAATGAGATGGTGTGATGTTATTAGAAGCGACGCTAGTTTCTTAGGTCTAAATATGAATATAACACTTGATAGAATTCTTTAGTGGAGCATGATTTATGTAGTCGACTCCAAATAATGCGATAATAATCTGACGATGATGACCAAGATATGTAAAAAAAAACCCATGAAGGTTATGTGACTTGGACTCACTTACTAGATACATCTAAATAATGAAGACATAAAATTTGACATAATAGTTTGCTTTTAAACCATGGCAATTTCACTTCTTGAGATTTTCATGGCATTTATTATGATTCACGAGATAGTGAATGGCAGAGTGACGAGGGTGAGGCTACAACTCAATAAAATAAGGACATCTTTTTTTATGAGAGAGTTTTTAAATTCAAATGCCATCTGTAGAATTTATACAATATGAAGAATTTACTCTCCATGTTCATGGGGTCCGCACCCAAAAGTACTCCCTAAAAATAGGAGAGCAGTTTGCCTTACGTGAATGGTTGCCTCCCATCTTACCTACAAGATTTAATAGAATGAAGCATTACAACACATTTTTATTGGTCCATGTGGCTGAAAAGA
Source organism: Amorphophallus konjac (assembly GCA_022559845.1). Taxonomy (NCBI): domain Eukaryota; kingdom Viridiplantae; phylum Streptophyta; class Magnoliopsida; order Alismatales; family Araceae; genus Amorphophallus; species Amorphophallus konjac. The sequence continues at coordinate 420,458,099 of CM040120.1, read as the reverse complement.
TGCTGCGTGACTTAATGTCCTGATCACACATATCTCAAGTTGCACCGTTTCAATGCGCTTCTCACGTAGATATGATGGGTGAAAAATATTATAGATGGGTGACATATAAAACATATGAAAAGTATTATAGATGGGTAAAATATAAAGCATAATAGTGAAAAAATAGTCAATAGACTATTTTCACTCTTACGGATTATTTTCACTCTTATGAGTTTATGGATTATTTTTCACTGTTATGGATGATTTAAATTATTTTTTACTCTTATGATCTATTTTTCCCTCTTATGAGTTTATAGAATATTTTCACTTTTACATATTATTTTTTAACTTCATAGATTATTTTCACTCTTATAAACTATATCTCACTAATGTATAATATTTTTCATTTCATATGAATTTTACATAAATACACGAGTTTACGTGTATCGTGCATCGAGTTGCTTGGGGTCAACGCATTTAATATGCACGACTTAATTCCAACCACATGAACCAATCAAAATACGGTGAGTGTGCAACAAGTCGTTATCTAGATTCATATGTTTTTTTTAAAAAATCTTCATTTTGAAGGATCGTTAATGAGATTTTTTTTTGAAAACTATCCTTGAATCTAAATGTGAGATGGGAGATGTATGTTTGAACCATGGTTCGTCAACTCGATCTGACTCGAGTCAATTTGGGCGTATCATACTGTATCTGAAAAAACTCGATACGTTGCGGATCACCCCTAAGATTGGTCGAGTTCGATCGAGTCATAGTGAGAGAGAGTGTGTCACGCCCCGATGCGGAATATCGGGACTGGCAGTAGAAACAATTAATAATAATATGTTGATTTACAGACATACAATGCTAAAGCTTAAGATCAACACAACACCAAGAACAGAAATAATCTCCATAACTAAATAACATTTAAAAGATTCATGTTCCAATCACATAAACCCTCTAAAACAAACTTCCAACATAACATCGTTACATTAGCTGACTTCGTAATTACAACTCTTTCAAAACACACACTCTAAAACATAGCTAGACACAAACGACTATGACTGGCTCCACACGGCTTCCAACTGGTTTGCTCCATGGCCATCACTCTTGCCCATCCCCATCGGTTTGCGAATCCTCACCTGAGTTAACTGAAAAAAGGGGAAAACAACAGGGTGAACAAACGCTCAGTAGATAATAACCAGCAAGTTTAAGTAATTAACCAATTAATTGTATTTATAAGTGCGAAAAGAAAAGAGCGAAATGAAATGACGATAAGACAAGTAACATAAGTGCGAGATCATGAACATAACGTAACTAGAAACTGGCCAACAAGCAAGAATTAACCAAGTCAAGAAAGATTCAAGTAAGAGATTATGTCATAGACATCACGCTAGTCATGCACTCGGTGCAATGTCTCATCATGTCATTCAAACTCCTCGGGACACAAGTATTTTTCGGGCGCTCCTCCCAGGACCAGACCGGGCCCTTATGATGTGTTGGCATTGATTTAATGGATCCGAGATCCCAAGTTATGTCTAGACATTAATCAAGTTAAATGGCCAATAATGTCAAGGTATAACTTATCTCGAAAAATCAAAGGATAAGTCGAAGAGATACTTTGACCAGAAAGTTCAAATTATCAAGAACCGACAGGTCCTTGTATTCAAACACAAACAACCACAGAAATCATTTTCTAGATGATACACGGTCCAAACTGGGCCGCTCAAGATATGCACGGTCACAGATGAGTCGTACTAGAAAGAACTGGGCTGAGGATCAGCCTCAACGAAGTCAAGGATAAACGGACCATCATAGGCCGCTCTTATAAGAATGGTCAGAAATGGGCCTCTCAACTAGTATGGACGGTCAAGAATGGGCCGCACATGGCCAGAAGGACTTGAAGCCCAAGAACAAGATAAACGGGCCTGATAGGACCGCTCGAGCACCTGGACGGGCCTACTCAGTCCGTTCAAACTGGGCTTAACTTAATAAACTAGAATCTACCCAAACGGGCTCCGGGCTGCCATAAGTGGGGCAGAACTGAACCAGGGTCCAGCCCACTATCCACTAGTCAACCTAGGGCTTATTGGGTCGATGAAATCATGATTTGCTCGAAGAAAGAACAAGGTTAATCGACCATCATTAAATGGCAATTAGCCAGGGATGCACGGTCTATCATGGGCCGCCCACTGAGACGAACGGTCCGATTCCGGCCGTTCAAGACTCGGTCGGTCCAAATTGAGCCGTAACTCACAACACAGCAATCCAAGCGGTTCGATCACGTGAACAGGTTCAGGTCTTGGTGGTACAACCTGCCCGTCGTCCTAGTGGGAATCCCAGGCTCGCGTGGACTTTCGGAGGTCCCGTAATGAAGGTCCTAGTCCGACGGAAGGAGTATCCGGCAGAGAGTCCCAACCATTACAAGGAAATGAGGCTATCAATCATCAGAAACCAGTATAACGGTCAGTCAATCCTACCGGAGTAGAACGACTGTCAAACAATCCTAGTAACAATTTCAATTATTAATGAATCATAATTAAAATCAACTTTATTGGAAAAGATGAATCAATATCAAAATGAGAAATAATCCAGTAAGAATATTAAATGTTTACTTCTATAATTTCCAGTTCATTATGTGTGTCGCTAGTTTGCCATTAACCATTAATCTACTAAAACAATTCATGCTAACACGACAATGAGCAATTCTGTAAAGATGGACGATCCCAACAGAACCTTTCATCTGCCTCGGCGGTCGCACGACAAGCCGTCCATGCCCCCTCAGGTCCGAAGGCCTGCTAGGGATGAGCGGTCTGTAGAGTGCCACTGGGGAAGATGAGCGGTCTGGGACTGGCCGCCTGAAGGAAGGGTGGTTAGGGATCGGCCGCTCGTCCCACCGAACATATGAGAGATAAGAACACACGAACGGTCAAAATCCGGCCGCCTATCTATGATGGGCGGTCTATCGTGAGGTCGCACATGCCAAAATAATTCTCTGCTAACGTCGCCATGCCCGCCTCCGACAAGTTGGCTAGGGTTAGCTTAATCGGTTAAATACAGAAAATATAGAACATGAAGTTTAGGGCTTTTACTATCAATAGAACGAGCATGAAAAGTTATACAAATAGCATGATCAATTGAACGTTTAGTGCCTGAAATCCCTACTTAAACTGAGGTGGAACATAGTTAACCCTAATTCTAGCATGCTTCCACTAAAACTCGAAATACTAGCAAGATACTAGATGGAATTTAGGGCTTTTTAGACTAAAGGAAAGAGGACAAGATGACGAATCTAACAGTATATCATTAGCTAGGTTTGGTCTGCTAGAACCTACCTTAATCGAAGGATGAAGGAAGAAGAAGGAAGCCGACGCGCTAGGTACACACCGCCGGTAATCGTCGGAATTCTCTCCCGTCCGAGGTCCTCGCCGGCCGCCACAGCATCTAAACGATTCTAGGGTTGCTAAGGTTCATTTTTATAGGTCTTATGGGGTCTAAAGAGTTCTAATCGTGGAGATAGAGTCCACGCACCGCGGACGTGCGCGATTCACGCAAGACCGAGTCAATCCGTCACTCCACTGTCAAATACTCCTCCTAGGGTTAGGATTTCAGAGAATAATTAGAGAGGAAACGATCTCTTAACCCTAGCCTTTCATTTGCATCTGGTTTCAGCTTAAATGGTCGGGTATTGGGCTCTAATTTCGTGTTTTAAGGTCTGTTTAGGCTGTGTGGATTTGGGCCTTAATCGGCTAATTCGGCTTATTTAAGAATTTTATTTGGGCTGGTCATAGAAGAAAATTTTACTAAATATTTTATCCTCTACAAGATTCTAATTTTCCAAATTTTTATAAAATATTTAGAATTTTACTTATCCTATTTCTTACGGAATTTCTTATTAATTTTCTCGAAATTTTATTCATTAATATACCAGAGTGCTACACCCTCCCCCACGTAAAGAATTTGGTCCTCCAAATTCACTATACTTATGGAAAACGGGGAGTGAAATAGCTCACCTAGAACAAATCGGGATAATGCTTCCGCATGGTATCTTCTGACTCCCATGTAGCTTCTTCAGTTCCATGCCGACTCCACTGCACTTTAACCATAGGTATGGAACGATTCCTGAGTTGTTGCTGCTTACGATCCAAAATCTTGATAGATCTTTCTTCATAAGTCAAATCTTCCTTTAGCTCCAAATCCGCATGCTGAATGACATGAGTAGGGTCATACACATATTTCTACAGCATAGACACATGGAAGACGTTGTGTACTCCTGATAACTGAGGTGGTAGTGCTAATCGGTAAGCAACCTTTCCCACACTATCCAGAATCTCGAATGGACCAACACATCTTGGACTCAGCTTGCCTTGAATACCAAACCTGCGAATCCCTCTCATGGGAGAAACCTTCAAAAACATATGTTCACCAACCTGAAATTCCAAAGCTCTTCTTCTGTTGTCGGCATAGCTCTTCTGTCTTGATTGTGCTACTTGCAACCGATCTCTGATAATACGGATATTCTTGGAGGATTCAGAAATGAGATCTGGTTCCAGCCATTGCTTCTCACCTACCTCCTCCCAACATAATGGAGATCGACAGCTTCTTCCATACAAAGCTTCAAACGGAGCCATCTGAATACTGGACTGATAATTATTGCTGTATGCGAATTCAATCAAAGCCAAGTGATCACTCCAACAACCTCCAAAATCAATCATGCATGCTCTAAGCATATCTTCCACTATCTTGGTGGTTCTTTCAGCTTTTCCGTCTGTTTGTGGATGAAAAGCAGTACTGAAATTCAGACGGGTTCCCAAAGATTCTTGCAATCCTTTCAAAAAAATGCGAAGTGAATCTGGGGTCTCTATCAGACACGATACTGACTGGAATACCATGGAGCCTTACAATTTCCTTCATATACAGAGCCGCCAAGACGTCAACTGTCCATTTAGACTTAATGGACAAGAAATGAGCAGACTTTGTCAATCTGTCAACAATAACTCATATTGCGTCAAATCCACTATGAGTCCTAGGTAGACCCATAATAAAATCCATACCAATACTCTCCCACTTCCATTGAGGTATCTCAAGTGGTTTTAATTTCCCTGCAGGTCTGAAATGCTCAGCCTTGACTTGCTGACATACCAAACATCTACTCACAAATTCTGTAATTTTCTTTTTCATATTCGGCCACCAAAAGGATCTTTTCAAATCCTTATACATCTTAGTACCTCCCTGATGAATAGTGTATCTGGATCTACGAGTTTCTTCGACAATCTTATTCTTTAACTCAACTACATCTGGCACACAGGTCCTTCCCTGAAACAACAATCTGCCATCGTTAGCTACTATGAAATTAGGTCTGTTACTCAAACTCTCCTTGATCTCTACCAACTCTGGGTCATTGTCTTGCAAAGACTTGATTTCTATCAAGAATTCTGGTTTAAGTTGAATCTGAGCAATCGTAACTCGATCCTTGTCAACATTGAGATCCAAGCTAGCTAACTTCTCCAACAGTCTCCATTCTTGCAACATGAGATGCGACAACTTAGCTATTGGCTTGCGGCTCAAAGCATCCGCCACTACATTCCCTTTTCCAGGATGATACTCAATGGAGAAGTCAAAGTCTTTCAAATACTCAAGTCATCTTCTCTGCCTCATATTGAGTTCCTTCTGAGAAAATAAATACTTCAAACTCTTATGGTCTGAGAACACTGTAAATGTCTCTCCATACAAGTAGTGCCTCCATATCTTCAAGGCAAACACTACATCTGCAAGTTCCAAGTCATGAACAAGATAGTTCTTTTCATGCTTCCTCAACTGCCTAGAAGAATAGGCTATCACTTTCCCGTGCTGCATCAGTACACATCCTAGACCAATACCTGAAGCATCAATGTACACCACGAAACCTCATTCTCCATATAGTAAAGCCAAAACAGGGACAGTAGTTAAACACTCCTTCGAGGTCTGAAAGCTTCTCTCGCAATCCTCTGATCAATCAAATTTGTTCTCCTTGCGGGTTAATCTTGTTAAGGGCACCGCAATCTTGGAGAAATCTTTAATAAACCTCCGGTAATAACCTGCTAGGCCTAAGAAACTTCTAACTTCAGTTACATTAGTAGGTCTATCCCAATTCTTCACTGTCTCTACCTTCAAGGGGTCAACAGAAATACCTTCCTTTGTAATAATATGCCCTAGAAAGGACACCTCTTGCAACCAGAACTCACACTTACTAAACTTGGCGTATATCTGATGGTCTCTCAATATTTGCAACGCCATCCTTAATTGTTCAGCATGCTCCTCCTTATTCTTAGAATAAATCAAGATATCATCAATAAACACAACGACCCATTGATCAAGATAGGGCCGAAACACGTTGTTCATCCACTGCATGAAAGCTGCGGGAGCATTCGTTAGTCCAAAAGGTATTACTACAAATTCAAAATGCCCGTACCTGCTATGGAAGGCCGTCTTATAGATATCCTCTTCCTTAATCCGCAATTGATGGTATCCCGATCGAAGATCAATCTTAGAAAAATACTGAGCTCCTGCTATCTGATCAAATAATTCGTCAATCCTCGGCAATTGATATTTGTTCTTGATAGTCAACTGGTTCAATTGCCGATAATCGATGCACAACCTCATCGAACCATCCTTCTTCCGGATGAACAATACAGGGGCTCACCACGGGGATGTACTTGGACGAATGAAACCCTTCTCAAGTAATTCCATGAACTGCTGCTTCAATTCCCTCAGCTCCGTAGGGGACATACGATAAGGAGCCTTAGAAATAGGGGTCGCGCCAGGAACTAAATCAATAGAAAATATAACCTCTCTCCCAGGCGGAAGTCCTAGCAATTCCTCAGGAAAGACATCTGGAAAGTCTCGGACGACAGGAATGTCCTTAACCTCGATCTTCTTCTCAGGGGTCACATAAACAAAGGCTAGAAAAACATGACATCCTTTCCTCATCAACTTATCAGCTCGAAGGGCCGAAATAAGTGGCATAGACTTATGGTGCCTAACCCCTATAAAAGAAAGCTCAGTGTGTCTAGAAAAAGACACAGAACTAGAACTGCAATGAACATTGACCTCATACTTAGTCAACCAATCTGCTCCTAGAATTACATTATAATCTTTCATATCCATGCACACTAAGTCAGCTGGCAAGTTCTGTTCATTAATCATAACCTTACTAGAAGGATAGAAATACTTAATTGCTGAACTGGGACCAATAGGAGTTGAAATCTCTAACGGAGAATTCATCAAGACTGGCTTCACAGATAAAGACTTAGCAAATTTTCGAGAACCAAAAGAATGAGTGGCACCAATATCAAAGAGAACAAATGCTGGCTTATCATGTATAATAAGAGTACCTTCAACAAGTCCACCCTCCTCGGTGGTTCCAGCATCATCTTCTTATAGGGCTTGGAGCTTGCCCTACTGCTTCATGTTTCCTTGTGGCTTGGTCGGGGTAGCTTGATCTGATAGAAGGGGACACTCAGGAATACGATGGTCCCTACTACCACAGCGTAGACAGGCGCCTAGCTTGCGCCAGCACTCTTCCATCTTGTGACCTGGACGGTCACAGTACTTGCACACGCCCTTAAATGGCACAATCGGGCCAGGCTTCTTGTCTTCATTCTTCGGCATCTTGCCCTTCCACGAACCAGACCCGCCATTGGGCCTCTTCTTGCCATTACTAGGTTTGACACTCCTGGAACCAATAGGTTGTTCTTTCTTAACATTCTTCCCACGGATTCTCTCCATCATTTCTAAGGTGTCTTTCAAGACTTGAGCCTTTCTTACCATCTCCGCATAAGTCTGAATTTTCAGTGGCACTAACTGGTTGATATACTGTAAATTCAGCCTGTTGAGAAAATGCCTAGCCTTCATCTTCTCTATAGATATCAAGTGAGTGGCATAACGAGATAACCGAGAGAACTGAGCTTCATACTCGGCTACAGAAAGATTTTGTTGCTTCAAAGCAGTAAACTCTGCCGCTTTCTTTTCTTGCACTCTATCAGAAAAGTATTTGCTGTTAAAGAGTTCCTCAAACTCCTTCCAGGAAACTTGTCTACCTCCCAGAGTAGCCTTCACTGCATCCCACCATGCTCTTGCATCACGCTCCAACTGGAAGGTCGTTAAAAGAACACGCTCCTGATCACTACACTGCATCACTTAAAAGATCCTCTCCATCTCTTTTAGCCAGTGCTCGGCTTCATCGGGATTGGTCGAGCCTCCAAAACGTGGGGGATTCATCCCATGGAAGTTTCGGTGAAGATAGCCAGCACCGTGGTTCGCTCCTCCTCCTTGGGCCACTTACTGCAAGGCCCGAGTAAGTCCTTGAACCGTTCGCTGCATGTCTCACCATTGCGGACACTCTGCCACCATTAGAACGTCCTATACGTAGAATAAATTATTTTAGAATCATTTAGAAGGAAATCTTAGAATTAGATTATTAACTCAACCCAAGTCTCTACCCAAATCTCACTAGGTTGGATTCTTAGACTTATAACAAGATTATAGGTTCTATGACATCACTTAGAATCCTAGAACTTAGAAAACCTAAGAATATTAGAAAACCTAGGCTCTGATACCACCTAACTGTCAGGCCCCGACGCGGAATATCGGGACTGACAGTAGAAACAATTAATAATAATATGTTGATTTACAGACATGCTATGCTAAAGCTAAAGATCAACACAACACCAAGAACAGAAATAATCTCCATAACTAAATAATATTTAAAAGATCCATGTTCCAATCACATAAACCCTCTTAAACAAACTTCCAACATAACATCATTACATTAGCTGACTTCGTAATTACAACTCTTTCAAAACACACACTCTAAAACATAGCTAGACACAAACGACTATGACTGGCTCCACACGGCTTCTAACTGGTTTGCTCCATGGCCATCACTCTTGCCCATCCCCATCGATTTGCAAATCCTCACCTGAGCTACTTGAAAAAAGGGGGAAACAACTAGGTGAGCGAACGCTCAGTAGGTAATAACATGCAAGTTTAAGTAATTAATCAATTAATTACATTTATAAGTGCGAAAAGAAAAGAGTGAAATGAAATGACGATACGACAAGTAACATAAGTGTGAGATCATGAACATAACGTAACTAGAAACTGGCCAACAAGCAAGAATTAACCAAGTCAAGAAAGATTCAAGTAAGAGATTATGTCATAGACATCACGCTAGTCATGCACTCGGTGCAATGTCTCACCATGTCATTCAAACTCCCCGGGGCACAAGTATTTTTCGGGTGCTCCTCCCAGGACCAGATCGGGCCCTTATGATGTGTTGGCATTGATTTAATGGATCCGAGATCCCAAGTTATGTCTAGACATTAATCAAGTTAAATGGCCAATAATGTCAAGGTATAACTTATCTCGAAAAATCAAAGGATAAGTCGAAGAGATACTTTGACCAGAAAGTTCAAATTATCAAGAACCGACAGGTCCTTGTATTCAAACACAAACAACCACGGAAATCATTTTCTGGATGATACACGGTCCAAACTGGGACGCTCAAGATATGCACGGTCACAGATGAGTCGTACTAGAAAGAACTGGGCTGAGGATCAGCCTCAACGAAGTCAAGGATAAAAGGACCATCATAGGCCGCTCTTATAAGAACGGTCAGAAATGGGTCTCTCAACTAGTATGGACGGTCAAGAATGGGCCGCACATGGCTAGAAGGACTTGAAGCCAAGAACAAGATAAATGGGCCTGATAGGACCGCTCAGGGGTTGAACGGTCTAATAGGATCCGCTCGAGCACCTGGACGGGCCTACTCAGTCCGTTCAAACTGGGCTTAACTTAATAAACTATAATCTACCCAAACGGGCTCCGGGCTGCCATAAGTGGGGCAGAACTGAACCAGGGTCCAGCCCACTATCCACTGGTCAACCTAGGGCTTATTGGGTCGATCAAATCATGATTTGGTCGAAGAAAGAACAAGGTTAATCGACCATCATTAAATGGCAATTAGCAAGGGATGCACAGTCTATCATGGGCCGCCCACTGAGACGAACAGTCCGATTCCGACTGTTCAAGACTCGGTCGGTCCAAATTAAGTCGTGACTCACAACACAGCAATCCAAGCGGTTCGATCACGTGAACATGTTCAGGTCTTGGTGGTACAACCTGCCCGGCGTCCTAATGGGAATCCCAGGCTCGCGGGGACTTACGAAGGTCCCATAATGAATGTCCTAGTCCGACGGAAGGAGTATCCGGCGGAGAGTCCCAACCATTACAAGGAAATGAGGCTATCAATCATCGAAAACCAGTATAACGGTCAGTCAATCCTACCGGAGTAGAACGACTGTCAAACAATCCTAGTAACAATTTCAATTATTAATGAATCATAATTAAAATCAACTTTATTGGAAAAGATGAATCAATATCAAAATGAGAAATAATCCAGTAAGAATATTAAATGTTTACTTCTATAATTTTCAGTTCATTATGTGTGTCGCTAGTTTGCCATTAACCATTAATCTACTAAAACAATTCATGCTAACATGACAATGAGCAATTCTGTAAAGATGGACGGTCCCAACAGAACCTTTCATATACCTCAGCGGTCGCACGACAGGCCGTCCATGCCCCCTCAGGTCCGAAGGCCTGGTAGGGATGAGCGGTCTATAGAGTGCCGCTGGGGAAGATGAGCGGTCTGGGACTGGCCGCCTGAAGGAAGGGTGGTTAGGGATCAGCCGCTCGTCACACCGAACATATGAGAGATAAGAACACACGAACGGTCAAAATCCGGCCGCCTATCTATGATGGGCGGTCTATTGTGAGGCCGCGCATGCCAAAATAATTCTCTGCTAATGTCGACATGCCCGCCTCCGTCGAGTTGTCTAGGGTTAGCTTAATCGGTTAAATACAGAAAACATAGAACATGAAATTTATGACTTTTTACTATCAATAGAACGAGTATGAAAAGTTATACAAGATAGCATGATCAATTGAACGTTTAGTGCCTGAAATCCCTACTTAAACCGAGGTGGAACATAGTTAACCCTAATTCTAGCATGCTCCCACTAAAACTCGAAATCCTAGTAGGATGCTAGATGGAATTTAGGACTTTTTAGACTAAAGAAAGAGGACGAATCTAACGGTATATCATTAGCTAGGTTTGGTCTGCTAGAACCTACCTTAATCGAATGATGAAGGAAGAAGAAGGAAGCCGACGCGCTAGGTACACACCGCCGGTAATCGCCGGAATTCTCTCCCGTCCGAGGTCCTCGCCGGCCGCCACAGCATCTAAACGATTCTAGGGTTGCTAAGGTTTATTTTTATAGGTCTTATGGGGTCTAGAGAGTTCTAATCGTGGAGATAGAGTCCACGCACCGCGGACGTGCGCGATTCGCGCAAGACCGAGTCAATCCGCCACTCCGCCGTCAAATACTCCTCTTAGGGTTAGGGTTTCGGAGAATAATTAGAGTGGAAATGATCTCTTAATCATAGCCTTTCATTTGCATCCGGTTTCAGCTTAAATGGTCGGGTATTGGGCTCTAATTTCGTATTTTAAGGTCCGTTTAGGTTAAGTGTGGATTTGGGTCTTAATCGGCTAATTCGGCTTATTTAAGAATTTTATTTGGGCTGGTCATATAAGATAATTTTAATAAACGTTTTATCCTCTACAAGATTCTAATTTTTCTAGGTTTTTTATAAAATGATCAAAATTTTACTAAATTTTTTATTAATTTTCTCGAAATTTTATTCATTAATTTACCGGGGTGATACAGAGAGAGAGAGAGAGAGGGAGAGGGAGAGAGAGAGAGAGAGAGAGAGAAGAGATGATGCACGCCGAGTCGAGTCGAGATAATTGTAACTCGGGCGTAAGATATGATCCTATACAAATCACCGAATCGACGAACCTTAATTTGAACGTCATCAGCTAAACTGCTTTCAAACGGAAGAGTTACCTTTGGACCTGTCCCATCTCCCAAGCTAGGCCAGAATCTTAATGGCAGGCTATGTATGGATCATAGAATCCTAAGCTCTATGAAAGGCATCGGATCTGACTGTAACCTGGCTTGGCCCCAGCGTCGCTCCAGGAGTAAGACAAGACACTTGAACTGTTTTTAGCTTCCGTTTCAAAAAAACTGCTATTTTCTTGCGGGATAAGGAAGTACTTAAATATGGTGCATTTGTCATCACTTTGTATCGTTTTAAAAATGTGAAAATCTGAATTTTTGACAACTCCTCTGCCTAGAAAAAAAGATGTGTTGGGTTCGTTTCAAAATCCCCGGTTACATTGGTGGTGCATCTGTACGCGAAATGGCCAGGCAGTCTCGATTATGATTATACCCTACTTACCATTGCGGAATTTTTAAACATACAGCATCGTGGGCTGTGTCAGGGGGAGGGGTGCGAACATTTGGGCTGCGTCACCTGTGCCCAAGGGCAAACTTGCAGGATAGATGCCTTGGCCCGACGCCGGAGAAGACCAACAACGAACGCAGGCATAAGCTGTCGGGAAGCCATGCGTCGGCCTCTGTTCGACTTCCCTGTGAACCTCGGCGTAGTTGCCCTCACTATTCCGGTGGCACCCCGTCTGGGAAGTGGAGTTCTAACTAGGGGAGAAAGAGAGGAGACGACTGCGGTGGGCTCTGGCTGAGGGAGGAAGAAGATGACGACTACAATGGGCTCTCGCTATGGAAGAAGGAAGAAGGGGTAAAAGAATAATTTCCTTTCCAAAATCCCAAGGGAGGCCACGGAAGCAGCTCTGGGTGAGCTTCCGAAGATTTTCATAGATGGGTATTTTTGCGTCTACAATATCTCATTTCTCCGAATCCGTGACGCACGCAAGCGTAGGTCTCTCTGCGACATTTGAAAATGATTATTTGTTATGGACTATTACGAATGATTGGAATCCTTTCAAACTGCGTTATCAAACCTATTAAGCCGCGTTTGATAACACCGAGCAATATTTACTTTTTAGAAAATTTTAGCACCGTACAAATCGACTTACATGAGGTGGATTATAACGATGCCATAATCCTGGGAAGCTCCTATTACCCGGCTGTGAAGGATTCGAGATGGAGCACTGCTCATGTGTCTTTATCCCTCTTCTGTGGAGATTTTTGTCGACACGGAAGTCAAAACGGAAGGGAAGACACGTGGTAACAATTAAACATTGTCGGGAGATTTTAAATGTTAGAATCCTAGTTGAACGGGTTACCAAACGCGGCCTTAGTCTCTCATAATTCAGCTTTTGAATAATCTGATTTGACAATGATACATTTGGTGAGACTTTTAGAGGGTAAAGATTTCAAGGCCATAATCCACCCCCTATTATCTTCTCAAACAAGACCTTAGGTATAGACATCCTATAATTTTTTTTGATAAATATCTTTTTTTCTTTTTTACGGAGAGGAGGAAATCCGCGATAGAGGGTGTGACATCTTACACTTCGGTGAGAAGAGTGGTTATGCTTCTGACTAAGGTTGTCAACGGGCTTGACCAGCCTAATGAGTCAATAAGTTTGACTAGATTTTGGGCTAGGTAGTCACACCCTTTTTGACTCGTGGATTTTTAGTCGTGCCTAAAAGCACGACCCAATTAGGCTCGCAGGTTAGTTTGACTTATTCTTTTTTTCTCTCTTCTAAAATTTTATTTTTAATTAAAAATTAAAAATATCTCATTTTATTTAATTAAAAATTAAAAAAATCTATTTCTAAATAAATTAACATTTCAACCTTTAAGTAATTTAATAATTTATTAATATTATATTCTTATATATATTGTTTTTTATTTAATTTATCGAGCTTTTAAAAAAAGTTGGACTCAGCTTGACCTGCCATGACTTAATATAGCCCGGGCGTAGGCCGAGCTCGAGCTCTAAAATTGATGAGTTGAGCTCGAGCTCGCCAGACTCCGACCCGTTGACAGTCTTACTTCTAACTTGTCAAACAATGTCTCCACGAAATAGACAAAGTATAGAACCTGTGAGTTTGTTTAATTTTTTTATAAATAAATAAATTTATCAAAAAATTATTCTTAAAAACGTATTAACAGACATACTGATATTTAAAATTAAATAATATAATTTTTTTTATTTACAGACTTGTCATTTATTTTTGTAAAAATTTGTAAAAAAATTACGTTTAGATAATTTTATAGGGCATTTATATACTATATAATTTTAAGTAATGACACAACTGTAATACGTTTTCGAGAATAATTTTTTATAAATTTAATTCTACGATTCTTTTATAATTTTTTTAAATAAATAAACTAATATATTAATTAAAATATATAAAGTTACATTATTATACAATACACAGGTATGCACAAGCTACTTGTCTTTTACCCAGACCATGCGTCTTTACCGCCGGACAACGCACACCTCACCTCCCAGTCTTCTTCGTCACCTTGTTCGTCTCTCCTTTCTCCCTCGCGGGCAGGCCACTGCTGTCCCTTCCCCCTGCCTTCCGTAGCTGGTGAAGCTAGGGTTCCAAGGCCGTCTGCTCGCCATTTTTGCTCGCTGTCCGTCTGAGATGGGCTTCTGGGATTCCTTTCTCAACTGGCTTCGCAGGCATCGTCTTCCAATCCATCTTTCTCCCCCCTTCTCCATCTCTGTTCTAAGCTTTCTGGTGAGGTAGTTGGGGCGTTGTGGTAGTTTCTGCTCCATAGCCCACGGTTTTTGTTTCACTTATAGTTTTAAATGTGGGGGATATGTTCGACATGAGTGGGCGTTTGATGGCATAGGTGGTTGTCTTTTTGCTACTTGCTGTGTAGCTTACGAACTGATTAGGTTGAGGATATTGCTAAAATTCGATCGGTAATGAGGAGGCTGACAGCCTTGTACACTTGTTCTGCAGGGTGAAATAGATGAACGTGGTCTCTAAGATTCATGTGTTGGTTGGCTGTTGAAGCGTGGCTCTATGTGGACTAATTATGCTTCTTTCTCACCGTTTGTGACACCCTCAAGGGATTTCTTCAATGGCGTCCTGGGTTCAGATGCAAGGAGTCGAAATGGCCAAGCAGCCCCTTGTGACTCGATCCTGGTACCCTCGCACTAGTCTAGGTGTTGTGCAACAGCGGACTCGTCATTGGAGGACGACGGATCACTCATACACAATCAAAGAACCGATGATAGAGAGAAGAAAGAAGAGAGAGCGAGAGAGACCACACAGAGATTTTACGTGATTCGGAGGCGACAAGCCTTCCTACGTCCATGTATTATCACAGCTGCCTCTGCACTATTCTCAAGAACAAGTACAATAATGGCAGCCTTCCTTTTTCAACCCTCCTAAGGTTTTTCTCAGTTACCGATACATCGTATATATAGTAACCCTGAAAAACCCCAAAATACCTTTGTACATGCCAAATACAATAATGCCTTGGACTCAAAGGGCGTACTGAACCACGGGGCCCTCTGCCAAAGCCACATCGCCTAAGGGCGCGTTTGATACTCCAATGGAGTGGATTATGAAAGTAGCTTCTAATCATTGGAAGATTCTTTGTGGGAGACAAACACATTAATGTTCAAAAAGTTGGTCTCTTATTTCAAAAGTGGATTCTTAAGGTTAGAGAGAGATAGGAACAATAAGGTGTCTTATCTCTCAAATTTAAAAGCTTCTTTTGTTGGAATTTTGAAAAGAGAAAGTGGATTCTAATCATTGTAGTGGAGTCCACATGTTTCATAATCTCCCACATCAAAATTCACCTCTTCTCACACATATTCTCAAACGCACCCTAAGTTTGCTTCGGCCAAGTCTGCTTCGCCTGGGCCTGCATCGCCCAAGTCTGCTTCACTTGAGCCTGCATCGCCTAAGTCCACTTCGTCTAAGTCTACTTAGGCTATTATCTACTTACGTGATGCATCGCCTAAGTCTGCTTAGGCCATTGTCTACTTAGACGATGCACATCGCCTAACACGTGCATTGTGTAAGTGTCCGATACATCCCGAATTGCTCCAAATTTCTGATACCTTCTGAATATGAGACATAATCTCAACAATTCTCCGCCTTGGCAAATATGCAACCACTTTGAAGAAACTTCAAACTTGTACCTCTACCCGGAACAACAACCTTCACCATCTAGCACTTGGTGACCTGGAGCAAATCCAAGCAGTGCTTGAATTTCTCCTTTGAGATTGGTTTTGTCAACATATCAGCAACATTTTCCTTCGTTCCCACCTTCACAAGATCAATTTTACCTGGATTAAGCAATTCTCTTATCTTGTGAAATTTGACATCTATGTGCTTTGTCCTGGCATGATAAACTTAATTCTTTGCCAAATAGATGGCACTCTGACTGTCACAAAATAACTGAACAACTTGTTGATCCGCACCAAGTTCTTCTAACAGTCTTTTTAACCACAACGCTTCTTTTGCTGCCTCTGTCACCGCCATGTACTCTTCTTTAGTTGTAGGCAATACTATTATTGACTGCAACATAGATCTCCAACAAATAGGTCATTCACTTAGAGCGAAAACATAGCCTATTGTAGACCTCTTGTCATCTAAATCACTTGCATAATCAGCATCTACATAGCCCATTGCTGAAACATTACTCTTTCTTGTACCAAACATAATCCTATGATCCACGGTACCCTTTAAGTACTTGAGCACCCATTTCACAACTTGCCAATTCTCCTTTCGTGGGTTGGCCATAAATTTGCTAATCACACTAACTGCATGTGCAAGATCTGGTCTGATATATACTATGGCATACGTTAAGCAACCTACAACATTTGCATAGGGAATTTTAGACATTTCTTCACTTCAGCTTGGGAGACTGTGAAGTAGACAACTTGAAGTGACTAGCCAAAGGTGTTTCTACTGGCTTAGCATTGTTCCTGTCAAATCTATCCAACACCTTTTGAATGTAACCTTTCTGTGAGACCTAACGCTTTCTAGCTTTTCTATCTTTAGAAATTTCCATCCTAAGAATCTTTTTTGCAGCACCTAGATTCTTCATTTCAAAGTCCTTGCTCAAACAGGATTTTAGATGATTGATATCATCTATATTTCTAGCAGCAATCAACATATCATCCACATACAACATCAAGAAAATATATGTACAATCTGCAAGAGTTCGGAAGTAAACGCAGCAATCATATTCACATCTGGTTTAACCTATGCTCATCATGTATGTGTCAAAGTCTTTGTACCATTACCTTGGTGATTGCTTCTGCCCGTATAATGACTTCTTTAGCCTGCAAAGAAGAGTTTTTTTCTAGCCACCTTGAATCTGTTGGGTTGCTCTATGAAAATCTGTTCTTCTACATCACCATGCAGAAAAGTCATTTTGACATCAAGTTGTTCCAACTGTAAATCAAGCTGTGACACCATGGCTAGCAATATCCTGATAGATGTGTGTCTTACCACTGGAGAGAAAACTTCATTGTAATCTGTCTCTTTCTTATGCGAGTATCCCTTTGCTATTAATCTTGCTTTGTACCTTTTCCCATCCTTTTTTTTATGTTGCTTCATTCTTCCTATGGACCTACTTGCATCCGATGGCCTTCTTCCCCTTTGGGAGTTCCACCAACTCTCATGCCTGATTTTTATGTAGCGACTTCATCTCTTTCATGCATTGACGCTCTAAATGCTAAGTTAGAGCATTGGAGACTTGCCTTGGAGCCTAAATGTTTTAAAATTAGTAGGAGTAAGTCAGAGTTTATGCACTGTAATTTCAGTAATGGGAGAGTGGTTCAGGAAGACATTGTTCTAATTGATGGACATAACATTCCGAAGAGTACTAGCTTTCGATATTTAGGGTCTATCATACAAGAGAATGGGGAGATTTATGATGACGTTACACATAGGATTAAGGCAGGCTGGTTAAGATGGAGAAGTGCTTCAGGTGTCCTTTGTAATCGTCGTATGCCTGTGAAACTCAAAGGGAGGTTATATAGAACGGCTGTGAGACCTGCTTTGTTATATGGTACCGAGTGTTGGGCAGTACGAAAGAAACACATCCACAAAATGTGTGTAGCAGAGATGAAGATGTTGAGATAGATGTGTGGCAAGACTAAGAAAGACAAGATTAGGAATGAACGCATCCGTAAGGACTTAGGGATAGCTCCAATTGATAGCAAAATGAGAGAAAATAGACTCAGGTGGTTTGGACATGTGTTTCGTCGCCCTAACTCAGCGCCGGTTAAAAGATGTGACCAAATCTTAGTGGATGCTAGTAAAAGAGCTCGAGGAAGGCCTAAAATGAGATGGTGCGATGTTATTAGGAAGGACATTAGTTCCTTGAGTTTAAATATGAATATTACACTTGATAGAAATCTTTGGCGGAACGGGATTCATGTAGCCGACCCCAAATAATTGGGATAAGGCTCTGATGATGATGATGATGATGATGACTTCATCTCTTTCATCATAGCTCTCATCCATTTTTCCTTTTCTAGACTAGCTATGGGATCTTGAAAAGAACATGGATCTCCACAACTACTAATCAGTGCAATCGAAACCATATCCTCAAAACCGTACCTCTGTGGAGGTTTGAGCGCGTCTGGGTCTTTTTGAAACTTGTGGTTGTTATTGTGGCTGATGTTGTTGATCACTATCTGAGGTGTCCACCCGTGATGGGTCTTTGAGTTGTGAGTTCTAGCCAAGCTCCGCCTGCACTTTGGCCTCCTCTGCATCAATCTGAGTGTCAGTTTTTCTGTCATGGTGTTCTAAATTTTCTCTGAGCATCGATGCCTCATCAAACACTACATCTCTGCTAACCAACACCTTCTTAGCATCTGGATCCCAAAACTTGAACCCCTTCACTCCTTTCTTGTATCCAATAAATATACATCTTCTGAATTTTGGGTCCAATGTAGACCGTTGCTCGCTCTGGATGTGGGCATATGTTGGGCATCCGAAAATCTTCAGATTCGAGTAGGATATTTTCTTCCCTCTCCACACCTCTTCAGCAACTTTACTCTCTAGCTTTGGAGAAGGTGGCCTATTAACAAGGTAACATGGTGTGCTCACGACTTCAACCCAAAAGGATTTGGGTAAACTAACCTGCAACCTCATGCATTTAGTTCTTTCAAGCAATATTATGTTCATTCTTTCTGCTACCTCAGTTTTGTTGTGGGGTCCCAGGTATTATGAATAGCCTTATAATTCCCTCTTTTTTGCAGAACTTTGTGAACTCTTTTGCTGTATACTATGTTCTATTATCAGATTTGAGACATTTGACTTGTTTGTCAGTCTGTTTCTCAACCCCTGTCTTCCATTCCTTGAACTTTGTGAACACCTCTGATTTCTGCTTCATGAAATACACCCATATCTTTCTGGAGTAATCATCAATGAAGCTCACAAAATAAAGTGAACCACCCAATGATGGCATTGACACTGATCCCCAAACATCTGAGTGAACTAATTCCAGAGCATCCTTACTTTTATGTGATGAAGTTTTGAACTGAACCTTGCACTATTTCCCAAGTAAACGATACTTGCAGAAATCAAGTTTACATGATTTCACCTCCTCTAGAAGCTTCCTCCTATGAAGTTCTATCATACCTCTTTCACTCATATGCCCCAATTGCATATGCCATAAAGTGGTGTCTTTTGTGCAATTTTCGGCAGAAGAGGTGACGAGCATTGCTCACAACTGTACTCCCTATGCGTCTGTACAGATTATTCTCAATTTGTTTCTCTTTCATAACAACTAGTGCACCTTTAGTGACTTTAAACAATCCACTACCTGTAGCTGCTAAGAGACTATGTCCAGTGCTTTCCAAATAATCAAGAGATATCAAATTCTTTTTGGTCCTGGAACATGCCTGACATCTTCTAATGTTCTGATCAGACCATCATGTATCTGGATTCTAATGCTCCCAATACTCACAACCTTACAAGGATGGTCATCTCCTAGTACAACTGCCCCACCCTCATAGTTGCAGTAGATGTCAAACCACTCTCTATGCGGACAATAATTATATGAACGTCTAGAATTCATGGTCCAAGTTGTAAGGAAAGAAGTATTACCTGATGATGCTATCAACAATTCCCCATCATCAGAGCTGTTTGTTGCTACACTTGCTGAATTTGTCGGAGCTATTTTCTTTTCCTCTTTTTTCTACTTCGGCAAAGAGCAATCTCTCTTGTAATGACCCTTCTGATGACACTTTTAGCACTTCGCCTTATTTGCCTTGGACTTGGACCTTGCCCTATTCTTCCTTTGATTTTTGTCCTTTGATCTTCCACGGGCCTTTGTCTCTTGCAACTAATCCCTCAGCATGAGTTTCCTCTCTGTTACACCTCTTCCTTGTCTTGTTCGACCTGAGAACTGTTGTAACCTCCTCAAAAGACACTGTTTTCTTGCCATACATCAAAGTCGTGATAAGGTGATCAAAGGGTTGGGTTATAAGCATAACATCATCGTGATGACTCTATCTTCGTCATCAAACTTAACCTCGAGTTGTGATAGATTTCTTACAATCTGATTGAGCCTATTTATGTGCTGAATCAAATCTCCACCTTCAGACATCCGAAGGCTATGCAACTCCTTCATGAACAGCTTGTTTGTGACGGTCTTTGCTATGTACAAAGTCTCTAACTTTTTCTATAATCCCTTCGCTGTCTTCTCAGCCATCACATCGTACATAGCAAAATCTGCAAGGCACATTCGGATTGTACTGAACGCCATCTGCTCTAGTTCTTCCCAATCCTCCTGGTTCATTTTGTCAGGTTTCTCTCCCGTCAATGCCCTACTGACTCTCTGTTGAACCAGCAAACCTTTCACTCTCATCTGCCATAGACTGAAGATGTCTTTACCATCGAAGTTGTTGAACTGAGCCTTCATCAACCTACTCATCCTTGACACGGTATGGTTGATCCCTGTACGCACTTGAGCTCTGATACCTATTTTTTTTTGTTGAAAAGTTCTGATACCAATTTGTTGTGCAATAATGGACTCAATAGCAGACTCCTCCTCACCAGTAGAAGACGATGGATCGCTCATACGCAATCAAAGAACTGATGATAGAGAGAAGAAAGAAGAGAGAGAGACAGCACACAGAGATTTTACGTGGTTTGGAGGCGACAAGTCTTTCTACGTCCATAGAGCCCGGCTACCACAGTCGCTCTGCACTATTCTCAAGAACAAGTACAATAATGGCGGCCATCCTTTTTCAACCTTCCTAGGGTTTTTTCCAATTACCGATATAGTAACCCTAAAAAACCCCAAAATACCCTTGTACATATCAAATACAATAATGCCCTGGACTCAAAGGGCGTACTGAACCGCGATGCCCTTCGCCTAAGCTGCATCGCCTAAGTCTACTTTGAGTCTACTTCGCTTGGGCCTACATCGCCTAAGTCTGTTTCGTCTAAGTCTACTTATGCCATTATCTACTTAGGCAATGCATACTTAGGCGATGCATTGCCTAAGTCTGCTTAGGCCATCGTCTACTTAGACGATACATATCGCCTAACACGTGCATTGTCTAAATGTCCGATACATCCCGAACTGCTCCAAATTTCTGATACCTTCTGAATATGAGACATAATCTCAATACTAGGCAAACTAGAGGAGTCCATATCTAGGGGCAAACTACTTGAATTCCTTTTATATTTTTACTCCGTCATAAGCGATCCTTTTATATCATGATGTAATGATTTATAAGCAGTTGAAAACTTCGCTTCAGTGTATTACCACATTAAGGCAGAAGTATCTACATCGTTTAAAGTCAATATGTAAATAATGTTGGTTCGGAAAAGGTGAAAGGGTTTGACAGAATGAATATCAAATTATCAACCCAAAGTCAACGACAACATTTGAGTTCTAGTTATGTCTGGAAATTGAATATTCATTAGGCCATGAAAAGGAATGTGCTGGCCTCAATTGCCGTTTATGTGAGAATCAAAATCCAGTCATATTATTTAAGTGAAAAAAAGTCTGAAATCATACTTCATTTCATGGTCTTTTTTTCCCCTTCAGTGTCACTGTAGGATGTGGGTACCATCATAAACAGCATTATTATTTCAACTTTGAAGCAGGTATAGGTTATTGGGATCGAGAGCATTAAAGAATTTAAGTAGTTTTTTTATTGGGAAAATGGATAATCATCACACCTTCTAATTGGCACTGAACTTGGATGAAAATGAACATGGCCAAATTATCTTATCCTTTTTAATCTTTCTACACATCCATGCCAATTTCATCTCTGCCGTACACATTCTTTGTATGCATACTTTCTTCCATGCCAAATAATCAATCCTGTATAACATAAAAGATTGAGGTCTCCATGAAAAAAAGGAATGGAACAAGAAAAAAAAGAAAACATAAAAAACCAAAAGAATAAAGAGCAGGGAGAAAGAAAGAGATTTATATGTTTTTTATTTCTTGTTACATTCTCTTTCCCCAATTTGCCCAATTCTTCATCTTTTTATTTATTTTCTGTCACTTTTTAATCTGATATTTCGTTGGTCTTTCCTTCACAGTTGGGCGATTCTGTTTGTCTGCACTAATCTTGTGGTGTATCCCAGCACACTTATTTTGTGTGTGTGTGTGTGTGTGTGTGTGTGAGTGAGAGAGAGAGTATTTGGGTGGAAACTGGGATCCTAATTCTTATCCTACTTGCAATCTGGGATATCTTTTGAATATGAACTTACCATGCAGTGCTCTATAACCTTGTAGACAACCGCAAACATTGTTAAGGCCAGAATCTTTTGTATACCACTTTTATCCTTTGATATTGAGTGTTGGCCACTTCTTTTCATAGAACAGAATAGGAGACAATATTTCAAAATCTAAGCAGGTCATGCAGTAGAACTCCCTATTGCCAAGGCAAACTGCAAGTGGCAAGGCCAACACCTCACTACTAAGGAAAAACTTGGGTCAAATTTTAAACTTGAGATCAATTTTGATCCAACTACATATATTCCAAAAAAATTGATTTTATCGCAAAGGAAGAATGATTAAAACCTTCTTTTAACTTTGCAAATAAAGTAGAGGAATATACCAGACCCTGGAATTGCATAGAGTTAAGAACCAGTTTGGCATGGCACGAGGTGATATTATTATAGATTGTTACACTCAACTCTCAACATTGTAGGTTTATAATGTGAAATAAAAAAAACTTAGAGCTGCATACCAAGATTAGTAACTATTTTGTTATATATGAAAGACATTTAGCCTATGATCATTTGGGTATATTTGACGGGGATAAAAACTTGTATTTTAAAATATGGAAGGAAGGAATACTTTACATGATGCTAGGAAGAGAGGAAGAATCCAGCAAAATGATTATTTCCCCTATCATTTCTTCTTTTTCTATGAAGAGCAAGTGTAGTCTATTTCTTTTGTCATAAATCTAACAAACAACAAATATGAGGCAACAGAACAAGATTTGCCATTTACCAAACATTCTCCATGCCATGATCAAGTTTCAAGTTCAGCTAACCGTTAGGAGGTCATGAGGTGTATATTTTAAAGGCATTTAAGGAATCATATGGAAAAATAAGTAGATTCAGCAAAACCATTGTGGAACAATGATGCAGTAAGCTTTGAGGTGGCCAACACAAGGCACCTATGAAGAAAGAGTTAGAAAAGATTTATTTTTGTGATTGTGGGATTAATTGAGACTCTTGTTAGGGGTTAATTCTCTGAAATTTTCAAGAAGGAAAATTTCATTTGCAAGCAAGGGAAAGAATCACTATTGATTTTGTGTGGGGAAGGATCATCATCATCATCATCATCATCATCAGAGCCTTATCCCAATTAATTGGGGTCGGCTACATGAATCCCGTTCCGCCAAAGATTTCTATCAAGTGTAATATTCATATTTAAACTCAAGAACTAATGTCCTTCCTAATAACATCGCACCATCTCATTTTAGGCCTTCCTCGAGCTCTTTTACTAGCATCCACTAAGATTTGGTCACATCTTTTAACCGGCGCTGAGTTAGGGCGACGAAACACATGTCCAAACCACCTGAGTCTATTTTCTCTCATTTTGCTATCAATTGGAGCTATCCCTAAGTCCTTACGGATGCGTTCATTCCTAATCTTGTCTTTCTTAGTCTTGCCACACATCTATCTCAACATCTTCATCTCTGCTACACACATTTTGTGGATGTGTTTCTTTCGTACTGCTCAACACTCGGTACCATATAACAAAGCAGGTCTCACAGCCGTTCTATATAACCTCCCTTTGAGTTTCACAGGCATACGACGATTACAAAGGACACCTGAAGCACTTCTCCATCTTAACCAGCCTGCCTTAATCCTATGTGTAACGTCATCATAAATCTCCCCATTCTCTTGTATGATAGACCCTAAATATCGAAAGCTAGTACTCTTCGGAATGTTATGTCCATCAATTAGAACAATGTCTTCCTGAACCACTCTCCCATTACTGAAATTACAGTGCATAAACTCTGACTTACTCCTACTAATTTTAAAACATTTAGGCTCCAAGGCAAGTCTCCAATGCTCTAACTTAGCATTTAGAGCGTCAATACTCTCATCAATTAAAACAATATCGTCTGCAAATAGCATACACCAAGGGATATCCTTATGCAATTGTTTAGTTACTTCATCCATAACTAAGGCAAAGAGATACGGACTTAGTGCAGAACCTTGATGCAAACTTATAGAAACGGGAAATTCACCAGTCTCCCCAGTAATAGTTCGAACACTAGTAATAGCATCGCCGTACATATCCTTAATCAAATCAACATATCCTTGAGAGATTCCTTTCTTTCTTAATGTCCACCAAATCAATTCTCTCGGTACTCGATCGTACGCCTTCTCTAAATCAAGAAAAACTATATACAAATCTTTTCTCATCTCTCTATACTTCTCCATTAGCTGCCGTAGTAAGAAAATAGCTTCTGTAGTAGTTCTATTTGGCATAAAACCAAACTGATTTTCCGATACAGTAGTCATACATCGGAGGCATTTTTCAATTACTCTTTCCCAAAGTTTCATAGTATGACTCATAAGCTTAATTCCACGATAATTATTACAACTTTGAATATCTCCTTTATTTTTATAGAAAGGAACTACAACACTTTTTCTCCAAACTTTTGGCATTCTCCGTTCCTTTAAAATTTTATTAAAAAATTTAGTTAGCCACTGAATACCAATATCTCCTAGGCCTTTCCATACTTCAATAGGTAAGCCATCTAGTCCTAAGGCCTTGCCCACTTTCAGTTTCCTTAAAACACCATCCACTTCTGACATCTTAATACGCCTGAAATATTGATATTTATCAAATATTGTGGACTCTTGGGTATCTTTTAAAGATAAATCCTTGACGGAATCTCCATTAAGTAACTTCTGAAAATAGCTATACCACCTCCCTTTAATCTCAAGATCCTTAGTTAAAACCCTTTGATCTTCACCTTTAATGCACCGAACATGATCTAAATCTCTAGTTTTCATTTCTCTTAATTTAGCAAGTTTAAATATGTCCTTTTCACCCTCTCGGATTCCTAATTTATTATATAAATCTTCAAATGCCTTTGATTTAGCTTCGCTAACTATTTTCTTAATTTTCCTTTCTCTTAATTTAGCAAGTTTAAATAAGAAAATTTCATTTGCAAGCAAGGGAAAGAATCACTATTGATTTTGTGTGGGGAAGGATCCCATCAACAATACATGTAACCCACTAAACACAGCGGAACCTTGAAAGGACTAAAAACTTTCCCAAAAAGAATGTGCATAATCAGTGCAGCATAACCTTGATATGGTTAAGGCAAAATTTTAGTTTAAGTATGTACCTTTTGCATCCCTTATCGAAATGTTCCAACTTGGATCTGAAATCATCTTTTGTTAAACAACCTATACCTCTTTAGTTCAATGTCTAGTAAAAGATTATGGCTCCAGAAAGTTGCTTACTTGCTGTCTGACATCTTGGGATTTTTTATTAGCTTCTTGTCTTATTTATTTTTTCTTGGGGGTGTTCTTCATGTGGTTCTTTTTCTTTTGTATATTCTTACACACCTTTTGGGAACAATCTACGCATGCAATTTGCAATGAATCTCAATGTGTTATTGGTTCTCTGATTCTTCTGATAGACATGAACAAATAATCTATGCTTACCAAATCGTTCCCCCTTCCATTTTGAAAGGAAAAGACAATCATTTTTTTCCTGCATGCGGCATTGCCAAAATCACTTTAAGCAATTTGCAGATAATTTTTCATTTAAGTGAGAATCACAAGTTCTCAAATTAAACTTGCTTTAAAATAAATTGATTACATAGATTTAGTTTCCAAAGAAGGATGGGATCTAGTTCCACCATTGCATTCAATCATACATTTTACTTATACTCAACAGGCCTACTTTTATATCATTTTCTACTCTCTATCCAAATTTATTTTATTTTGCCTCTTCTCCTTTTAAATCCCTTCTAAAAATGGTGATAGTATCTCTTTTTTTTTGAAAGTGGATAGTACCACGTATTATAAAAGAAAAAACATGAATTTATAAGTAAGGAGGGAATACTCCCACAAAGCTCCCAATTATGAAAGGCAGCAGGATGCACACTGCTTTGGAGCTAAGGGAATAGAAAAGAAATACAAAAGCCTGGCCACCAAAATTGACCCGCACCCAAAACAAAAGGGAACGACAAGGCCAAACAAACAACCGAACTGGCTACTCTGCCAGTTTGCCTTGTTAAGAGACCCACACGCATAAAAAACCTCCTCCGAACAACTGCCAACACCACATAATCACACTCACTCCCCCTCCATGAGCACTGTAGACCACCCTCCTCCCAAACTATTAGCTCAACCCCTCTTCCTTGTCCTAGCTCTCTACCGATTCCTTCCTTTCCTCTTCTCTCTCCACATCCTTTCTTCTATTGGTTCTTCCTACTTTAGCCTTCCTAGCTATATTCGGTTGCCATCTCCTCTGGATTTTGCAAAAGACAGACCTCACATCTTTATCATCACCTGCAGTGGACACTCTATCAGACGAGACACCCTATGTAGTCCAAGGCGTGAGGTGACCGAGGCGACCAAGGGGTTGCCTCATGCCTCAAACGCCTAGACGATGGCCTAGGCGTTTAAGGCGTTTGGGACATTTTATTAAAAAATATATATATAATTCAAAAAATATAAATATATGTCTAAATATTAAATAAAATACATACATACAATCAAAATTTTCAATAAAATTAACAATAATTAATATTTGAGGTAAAAATACATACATACAAATAAGATAAGATTTGAATAAAGGAGGTTTAAACCAAGATTGGACCAAAAGAAGAAGAAGACTGAGAGTGAGGTGCTTGAGGCAAAAGCGAGGCGGTTTGGGACTGCCTCACAGCCTCAAACGCCTAGGCGCGCCTCTGACTACATAGGAGACACTTCTCTGGTATGCTCCCCCATGAAACTCTTCACCATAGCTATGATTTCCTTCACTTTCGCTTTGCCAAGACCACCCCCTTCTCCTTCCCCATTCGAACACCCCACCTCCTTAGGTGATTCCACAACAATTCCGACCTTCGCCAATAGGTCACCCTAAGCCTGAACAGAAGGAAGCTGTGCTAATGGGAGATCCTCTCCCTCTGTCTCTGGTGCGATAGTATCTCTTAATGGATGTTGATGTTTGTTCCAAAGTGCATGTTCAAATTATCTTAAATGGCTTTCATGGACTTCTCTCCTCAGACAGCTATTGCTGCCATCTCTCTGATGGAGATATGGCCAAAATATGAAAAAAAATTCCATGACTACGTGCCCTTTTTGGTGCCAAGAATTCTTTCCGTCAGCTTGTGATTGGCAGTATGAGGTCTCATAATGGTGTTGCTGCAATGGTTTAATTTTGTTGTCTTATGTGCTTCACGTTACCTTATGCAAAGTTCTTATTACCAATTAACTACCTCAACTATATGATTGTTTTTGGGTCTTTTTGAAAGTGATTTACATGTTCCTTCTACACAATTCTTTTCCGATACTTTAATCACTTCTACAACTCTTACTTGATTTGTTCAAAAAGGTCCAAATATTGTATTTTTCCCTTTATACCGAAGTGTTCTTGAAAACGAAGTATTCGTGCATCTTGACTTAGAACTGCTAATTTAGTTAAAATTGTTTTGATGTCCAAAATTCAATTTTGAAAATGGTTCAGCTGTTTACTTTTGATTGATGTCAGAAAATTGGTGGGCATTGATGCCATGAGATCAGTCTTTTACTTTTTGTCTTCTCTTTTCTTTAATCTTTGGCGATAAGTCCCATTTTGTCTTAATATTTTTTTTCACCTGCTACACCATGACCGTGAAATCCTGTACATGGTTGCAGTTGTATCATCAATAAATAATATATCCCCTCCATTCTTTCTGTTTCTACCTCAAAAAAGTCTATCATTTTTGTTTCATTATTTTTGTTCTAAAGGCTAATTGCACACATTTTCAGTTTGTTTTTCAAACAGGAAATGGAGCTTTCCCTAATTGGCCTTCAGAATGCAGGAAAGACATCTCTTGTCAATGCAATTGCGGTGAGTAAAATGTCCATGCATACTTTGTCCATTTGCACATGTTTGATTTATTGACTATCGTAGCAATGTAATCATTTTCTCTTCATCAGACAGGAGGGTTCAGTGAAGACATGATTCCTACTGTGAGCACCATTTTACCAGCATAATTTCAAATATCATATGGTTAATATTGCCTGACAGTCGGGGTTGATGCCTATTAATTCATAACTGGGAAAAACATCAGGTTGGATTTAACATGCGAAAGGTTACAAAGGGAAATGTGACCATAAAACTTTGGGATCTTGGAGGTCAGCGGAGATTTCGCACCATGTGGGAGCGCTATTGTCGTGGAGTCTCGGCCATCTTGTAAGAAATTTAGAACCATTTCTGTTTATCTTTTAATGTCAACAATCATATGCCATTTTATATTTAGAGTATATTCTTCATTTCTTCTGCATCTTTAGTGCCACAATAGTATGCCATTTTATATTCTCAATTTGTATGTTCTCTTATTTCTGGCAGACAAATGATCTTAATTTTTTTTGCAAGTTTTTTTTTAAAGTGACAAATGATCTTAATCGACTTAGAATGCCAAGAAGTTTCAAGTTGATCATTTTCTGAAAGCCAAATATGAAATGAGAACGAATTATGGTTTTCTATGTGCTGCAATTTGTGTCTTCCTTGACCTCATTTATGGTTTTCCATGTGCTGCAATCCATATCTTGATCTTCTGTGTTGTGTCAGTGTTGGCCACGGAATTTATATAGATAAATAAATATGTTCTTTTTGAAAAGTAACATTCCCCCCATAGGTGGAGGTTCATTCCGTGGGTGCGCATAGTATCAGACGATTTGGGTTCGGGTGCTGGACCTCTCCCCACTGACCGCGGCCAGTGTTGATTTACATCGGCCTAACGTCCGAACACCTTTATTTGACTGTCAAAGAAATCCCAAAGGCTCCCTCATAGGTTCGGATGTTGGGGGTAGGCTCACTCGGGTGACTCTCGATGACCACTCGTTTACCACCAACACATCGACTAGGCTAGAGTTTCGTCAAAAGTCTCTTAAGTTCAGGTAAAACCCTAGAATTTAGGAGTATGAATGCAATTCTGCGAAAGCCGTAGGCATTTTTGAAGTGGCGGAAGGTTTCCTGGACTTCGAGGGTATTTTGGTAATTTTACCCTTCAAAGGGTATTTTGATAATTTTACCGGGCCAAGGGTATTTCTGAAATTTCTGGGTTGGAACGAAAGTAGGATAAGATTCTTGACTTTCCAAGGCGCTGAGGCCATTTGTGGAGGGTTTTAGGGGTTAATAGGCCACTTCTAGGTCACGGGGGCATTTTAGTAATTTTACCGAACCCTACATAGACCTAGGGTTGAGACGACATCCAAGCGTAGGACTGGGCTGATACATCCTCAAGCCGAAGGAGTGACAAAGGCTTCCTAGAAGGCGCACACACGTCAATTTTGCCAGAGGAGGGGCATATGTGCAATTCCCACAAGTCGGGATTTTTCTTATAATTTTACCCGATTGATGAACAGAGGAGATTTGTTGTAATGACTCAAGATCCGGATACCGGAAATAATTCGATACCATTCTAATCCTGGCCCGCCGCCCACGAGCCGGAGGGCTCGGAAGGGCTAAAAGGTGTGTGTGGAGTACATAGAAATAAGAAATAAAGCAGGACAATTCAACAATTAACAGAAAGAAATAAACTAACTACAGCAGAGTCCAGTTCAAATAAAAGTACAGTCTAAGACATAAGAGCGTACCCAACACCGAGTGAACACTCGGCCCGGCGAGCTGGCAACTAAGAACCTCCGCGCAGCACCCTCGAACCTTGAGGAAGAACCTCCTCACCTGAAAAGCAGGGGTGAGCCTCCTATCACAGGCTCAGTAGGGGTCCTGCAGAACCCCAACCGCAAACAACGGCGGTAGCGGAAAGCAACAACAACAGCAAGAACAGCAAACACGGTGGCCGGTACAACCTCGGCTCTACAGCTACTCCTACTGTACCGGAAAACACGCCCCGATCCCATGGTCGGGGGACTACCAGAACACGAACCACCTCGGCTACGCTGCCAAGGGAACCATCATGACACCACTGTCGTGGAGGCCTGTCCTCACAGACGAAGGCCGACTTCGAGACCACGCGGTCTGGAACCACGATCACGACCTCGTTGTCGTGAACTCTATACCGGCTAGGAAACCCTCGGTGACGCTCACCAGAAACCCTAGACCTCGACATTGGGAAAACATCCGGAAGCTACACACAAAACCACGCCTCGCAGACGAGGAACGGAAACTCGAGTCACGAGGATCTCACGTCACGTGACGGGAGTACCTCCTTACAAGAAGTAAGGCGGGATGCGTCCACTGACGACTTAGTCCGCGCCTCAGGTGTCTCCCTACTCGCCCCAGCCGAAAACTTAGACACCGCAACAGTAACCAGGAACACAGAACAAGGATTAGCTGGGGTTGTGCTCCTCAGCGCGGGTCCGACGCCCCCAACCACGTGTGCACACATAGACCATGCGTCCTAGGTCAGATCATCTAGCTGGTTCTTTCCCATAGCCCGGACTCGGGCTGCGCGGAGGGGCTCTACGGTAACCAGCCTAAAAATCGTCTCTCTCGGGTAAGCTGCTCCACCAACTCCCAGGTGGGTCAGCACACGCGTGCTGTAAGAAGGCTACGACTGGTGGGAGGTCACTGAACGTGAATACGGAAAGTCACGCACGCACCCATTGCGAATAACACGGAGTACCAGGTGGCCCAGGGCCACTGACTCGGGACAGCTAACTAGACATACTAGATCCAACGGTCCTTGAGTCACGAGACTCGGTCAAGACCGTCGTACCGGACGGTTCCATGCCATCAATCTGCCCTAACCCTAGGGTCAGAAACCACGGTACGATGACTCACGAGGCGGCATGTGACCGCCGAACCTAATCCCTTCCAAAGGGAAGCTAAGAAACCCTCCAGCCCTAGACTGGGTAATTGGACTCACAGTCCACAGGCCATACACACGGCCCACTCGGAAACCACTTACCGGAGAAGCTCACGATGTGCGGGAATAACCCTCCGCACTCATGCCGATATACATTGACTTGATCAAGCGTAACACGGAAGCCCGGAACATAAGAGGGTCGCCCGAACCCTTAAAACCCACGGGCACTTTAATTGAGGTAAAACGGTATCTCCGGACATCCAAAACTACGGTCACGGTACCCACGGGATATCCGGGACATCCACGGGGCCAAAGGTCGGTCATTGGGTCTCAACCGGACCGACCGGGGCCCAAAACAATGCGAACGGAACACGGCCCGTACAAAACCCAAGTGACGGTCTTCCCTGAGACCGTCACCTCAGGTGGTGGTCTTCACTGGACCGCTACTTGCCAGGGATACCTGGAATAAGGCGGCCATCCACGGACCGCAACCAGAATAATGCGGCCACTCTCGGACCGCAACCAGAAGAATGCGGCCATCTCCCTGGCCGCAACCTGGAGAATGCGGCCATCTCCCTGGCTGCAACTCGGAGGAAACGGTCAGACACCTGACCGCCCTCTCCGGACCCACGAAGTGGCGGTCCTGGCCTGACCGCCACTACAAGTGGCGGTCAGTCGCGTGACCGCTACCTCGAACCGACTTAAGGGGACAAATGGCGGTCCCCAGAGGGCCGCCTCATCTAGTGGCGGTCTCTAGTATGACCGCTACCTGCCTTCGAACCCGAAAACGACGAACACCACGGAAAACTCCATTCCACGTCCCATTCACACCCATGTGAAGGGAAAAACAAGGGGAAACCATTCCCCAACCTCTCTAGCACCGAGAGGGACCCATTTAAACCCAAAAAACGCAATCAAAACACGAAATTCGGCTCACACCCCAAAATCACACATTTTAACCCCGTCGGGAAAATAAACCCTCTCGGCTCACCTCGGGCTACCAAACTCGCAGGAAATGAACTACAGGGGTTAAGGAACCATCCTCCTACCTCCACCGAAGATTCCGCGCACCGAGGATGTTGATCCGCCAAGAAGACGCCGCACGAACGCCGCCGGTTCACGAACTCGCCACGAGCTCCACCGCGTGCCACCGCCCCTCGATCCTTGCCCATCCTCGCCCGCGCGCCTCCGTCTCGCCCCCGCCTCGCTCCGTCGGCCGCCGGAGAAGTGAGGGGAGAAAGAGAGTACGTGAGAAGAGAGAGGGAGAGAGTGAGGGTTGTGAGGAGAGAGAGGGGGGTTTATATATAGGAAAATTCAAAAAATATAGAAAATAGGGAAAAATACTTCCCGCGATCCTCGGAAAACGCACAACGCGCCGGTAACGTTCGGGAGCTGGAGAACGTAACGGTTCGCCCTACACGGGATTCCGAAGGTTCGACAGGCAAAACACACGTAAAACCGCAAAACTCAATCCGAGACCCACAAAAGCAATCCGAAACTCATGGATCCTGATCCGAATAATATCCGAAAAATCCGGGACGTTACATTTGTGGAATACACTGGATTCATTTATGACCCAAGTGGGTACAAGAGTTATCGGTGAGTTGTCGACTGTACATCACAAAGATCCGCACTAACGCGGGAAGTAGGGGCGTAGCCCCAATCACAAGAAATTATAGGGTAAAACTACAAATAACCGGACTTTTTGTTTCTCGCAATCCCGGGGAGGACATTTTCGTAATTCCCCCATTATAGGGGCAGAACTACATAATTTAGTCGTCCCGGGGCGTAGAAACTTACAAACATGGCCCACCGAGGGGCATAATTACAAAAGTACCCCTTAGGGGCATAAACACAAGACCCGGGGACTTACCCCTCGCAGGTCAAGGCAAACGAACAAACTCCAGGTGCTGGATGCTTCCCGTGCGTAGTAGATGCTCCCCTGTCTCCTTCTGGACCCTTGGGGGTCTATTTATAGAAGTGGAAGACTACCCGGGGGTGTTTGAACCCGTACGGGTTAAACATGATGAAAATGACCCCGGGAGGGTCCTTTTTTCCTTTTTGTTTTGTTTTGTTTTGTTTTTTTTGAACGGGAGAGAAATCGTGCGGGGTCAAAGGACCCCGGACCCACCCGGGGTCGAGTGACCCCGGGCAGGCCTGCGTGGGACCTGCCCGGAGTGGATGACCCCAGGCAGGGCCCCCGGGGTCAATCGACCCCGGCAGCCCTCCCGGGGTCGGTTGACCCCCGGCGGGTCTCATCCGGGGTCGCGGGACCCCGGGCCTGCGCGCCAGCCTGCCCGGGGCCGGGCGACCCCGTACGGGTCCCCCCGACCCCGGACGGGTCCTCCGTCTCCTTGCTGGCCCATTCCCTGCTCTGTTAACATGTAGGTAGGCAAAAATTGTTGTCAACAGTCAGTTACTGCCTGCAGATTTTAGAAAAAAATTAGTGTCCGTTGATTGGTCTTTATCAATGGACCTCTTTTTGCCGGTAATGCCTTTCCCCAGTATGTCTATGTGGCCTATGTGATCAGAGATGAATCTTATGTCTGTTCCACTAGAATTAAGTTCACTAGACTTGTACGGGTATATGGATGGAAATAAAAACCATCATTCTTTAGAGAAAATAGTGAAGAGCAGTGGCCTGTATGGTACTATGATGTGCATTCAGTTACAGTGTTTTTCAACTAGAGACCCCGTTCAAACAATTGATAAGTAATAATAAAGGGAAAAACAAAAAACAAATATTGGTTGGTGATTTCGTTGCACTTACTGGAGACTCAAGTCTTGTGCTACGTGGGCCATCAACCACCATCGCTACCATACTCAACTCAGACACACTAAGAAGACTTTTTTTGAAGGGGGGTTGGGGAGGTGACGTAAGGCCACAATTCAGTAGCTAAAATAAAAGTACATGAAGACAAAGCCTAGAAAAAGGGAAGGTCTCTAACAAGATGACAGAGACACCCAGACAGCACATCGTAAGTTGCAGAATAAACTTCCTCCATTTGTACAATTTCCTTAACAAGATGGGATCTCTAACTCTATTGCCAGATCTGTAAATGTAACACTCCTGGATAAACTTGATGCAGCTTCCAAGACTTCAGCTAGATGCCTAAAATCATTTCTGACTGTCCGATTGTTTCTCTCTTTCCGAAAAGCCCATAGATTGCTGGAAGGCTCAACTTCCATGTTTCCATGTCTTCTTTCACCAGATTAAGGTCTTCCTAGTCTCTAATCAAGCCAAAATATCTGTTTGCCAGTCTGTATGCCATCCACAGCCTTGAAGAAAATTTTCCAAACTGAATCAATGATCCCACATTTGATAAAGATGTGATCCCGATTTTCATCAAAAACACCCATAAAACATGCAAATCCTTTTTTACATTAAACCTCAGCTTGATCTATCTGTCACAAGTTGCAAGCCTCCTACAAGCAATCTTTCGCAAAAGTATTCTGATTTTAATGGGCAGTTTATTGTCCCAAATCTGCTTGTTCCATGTAACTCTGGCCCCACCCTGTGATAAGACTCTAGTGGTTGATCTAACAGAAAAGCTGCCATTGGCCTCCCATCTCCATTTCCTGCAATCCATAGCATCGGGCTTGAGGGTGACTTTGTCTAACAAGAAAGTAATTCTGGAAGCCA
Source organism: Amorphophallus konjac (assembly GCA_022559845.1). Lineage (NCBI taxonomy): Eukaryota > Viridiplantae > Streptophyta > Magnoliopsida > Alismatales > Araceae > Amorphophallus > Amorphophallus konjac. The sequence continues at coordinate 420,423,120 of CM040120.1, read as the reverse complement.
ATTATATTGGGACAGAAAGTCAACACAAAGGGTTAATATGAACCATATAGATAACACAAATTTTGAGCAAAACCATCCCATCCCTGACTTGCAACACCATCTATTACAACTTGCAAATATAACCCTTTTTCTATCAAAAATGTGGCATTGCCAGCAGGTCTATGAATTCCGGAGAAAGATCTGCTACTGGGAAATAACTGATTTCGTCGCATTTCTTCAAAATGACATCATTGGAGTTAAGCCAAGAGCCTAAGATATATATATTGGAATTTCATAATCAGTCATCTTTTACATTTGTCAATACACAGGGTGATGGCGTCATTGTTGGATTCGATCTTTGTAGTTCTGATGCGGCATATGGCAGGGTTTTCATCAGATAGCCTCAGCCAGGGGACATAGGGGGGTTTGCCATCGTGTTGATACTGGAGGGCTGCTGAGATGGTGGCACGACAAACATTGCCACAGTGCCACCTTGGAGTTATGTGGTTGCAAAGGAACATGATAGTGGCAAAAGTAGTGACAAGTAATAAGGGTAGGTTCTTGTTGCCAATCTAAATCACATGAATAGTAAAAGTATGATGAGTGGTGACAGTGTGAGTAAGGAGGAGAGTAGTTGTTGCACCCGTATTTTATCTCAAGAAAATTCCAGGACACCATCCGAGCATTGGATGAAGTCCCTATTCGGCATACCGCTGTCTCATGGAGTATTCCCACGCGAGGTTCAATATTCGGCGTATCGCCACCCCGTGGAATATTTTCATATTTTAGGGCTTTATAGTCCGCATATTGCTGCAGTTATATTCCCCTCGCAGCAAACGAGGTGGTTGAGAACCGGGTTAAATCCACTGCGATTGTCAGGATCGCGTGGTTCCGGGAAAATCCTTAATGGGTGGAGCATCTCTCCTTCGAACGTACAACTATGGGTAAGGGAAGCTTCAACGGGGAGAAAAGAGATGCAGAAGAAGGTTTACACACTGAGAACGAAGCCCCGCACACGTGTATCACGCTGTCCGGACGAGCACAAATCTCCCCCTTGCAGCCCACGGCACGAGGAAGACAACAAACGAACAAGACGGCGCGTTCTCTTTTCCCTCCACGTGACGCAGCGAGCAAGCAAGCCCTCAAAAGCCCGGAGAGCCCCCTTTTATTGAAAAAATCAAGGTGGAGGAACCGACCGGGGCCGGGGGGACCCGTACGGCCTGCGCGCAGGCGGGCAGGGCCTGCCCGGGGCCGCGCGACCCCGGGGGGACCCGCCCGGGGTCGGACGACGGGACCTGCCCGGGGCCATCCACCCCGGGCCGTCCCCCCCTCTCCCGCACACAAACCAAAAAAAAAGAAAAAAAGAGGGTAAAATGACTTCTCCGGGGTCATTTTCACCCCGTTTAACCCGTACGTGTCCAAACCCCCGGGAGCCTCCAGCTTCTATAAATCGACCCCCAAGGGTCCGGGGATTCAACATCGGCAACCTACGGAGCACTTGAAGCATCTAGCAAGGAATTTGTTCGTTGTTTTGACCCGTGAGGGATAAGTCCCCGGGTATTGTGTATATGCCCCTAAGGGGTATGTTGGTAATTATGCCCCTCAGTGAGCCATGTTTGTAAGTTTCTACGCCCCGGGATGACTAAATTACGTAGTTCCGTCCTTGTAATGGAGAAATTACAAAAATATCCTCCCCGCTCCGCGAGAAACAAATGTCATGTTGTTTGCAGTTATACCCTGCAGCTTCTTGTAATTGGGGCTACGCCCCTACTTCTCGCGTTAGTGCGGATCCTTGTACAGTCGATAATTCGCCGACAACTCTTGTACCCACTGGGACTATAAAATGAATCTGGTGTATTTCACAAATCTCTCGTGTACACCGACCGGGGAAAATTACAAGAAAACCCCCGGCTTGTGAAAATTGCACATATACCCCTCATGCGGCCAAGTTGACCTGCGTGAGCCTTCTACAAAGCCCCTCGTCATCCTTTTGGTCTGAGGACATTGTCGGCCCAGTCCGACACTTGGGTGCCGCCTCAAACCTAGGTCCGTGCAGAGTTTGGTAAAATTATCAAACTACCCCTGTGACTTGGAAAAGGCCTTTAGCCCCCGAAACCCTCCAGAAATGGCCTCAATGCCTGGGAAGCCAAGAACCCTATCCCACTTTCCTTCCAACCCGGAAATTTCGAGAATATCCTTGGCCTGGTAAAATTACCAAAATACCCCTGGAAGTGTAAAATTACCTAAATACCCCCAGGGTCCAGGGAACCTCCCGTGACTCCAGATACGCCTATGGCTCCTTCATAATCACCCTTCTGCTTCTAAACTTTAGGGTTTTGCCTAAATATAATGGGCCTCTGTTGAAACTCTAACTCAGTTATCCTATCGGTCGGTGGTGAGTGAGTGGTCCTTATGAGCCCTTCAAACGAGCTAGCCCTCAACATCAGAACCCCTACAGAGGAGATTTTGGGACTTCCTTGACAGTTAAACAAAGGTGTTCGGACGTTAGGTCGATGTAAATTAACACTGACTTCGGTCAGTGGGGAGAGGTCCAGCACCCGAATCCAAATCGTCTGATATTATGCGCACATACGGAATAAACCTTTATACATAGAGGAATGTCTCTTTTTCAAAAAGAACGTTAAATATTTATTTTTCTATGAAAAATTCCGTGGTCCACAGATTGGCACGCCCGGTGGGACCTTTCCTGCCTTTCTTCTTTCTGTCAAAGTCAATCCCCAAAACCTTCTTCAAGGTTCTGATTGCCCCTCTTTCACTTACAGGACGGGAAGAGGAGGGCACGTCTCTCTACTCATCTGAGAGCTCTTTGTGCATCTGCGCACTTTTTCATTCGTGCTACGCACCACCACCACCACCAACAATGGTGACGATGGCAGCTGTCACCTACGGCCCTCAGGTTGTCACCAACCACGCCAGGTTCGGATACCTGGCCATCCCGCTCGTTTTCGGTGACTTCCCGCCAGTCGTCGGCTCGCCCTTTTTCTTGGGTGTGATACCTGTGGTTGAATCCAGTTCAGCCACGCCGGCAGCAGCAACTACTGAGGGTGTCAGGCCCTCTGCTTCAGTAACTGGCCGGGTCCGCCCGGTCAACAAGCCAACTACTGGGGGTGTCAGGCCCTCTACTGCAGCAACTGCCCCGGGTCCGCTCGGTCAAGAAGACAACCGTCGGGGGTGTTAGGCCCTCGGCCCCAGTAACTGACTGGGTCCGCCCGGTCAACAAGACAACCGTTGGGGGTGTCAGGCCCTCGGCTTCAATGATCGGCCGGGTCCGCCCAGCCAACCAGCCAACCGTCAGGGGTGTCAGGCCCTCTACTGCAGTAGCCGGTCGGGGTCGTCCGGTCAACTCTTCAACTGTTGAGGGTGTCAAGCCCTTCATCCCGATAGGTAGCCGAGTTTGCTCGACTGCCATTACAATGGTTGAGGGTGTCAGGCCTTCTGCCATAGCAAATGGTCGAGTTTTCTCGGTCAATCAAATCACTGCTGGCGTTGCTCCTGCACAACGGGGGCAGCGTCGCCGCCGTAACGGCACCAACTCCACTGCGGCCACCCTCAGAGAGACTGCTCCTGCTCAACGGGGGCAGCGTCGCCGCCGCAATGACGCCACGCCTATGGCAGGCGTCCCCGGCGCCGCTCCTGCTCAACGGGGGCAGCGCCAGAGCCGCAAAGGCACAAAGCCTGCTGCGGTGGCTTCCCGCTCCGGCAAAACTATACTTGTCAGATATTTCCGCATTCGGCTCGATGGGGGCGAGTCGATTTTGCCTCGGGGCCGCCATGTCCCAACTATCTCAACCTCCAACCGCTTTGAGCTCCTCCGGCAAGTTCGGGAGGATGGGGCGAGACTGAAGAAGCCCGCCGTATCGGCAGCAACTCAGGGTCCAGTTCAGCGACCCAAGCCACAGACTCCCCGATCAAGGTCAGGGGGCAACCCAATTGAGGAGCGCCAACTCCAAATGAAGAAAATATGGGTCACCAAGGAGGAGGCCCGAATCATAAGGCAGGCAAGGGCGGAAAAGTCCTTCCGCGTGTCGGATCTTCAACAAATGCGGAGTCCGAAAAACACTGAGACCTCAACATCTCCGAGGTCCACAACTCAGCCCCCCTTATGTGGGCAGAAGTGTCGAGAAGTCGGCAAGAAAGTGCGGCCTACCTCTCCGTGGGCCAGCTCCACGCACACGGAGGAGGATTGCTCAGTTCAGGCATCCACGTCCCGAGTTTCTATTTTTGACAGACTAGGGATGGCGCCCAAGCCCGACAGACAACCGCCCAGGAAGAAGCGGGTGGTTCAGGTGACCAATGACTTCGTCAAAGTGCTCACTTGTTATACTACCTTCGCCGACAAGCAGCCGGAGGACACTTCGGGGGAGCTCAACCAGCCTCTTCAATATTTGAGGAGGTCGAGGCCTGTGTTACGGATTCTGGCGCAGACGCAGCAGAGGCCGGCTGTCGGGACATCTCAGCCCGAACCGACACAAGAAGAAGAAAACCAAGAGGACATCCATAGTGTTGATGGGGACAGCAACCCCGTGCACGAGGAAGATCTTGGGAGAGAGGCACAGACCCTCACGTTGGAAGAGCTCCGACGGGAAAACCAAGAATTAAAGAACCTCCTGCAATCAATCTTGCGCGAAAAGGAGGTTCATGCTCAACCCCAAGCGGCACCTACTGGGATGGAACAACAACCTTCTCCCATTCCTGCCACGGCCAACACCTCCGTCACTGCTGCAAAATTACCACTGGCGGTGGAATTTGAAGTTCCACAGCATGAAGCCAATGCCCGGTCATCTGCCACTCCTGCTACAGAAAGCCTTATGGCGCAAAGGTAGGGATGTCAATGGGCCTGGCCGGCCCGACAGGCCCGCGGGCTTGGCCCGATTTCGGGCCGGGCCGCAAGGTCTTTTTCGGCCCGCGGGTTTTTAGTCGGGCCTAAAAGTCCGGCCCGACTAGACTCGCGGGCCGGGCTCGGGCTTTGAGTTCGGCCCGCGGGCCGGCCCGGCCCGATCCCTTTTTTTATTCTCACTTCAAATTTTAAAAACTATTTAGTCAAACTTATGTTATTTTACTTAATTAGAACTTTTAAAATTCTCTTTTCACACAAATTATGTAATTAATATCAAAATTTTAATTTATTTAGTGAGATTATAAGTTTTATAGTATTAAATCTATTAATTTTTATTATTTTTATTATTTTATTTAAGTAGTCGGGCCGGGCCGGGCCTTAGTCGGGCTTTGAATTTTTTGTATAATGTCGGGCCCGGCCCGGCCCGGCCCGGCCCGGCCCGACATAGGTTGGGCCCGGGCCAGGCTCGGGCCTTATTCTTGATAAGTCGGGTCATTGACAGCCCTACGCAAAGGTAGATGATCGAGCGGATCGTGGAGGCGAAGTTCGCTCAACATGGTGAGGGTGTGGCTACCGTTGACTTGTACATCGTGCCCTATCCCTTACACCATCAATTCAAGAAACTCCCACCGGATTGCCCGAAGGCCCCGAAGCTTCAGAAGTTCAACGGGCATGGCTCTCCACATGAACACTTGGCCTATTACATGACGGCCATGGGTGAACTGGCATTGGAAGAGGCGTATCTGCTGCGGTACTTTTCCACGTCCCTGACGGGCACCGCCTTCCACTGGTATTCCAGGCTAAAGCCCAATTCAGTGCCTGATTGGACTGATATGCAGAAAAAATTCGTCGACCGCTTCCAGACGGCCGAACGCAAAGTTTCCCTAGCGGAGCTCTGCGCCCTCAAGCAAAAGAAGGGTGAAATCGCATTGGACTTCATCAAGCGATGGAGGGATGTCAGCATGCGCTGCGATAATCCTCCGACGCCCGAAGACGCGATCACCATCTGTCGTAGGGGCCTCTCGGCAGAAGTCAGTGAAAAGTTTCTGGGCTCAAATATCAGAAGCTTCGATCAGCTTAACACGGTGGTGGCGGAGATTGAAATGTTCTTCGCTGACCACCCAGCACAAGCCCCCGTTAAGGGCAAATCCTCCAAAGACCGTCTGGCTAATGGCAAGGAGGTAAATGCTGTGGACTTCTCCCCGACGAATGGAGAAAAGGGGGAAGGAAAATCTAAAGGCAATGGCAAAAAGTCTGATGCCAAGGCTAGTGCGTCTCTGTTAGTGGAACGCATGAAGTCGTTTTATTCCTTCAGGAAAGAGCACACCAAAATGCTCTTTGACCTATGCATGAAGGAGAAGCTCATCACCCTGCCGGATCCGCGGAAGCCCTCAGAGGTGGATAAAACAGATGATCCTACCTATTGTGTGTATCACCGAAGGTTGGGTTATACCATCGGGGATTGCTATGTTTTCAAAAACATAGCAGAAGAACTCATTCAAAAGGGTTTGGTAAATATGCTGGGCCATGTAGTTGACCCACCACAGCCTCATACTTGGGGTCGATCGAACCGGTCGGCTAACGTGGTCTACATGGCGGCGACGACTTCGAGCTCTAATGCCTCCGAGGCCGGGCCTTCAAATCAGCAGCCCAACACCGGTCGCAGAGCCGCTCCTTCTTCACTCCCTGAATGCTTGGCGTTGTGGAGGACTATTCGGAAGATCCGATGGGAAATCCGGCAATTACAATTGGAACAGAGGCGCATGCTGCAGTTCTTGGAGAGCATTGATGAGCAGCTGGCCACTTTCCCCTTTGACCCATTTGTCAGGGGGTTAGCTCCAACCCATATATGGGAGGCAGGTGTACCACCTACTGGCCAGGCTCCGCTCAGGGGTTGGCTCTCTGAGGAATCCTCGGAGTCATCTGAAGGCGAGCAGGTTCATCTGAAGGCGAGGAGGCTTCATCTCAAGGCGAGCAACCAGAAAAGCTATACTCCTTCCCTCGCGAGAAGACCCTGAACATCTTCTTCGCGTGCCAGCGAGTGGGACTGATCAGCCCATCGCCCACTGAGCAGGCACCAGGTACCGCATTTCATCAGGGCTATTGCCCGTACCATGAGGTGATAGGCCATATCATCCACAACTGCCAGCCATTCAAGGACCTCGTTGAGGATTTAATCATGCGAGGGAAGGTCGAAATGGGTGAATTCCTGGTCGACCCACCACAACCGCATGTACAGGAGAATTTTCATATCTCCGTCAATGTCATACATGTTTCAGCCGCTTTCTAACTCCCGGAGCCAAAAGAGGAGGGAGTCAGTTCCCAACCACCCAAGTCCACACTGTGGTATTCAGGTTGGAGGCCCTCTCATCAGTGTTCTTTCCCCAAGGAGGACACTGAGAAGATCTTTGATAAGCTCTTGGAAGAGGGTCGGGTGCTGACGCATGATCTGCCGTCTTACTATAATGAGACGGCTAAGAGTCATCCCCGCTTCTGCAAGTATCATGCCAGGGTGTCACACCCTACCCGGGAATGTCCGGAAGTTCAAGATTGCATTGAAGTCCTCATGCAAAGAGGGGAGATCGATGCGCAAGGGAACTCTATGGCGAGGCGGCGTCTTAAAGAGGCTGCCAAGAAGATCCTCCGTCAAGATTAACAAGAGCAAATGAAGCCACGGCAGACTAAGCCCACCTCTCAACAAGTCCAACCGGGTAAGTCTACAGGCAGCGGCAATCCTCAGCCAAACCCCAAAGGCAAGGCCAGGTGCAAGGGGCCTAAGGCCCAAAGCCCAAAAAGCCAAGCCGTGGGAGAAGGTTCCAAACCCCGTTCTAGGCTGAGTCATCCCGGCATTGTCATAAGGCAAAACCCTCCACCGGATAATAAAGGCAAAGCTAAGGTGAGGGAGCCTCAAGCCAAAGCTCTTATTGAGCCAACAAGGTCGTCAATTGAAGAAAGACCTAAATGGCTCGAACCGATGAAGGCGTCAGTCAAAGCAAAATCAGTGGAGTTGCAAAGCTCCCAAGGGCCCCACTGTGGACTGGCAGAGTTCCAGGAGCTGCCACCTGAGATCATTTCTCAGGTGATCAATGCCACCTTCCAAGTGCAGTTAGAGGAGGGCAACTGGACTAAGGTTACTCCCAGAAACAGCCGCGCAACCAAGGCTCCTAAGGAGCCGGCCCGGAGCAGAAAGCAAAATTTTGGGGGCAAACCAGTCCCACCTCCAAAATCAAGCCCACTTTCTTCTCAAGAGGCGCACGCCAAAAGAAGCAAGAGAAGAATCGTAGGAAGAACTTGAAGAGGAGGTTGAAGAAGCAAGCTGAGCTAGCAGCTGCTATGGAGGCCCCTAAGGAGCCGACTCCTCTGCAAAGACTACAAAAGCTCATAGATGAGCTGGAGGAGTACACTCCCCCTCGTCCCACCAGGGTTGTCACACTAGACAAATACATTTCCTGGGATAAGTTTGGGCGTAAAGCCCGGCTTCTTCAGTGGCTCCGGGAGATGGTTCACCGTCTCGAAGAAGACGAGGAGTTTCCAATCCCGGAGGAGCTCTCCTTATTTTACAAGGATGAGAAGCTCACCGTCGAAGTGCTCGAAGAAATGTTGCAAGAGCTCTCCTGCAACATGGTGGCGATCCCGTTGCCCGACAACATTAACTCTCCTTCGGCTGATAACACCGGGGCCAAGACTCCAATAGCGACATATCAACGTCGCTCGGCGAGAAATAGCCGGGGTCGTGGCCGAGGACGAGGACGTGGGCGTGAAGGTCTCTTAACTCTTGACCGGGTCATAATATTCAGAGGGGAGAAGTCGGGTCCTGTCCCGGAAACCCAAGTTCGGGGAATCCCTTTTATCCTCGGCCCCTCAGAGGGTTCGAGCCCTGTCTCAGCGGCTAAATCGGGTGGCGTCCCTTTTATAATCACCTCTTCTGATGAAGAAGAAGAACCAGCTAAGGTACCGATGCACGAGGAGGCGTCAGACAAGACTGGCCCCTCTGGCAGGGTCGAGCCTGCAACCCGGGCGGGTCCTTCGAATGAGGGCGAACACGATGAACCCTTGCCACCTCCGGAGGAGTCTCTGGCACCGCTGTTCCAAGAAAATGCGGAGGGCCAGAATGGGGAGGAACGTCCTTTTAAACGGGAGAAGCCTCGCCAGGCACCGAAGACTCTGGCGGAGATCATCCCGCCATTCGACAAGACCCGTGCTCGGGCGGATCGTAAAATTATTCATCATATGAAACGGTTTCCAACAAATGTCACTATTTGGGAAGCCATCGCTTGGAGCAAGGATCTCAGGGAGGCTCTTGTCAAGATACTCCAAGACCCAGAGGCCTATGAAGCCCATGTTGCAGAGTTGCAAGCCCAGGCATATGAGGCATTTGCAGCCAACATCTCTTTCACAGACAAAGACATGTTGCTGTCCTCTCCGTGCCATAATCGCCCCTTATATATGAGGGGGGCGATCAATGGGCATGAGGTGAACCAAATTTTGGTTGACGCTGGGGCAACCATTAACATCATGCCTTTGAAGACCTTCAAGTCTTTATACTTGGCCCCTTATTTGCAAAAGGTGAACACGGTCAAGATTTCAGGATTCAATCAGGATTCCGAGGAGGCGCTTGGTTGGGTTGAAGTCAAGCTAGCATTGGGCGATTTTGTTACCCAGGCGACATTCTATATCATCAACGCCGACACATCTTATAAGGTGCTACTCGGGAGGCCCTGGCTCCATGAGAATTGGGTTGTCCCATCAACTATGCACCAGTGCATTAAATATGCCAAAGGAGGGGAGCAATATACTGTCTTTGCAGATCAGGCTCCATTCCACCCAAATGAGTGCCACCTGGCCGACGCTTCCCTATAGTTTGGGGAGCCTACTCTAGCAATCCCCGAGCCTGTAAAAGACAAAGGGAAGCAAAAAGTGGATTTTGAAGTCGAGGAAGGGCAGCTGTTCATTGTCAACCAAGACATGGTAAGACTGCACATGTTAAGCCTCAAGGCCGCCTCCAAGCCGACTCAGCCGGAAAGGCGAAGCGTTGACTTTGAAGCCAACCTCATAAGGCGTGTCATTGACCGGAGTATCTCCTTATCGCCCAAGTGCCTTCAACTCTCGTCCCAACGGGAAGAGTATGAGGTGGAGCAGTTGAAGACCTTCACAGTCTCCTATCATCGGAGAAGAAGGAGCAACAAGGGCAAGGGAGACAAGCCGATCATCTTTTACAAAGGTGATTTAGTCCCACCGGGCCCTCCCGAGGATGATTTCGGCTGGAATACTCCCGCCGATGTGGCGCCAGGGCCTGTCCAGGAGATGGATGATATGCCGAAGCACATCAGGGAAATGTGTAAAAAGCAACACATCCCACAAGCTCAGGACCCCGCATGAGCGGCATATTTTCATCAGCTGTGGAACCCTCCGCAGGTCCGTGGGCAACCTCCCTTCTCCCGCAAAGACACACGGGGACTCGGCTACGACCAGGAGAGAGACTTCGAGGTCTATTATGCAGTCAACACCATAGGACTGCTACCTCCTCATCACGGGCAAGCAGGAGTTGAGCCTAAGATTCACGACTCTGTAAGGGAGTCCGGTGAGACGTCAACGATAACATCACCTTCAACAGAAGTTAGCACTGATCACCTCCCTAAGGGAGGGACAACTCAGCCTGCCAATCATCAACAAGACGAAGCAAGTCCTTCGACTCCAAGTCAGGAACAAGAGAGCTTCGAAGAGTTCGAAGTCTATGAAGCAAACACTGATGATGAGGGAGGCTTCGTTGACCTCCAACCAGCCCCACCAGAGCTCGAAGATGGTGGCCAAGCAACTGTAGACGAGTTGATCGAGATCAATCTCGGAAGCAAAGGAGACCATCGGCCAACCTTCGTGAGTGCTCTCCTCAGCGAGAAAGAATGGCAATCGTATCGGCAGCTCCTAGAAGAGTTCAGGGATTGCTTCGCCTGGACTTACAAAGAAATGTCCGGGCTCGACCCTTCTGTGGCTGAACACGAGCTGGCAATACTTCCAACAGTCAAGCCAGTCAAGCAAGCCCAAAGGCGTATGCGTCACGAGCTGGAGCTGAAGGTCAATGTTGAGGTTGACAAAATGCTCAACGTGGACTTCATAGAGCCTTGCATGTACCCTGTATGACTCGCTAATATAGTCCCTGTCAAGAAGAACGGCCAGGTCCGAGTCTGCATCGACTTCAGGGATTTGAACAAAGCATGTCCAAAGGACGACTTTCCCGTCCCGATTACTCCGAATTCCTTTTGGCTATGAGACAGTACAATAGTAAGGATGTGCATTTAGTTTTAGCTGCCTGGCGGGACTTCCTATGTCGGAGAGAAGAGGGTATCTACCCCATTCCTGCACCGATCCACAGAGGTTGCTTTGATGTCTATTATGCCAAATGGTGGTTTAACAGTAGCAATGTCTTCCGACAATCTGCCAATGCATCGAGGGGAGCAGAGGAACAACGTTTGTGGAAGCACGATCTCCCACCCTTGTTTCTTGATTTTGATTTTGATTTTGTCCGCTCTCATTTTTTTGGGGCTCTCACTATTATCAAGGAAATTCATGATACTCGGAAGCGAGAGGGCCGATCCATTCCGTCTGACTGGAATCCATACACCGGGGCGATCAAACCTTTAAAGGGCACAGTTGTCAAGGCTTCAACTGTTACTCCTCGTCGGGGCACTTCTCCTAGCTCTTCAATGGCATATTCGTCGTGGGAGCATTTTTGTTAAGACTGTGGCCTTAAAAAGAAGGGTTATCTAACGAGTGTACTGCCCGAGGCATCATTTGGCAGTGATGCTATTGAGGGATGGAGGGCGCACATTATAAACGCCATTGGCTTGGCTGGTCCGGTGGAATAGTAGAATAGGCTCGCACATCGAATGATATTTTGGAGGCTGTCAAAAACATGGTTGGCAGTTTCAGCCGAAATCGATACGTTTCGGCCGAAACGTATCGGTTTCGGCCAGACCCGATACGAAAACCCACCTCATCACTGTAGCTAAGCCGAAACGGTATAAGTGTATCGGTTTCGGGCGAAACCGATACTGGTTTCGCCCGAAACCCGTGGGTTTCGGGCGAAATCCACGTGAAGTTGAGTCCCCCCCCCATCGATCGGGTGTTCTCAGCCGAAACCCTCCTGAAAGGGCCGAAACCCTCTGCTGCTGCCTCCTGCCTGCCGTGCTGTTGCCGCTGCTGCCTGCTGCTGCTGCTGCGAGCCTGCGAGGCCTGCGAGGCCTGCTACTGCTGCTGCTGCGCGCGCGTGCCCGCAGGAGGTGGCTGCTACGAGGCCTGCTGCTGCTGCTGCCGCACATCCACTGCCAGTGCTAGCCCCTGCCCGGGCCAGACAAAGCTGACCAGCGGCCAGCCTCAGGCCACTCCAGGGGCCCCTACTGGCTTGCCCGGTCCACAGCTCAGCCGTCCGACCCACTGCGGTCTGCGGAGGTAAATTTTGTGGAGGTAAATTTAGGGTTTTTTATGTTTTGTGTTTTTTTGGTTGAGTTGTTGAAAATTTTTTTGTTGTAGGTTAAATGTTGTGTTGTAGGTTAATTTAAAACAATGATTAAATTTTTAACACTTCTAATTAAACCCTAATTAGAAGTTTAAATTTGGGGCTTTTCTTTAATTAGGTTTAGTAAGGGTCAATTAGGGCTCAATTAAGTTTCATTGACTAATTTGAAGCGGGAGCATGCTGGTAATTAATTAATTCGAAGGGTGATTAAGGGTTAAGTGTTAATTAAGGGTTAATTAGTTCATAAAAATTGGGACTTTTGTCTAAATTGATTTGCTTAGTCTCAATTGAAGCTCAATTAAGCTTCATTGAAGATTTTGGGGTGGGATCATGCTGGTAATTGATTTTTTGCAAGGGTGATTAAGGGTTAAGTGTTAATTAAGGGTTAATTAGTTCATAAAAATTGGGGCTTTTGTCTAAATTGGTTTGCTTAGGCTCAATTGAAGCTCAATTAAGCTTCATTGAAGATTTTGGGGTGGGATCATATTGGTAATTGATTTTTTGCAAGGGTGATTAATGGTTAATTGTTAATTAAGGGTTAATTAGTTCATAAGATTTGGGGCTTTTGTCTAAATTGATTTGCTTAGGCTTAATTGAAGCTCAATTAGGCTTCATTGAAGATTTTGGGGTGGGATCATGCTGGTAATTGATTTTTTGCAAGAGTGATTAAGGGTTAATTGCTAATTAAGGGTTAAGTTTTTAATTGTACTTATAACTTTTTGTGTATGAATGTCTTAATGCAGTATCGTGCCTAGACGTCAACAAACATAGGAGCAGCAAGGGCAGGAGGATCCGGGGTGGGCCCACATGTCCTTAGTTGATGCTAAGAGAAGAAAGGTGAAATGCAATTACTGTGGTAGGGAGATGTATGGCGGAATTACCAGAGGAAAGCAACATTTGGCAGGGGTAAGAGGTGAGGTGAGACAATGCGACCACTGTCCCCGAGAGGTGCGAGAAGAGATGCGGCAGTGCCTCCTGGGCAAAAAGGAGAGGATGCAACAAAGGGCTGAGGATGAGGCTGAAATTGCAGAGGAGATTTCTGGCAGAAGGGTTAGGAGGGATGATGATGAGGAAGGTACTGAGGATTCTGATCCAGAGCTGACTGAAGCAAGGGAGCGTGAACAAGCCGCTCGAAGGAAAGGGAAGCGACCCATGGGTTCAGGGACCTATGAGAGTACAGTTGCACGACGTCCTGACAGTGGTGCTGCCCCGCAGAGAGCAGGGTCCATGGACAGCTATCTGCACAGAAGGCCCAAGCTACACAACCTAAAATCAAGCAAGCATTGAGACGGGTCAAAAAATCAGCAGAAGTTGCAGGGCATGCATTTAAAAGTATCTGCAAATGGTTTTTTCATGCAGGTGTCCCTGCACATGTAGCTTCAAGTGAATATTTCCAACCTATGATAGATGCCATAGCAGATGCTAGCCCTGGCTTGAAGGCCCCCTCACGTCGAGACATATACGGGCGTGGCCTTGAGGGAGAGGTTGAGGAGCTCCATGATTGGGTTGAAAGCTTCAAGCATATATGGGTGGAGAGAGGATGCACCATCATGTGTGATGGTTGGACTGGTACCACGAAGAAGTCCATGATAAACTTTTTAGTTTATTGCATCGAAGGTACAATATTTGTGAAATCAGTTGATGCATCAAATTATGAAAAGAATGCAAATTATTTGTTTCATTTGATGGATGACATAGTAGAACAAATTGGAGATGAGAATGTTGTGCAAGTGGTGACTGATAATGAAGCCAGTTACAAGGCTGCAGGGAAGAAATTGATGTAGAAGTGCAGTCATTTATATTGGCTCCCATGTGCAGCACATTGTCTGGATCTGATGCTTGAAGACATAGGGAAGGAAAAGCATGTGAAGAAGACAATTGACAAGGCACAAAAAGTCACACAGTATATCTATGGCCATCCTAGGATACTGAATATGTTCAGGGCACATGCCAGTGGAGGGCGAGATATCATCCGTGCAGGCCCAACCAGATTTGCTTCCAATTTTATTTCTTTGGAGTCTTTGCACAGGTATAAGATTGATCTCAATTCTTGATACTTTATCCTTACTGATATGTAACAGTATTTGATTTAAATTCATTTATTTGCATAGGTATAAGAATGAGCTGAAAGCTTTCATGTACCACAATGCCCTGCAGGAATACATCGACAAGGGCAATGTTGATGCTCAGATGGATTATTTGGATGTCTGCCACGTCGTGGACGACAACAAATTCTGGGACAGGGTGTCACGGTACTTGAAAGTAGTCACACCCCTCGTGAAGGTCCTAAGAATGGTGGATGGCGATGAGAAGAATGATATGGGCTATCTGTACGAGGCCATGGACCGTGCCAAGTTGGAGTTGCGGCATTCCCTTCCCAGACATTATGCAAAATGGTGAAAAATTATTGACCAGAGATGGGACAACACATTACACCACGACTTGCATGCAGCTGGTGAGTGATTAATTGTACTGAAAGTGAGGTAATGCCTATATGTTATTTTATATATAACATTTAGTTAATTATACACAAATGCAGGTTATTTCCTCGACCCTCGATTTATGTACGATGCCGATGCACATGTTGATGGCGAGGTGCTCCAAGGAACTTTAAAAGTCATTGGTCGTTTATCGAGGAATCCATAAAAGAGACTTCAGGCCGAAGTAGAGCTTGACCTTTATTTGATTTTATCAATAACAGGTATAGAATTTATTTAAGTAGTTATGTTAATGTATTACTTTATGTTTGTAGATGAACAATTATAGAATGAGGACTGGGACATATGCTGACTCCCAATTGCAATACGCTCTGGGAAGAGTGAGCCATGTATATTTTAGTCATTTGATTTCTTAACCTGAATATATATTTCTACGACTTATATGCATTTGTTTATGGTTGGTGGAACAGCTGACTGGTAGATAATGGTGAACAATCGAGATGTGGGCAGTAATGCATTGGCTTTCATTGCAATTAGGGTGCTCAGTCAAACAACATCGGCAAGCCAATGTGAAAGAAATTGGAGCACGTTCAGCGTTATACACTCGAAGGTTCGCAATCGGCTAAAGGCTGAACGGTTAGAAAAATTGGTTTACTGTCATTACAATATGAGACTGAGAATAAAGAACATGAAGATAAGACAAATGCTGAGGGACAAACGCGTCGCTGAGGATGGGAGTGCAGAAATTGTTGTGGATGCCCTATTTGATGACGAGAATCCGTTGCAGTCTTGGGTGGAGACACGAGAGCAGATTGATGAGCCTGTTTTTGATGATGATGATAGAAGATGGGCAGAGGACATACTAGATGAAGATGAGCCAAGAGATCCCGAATTCAGAAGAAAATCAAAGAGGGCCAGAGATACTCATGCGCACCAGTCTAGGGTTGTTGAGGACACTGAGGAGCAACATGATTTTCAGCAAGCTAGACACTCAGACTCAGATAGTAGGCTAGTCACTCCTAGAATGGGCAAGGCACCTACATCCTTAAGAAGAAGTACATCAGTGCATGGGCAAACTGAGAGAGCAAATGCTGCTGCTCGAGACGACCCGACAATTGAGCAGTTGAAGCAGATTTATGTGAGGCACATGCCAAGGGGAACAAGATTCATGTCAAGGGTGCAAGAAGAAAGCACACCGGCACAGGAAAAAGCATCCCCAAAGGCCAAAAGGCGACTGGAGGCTGCAGGTGCTACAGGTGCTGCAGGTGCTACTACTGGCGGTGGGGATGCTGGTGGTCCTTCCTCCTTCCACGCAGACACAGGCAGAGGATACAGTCAGGGTGAGCAAGGATATGATTCACATACTCAATATGGGCAT
Source organism: Amorphophallus konjac (assembly GCA_022559845.1). Lineage (NCBI taxonomy): Eukaryota > Viridiplantae > Streptophyta > Magnoliopsida > Alismatales > Araceae > Amorphophallus > Amorphophallus konjac. The sequence goes on along the minus strand of CM040120.1, from coordinate 420,406,954 downwards.
CCATCAGGTTATGGAGGTGGCCAACAGGAGGCAGCGATTTATGGGTCGTGGGGTTATGAACCATCATTCCAGTTCCATCCGGCCAGTTCCTCTTCTCATCCTCAAGATTCTATGCTGATACTGGATTTGCATCAAGCCAACCAAACACTCCAAGAGGGATCCAAAGAGGGATGCAGGACTTGGCTATCTCATTGTTTGGTTATAGTGAATATAGACCATACATGCATCCTTCTTATGGGTATGAACATGAAAAGTCAGACGATGAGGGAGAAGGTTCTAGTTATTACCCGTATTAGTGCCTCTTCATTTAGGTAAAGATCATTTAATTTCCGTAACATTTATTGTGCCTAATTAGGTTTATTGTAATGCTTGAACCTACTTTATGCTTAGTATGTACTCAAGAATAATAGTTTAACATGTTCAATGTTTGAATTTCAATGTCTACTTCATGTTTATTGCATTTAATCTAATTTCTTTACAATCAAATGCATGTCTAATGAATTAAAAAATCTTTTTATGTGATTATTAACTTTATATCTATTTATATCTATTTGTTTATGAATTTTTAGGTCCATTTTTAAATTTTTTAAAGCTTTTGATTGGGTTTCGGCCGAAACCGAAACCGATTCGTATCGATTTCGGACTCGGCCGAAACCGAGTCCGAAATCGAGACTGCCAACCTTGGTCAAAAAGGCTACCCGTGCCATTGGGTTGAAGCCCGAAGACATCATCTTGAGACCACCAAACCCTTTGGGCATTTCTTTTGTCATTCCCTTGCCAATAGCTGCTTTGTTTTACTTGTGTTATTATTATTTATTTATTTATTTTTTACAATGGATGTCTCTGACACTTGAGACAACACAGTTTCTCTCATGGAGGATTCCCATGATGTAACCACTGGTGAACCCTCAGCCTCTTCTAAAAGGCAACGAGATGGGGATAATGGGGAGCACAACTGACCAACCTCTCATCCTCGAACTGAGGAGGTCACCTCTACTTTTTTTTAGCCCTCTTTCTAAGAAAGATAATCATTTTGTTATATATATATTTTTTGTTTGCAACTCCAACTAGCGAGACTCTGGAGGAACCTCAAGACTTTCTTGCCCTGGGTGTTGAATGCCCTGATATTCCACAGCCGACAAAGCCACTTGTAGATACTGATATGTCTGCCATATTGATTCAGAATCTTCAACCATTGCTTCAGCAAGATCTTCTCCCCTCAATTGAGGCTCTGAGGAGTAGTATCGAGAGTTACACCAGATGTTATCATGGATTAGGATTCCCCGGGAGCCTACGATGTCCGTCCTGGCAGCTCTTTGGGATCAAGACCTTAGTGGTGATCCAACATGCGGAGGAGAAAGTCTCTGGGTTGGAGGCGACCGTGGTAGAGAAAAGTCTCCAAGTTGAAGCCACCTGCAGCCGTGGCAAGGCCTCGACGCAGGCACGTACTGAGAAATTGACCAAGGCGGTGGAGCCGAGACATGAGGCACAAGCTTTGATGGGCAAAGCCCGAGACCTGCTCATTGCTTCTCAGGGACATGATGAAGTGGGGCGCCAGGCACAGGCTGAGGTGGTGGCCTTGTCTCACGACATTGTTGCTCTTCAGGACGATATTCTCTTAAAGCGGACTCGTGTTGCTGAGTTGAGGAGTGAGCCACGACTACTATGAGTTTGTTTATTTTGCATATAGTTAATACTTTGCTGGGTTTGTTTAGCACCTCTTTTTTTTTATGCAACATTCTTTGCATATAATTGACAATATTTTTTGCACCTAGTTGACAATTTTTATGATTTGCTCAGCACTCATCTGCCTTATGGTTATCCCAGGGGCTTGCTTTGGGCTTCACTTTTACTGATGAATGAAAGAAATGATAGACTTGGCTAACTTGTCATTGCCTTCATCTCTCTCTTCTTTTTCTTCTTCTTCTCTTTCCTTTTTTTTAAAAACATTATTAGCTCCACCGTCCTTTTGGGTATTCGCCGAAGGTGGCCCCCTTTAACTTTTTCCAGCATACCCTTTTAGGTTTTCACCTCAACCGGATTCAAGGTCTTTTTACACTTAGTCATCCCTTGATGAGAATAGTTTGTGTCCACTGGGGCACCTCTCTTTTAAGCCCCCCACTTCTTCTTTTTCTTTTTAAACAAAAGAAATTTGAACCAATGGGTGGTGGGACAAAGGGAGGAAGATTCTCTTCGACATTGGGTAGATGGGTTTAGTAGCACGAGTTTGTGAGTTGACATCTTCTTGCGTAGGTTCGGCTGGCCTTTGTGGCTTTGGAGTATGGATATGGATTTGCTTTCGGGTGGACTGACCTTTGTGGTTAGTTGGCCGACCTTTTTGGTTTGAGAAGCCGGAGGTTTGAAATTTGAGATTGGCGGGCTTTTGCGACTTAAGCTAAGGATTTAGGGTTTAGGTGTTTGGTTGACCTTTGTGGTTTGGAAGCCAATGACTTGAAATTGGGTTGGCTGACCTTGATGGTTTGAAAAGCCAAGGATTTGGAATTTATGTGTTTGGCTGACTTGTATGGTTTGGAAGCCTAGTGTTTGAAATTTAATGTTGGCAGACCTTGATGGTTTGAGAAGCCAAGGATTTGAAATTTATGCGTTTGACTGACCTTTATGGTTTGAGAAGCCAAGGGTTTGAAATTTAGTTGGCTGACCTTTGTAGTTTAAGTAGTCATGAGTTTGAAATTTAAGAATGGCTGACCTTGATGGTTTGAAAAGCCAAGGCTTTGGGACTTTGGATTGTTTTCGTGATGAGTTTGCCACGGTGGGACAAAGCCATTGGGCAGAGATTGCCTGAAGTAATAGTTTGTAACAAGAGACTTTTGTGTTTTTTTTGTATCACCTCACCAATCTTGGTGCCCTTTTGGGTTTTCGCCGAAGCTAGTCCCCCTTTAGCTTTTTCGGTGCGCGTTCTTACAGGTTTTCACAACAATGGGTTACTCATTTTTGCCTGAGGCGCCCTTTCGTTTTTTTCCCTCAATCGAGTTTTAGGCCTTTTTACTCCTAGACATTCTTATGATGGGAATGACTAAGTCTGCCAGGACACCTCTATTTGAAGTTCCATTTTTTTTATTAATCTTTACAGAGAAAGGAAGGTTCTCGAAGCGACCGTTGCATCAGTTCATGCTCCGGTGCGTGATACAATTTCATGCGTTTGTCATTAAGCGGAGGGAAGAGATTGTTTCCTTTGTGGTCAACAACCATGTATGCACCTCCCTCGTAGACCCTTTGGACGATGTATGGTCCGCGTCAATTGGTTTGAAGCTTGCCGCTAGACGTCTCCGCCAGAACTTCTTTTTCCTTAACCATGACAAGAGCGCCCCTTTTGAACACTCTTTCTTTTACGAGCATATCATAAGCTCGTGTCTTCTAAGCTTGATACATCTGCAGATGTTTGTAAGTCTCCAATCTTTTACCTTCCAAACTTGAGAGTTTTTCTAGCCTTTTTTCGATTTCATTTTGTTCTTGTCCTAGCAATCCGGCACGCATTGCCACGCGATAAGAGGCAAGTTCAATTTCAACCGGGACCATTGCTTCAACCGCATAGACTAGGGAGAATGGTGAGCATCCTGTAGATGTTTTATAGATAGTTTTGTATGCCCACAATGCTTTATATATTTTTTCACCCCAATCTTGTTTGTGGCCGTCGACTATCTTGGTCAAGAGTTTACAAAGTGTTTGTTGAAGGCTTCTGCTAGGCCGTTAGCTCGGGGATTGTAAATTGACGATGTCCTCCAGTCAATATGGAACTTGGCCGCTAGTTGGTATACTGTTTTATTTTTGAATGGCGCCGTTGTCCGACATGATCTAACTAGGAGTGCCGAATCTTATACATTATGTGATGTTTGACGAATCAGGGAACGACTTCTCCAGTTACTTCTTGAAGGGGAATGGCCTCAGCCCATCATGAGAAGTAATCCGTGGCGGCCAAGATGAATTCATGGCCCTTGGAGGATGGCGGGAATGGTCCCGTAATATCCATACCCTATTTTGCAAACGGCCATGTGGGTCTTGTTGGATGCAATGGATTGGGAGGCCTACGGGACATGGGCTCGAATGCTTGACATTGATGGCATGTACGGGCATATTGATGGCAGTCGATGCACATAGTCGGCCAATAGAACCCTTTAAGCTTGATGCTATTTTTTATTTTAACTCCCCCCTGATGAGCCCCACATAACCTTGAGGGGACTTCGCACATTATAACTTCAGCTTGCGGCAGTGAGACACATCTTAGGAGAACAAATCCGTCTTTTTCATGAACGAGTCTGGAGAGGGAGCGTTGGATTAACTCGTATGATGCCACCCTGTGCAGTAATTGAATTCTTTGAGTCCACTCGAGAGGAAGCCAACCATTCTTTATTTTTATGATAGGTTCTCCCCAGTCCTCCTCTTCTGCGGAATTATTTTCTTCAATGTTGTTGACCTCGTAAACAGTGAGGTCAGATTCTTCATCAAGCACACTTGGCATTAGTCTTCTGTGCTTGACAACAATATCCAGTTCACCTTCAAGCGGGAGCTTTATGGCTGAAGCGAATTTGGCTAGAGCCTCAGCTTGAGAGTTACTGCTCCTGGGGATGTGACTTATCTCAAATAGGTAGAATTTTTCTGAGTCTTATGACTTCGACATGATAGGGGATTAGTTCCTACTTGCAGACGTCATAGTTAGCAAGGACATGTTGTATGACCAACTGTGAGTCCCCATAAACTTTGAGGCATTTAATGTCCATTTCGAGAGCCATTTGAACTTGTTGCACCCGGAATTTTCTCGAAATATCGGGCCAATGGACTCTAATTCTCGATCGAGAATTTTATTATGAAACAACCGACGGAAATACGGCGTAGCGTCAACACCGTCGAATTGCGGAGTATCTCCGTGATTTGGGGTCCATTGACCCGACAACTCACAACCACAAGCGGCATCGCAGCAACGAAAATAACGAGGAGAATACACGTGCATACCTGTCAAAGTGGCCGAGCAAGTGTATCACACGGCACAGACGAATGCAAAAGATCCTCTCCGAGCAAGCGACGCACAACCAAACAACAAACAAAACGGTCCTCTGCTCCCCGCGTAAGTCTCTACCGACGAACGGCTGCCACGCGGCGAAGAACGGGCCTCCACAGGCTATAAATGCTCCACCACGGCTTCTCCTTAACCCAGGGTGACAGAAACGGACTAGAAAAGCTCCGAGAGGGGCCAAAGCAGGGACGCTGGGGTCAAATGACCCCTTGGGGGCCGGCGGGCTTCGCCCACCCCGCGGGAGGGTCGCGCCTTGTCACGCCCCGAGATTATGCAGCGGAAACAATCGGGAATGTGAACAGTCGGCTAGTACGTCTCAAGCAAGCAATATAATCAGAGTGCTAACACATTCACACATAAGAAATGAATGCACAATATTTGGACAAAATCTTTGCTTTATTTAAATAATAATCAAAAGTACATAAGGTTGACTCTTGACTCTTTGACTAACTAGACTCAATAAAATGAAAAATTACATAGCGACCCTTGACTATCAACTAATGATAATCTAAGGCGTCACTCCTTTTTTAACCACTCTCGGATCCATCACTTGAATAGTCTGAATCTGACCCGCTAGAATTTCTTGAAAAAGATTAGAAAAGTAGGGAATGAGCACACATGCCCAGTAGGTATCTTCGTATCAACATGAAGGCAATGTTTAAGTAATTAACATTTTAGCTCTAGAGTGTAAGATAAGTAAATGAAAATACGATAAAACGCGTGAATAAATCAAAGTAACACAAATAACAAGATATGATCAAGGTGAGATATGAGAGTTCATGTAGACTAGAAATATGATCAAACAAGAATATAACATGAATGTAATTTGGTCTTTCCTGAACAAGAATGTACTTTTCATAACCATAAAGGTTATGCACTAGAAAGTCATGTAACGAGAATGTACTAGCAAGCATGTAATTTTACAAGATTGTCTCGTGGATCTTCACTCGTTTATAAAAAAAGTACTCCCAGCGCAATGCGACGCCAGTGTTCATCATACCCCATGGTTTATAGTATGTTTCCGGCTATCTGCTGAGGAGACTAGAGTGGAGCCCTTGGACACTGCCCGTGCCCGCTCTTGCGTCTTCAAGTTATAAATCAAGCTACTTCCACGAGAAATATAAATAATGTAGGTCAATAATGAACAAGTTCAAACTATAGTTTCATGATAACAAATATCAAGGTAAGAATGCACCAATTAAGAACATGAGAGTTCAATATTGATTTAGAACAATGTTATGCCATGAAGAAAATTCGGCAGCATAACGGCATATTCTTTAATTTCCATAATTCATTAGATAGCTTTGGAAACAAAGTGTTAGGTTCTAGATAATCAATAGACCATCTAGGATCATAGGAAAATCAACCCTTGGGTCAAACCTTGGGTTAAGAAAATTGAAGATAGTTGCGGTCGTTTACTGGACCGTATGTGGATCTATGTGGTCATGACTGGACCGTTTAGAAATAGAGTCGATGAAACGAATGAACTGGAACCATGCGGTCAAGGCAGGGCCGCTAGGCATCCTTGGCGGTCAGGTAAATGGCCGCTACCAGACTCTGGCGGTCGTCCATAGGGCCGCTAAGGTCCATAACACAAAACACCGGTAAAGTGCTTTCTAGACAATTGGGTTTTGAGGGTACAACCAGCTCGGCGTCCTAGTGGGAATCCCAGGCTCGTGGAGTCTTATGGAGGCTTTGAAACAAGATCACCTAGTCCGGTGGAAGGAATATCCAACGGAGAGGATCACAAGTCCAAGATTGTGTGCTTAAGTGCAAAGTGTATCTAATGGTTACGCACCGGGGTACGCACCATGTACTTATGAAAGACTCAAGGTGAGAGTGAGATCGTGAAATACGTCGATCAAAACATCACTACAAAGTCCATGAATCTTATGAAATTATGATCATTAATACAAGAGTATAGGTTTTGGCACGAAAGTAACATAAGTTTAAAATAAGTCCAAAGTGCATAAAGAACATGAAATCTACTAGGATGAACAATTAACGTAACCAAGTGTATGAATACAATACTTAAAACAGGAGTAAGACCTAATTAGCTAGGCTTATCATATGATAATTAGGGATGTTCTGCATTATGTTTCGGGTTAACAAATAATACAGAACTCAGAAAACGAAAGCGGTCTCGGGAGGACCATTTTATGGGCTTTAGCAGTCTATCGTAGGGCCGCTAAAGGACTCAGGCGGTCTCAGGAAGACTGTTTCTTCCCGTCTACAGCAAATAGTAATAAAATCGAAATATATGCTAATCTAGGGTAGTAAAGCATAAAATACATGTTAGACACAGAGAGAAAACGTTCTTACAATAAAGGTAACTCGTGGAGATGCATAGGTTGCCATGAATTAAACTAGAATTATCATTTTTGTTATTAAGGGTAGGAACTATGCATGCAGGAATAGCCTATATGCGCAGTGATAGTAAAACATTAAATACTCCGTGTGGGAAGCATGGAATTTCATGAAATTAAAGGGCTTTTACTCCTGACATGTTATTCTAGCCTTTTCATGAGATAACCTACCTTTGATTCGATCCCTAGACTTTGGATTTCTGACTGGAAGTAGGCCCTAGTTCCTGCACGTCCTGTACGAAACCAGCAACTTCCCGTTCCTCTATCTCCCGATCCTCTTGACCTAAATCCATGAAAATTGGAGGGAAGGTAGAAGATACGAAGGGGAACAGAAAGTTCTAAAGGACCAATTTCTAAATACATCGATTTGGGCTTCTACTTTCCTGATCTTCACTGGACCGTCGCACTGGTTCCTGTGCAGTCTGTTGCGAATCAGTGACTTTCATATGCTCTAACTCTCCAACGGCTGGGTCTTCTAGCACGAAAATTTGAGGGTAGTTAGATAAAACTAAGAAGAACATAAAGTTCTAAATAACCAACCTGAGATAGGGTTTCCTTACCTTCGAAATACGCGAGTCAACATTAGGGTTCGTATGTGTCGAAGTTACGGTCTATTTATAGGGTTCACCTAGGTTTATGGGATTAGATCGAACCTAGAGTCGTAAATTGGAGTAGAGTTAATCCCTAGAGAGTTCTAGAGAGTTTTCCATGCCAGGTAGCTTCGATCTAAGGTGATTTGGTCGTCAAAGATCCAAGCTTTTCACGTTTTCTCCCATTCACGGAATCAGGAGGGCTTAGCGGTCATGGGAGGACCGCTAGGGTGGATATGGCGGTCGCGCGATAGACCGCCAGGCGGCGCTTAATCCGAAAAATTCAGGTTTTCTTATTATCTCTCATTTATTCCCCCAATTGGTGTATATATCCCATTTTAAATCCGTAAATTACTTAATTTACGTTTCTATTGATGGGCTTGGGTCTAAAAGTCTTGGAATTGGGTCTTTGGGCCTATTTGAGTTGGGCTTAGCCCTTTAGTTGATATAGGGCTTTTAAATGGATTAAATAAATCCTTAATTCTTTTTAATAGCCCATTAAGCCTTTTAAAAATGCCTAATAATTATATTTTAATCCCGAAAAATTCTTAGAAAATTCTCGGGCGTTACACCCTCCCCCACTTAAAAAGAATTTGGTCCCCAAATTCATCGTAATAAGATTTGCTAAGGAGAGTGTACTTACATTCAAAATATCTCCGGGAATCTTTTGTGCATGGCTTCTTCGGTTTTCCATGTCGCCTCGTGTGGCCAAGATTTGCTCCATTGGACTTTGACCATGGGAATAGTCTTATTCCGAAGTTGACGTACTTCCCGTTCAATTATTTTGATTGGCTTTTGCTCATACGTTAAATCCTTTTTAATCTCTAGGTTGTCATAAGTTATGACATGGAATGGATCAGGGACGTACCTTTTGAGCATTGAGACCTGAAATACATCATGGACTCTAGCTAATCGAGAGGGCAAAGCTATTCGATATGCGACCTCACCAATCCTTTCGAGAATTTCAAAGGGGCCGATGAATCTCGGAGTAAGCTTACCTTTGATGCCGAATCTTCGAATACCTCGACTCGGAGAAACCTTGAGAAACACATGGTCTCCTACTTGGAATTCCAGATCGCGCCTTCTGTTATCAGCATATGACTTTTGCCTGTCTTGAGCCATCTGGAGTCTTTCCCGAATAAGCTTTATCTTCTCGGTAGTATCCCTGATGATGTCGGGGTCGAGAAATTGCCTTTCTCTTACTTCATTCCAACATATAGGTGAGCGACAACTTCTTCCATACAGTGCCTCGAACGGTGCCATTTGTATATTAGCTTGATAGCTATTGTTGTAGGCGAATTCCACTAGAGGCAAGTGGTCATGCCAACTCCCTCCAAAATCAATAGCACAAGTCCTGAGCATATCCTCCACTACCTGATTTGTCTTTTCAGTTTGACCATCAGTTTGTGGATGGAATGCAGTGCTAAAGTTGAGTCGGGTCCCTAATAAATGCTGTAGACCCTTCCAGAATTATGATGTGAATCGAGGGTCTCGGTCAGATATAATGGTGACAGGGACACCATATAGTTTGACAATCTCCTTCATGTATAGTGTTGCTAATACATTCACAGACCATCGACTTTTAATTGGTAGAAAATGTGCAGATTTAGTTAATCGGTCTATAATCACCCATATATCATCGTGTCCACCTCTTGTCTTTGGCAAACCCATGATGAAATCCATCCCTATACTTTCCATTTCCACTCGGGAATATCCAAGGGATGTAGTTTCCCAGCGGGCTTTAAATGTTCTGCCTTTACTTGCTGACAAGTGAGGCAGCGAGATACAAAGTCCGCTACTTCTCTTTTCATATTGGGCCACCAAAAATTTCTTTTTAAGTCTTGGTACATCTTGGTAGCACCAGGGTGAATAGCATACCTTGATTTATGAGCTTCTTCCATGATCAATTTCTTAGTGTCGGCATGATCCGGCACACAGATTCGATCTTTGAACAATAGTCTTCTATCAGTTGAAATGGAGAATTCTGACCTTTGATCAATATTAGCCTTGATCTTCATCAATGTGGGGTCATTTTCTTGTAATTTGACTAGATCTTCAATCAATGTAGGTTGTGACCTTATATTAGCAATCATACATCATTCCTCTTCTTTATCAATATCGAGATTCAAACAAGCAAAATCCTCGATAAGATAAATCGTACATTTCCTGAGGCTTGCTAGAGTTGCCATTGGTCTTCTGCTAAGAGCGTCAGCTACAATATTTGCTTTGCCTGGATGATATTGGATAGTAAAGTCGAAGTCTTTGAGATACTCCAACCATCTGCGTTGCCTCATGTTCAATTCCTTTTGGGTGAAGAGGTATTTCAGACTTTTGTGATCTGAAAATATAGTGAACTTCTCCCCATAGAGGTAGTGTCGCCAAATTTCTAAGGCGAATATAACCGCAACTAGTTCCAGATCATGCACAGAGTAGTTTTCTTCATGACGCTTTAACTGCCTTGATGAATAGCAAATTACCTTTCCATTTTGCATAAGAACGCATCCCAGGCCAATGCCAGATACATCGGTATAGACTTCAAAGTCACCACCCTCAACAGGTAGTGCCAAAATAGGGGCCGTAGTGAGATGATCTTTAAGAGTTAGGAAACTTTCTTCGCAATCCTTTGACCATATAAAAGGGTTCTCCTTTCTTGTAAGTCTAGTCAAAGGGACAACGATTTTAGAGAAATCCTTAATGAATCGCCTATAATAACTAGCCAGACCCAGAAAACTTCTAACTTCGGACACGGTCGTCGGCCGGCTTCAATCCTTAACAGCTTCTACCTTAGAAGGATCGACATCGATACCTTCCTTTGAAATAATATGGCCAAGGAAAGAGACCTCCTTTAGCCAGAACTCGCACTTGCTAAGCTTTGCGTAGAGTTGATGCTCTCTTAGGGTTCACAAGGCTATTCTTAATTGTTCTTCATGTTCCTCCTTAGTCTTGGAGTATATAAGAATATCATCAATGAAGACGATCACAAATCGGTCGAGATAAGACCTGAAGACATTATTCATAAGTTGCATAAATGCTGTCGGGGCATTAGTTAACCCGAACGGCATTGCCACGAATTCATAGTGCCCATATTTGCTCCGGAAAGCAGTCTTGTATATGTCTTCGTCTTTGATCTTGAGATGATGATAACCCGACCTGAGGTCTATTTTGGAGAAATATTTCGCTCCCGAAATTTGATCAAATAGCTCATCGATACGCGACAACGGATATTTGTTCTTGATAGTGAGTTGATTTAGTCGCCGGTAGTCGATACATAGCCTAAGAGATCCATCCTTCTTCTTGACAAATAAAACTGGCGCACCCCAAGGGTATGTGCTAGGTCGAATGAAGCCCTTGTCTAATAACTCTTGAAGTTGTTTCTTCAATTCTTTGAGTTCTGTAGGGGACATACTATAGGGAGCTATTGAAACAGGTGCTGCTCCAGGAACGAATTCAATGGAGAAGTTTACTTCCCTTTCGAGTGGTAAACCGGGTAAATCTGATGGGAACACATCAAGAAACTCATTCACAATGGGAATATCCTCTAAGATGATTTCTTTGGACTCAGTGATGATTACGGAAGCAAGAAAAGCTTCACATCCTTGTGAAATGAGTTTGCAAGCATGAAGAGATGAAATAATGGTAGGATGGTTCCTGTACTTGATACCAAGGAAGGAAAATCGCGGGAGACCTAGTTTCCGAAAGGCGATTCTCCTATTGCGACAATTTATATAGGCATCATGGTCAACAAGCCAATCTACTCCTAGGATAGCATCGTAGCCTTCCATGTCAAGGCATACGAGGTTTGCAGGAAGATTATGACCTTCTACTAGTATCTCACTATCGGGGTAGTGGGTTGTAAGTTTAGTTCCGCGACCTAAGGGTGTAGTGATAGCTAGGTCCGAAGGTAGAGGAACTGATGAAACTGACAAGGTTTTTGTAAAAGCAGTAGATATAAAGGAATGAGAAGCACCAATATCAAATAACACGAATGCAGGATGAGAATAGATTTGAATGGTACTTTCCATTAGCCCATCATCCTTGGGCGCTTCATCATCATCCAGAACAGCGTTAAGACGAGCCTGTCGCTTGCGTCCACCGCTAGAAGATTGATCCTTCATGAGGGGGTAATCCGGCATGCGGTGCTCCCGGCTGCCACATCGCAAACACGTCCCTAGGCGTTTCCAGCATTCTTCGACTGAGTGACCGAACTTCTCGCAGAAAGAACAAGCCGCCATGACTTGCTTATCTTCTTCCTTGGCCTTCTTGTTCCTACGAGCATCCTTGTTGTTCCCAGTCCGGGATATCTTCTTGTTATCCCGAGAGTTGTAAGTGATGCTGATTTTTTCCTCTCTTCTTCCTCGCCGATCAGACTTTCAGCTCGGCTCCTCCCCTTTGCCTTTGAGTTTATCGACCTTCTCCAAGGTCCGTTCACATAAGTGTGCCCGTTGGACCATCTCTGCATAAGTCCGAATATTTTGTGGGCCAAGTTGCTGGATGAAGATGGGCCGCAGCCCGTCCATGAAACGATTTGCTTTTAGATGATCCGTGCTCACTAAATGTTGAGCATAGGGTGCTAGGCGAGAGAATTGTAACTCATACTCCGTCACCGTCATCATGCCTTGACGTAAAGAAGCGAAATCTGTCGCCTTCCTCTCCTTGACATGTTCAGAGAAGTATTTTGCTCGGAAGAGTGTGAGAAATCCCTCCCAAGTGTGTGGTGCGTTTTGAGGCGGTGACGGAATAGACTTCCACCAAGTACGCGCATCCTTGTTGAGTTGGAACGTGGCTAGACGAACCTTCTCTTGGTCGACACATTGCATGACCTCGAATATACGTTTCATTTCATCTATCCAGTTTTCAGCTTCGTCTGGGTTGGAAGAACCAGAAGATCGCAGAGGGTTTAGACTCCGGAAGTTACGGTGCAGATCACCAGCACCAGCCCTCGCGCCGGCTTGGGCCATATTTTGCAAGGCCTGGGTGAGACCCGCAACGGTTTGTTGCATTCCACCCCAATCGACACGGTGAGCCATTGTAAGAATAAGGTACCTGAGAAGAGTAATAAATTTGTCAACTCCAATGGAATTGGTGGGGTTAATCCTAGAGATAATTTCTAATTACTATCTCATCCCGGGTTCTACCCAATTTCTTTCAAGGGTTAGAAATTTCTTTTCTTGTTTCATAGGTATGGGTCCTTAAGCCTTGGACTTAACCTATGACATGACATTTTCCTAGGAATAAATCCGTCCTAAGATTTACGCTCTGATATCACTTTAATTGTCACGCCCCGAGATTATGCAGCGGAAACAATCGGGAACGTGAACAATCGGCTAGTACGCCTCAAGCAAGCAATATAATTAGAGCGCTAACACATTCACACATAAGAAATGCACAATATTTGGACAAAATCTTTACTTTATTTAAATAATAATCAAAAGTACATAAGGTTGACTCTTGACTCTTTAACTAACTAGACTCAATAAAATGGAAAATTACATAGTGACTCTTGACTATCAACTAATGATAATCTAAGGCTTCGCTCCTTCTTTAACCACTCTTGGATCCATCACTTGAATAGTCTGAATCCGACCCGCTAGAATTTTCTGAAGAAGATTGGAAAAGTAGGGAATGAGCACACATGCCCAGTAGGTATCTTCGTATCAACATGAAGGCAATGTTTAAGTAATTAACATTTTAGCTTAGAGTGTAAGATAGATAAATAAAAATACGATAAAACACGTGAATAAATCAAAGTAACACAAATAACAAGATATGATCAAGGTGAGATATGAGAGTTCATGTAGACTGGAAATATGATCAAACAAGAATATAACATGAATGTAATTTGGCCTTTCATGAACAAGAATGTACTTTTCATAACCATAAAGGTTATGCACTAGAAAGCCATGTAACGAGAATGTACTCGCAAGCATGTAATTTCACAAGATTGCCTCGTGGATCTTCACTCGTTTATAAAAAAAGTACTCCCAGCGCAATGCGACGTCAGTGTTCATCATACCCCATGGTTTATAGTATGTTTCCAGCTATCTGTCGAGGGGACTAGAGTGGAGCCCTTGGACACTGTCCGTGCCCGCTCTTGCATCTTCAAATTATAAATCAAGCTACTTCCACGAGAAATATAAATAATGTAGGCCAATAATGAACAAGTTCAAACTATAGTTTCATGACAACAAATATCAAGGTAAGAGTACACCAATTAAGAACATGAGAGTTCAAGATTGATTTAGAACAAGGTTATGCCATGAAGAAAATTCGGCAGCATAACATCGTATTCTTTAATTTTCACAATTCATTAGATAGCTTTGGAAACAAAGTGTTAGGTTCTAGATAATCAATAGACCATCTAGGATCATAGGAAAATCAACCCTTGGGTCAAACCTTGGGTTAAGAAATTGAAGATAGTTTCGGTCGTTTACTGGACCGTATGTGGATCTATGCGGTCATGACTGGACTGTTTAGAAACAGAGTCGATGAAACGAATGAACTGGAACCATGCGGTCAAGGTAGGGCTGCTAGGCGTCCTTGGTGGTCAGGTAAATGGCCGCTACCAGACTCTGGCGGTCGTCCATAGGGCCGCTAAGGTCTAGAATACAAAACACCTGTAAAGTGCTTTCTAGACAATTGAGTTTGAGGGTACAACAAGTTCGACGTCCTAGTGGGAATCTCAGGCTCGCGGAGTCTTATGGAGGCTTTGAAACAAGATCACCTAGTCTGGTGGAAGGAATATCCAATAGAGAGGATCACAAGTTCAAGATTGTGTACTTAAGTGCAAAGTGTATCTAATGGTTACGCACCGGGGTACGCACCATGTACTTATGAAAGAATCAAGGTGAGAGTGATATCGTGAAAGATCAAAACATCACTACAAAGTCCATGAATCTTATGAAATTATGATAATTAATGCAAGAGTATAGGTTTTGGCATGAAAGTAACATAAGTTTAAAATAAGTCCAAAGTGCATAAAGAACATGAAATCTACTAGGATGAACAATTAACGTAACTAAGTGTATGAATACAGTACTTAAAACAGGAGTAAGACCTAATTAGCTAGGCTTATCATATGATAATTAGGGCTATCTGCATTATGTTTCGGGTTAACAAATAATACAGAACTCAGAAAACGAAAGCGATCTCGGGAGGACCGTTTTATGGGCTTTAGCGATCTATCGTAGGGCCACTAAAGGATTCAGGCGGTCTCAGGAAGACTGTTTCTTCCTGTCTACAACAAACAGTAATAAAATCGAAATATATGCTAATCTAGGGTAGTAAAGCATAAAATACATGCTAGACACAGAGAGAAAACGTTCCTACAATAAAGGTAACTCATGGAGATGAATAGGTTGCCATGAATTGAACTAGAATTATCATTTTTGTTATTAAGGGTAGGAACTATGCATGCAGGAATAGCCTATATGCGCAGTGATAGTAAAACATTAAATACTCCGTGTGGGAAGCATGAAATTTCATGAAATCAAAGGGCTTTTACTCCTGACGTGTTATTCTAGCCTTTTCATGAGATAACCTACTTTTGATTTGATCCCTAGACTTTGGATTTCTGACTGGAAGTAGGCCCTAGTTCCTGCACGCCCTGTGCGAAACCAGGAATTTCCCGTCCCTCTATCTCCTGATCCTCTTGACCTAAATCCATGAAAATTGGAGGGAAGGTAGAAGATACGAAGGGGAACAGAAAGTTCTAAAGGACCAATTTCTAAATACCTCGATTTGGGCTTCTACTTCCCTGATCTTCACTGAACTGTCGCACTGGTTCCTGTGCAGTCTGTTGCAAATCAGTGACTTTCATATGCTCTAACTCTCCAACGCCTGGGTCTTCTAGCACGAAAATTTGAGGGTAGTTAGATAAAACTAAGAAGAACATAAAGTTCTAAATAACCAACCTGAGATAGGGTTTCCTTACCTTCGAAATACGCGAGCCAACATTAGGGATCGCATGAGTCAAAGTTAGGATCTATTTATAGGGTTCACCTAGGGTTTAAGGGATTAGATCGAACCTAGAGTCGTAAATTGGAGTAGAGTTAATCCCTAGAGCGTTCTATAGAGTCTTCCATGTCAGGTAGCTTCGATCTAAGGTGATTTGGTCGTCAAAGATCCAAGCTTTTCACGTTTTCTCCCATTCACGGAATCAGGAGGGCTTAGCGGTCATGGGAGGACCGCTAGGGTGGATCTGGCGGTCGCGCGATAGACCGCCAGGCGGCGCTTAATCCGAAAAATTTATGTTTTCTTATTATCTCTCATTTATTTCCCCAATTGGTGTATATATCCCATTTTAAATCTGTAAATTACCTAATTTACGTTTCTATTGATGGGCTTGGGTCTAAAAGTCTTGGAATTGAATCTTTGGGCCTATTTGAGTTGGGCTTAGCCTTTTAGTTGATATAGGGCTTTTAAATGGATTAAATAAATCCTTAATTCTTTTTAATAGCCCATTAAGCCTTTTTAAAATGCCTAATAATTATATTTTAATCCCGAAAAATTCCTAGAAAATTCTCGGGCGTTACACGCCCACCCCTCTGGGACCCAGCGGGGACGACTCGACCCCGCGCGGGTAACCCCCCGGGTCCCGTGCGTTCAAAAGAAAAAATAGGAAAAAAGAAAAAGAAAAGGAGGAGAGGGGTCAAAAAATACTTTTGTCACCCCACCTTGACAAAAAAGTGATTTTTGCACCCCACCCTGTCAGAATCGGAGCAATTCTCCACAGTTCTGTCAACCTGGGTCCTCCCGCCTTCTATAAATAGACCCCCAAGGGTCCGAGGGAGGAGAAGATATTTTTCTACGGAGGAAGCACCAAGCAACCCGCGCAAGGATCTTGTTTTGTCTGTCTTGGCCTGTGAGGGATAAGTCCCCGGGTCTTGTGTATATACCCCTACAGGATATTTTTGTAATTATGCCCCTCAGCGGACCGTGTTTTAAGTTTCTACGCCTCGGGACGACCAAATTATGTAGTTCTGCCCTTACGACGGGAAACTTACAAAAAAATGTCCTCCCCGGGATCACGAGAAGCAAAAGTCCTGTTAGTTGCAGTTCTACCCTGCAATTTCTTGTAATTGGGGTTACGTCCCTACTTCCCGCGTTAGTGGAGATCTTTGCACAGTCGACAACTCGCCGACAACTTTTGTAGCCACTGGGACCATAAAATGAATTTGGTGTATTCCACAAATCTCTCATGTACACCGATCGGGGAAAATTACGAGAAAACCCCTGACTTTCAAAAAAATTGCATATATACCTCTCCTGCGACCAAGTTGACATGTGTGAGCCTTCTACGAAGTCCCTCGTCATTCCTTTGGTCCGAGGACATTGTCAGCTTAGTCCGACACTTGGGTGCCACATCAACTTGGGCCCATGTACGGTTTGGTAAAATTACCAAAATACCCCTGTAACTTAAAAAAGGGCCTAGTAGCTCCCGAAATCCTCCAGAAACGGCCTCAACGCCTTGGGAAGTCAGGAACCTTATCTTACTTTCCTTCCAACCCAAAAGTTTCGGGAATACCCCTGGCCTGGTAAAATTATCAAAATACCCCCAAGGTTCAGGAAACCTCCCGTGACTTTAAATATGCCTACGGCTTTCCACTAAATCATTTTCCTATTCCTAAATTCTAGGGTTCTGCCTAAACATGAGGGGCCTCAGTTGAAACCCTAACTGAGTCATTCTGTTGGTCGGTGGTAAGTGAGTGGATATTGTGAGCCCTCCAAACGAGCTTGCCCTCAATATCAAAATCCCTATAGAAGGCTTTGGGATTTCCTTGACTGTTAAACAAAGGTGTTCTGACGTTAGGCCGATGTAAATCAACACTGACTGCGGTCAGTGGGGAGAGGTCCAGCACCCGAACCCAAATCGTCTGATACAATGCGCACCCACGGAATAAACCCTTCACACATAGGGTGGGGAAATGTTTCTTTTCAAAAAGAACAATATCTATTTTATCTACGATAAAATTCCGTGGCCAACAAAACTCCAACAATTAGAGCCTCATACTCCGCTTCATTGTTGGTCAATGGCTTCATGAGAGCACATGAGTTATGTAAAATATCATCTTGGGATGTCACGAAGACTATCCCCGCACCAGATGTGAAGCTTGTGATGCCATCGGCCTCCTTGACCCTCCTCAAGGTGCCATCAAAGTATAACTCTCAGAACAGGAGGTTGATTGTGAAGACGTTAGAGTCTTTGGGAGGCGGGACGTCTTCGACTTGTTTTCCTGCTTCTTGTTGGGGCATGAGTGTTTCTTCATTAGGGAGTTCAGTGTTGAGGGGCAAGTCTCCCGGCACTGGCTTTGCTGCAAGGAACTCTGTCATGCCCTGTCCTTTGATTACTTTTTGCAGGAAAATGTAATGCCGAACTCTGTCTGGAGGAATGCCGATTTTCCCAATCTTCCTAAAAGGATGGATTGTTTGAGGAGAAATTTGAGAGGGTTATATTTTGATATGAGCTTGACTCGGTGAGACATGAGGTAGTGTCTCAACTTTTTGACTACAAAACTAGCGCTAGGCAAAGTTTTTCCATAGGGGAGAACCGATGTTCAGGGCCGACCAATTTCCTGCTGAGGTAGTAGAGTGGTTGTTTCTTGCCCTCTTAATTAATTTGCACCAGTAGGGAGTCCAGGGAAGCATCCATGGCGGCAATATATAGTATGAGTGACTTTCCTTTGACCGGTGCCCCAACACTGGAGGGGTGAGTAAATACTCTTTGATTTGTTCAAATGTATGATGACTTTCTTGTCCTATACGAAGGGTGTCCTTTTTTCATCAGTTTGCTAAAGGACATGCATCTTCCAGATAAGTTTGAGATGAATCGTCTGATGTAGGCGAGCCTTCCTTGGAGGGATCTGAGCTCAGTTAGATTTCTTGGAGGTGGTAACTCTCGAATTGCCCTGATTTTGTCGGGGGTCTATTTCGATCCCTCGGTATCTAACCACAAAGCCGAGAAATTTGTCACTTGATATGCCAAAGGTGCATTTCATTGGATTCATTTTGAGTTTGTATTGCTGAAGCCTTTCGAAGATCTGACGCAGATCAGTTAGATGTTCTTCCCACCATTTTGTTTTGACAACCAAGTCATCGTCGTAGCATTCTACTAGATCATGTAACATTTGTCGAATATCTTAGTCTTGACCCTTTGATATGCGGCACCGGTATTCTTCAAGTCAAATGACATTCTTTTGTAGTTGAAGATTCCTTTAGGGGACCGAAAGGCTGTGTGGTCTTTATCTTTGATAGACATGCATATTTGGTTGTAGCCAGATGATCCATCTATAAAGGAAAGTTTTGTGCCCCGTAGTCACGTCGACCATTGTTTTAGTAAGTAGGATTGGAAAGTCATCTTCGAACATGTCTTGTTCAAGTCCTGAAAGTCAATGCAAACTTGGACCTGGTCATTTTTCTTTTTCATTGAGACAATATTGGTGTGCTAGATTGGGCACATGCAAGGCTCTATGTAGTCAACATCTGATAGTTTATCCACCTCTGCATTTATTTTCAACTCCAACTCGTGGTGCATATGTCTTTGGGCTTGTTTAACTGGCTAGTCTGTAGGGAGCATTGCCAATTCATTCTCAGCCACGGAAGGATCTAATGCGGGTATTTTTTTGTAAGTCCAGGCAAACCAATCTTTGAATTCCAGCAAGAGCTGTTGGTATGCTCGCTTTAATTCTTCATTTAGGAGAGCACTGATGAAGATAGGCCGATGGCCCGTACCATCCTCGAGATTGACTTCAATTAACTCATCTACAGTCACATGGCCGTTATGTTCTAATTCACGTGGAGTTGGCTGTAAATCAATGAAATCTTTCTCGTCGTTGGTGTTGGCTTCATATATATCGTAGTATTCAAGGTTGCCGACAGCCGACGATTAAACTCCTTCATTATGGGTTTTAGTCGCCTCCATCCCCTGGGATTTGTGGTAGTGTTGGCTTCCCGACTGGGGATTGACTGTGTTGATTGTTCTTCAATACCTTGACATGCAAATTGTTGAGCTGAGTTTGGGATTGATCAATGCAGTTTGAAGAAGGTAGCATCGGGATTTCTTCCTATTCCTCCTTTGTGCTGTCAAACTTTGCTTCTGCATCTGCCCGACTATCTGCTGGAGGCATCACCCCTACCGTGTTTACTGCACAATAGACTTGGAAATCCTCTTCTTGATCGTACCCAAGTCCTCTTGTATCTTTGTTGGAGAATGGAGGTTGCCCTCGACTTGTGAAGGATACCACAATTGACAGAAGTATTCACGCTGGGTCGGGTCTTGTATTTGGGTATTTGCTACTTTTTGCACATTTCCTTGATATATTGTGACATGTTGTCCATTTCCTGGACGGACTCCGGAGGATTATCAGCTAGGGTGGCCCAGCCAAAAGCAACTTTTGGTGGGCCTTACGGGACTGGTTCTCTCTTGTAGAAGACTATGGGTTTGTCCTTAATGGCCTTCTTTTGTTTCTTCTTCTCCTTTGATAGGAGACTATGAACATCTTCAGTTGCTCCACCTTGTGCTCTCTTTTGAATGGGAGCTACATACATTTTGACGGCAGTGAAATACTTTTGCTAATGGCTCGACTAATAAGATTAGCCTGGAACTTAATATTCCTCTTTTAGGACAGGCTGATTTAGAATTGGCTTCTAAGACTTAATCTTTGTAGCTTTGTCTTTTCTTCACTTACTCTGAAGAGTTCTACGACTTCTGTTTCCAGAACCAGTTTTTGTTTGCCCTTGTCTTTTACTTTGCCGGGCGATGAGATGGTGGGCTCTCCGAAATACAACAAAGCATCCGTCAGATTGCATTCATTTGGACTGAATGGAGCTTGGTCCGCAAACCCTATCTTTGGCGTACTTGATGCACTAATGAAGAGTTGAGGGAACGACCCAGTTTTCATGTGGCCAGGGTCGTCCTAGCAGCACCTTATACGATATGTTGGCATTGATAATGTAAAATGTCACTTTTGTTACAAAATTGCCACGGACCAACCCTATCTCGACCCAGCCAAGTGCATCCTCTGTATGTTGATTAAACCCCAAAATCTTGACGACATTGACCTTTTATAGGTAAGGCATCAAGTACAAGGACTTGAAAGTCTTCAGGGGCATAATATTAACAGTGGTACCGACATCCACCATGATCTGATTTATTTCGTGGTCGTTGATTTCCCTTGCATATACAAAGGGCAATTGTGGCACGGAGAGGACAACGACATATCCTTCTCCGAGAAGGTGATGCTTGTTGCGAATGCCTTATAAGCCCGAGTTTGTAGTTCAGTAACATGGGCCTCATAAACTTCGGGCTCTTGGAGTATTTTGATAAGAGCCTCCCTCAAATCATTTCTCCAAACAATAGCTTCCCATACAGTGATGGCTGTCGGGAGCCGCTTCATATGTTGAATGATCTAGCAGTTGGCCCAGGCACGAGCCTTCTCAAGAGGAGGAATCATTTCTGCCAAGGTCTTTGGTGGACCATTGAACTTTTCCTTTTTAGTGGATTACTCGGCCTCGCCCTTGGAGTTTTGGTCTGCCCCATTCCAATCATTTGATGCTTCTTGGAATAGTGGAGCTAGGGACTCATCCCTTGCAGATGGTAGTTGAGCAAGATCATCCCTGCCGGAGGGACCAGCTTGATCGGTAGGCTTGTCTTGAGCTACTGGATTTGCTGGCTCTTCCTCTTCATCGGAAGGGTCAAATTCATGAACATTGCCTCGAACTTCGACGTCTGGGATTAGACCAAGGTCCTCTCCGCGGAAGACTATGACTTTGTCGGGATCTACAAAGTCAATGTATCTGCTGCCGAGTGGATTGGGATTTCTTCGTGGCCTCGACTACGTCCTCTACCACGGCTTTAGCCCCTTTCTTCAATTGTACGCCATTGATATGTTGCCATTAGAGCTTTGCGTTTGGGCCGAACCACGACAATTTCTTCTTGAGCAGCATTGATGTTTTCGGGTGGCGGGATTGTCACCATATTGCATGAGAAGTTTTGTAGTATCTCTTCTAGTTTTGCAACGGCGATCTCTTCATCTTTGTCGAACTGGTAGAGTTCCTCCGCGATGTGGCGCCTTTCACCTTCCTTTGCTTTCTGGAGCATTTGTTGGAGCCAACTCTTAAGTCGAGTTTTCCGCTCCAACTTGTCCCATGGGATATATTTGTCTAGGGAAACGACCTTGGTGGGGCAGGAGGGGACATACTCCTTAAACTCATCAATGAATTTTTGCAGTCTTTGCAGAGGCATCCACTCTTTAGGAGTTTCCTTGGCCGCCGCCTGCTCGACCTATTTCTCGAACCTCCTTTTGAGGTTCTTCTTTCTATTCCTCTCTTGCTTCTTGGCTTTCATTGCATCTTGTGGAGACGGACCAATAGGCTTTGGGGCTAGAGCAGATGTGCCCCTAGAGTTGGATGTTTTACTCTGAGCTGGTCTTTTAGCAAACTTGGGTCAGGAATTTCTCTTGGAGATGACTTTGACCCTCTTCTTCTTGCTGCACTTGGAAAGTGGCATTGATTGCCTACTCAATTATTTCGTGCGGCAACTCTTGATACTCGACCATGCCAGGACCGAAGCCTTGAGGTGCTCGCGATGCCTTGGGCTTTTCTTCAACTTGTAACTTGATTTGTTTATAATTGGATTTGGGGTTAGCTTCGGGATTTCCTACCTTGGCCCTACCTTTTTGGCTTTGCGTAAGAACTATCTCCTTGGATCTGCCTTGTTGGCCTTGCTTGGTGCTATCACTTTTGGGCTTGCTTTGTTGGGTTTGCTTAGAATTATATTCGTTGCTTGCTTCCTTGATCTAGCCTTCATGGCTTTGTTTGGGATTTTGTTTGGGGGACTTGCTTGGTGCTCTGCCTGTTGCTTTCACGAGGCTTCAATTTGTTGTTTTGTTCATCATGGTTGTACTCTTGCTTCTTTGGGCGAGCTGTGTTTCCCGTTTGAGGCTTTGGCCATTCGAACTCATAGTAAATGGGACCATTAGGATTATTTTCTGAAGATGCCCTACGCAAGTTTCTTGCGCAACGACTTTTGTTTAGTATCTTATCAATAGCTTTCCTAAAGCGCTGCCTAATGATGCAATGCCCTTGAGCATCGATCTTCCCCTTCTGAATAAGGCTTTCATACAGTCTTGGATGTCTTCACATTTTCCCGTGGGATGAGACACTCGGGCGTGATATTCACAGTAGTGGGGATGCCTTTTCTCTACTTCTGTATAGTGCGCCGGTGGATCATGCACTATTATTCGACCCTCTTCAAGAAGAGTGTTGAATATTTTCTTGGCGTCGTCCTTTGGAAAGGAACGGTCTCCAGGTAGGGTACTAGAGTGTAGGCTTGACTTGACTTGACTTGTGTTGGCTTCTTCTATTCCCGGCTCGGGGAATGTGAATGTTGCCACGATATGAATTACATTAACTAAGTGGTGGACCACAGTGACCGATTGGTTCAGTCGATTCCAGGCATGAGGCTGCGGAGGGTTAACTCGACAACCTTGCATTGTGATTAGGCCATCCTAGACCATCTTCTCCTCTTCTTTTTTAAAAATGTAGCAATCTCGATGGTATGACCCAATATGGGTTGATATACACAATAATTGAGTTTACTTGATTTGTTTACATCTGCAGGTCTTCGTGGTTCTGACAGAATTATGAGCTTCTGCTTCATGCGAAGCTCAGAGAGTTTCTTTGTATGCTCCTCGAAGGAGTACGACGATTTCATGCATTCCACCAATGTAGTGACTGATGCCTTCCCTTCAGACTTCTTGCCTAAATCGCTTGAGTTTTCTCTTCCATTGTTTCCATTGGTTGGAGAGAAGTCTACTGCATTTACTTCCTTCCTACTGGCATTACGATCCTTTGATGCTCTATTCTTAGCAGGGGTGAAGTTTGGATTGTTAGCAAAGAACATTTCAATCTCGACAACGACAGAATTTAATTGGTCGAAGCCTTTGATGTTCATGCCAAAGAGCTTTTCGCTGACTTATATGCTGTTAAGCCCTTACGGCATATGGTGATAGCATCTTCTTGAGCCAGAGGATTATCACATTTCATGCTGAAGTCCCTCCAACACTTGATGAAGTCCAAGGGCGTCTCCCCTTTCTTTCGTTGAAAGGAGCACACCTCTGCTAGAGATACTTTACGCTCGGCCGTCTGGAAACGGTCGAGGAACTTTTTCTGCATATCAACCCAATCAACCACTGAGTTGGGGTTCAAGTAGGAATACCATTGGAAGGCGGTGCACGTTAAAGAGGTGGCAAAATAGCAAAGGAGATAAGACTTATCCAGAGCTAATTCGCTCATATAGACATGATGTAGTAGGCTAAATGCTCATGTGGAGAACCCTGTCCATTAAACTTTTGTAGTTTAGGAGCCTTAGAGTACTCTGGAGGGAGTTTCTTGAACTGATGATGGAGTGGGTATGATACACTGTACAAATCAACAGTGGGGACACCTTCGTGTTGAGCAAACTTCACCTCCCCTATGCTTTCGATCATCTGCCTTCACGCTATCAGATTTTCTGGTGTCGGCATATTGGATGACTAATTGTTGGTTTCCACCTGTGGAGTTTCAAACTCCACCATTGCTGGTATTTTAACTGCTGTAGTCGAGGCATTGATAACAACTGGCATGCTTTGAGGAGCCTACTCAACCACTGGTGGTGCTATTGTAGGTTGCGGCGTCATTTGTCTTTCCTGCAATAAGTCCTGCAAAATATCTTTCAACTTCTGATTTTCACGTTGTAATTCCTTTCGTGTAAAGTCTTGGACATTATCCCCCATTACATCTTCTTGCCTTGGGTTATTATTTTCTTGAGCATTGCAGATTTCTCTCAGCGCCCCTTCAGCATGTTCTTGCCTTGGTTGAGTTGACAAGGCAGTGGCAGCTCGATTCATCTATGCCACGGCTCGAGTGACCGGGCGAGACTTCTTTTAACGCTTGAAGTGGATCATTTTGGTCTTCTGGCACTTCCTCTAGCTATTTGTCGGTGGATGGGGTATAACAGGTGAATACTTTGACAGTATTATTGGTCACTTGCATCATCCTCTTCTTTCGTGGTGGCTGTGCTCCCGGACGGGCTAGTGCCCCTAGCCTATTAAAGACTGAGACTCGAGGTGTATGAGCCTCGACTGGGTGATTATTTCCTGCTCGGGTTGGTCCTGAAGGTGATGAGTGTCGGGGCTTTTTGTAAACCCCTTTACGCTTTTGCCCGTGAGGGCATGAGGCTTTGACCTCTGGAGTCATCTAAGTCACGACTTGCTGCCAATCTATGGAAACTTGAGCTTGATGCAGGTTTGACATGCCGATAGGGTTTCCTACCCTAGCCCGCTTGATAGCACAAGCCTCCTCCTTAGTGACTCATATCTTCTTCATGCGGAGCTGACGTTCCTCCACTGGGTTGCTCCCTGGCTTGGGCTTGGAAGCCTTAGAGTTAGACTGACGCAGTTGTTGCCGGTTAGCCACCGGTGCATCGGACTTCTTCAATTCCGCCTTGTCTTCTCGAGTTTGTTGGAGAAGATCAAAGTGGCTGGAAGTAGGTGGTCGGGACATGCTTGTCTCGTGGCAAGATCGGCTCGCCTCCATCGAGCCGAATGCGGAGGTTTTCGACAACAATTGTCTTGCCAGAATGGGAGGTGGCTGCTACGGGCTTCTTGCACTTGCAGTTGTGGTGGTGCCCCCTCTGAGCAGGAGCAGAGTTAATGCTGATGTGATTGTTTGGGACTTGGCACCCTTGGCAAGTGCTGGCGTGGCTGGCTTCTCCTCGACCATTGGAACAACTCCTAGGAAGTAGGGCGAGCTGACGACAGCAGGGAAGCCATCGAACACCAATGGAGTTGCCAGGTATCTGAACCTGACGTGGTTGGCGATGACTTGGGGACTGTAGGTGACCGCTACCATCGTCTTGTTGTTGTTTGTTTTTTGCTGTTGCTGGTCCCTTGTTACAACTTGAGCATCCTCCTCTTCCCTTCTTGTAAAAAGGAAAAGGGCATCACAACCGTAGTAAAGGTGTGGACATTCTTTGGCAGAAAGAAGAAATGCAGGAAATGTCCCACCAAATATGCCAGTCTGTTTAACACGCGGGAATTAATTGGGGAAACAAATTAATATAAATAGTTTGGATATTGAGGAAAATTAAATAATTGATGTCCATTGATTGGACGGCTATGTAGATTTATCAGCTATTTGAATGAATGTGCATTGTTAATCCTGCAAGTTAGGTTTATCAGACGATATGGGTTCATGTGTTAGACTTTTCTCCACTGATCGAAATCAGTGTTAATTTTACATCAGCGTAAAGTCCGAACACTTTTTTGTAACTGCCAAAGAAATTGTCAACCTTCACAATATTCGCTGTGATATTGAGGGCGTATTTGCAGTTGCAGCAACAAAGTCTTTGAAGGGATGGGGGTATTTATGCCATAATAGGGGTATAGATGGCATTTGATCTAGGTCAGGGGTGCTTGTACGGACAAGGGTAGGTTTGCAATTTAGACTAAAGTTTGGGGATGAATTGAGATTCATCTCATAGTTTGGTATTGTTTAGGGGTTTGATTGCAATTTTGCAATTTGGTATTAACATGGGTCTATTTTGCAGTTTTGTAGTGGTTAGGGTTTATTTACATTTTGGTACTGTAAAGAGCCTAATTGTAGTTTGTCACTGGCTAGGGTTTAGCCGCAATTTGGTATTGACTGGGGTTTAATTGCAGTTTGGCATTGACTTTTTGCTTTGGTCGATTGATTTGGAACTTATCTTTATCATATCGCTCAATCGCCGCCGGAGAGTTGGTTTCGGGCTTCATCACAACCGAACCGCTGGATCGCCAAGATGATTACTGTCGGACTATTAGATGAAGACCTTGAACTCATCTCCGTGAGGCGGGGCCATATATACAAAACATCCGCATGTGGAAGGGACATTTACACAATTATAAATTCAAGGTATTTTTGGAAACCCTAGACATTTCTATAAAATACAAGACGTTTTAACAATTACAGGACTTTACAAGATTTTCTTGTAAAATACATGACTTTGCGACAAATTGTAGACTTTACAAGACTTTTTTGCAAAAAATGCAAGACATATCTACAATTTCTGAAAATTTCAAGATATTTCTACAATTAAGGATATTGCAGGGGTTTTCTTATAAATTCAGGGATATTTTCATAATTTCAGATTAATTCAAAAATTACATGATTTTTTCTTAAAATACAAGAAATTACATTACAAAATACACAGGGACATAACTGCTATTACAAGGGCATTTTTGCAAACATACCCTTGCCTGGAGTCTTCAAAGCACAAAACACAAGGCATAAGACTTCGAGAGCTTTGAGTTTGCTCCGTAAATCATGTCTCAAGCGTTATGTGGAATGGGGGCCCACAAGGGCATATTTATAGGCCGAAGAGACCTATCTGGACCGGATAGGTCCTTATGAGGACCTACCTAGACCGGGTAGGCTCCATGGGAAACCTAACCGGTCCGGGTAGTTCTTGCAAGGGACCCACCCAGCCCGGGTAGGCTCTGCATGGGCCTATCTGGTCCAGATAGGCCCTGTGTGGGACCTACCAAGTCCGGGTAGGTACCGTGGGGAGCCTGCCCTTCCTCTTTGACCGGGGTGAGGGAGAGAGGGTGGTCGGCCTGTATAAAAGGGCCACTTTTTTTATGTTTTTTTTGGGTTTTTGTGCTTTGGCCACGTGGACAGAAGAAAGCAACGCCTTCTTCGTGTTTTGTGTCTTTTGTTCCTTTGCTCTTGCGCCGCTTGTTGCGAGGGGAGGCTATGCTTTTCAAGGATTGTTTCCCACTCAAGCTCGAATGCCTTGTGAGTTGTGACGGAAAATTTTCTTGAGTATTTGCTTGCTGCGAGGGTATTTTATTTCCTGCCGTATATCCGACGGGGGTTCCTGGGATGAAAGAGCCAAATGCAACAAAATGCATGTTGGGTTTTTGAAACAGTTCGAGTATTTGACCCCGTATCATGACGACTTTGGATTCGTGCCATTTTTCAGTTATCATCGGACTAATTTAATTTTTATTTATCTCGATTAATTCGAGAAACATAATGAGTCCAACAGTCTTCCTATCTGGTAGCTGCTGCTTCGAGCATGAAAAGTTCAGATACATTGATGGCCAGAAGAACCCTATGCACTGAACTCAGCTTTATGCTGCCATGCATTGTTAAATTGAGCTACTATTTAGGTTTTGAAATGCATTTCAGACATTTAAGGGATTCTCCATGCTTAGCTTTTTGGTTCTTTGGAAGCAGAAGCAGCAGCCACCCCACCCACCCCTCCAACTCAAGAGCCATCAAGCATTCCTCCCTATGTTGTTGCCCTTTACCCAATCCCAGCACTTGCCTTAAAGTTTAACCACTTTGGGGTTTGGGAGGATACTTCAACCAAGTCGTTAATCAAGGCTCTTATCCTGTCTTAGGTTTCAGAGGTTGGTTGTCTTCTAGCATTGATGGCGAAGCAAGGTATAGCTATGCAGCAAGTCAAACAGAGTCAACCTTCCCCTGCCTTCAAAGTGCAAGGAGTGATAGCTTTTGGAGGAGGAGGTCTTGAAGACTGGAGGAAACTGACTTTCTTGCAACTTGTTTAGACTTGATAAACATTTGAAGAGGTAGCTTCTCCTAAAGCTAGGAACCACCCAAAATGGAGTATCCAGTGGAGGTGCTCCACACCAGGGAATCCCCCTCCAGGAAGGATGCTAGTGCTAGCGCTGCCTTCTGTGAAGGGGGCAGTCAATGCTAATGTTGTGATTGGATACCTGGATGGAGAATGTTGAGGACAAATGGGGAATGCCGAGGTTGGCCGGCTGACATCCTCCATTAGGGAGCAATATCGGGTGGTGTTTTTCTCTTTTCCCCTCTTTTTTTTGGGTGGGTGGGGGTTTGTAGGGGGAGTGTTGCAGGGCCAAGGGACCTCTGGATGTTTTATTTGGTGATTTCCACATGGAGGATGTCAGAGGGAGGGGGATGCAGGGTTCTCTGTCTGGCATCCTCCATCAGAAGCACATGGAAGCAGGGATGTCAGGTGGACTGGGGAGGGGGGTGCGAGTGTGACCAGTCAATGGCATTGTTCAGGCCAGATCAGGCATTTCAATACATACATATGGGTGGGGCATTGTCTGTTCCTTGTCTCTCATGGGATACAGCTGCTGCATCTTCTATGGCATCACAGTCCACATCTTCTGTGAGCTCTCGCAGGGGGAAACAGTTTGACTCGTTTTACTTCTGGGTGCAGTTTGTTAAGAGTTGGAACTCCTGACTTACAAACAAGAGACACGGCCAATCACTCTGTCTTCTTTTCGTTCTAAATTAAACATAAGAGGGAAACCATCTATGGAAGTGTGCCCAACACCCTATAAAACTTGATGACAACTGTCATTGCACTGTTGCACAATACACCAAAAGGAACAAAGAAGGCTGACCTTCTTTATGTTTCACCGATGATTGTTCTGTTTTCTGTTCTGTTTATGGCAGGTACATTGTGGACGCTGCTGATAGGGACAGTATCCCTGTATCGAGAAGTGAACTGCATGACTTGCTTGTGAAACCGTCCTTGAATGGAATCCCCCTCCTGGTTCTTGGGAACAAAATTGACAAATCTGAGGCGCTGTCCAAGCAAGCATTGGTTGATCAGCTGTAAGTTGACACTCTTATTAGGTGTATCACTGGCAGTAATTATTGAGGGTTGTGGAGCTTTACTCCAGCATTGGCTGATGGCTGTCTGCATGAATGTTGACATTTTCAGTAGCCACTAATGACCATTGTTAAGCTTTATCCTAATTCTCCAATGATCCTTTGTGATTCAGAGACCTGGAATCTGTCAGAGATAGAGAGGTCTGCTGCTACATGATTTCTTGCAAGGATTCGATCAACATAGATATTGTCATCGATTGGCTCATTAAACATGCAAGGACTGCCAGATGATCCTCGGAAACCTCAGTAGTCCATGAACGGTTGGTCAAGATGCAGAGGTGTGCGAGTATTGGATTGAATAAAACGTAATTATCTAGCTTCTGATAAGCTTTGTGGGCATTGAACATGCTGTATTCTGCACTTTCTCAGGTTAATGTGATATTTGTTCGTGTACACCTTTCCCCCCCCCCCTCTATTTTCACCTTTTCTTCGCTGCAACGTCTCCATCTTTGTGCAATGTTTAAGCATTCGCATTTTTTATGTTGGTTAAGTGGACTGTATTAGTGGAGAAGTGACTTAACCAAAATTTAATCGAACCTTTTCAAGTATTCAACGCCTTTTCTGTTTGGTATTCATAGGTCGACTCCTTGAGTCTTGACTTGGGTCCTTTCTTCTCTCTCTTTATATAAGAGTTGTACTTCTCTCTTTGGGACCATGCAAGGAAAATAATTATCATGCATAGCAGATGATAGATTATATATTTACACTTTTTTTTGGAAAATTTATACCTTGAGACATTTTTTTTCTTCGTTTGATCACCTTTTATGCACAGCCAAATGGATCCTGGGTGAGTTTTTATGCTGACACTCTATTAATGAGGTTACTGATCCTCATTTTTAAACAATCCGACTCTATTTCGGGCACACAAGCAGAAGGGCATCTATAACTTAATATCTGATGAAGAAATTCATAAATCACGAAAGTGGATAAACTCTTTTGAGAGAGTATGAGATTGGAGAAGGCGCACTTCGGTGTGTAATGAATGGAAAGAAGCTACTGGGAAGCAAATGATCAATTTCTTAGCATATATGTTATTGTACACATGATGCTAGGTCTGCAGTCGACTTTTGATGTTTTCGACAACATAAAACCTAGTGATGTTTTTGGCAAGCACTTCGTCCAGAGTCATCACACTTCCCTCTAGTGTCATCACATTGTCCTCTGCCGTGTTGTAATTTATACCTTGCTATTGAAGCTAGTGACACGCACCACTACTCTTGCCGGACTTGTTACCACTCTTGCCGAGGGACTAGAAAATAGTGTCTTCTTGGGCTCTCAATGTACCTCCACCCTTCCACTACTATTATACCATCTATCATTGGGTGGCACCATTTCTAACTAATTGGTGCACTAGATGGCATCCGTTATTGGTACCATCCTGTTAAGTCCTCCTCCCAAGTCTAAACACCGGACATATTTGTGGATGTGAAGGTTGAGCCAGTTGAAAAGGATATAGTGATGCAGTTGGTGACTCATAATATAGGTAATTATGAAAAGGCTAGTTAGCTATTTATAGAAAAAAAAAAGAACCACCATTATACACTCGTCATTTTAAGACAAAGAAAGGTTATGATGTTGTTTGCCCAATGCTTAATTACTAGGTTTACTAAATTTGTTTTCTTAATTAAAGACCCTTGTATAAGCATAGAGTGGCAGTTAAGAATGTCTTCTAGGGACGAAGAGTGCTTAAAGAATTCAAGTCCCTTGGCCCTAAATTAAAGAAGATTCGAAAATTCAAAATGGTGACAATAGCCTTGTGGAACAATGGGATCAAGTGCAGATCACAGAGAGTAGCCCTGTCAACGGATCGGATCCGGATCAGATCCTGTACGATCCGAATCCGATAACTTAGAATCCGAATCCAATTCGAATCTGAAATATATAAAAATTTCGGATTCGGATCTGATCCAAATCCGAATTTCAATTTTTGGATTCGGATCTAACTGAAATCCCTGTGTAGAATTTTTTTTTACATTGAATGTCCAGAGAGATTTGAATACTTTTCGGATTCATTTTCGGAACTTTTTCGGATCCATTTTCGGATCCACACATTAAATACACATTATGTATATATATTTTTACATGTAATGACATAGAAATAAAAATTTATCATATATATATATATATAGATCCATTTTTTTACATTGAATGCGCAGAGAGATCTGAATACAAGAAGATCCATTTTCAGATCTTTTTCGGATCCATTTTCGGATCCACACAGTTAACACATATTATGTATACAAGCTCCTCAGTTCCTCTGTCATAGACAAGCTTCTCGATTGCTCTGTCATAGACAAGCCCCCATTTATCATACCTGAGAAAGTAATACCAGTAAGCATATTCCAGTTTGGGAATAATAACAAAATCTAAAATTTTTTTGAACCATCTTTGAATCCATGATTAGTATTCTAGAAACCAAATAATTTGAAAGAATCAACACATTTTTTAACTAGTAAAATTTTTTTTGAACCATCTTTGAACCCATGATTAGTATTCTAGAAACCAAATAATTTGAAAGAATCTAACACATTTTTTAACTAGTAACCAACAAAATTTCCTGATGACAGATTTTAAAAGATTAAATAAGCAATTCCCTTCAAACTGATATATACATATGCAAAAATCTGAAAAGGAAACAGGGCCTTATTAGTTAGATAAACAACTTTCTAAAATAAAGTCAAGAGGGAAAAAGAATACGACACTATAAAGCCAGATTACTCCAGCCCAGCCCCAGTCGATGCCCTTTATCCTTGCAAAGCCCCAGTTAGCATAGACAGCGATGATAGTAGCCACCTGCCAGGAAGGAAGGAAGGAAGGATTAGCCAGAGTTTAACAAGAAAGCTTACAAGAGTCTAGTTTCGCCATGGACCTGCACCGTCACTCCACAGGACCACAATGTAGAGGATGCGAGCTTAAAATGGCAAATGCATTTGTAATTGGACAATAGAGAATTATACGCAACTTCATCTGCATTGCCCAGTTTCTAACAAGAAAAAGAATAGATGGTCCCCTTTGATTCGTGAAGATAACAGATGCATTTCCTTGTTGTCTCCCACTAATTTTAGAATATTGTTAAATGCATGCTTGCAATAATTCGATTCAGCCAAAAGTTGACACCAGAAGAAGCAACTTAAACACAGTTCCAGCAGCTCAAATTTTACTTCTAAATGCTATTACATTAATCTATTTTCAGAAACTTGCTAAGATGATGTTTAGTGAGGTGCAGTAAAGATGTGCTTATAAAGGGATGTGAAGAATTTACCAGCTGAGCAATGATGAAGGCACTGACAAGGAGAAGTCCAGGGCGTTCAATGAAGCACCAGCTGCGAGATCGAGTGACAAAAATGAGGGCCTGGCTCACAATACTCACTTGCAGGTACAGGGCAGCCATCATTTCATGTTCACTGTTACTCAGTGACCTCACATGGAACTTGTCCTGGATCAAGGAAGCACATCAGGTGTGGGTACATCTATCAGAGACAGGGAAGCTTACAATGAAGAAATTTAAAAGCTTTCATGATGCACATCCCAAGAGAAACATATTACTGAACATGTTGGAAAGTCATTCATCTGCCTACACATCCCATTAACCATCTAAATGATCATCATGGAAGCAAAAGCCTACAGAGAAGAAGTCAGTATCCTTCATCGCCCAAAAGAAGATGATTGTCATAAGTGCCAGGTAGCTGCCCAACACTACACCAGTTGCGAAGATTTCCTTCAGCTTCCAACTGTCAGGCTGCGAGGATGGTTTCACCCTATCCTTCGAGATCGTCATGATCATACCTGCACAATAAAAGGAGATGGGTCATGCCAAACTCATTAGAGACACACAGGGATTCCAATAGTGTTTTAAAACAGGTTGCAGAGACCATTACAGGGGAGCTATTTGAGTTGGAGCCAGAAAATATCGAGAATTACTTGCTGCTCTGGGGTATTTATGCTGCCAGACAGCAATGGGTCGATGCTGCCAGAGTTAGGAAAGCAATGACCGAGAGAGGGATTAAGAAACTTCCTGGCTTCAGCTGGACTTGATGCTGCCAGAATACAGTCTTACAAGAGAATATACACTTCTCATACTGCAATGAACATTGCAATAGGAATGTATATCATACCTAATCAGAAATTGGAGAAGATTTCATAAACAAAAAATAACTAATCATCAAGGTCTGAAAGTGACAGACCGTGTGCTGTACAAGTATTAACAATTTGAGTGGAAAAAGGAAATGAGGTTAGATCAAAATCAAGTATTCACATAACCTGGAACTTGGCGGAGGTTTGAGTCCAAGGACTCTCCTCACGCAAAGTGTGTTGCTGCACACCTTTTGATATACCAGTCGCACACAAAACTACTGAACTTCAGAAATCAAATATGAACTGTACTAAACTTGATAACATACATGACAAAAGCCAAAGCAGTTTCTTCACGTCAATCAACATTAGATGCTGCATTTAGACTGAAACTCAATATGATGTGATACAACAATCACATCATCATAACAATTCAAATTTTGGTATGAGCATACAGAGTACAACCCTAGAAATGTGTGGGATAACTAACATATGAGACAGGAAAGATAATTTAAGATGAGGAGCAGTGAATAATAAAATAGACATTAAGGTTACATACTTCTTATTCCACTTAAATTACTTTCATCAAAGTTGTCCATGGATATGGCCATCAGCACTGCTTTTTTTTTCATTAAAACTGTCCATGGATATCTTGTATCATAGGAGAGCCATCAGATGGAGAATCTGCAAAAGATGGTTCTACGACCACATTCTAGTTCTACAAGCTCTACTTCCTTTTAATAAATGACATATTAGACTGAAAGATGAAAAAAGAAAAACGATAATAGACACAGAAACAATCAAATAAACAATCAAATCAATTAGTCCACTCTTCTTCTAGTACGTCCGCCACTCACCAAAAAAAAATCCATTTCTCACCTCGCCAAAATCCAGGATATTAAATCTCCAGCAAATTCACTGCTCTCTCCATAACGACAATGCACTGCAGACCCTACTGGGACATGACACCAACTTGCAAGCCAAAGCAGCCACTTCGGACCCAATACCAGCCCAGACCCACAGTGGCGCATCACTGATCAGCACCTATTAGCTATGGTTGTGGTCTCTTCCTCCAGGAACCCTGGAGAAGGGGGGGAGCTCCGCTGCCAATGTGACCCCCGGCCGATGGTGGACTAACCAGACCAGCGAGAGACCCAGGTCGCCAGAAGACACCCAGCTTGGGGACCTAGCCAGGTCTCGTTATCATCGAGGGCCCTTCTCTTCTGCAGCTTTCAGCAGAAGTCCTCAGACACAGCGCGTCGAGGCAGTAGCGATTCCGGGCACGTCCTCCACTCGCCCGCCCCAACCCAGACCCAAAACCCTACTGCAACCAATCCACCTGCCCAAGAAAGGAATCTCAAAGACCACCAAGATCCCTGCATGCCGCAAAAAAAACCCTAGAAGCGAACAAAAGAAAAGCAAGCAACAAGGCCGCCGATCCTCATCTCCAAAAGGTCAACAGGCACAGCATCCACCGGCAAATGAAAAGCCAGATCTGCGCAAAAGAGGGCCCAACTGCTGGGAAACAAGCAACCAACATCGATCAGGGGTACCTGCGCTGCAAGACGTGGGGGATCCTTCTGGAGGTCCTTGAACTCCTTCAGGATCCCCTTGGACGCCATCGCACCACAGAATCGACGCAAGACGAACCAAAGACCACAGCTTTACCTTGTAGCAGGTGCCGCCATCGCCGCCACAGGTGATGTCGCCGCCGCAGGTGGTCGATCGCCGCCTCACGTGGTCGCTCGCCGCCGCAGGTGGTCGCTGTAAGACGGGAGCAAACCCTATACCCACTCGCAGGAATGAATGTCCTAGAGGGAGGCCGCGACGCGCCGATGATGGAGTGGCCGAGTGGGGTTGCTCGTCCCGAATGGAGAGGGGCTTTATGGCGCCCCGAAGACCGATCCGAAATCGGATCAAAAATGCATCGCCCCGAATACAAATATGCCAATCAATTAAGTATTTTCGGATCAGATTTTCGGATCCGGATCGGATCGAATTTTCGGATCAGATTTTCGGATCCGGATCCATTGACACTCCTAACAGAGAGGAGGGTTGGCAAAAAAACCCCTTCTCATGGAACTTTTTTAATTTATATGTGTGAAGGGCTTCTTATAATTAATTAATGATTACACCCCTCCAAAAAAATCCCTTCATATAATTAATTAATGATTACCTCTGTGTGTGTGTGTGTGCGCGCGCGCGCGCGCGCGCGCGTGTGTGACAAGAGGGTCTCCTCTAATAATATCCCAAGGAAATACCACGAGGGAGTAGAAATGCATTCCCCGCCCACAAAACCAAAACCAAAACCAGAGAGGTTAAAAGCATGCAGATAGAACAACGGTAGACCTTTGTTCTTACCGACCAATGCCTTGTTCCTTCCATCCATGTCTTCTTCCTCCGAGCCCATCCAAGGAAATACCCCCGGTTGCCAGATCTTGAACGCAACGCCATCCGGCCACCTCGTTTAAATCCGTACCTCTGCCCCCTGCCAGTTGCCCGGCGTGGGAGATCAGCTTCCACCAGCCGGCAGCATCACCGGATCAAGCTTCGGCCGGCAGGGTCAGCACGTACTCGGAGATGGCACTCGGCCGTTCGGGCACCCCCAGGAGCCTGGAGAGCATCCTCGACCAAGACGCGTCCGCCACCCTGCAGGGAGGCAACTACGCCGCCGCGGCGGAGCGAGTGCCCCCGCAGCCGGGGCAGGGCCTGGAGTTCGAGAACCTGTCGTACAGCGTGGTCACGAAACAGAAGAAGGGCGGACAGTGGGTGGCCAGGGAGACCTACCTCCTCCACGACATCTCGGGCCAGGCGCTCCGGGGTCACGTCACCGCAATCCTGGGGCCGAGCGGCGCCGGCAAGTCCACCTTCGTCGACGCCCTGGCGGGACGTATCGCCCGGGGCAGCCTCGAAGGGTCCGTTTGTATCGACGGGAGGCCGGTCAGTACTTGCACTCAGCACTAGTGTCACCTCTGTCGAGCACGTAAAGTATTGTCCCATGCACGGGAGCTGGAACTGTACGTGCGTTCGTGTGTGCGTGGCTGTGCAGGTGACGACCAGCTACATGAAGAAGGTGTCGTCGTACGTGATGCAGGACGACCAGCTCTTCCCCATGCTCACCGTCTTCGAGACCTTCATGTTCGCCGCCGAGGTCCGGCTGCCCCCCTCCATCTCCAAGCACGAGAAGAAGAGGCGGGTCTACGAGCTCCTCGATCAGCTGGGCTTGCAGGTAAACCAAATTAAAACAACTCCCGATCAACCTTTAATTTGCGATGTGTACGTGTTCTAATTCCTCTTGTAATCCTACACATCTAGGCGGCTGCGCACACATACATCGGGGATGAGGGGAGGCGGGGGGTGTCGGGAGGGGAGCGCCGGCGGGTCTCCATCGGGGTCGACATCATCCACCGCCCGCCGCTGCTGTTCCTGGACGAGCCCACCTCCGGCCTCGACTCCACCAGCGCCCACAGCGTCGTGGAGAAGGTCAAGGAAATCGCCAAGGGCGGCAGCGTCGTCCTCATGACCATCCACCAGCCCTCCTTCCGCATCCAGGCCCTCCTCGACCGCATCGTCGTCCTCGCAAGGTCATTAAAATTCCCAGCTTCTGCATGCAGAAAGCTTCGGGAGGTTCATCTATCTAATTGTTCTGTTCACTTCTTGGGTGCAGAGGGAGGCTGGTCTACATGGGGAGCCCCGGAGCCCTCCCGGCGCACCTTGCCGGGTTCGGCAGGCAGGTCCCCGACGGCGAGAACAGCGTCGAGTACCTGCTGGACGTCATCAAGGAGTACGACGAGTCAACGGTGGGGCTCGACCCCCTCGTCGCCTACCAGCGGGAGGGCCTCATACCCAGCCAGGCGGCGAGGACCCCGGTCCCCAGAAGCCGCGGGGCGCGTAGGACGCCTCTGTGGCACTCCGCGCAGACCTCCGCCCAGAGCCGGCAGTTCTCCTCCGGCAACCTGACGCCTGTGCCGGAGGCCGGCTACCTGGACAGCTACCCAGCCTACGCCGAGGACGACGAAGAGAACGAGTTCGACAACTCGCTGGAGCGCCGCAGCGCGCGGACGCCGCCGCACAGCGGCGTCCACAACCCGCGGCTGGCATCCCAGTTCTACAGGGACTTCTCCGTCTGGCTCTACCACGGCGTCACCGGCACTCCCCTCCGCCGGCCATCGTGGACCCCGGCAAGGACGCCGGGGCGCACCCCAGCCATGACCCCGATGACATCGTTCTATCAGCGTAGCTACACAGCCCCGCCGCTCCCCGCCACTCCCGAGCCGCCGTCCCCGGCCAGCCCCGTGGTCTTCTTCAACCCGCCGCCGCCGGGTTCTTACCCTGAAGGCCAGCTGGACGAGGAGGAGAGGCCCGAGTTCGCGAACCCGTGGCTGAGGGAGGTGGCCGTTCTGTGCCGGCGTAATGTGCTCAACGTGGCGCGGACCCCAGAGCTGTTCCTGTCCCGGGAGATCGTGCTAACGGCCATGGCGCTTATCCTGTCCACGCTCTTCTCCAACCTCGGCGGCGACGAGTTCCGAACCATCAACCGCCTCCTCAACTTCTACATCTTCGCCGTCTGCCTCGTCTTCTTCTCTTCCAACGACGCCGTACCTGCCTTCATCCAGGAGCGCTACGTCTTCATCCGGGAGGCCTCCCACCACGCCTACCGCGCCTCCTCCTACGTCGTCTCCTCTCTGCTCGTCTACCTGCCCTTCTTCGCCGTGCAAGGCCTCACCTTCGCCACCATCACCAAGCTCATGCTGCACCTGAAAAGCAGCTTCTTCGCCTTCTGGGTCATCCTCTTCGCGTCGCTGGTCACCACCAACGGGTACGTCATGCTCGTCAGCGCGCTGGTGCCCAGCTTCGTCGCCGGCTACGCGGTGGTGATTGCCACCACCGCG
This sequence comes from Amorphophallus konjac, assembly GCA_022559845.1. Taxonomy (NCBI): domain Eukaryota; kingdom Viridiplantae; phylum Streptophyta; class Magnoliopsida; order Alismatales; family Araceae; genus Amorphophallus; species Amorphophallus konjac. The sequence goes on along the minus strand of CM040120.1, from coordinate 420,368,316 downwards.
CTCTTCTTCCTGACATGCGGGTTCTTCCTGAAGAGACCCAAGATCCCCATCTACTGGCAGTGGCTGCACTACATCTCGGCCATCAAGTACCCCTTCGAGGCGCTGCTGGTGAACGAGTTCAAGGGTGACCGCTGCTACACCGGCGAGTTCCGGGAGTTCGCGTCGGGGCCGCTGGGGGAGGTCAGCATCAGCCACCGCCACAAGGAGACGGGGAACCCCTGCCGGCTTATCGGGGAGGACGTGCTGTCCACCATGGGCATCAAGGTGGAGAGCGTGTGGGCCGACGTCGCCATCCTGCTCGCCTGGGGCGTGCTCTACCGGTTCCTGTTCTACGTGGTGCTCAGGTTCTACTCCAAGAACGAGAGGAAGTAGGAAGTGACGTGTGATATCACCGCATGGGCCCCACCCGTCCATTCTCCACCCTGTCATTCTGGGGAGATTAATTAATTATGGAAGAAATTATTAATAAATATTTTTCGTTGTTCTATAGGTACGAATTTCTTAATCTGATAGTTTTACCGATAAATATTCGGGATACACCGAGGATATAGTTTTATTCTTGCTGGTTGAATTACGTCTGAAAATGTCATCTTTGCTTATTGTCTTTTCTTTTCTTACGGTTGAATTAGGATTTTTTTTTTACCTTGTCAATATTTCTTTCTTCTCATAATTCTTCGTATTTAACTTTTACAATGAACGTTGTCCTCAACGTTGTTGTCGTAGTATGATGATCAAGAATTATAACCCTCCTTCTCATATTGATTCTCAAACCTCCAACATTTTTTTTCACCCTCCCGACTCATTTGCATAAATGTGAGACACATTTTTCTAATTCAGTCAATTTAACTTTGTAATCTAAAAATGACAAAACACCTTGAGCTAAATTCACAAATTCCACTTCATTCTTGTGTTTAACATGTTGAGAAAGGAACTTTGTATTAAATTCCTTTCGACTAATATCTACAACTATACTCCTAAAAGTGCTCCTAAGTGTAAAGTTTCATAATTCATTTGCACGGTTTTTAAGCATAAACATATCTAATATTATCTTGTTCGGTTTTGCACATCTAATGGCTTTTAAAATCTTCTCAATTTCTTGTCCTAACTTTTCACAATTTTTGATTGATCACTCTCCCCCTTAAAAGGAGGACTCATGCTCTAGATCTTCTCTATTAAGGTAGCTAATGCTGCCCTATCTTGATGTTCTTGAATCTGAGCTTACAAGTGGGCTTGTATCATGGCTTGAATTTGAGCCTATAATTGCAGTTTGCACCAACCCTTGAAAGCATTGTGCAAACCCTTCTAAGTCTAATAATGATACACCTTAAGTAGGCACCACACCTTGCCTTCCGGGAGACTGCATGTCATCCACTATCTCCCCGGTAACTCTAGGTGACATCTCATTTGAGGGTGTCGTCTAAATTTGAGAAAGATCCACCATAGTCCTATTACTCCTCACCATACCTTCCAAGAGTATAACTTCCAAACTTGACTCCAAACTTTCAAATAATTTTTTAACATCTTGTAGTACGGTATATAAATTAGATGGCTTCAGATAAATCTCAAGTCGCACAACCTTGCTCTAATACCACCACCTATGGTGTCCGGCCCCTTCCTAAATCTAGTCTTGGGATGTCACGTTCAAATTTAAATGTTGTGAGCTAGAAAAATGTGCAAGACATGAAAGGCCAAACCATCTATATGCCTCAAAAATTACAATCATACCATTTCAATGAATATAAACACACATAATTCACATTGTGTACACTACTATACATATGTGAGACCCAAAAATAACAATTACATCCTATACATAGAAGAAAAATAACCTACTCTAATCTTTACAGAGTGGATTTTAAAATATTCTCTTAGATCACTCTCCAATCTACTCCTCGTTAGAGTCAAAACCTACGATATACTAAACTCCTGAAAAAAAGTTTAATTGCATGTGTGAGTCCAAAACTCAACGGGCATCAAAACTAATAATATGTCTATCATATAATAATTTGACAAATCATATGATAATTTAAATATAAGATTTTTTAATATTTAGCTCATAAAAAATTGATATTAGGAAAAGCCCCCACTAATCCATCTATTTAGCTAACGACCCACAAATTATTCAAGCCCTTAGTGAAAAAACCCTTGGGAGTCGTAAGAATGGAATATAACATCCCATTTCTGGGAACATTCCATCATCCCACTCCCATTAACTTTTTCTTTCCTGTTTTATCCTCCCGACCTCTCTCTCTCTCTCTCTATATATATATATATGTGTGTGTGTGTGTGTATGTGTGCACGCCCACCCCATTGGGTGGGGATGCCGATGTCGGAGGGGGAGACCCCCACCGATGCCCTCTCTCTCTCTCTCTCTCTCTCTCTCTCTTCTCTCTCTCTCTCTCTCTCTTTGCACTGTCGTGGAGAACACGCCGTGGACGATGTAACACTTGTGGATTTCACCAGCGGGTTCCTTGCGAGCAACTAGGCTGAGCACATAAATGGTGTCCATGATGCTCGTCTCCTATTTGCAAGTGGGATCTTCTATACTAGGGAAGCAAGGGCAGTATTATGGTTGCTCTGGTTCTTGCTATTGCTACTGGACACCACAGAGGGGGTGGTGAGAAAGGAGGATATTGCATGGGCCCCACCCATCCATTCTCTACTATTGTACCAAGTATTTTCCCAGCAAAAATAACAAGAAATAAGGGCTTGGGAATTTCCCCGAACACCTTCAAAGCATTGTTTTCCCAGCCCTCTCTACGTCACACCGGGCCCAACCAAGGGTCCTGACCAGCTAGTCGTGACCCATGGCAACATCAACAATTGATTGGGGCAACCCCCGATCACCCAGCTTGCGGGTTTACCCGCCTTCTACAAAGCCACCCGGGCCAACCCGGGGGTGCCCTGATCACAAGCCACGGCAAGTGGCACCCAGCAATGAGGTCAGGGTTTATCCTCAAGATGCCTTCCTCCAGCATTCAAAAGTCCAAGGAAGATTTTTCCTAGTCAACTACGGGCTCCAAGAGCCCTTACCACGCCCATACGGCCCGTGCTTGTGTATCGGGAATTCTCCTGAACACCTCGTGGGCACGTACTTCTCAGCCATTCTACAGCAAGCCGGGGGCCAACCCGCGGCTTGAACGCCTTAGCTGTACCACGCGGTGAGCCGTTTATCTTGAGCCATTTATCTTGAAGTCCTACGACAACCCTCCAGCAAGTTGGGGCCACCCCCGACCCTAGCTAAGACACACGGTGATGAGCCATTTATCTTCAGTACCCGGGCCAACCCGGGGCTGCCCTGTAATGTCCCGGATCTTTCGGATCCTTCGTTATGGGTCTCGGATCTGGTTTTTCGGAGTGTCTGACCCTGTTGTGTCCGAAATTTCATTTCGGACACCTTTCGTGTTCGGATCGGCGCGATCCGGAGTCGTTTCGGAGGCCCGGAGCGTGTCCGTGGCTTTTCCGTGCGCGTTTTCCGATTTCCGCGTACGGGTTTCGGCGAATCCTTCGGAACCCTGTAGCGGGTGAACCGGGTCGTTCACCAGCCCGCGAGTGGTACCGTTGCGATCAGCGCGTCGAGACGGTCGAGGAGGTGTATTTTTCTATTTTTCTGTATTTTTGGTATTTTCTGGATTTTCTATATATATCAATTCTTTTTCTTTTTCTTTTACCTCTTTCTTTTCTTCTTCTCCCTCCTTCCTTCAACCGCGAGAGCTCCCCCTCCCCCGCGGCCGATCTTCTTCCCCCCGAGCGACCGAGACGCGGCCCCCCTCACTCCGGCAACGGCGTGGCAGCGGCGGCGGCGGCAAGGCGGTCCCGGTGGCGTGCTTTTCGCGGCGAGAGGCGGGGCGTTCGTGGGAGTAAAAGCTTCATCTTTGATTTCGGCGGTGGTTCGGTGGATTTCGAGCTTCCTTGAGGTAGGGGGACGAATCCTTACCCTCTTTCTAGCATTCTCCGTGATTTCTAGGCCGTGGAGAGGCCGAGAGGGGCTAGATTCATGCCGGGAGGGTTATTTCCATGTTGGGGTTTGAGCGCCGGATCCGTCGATTCATGAGGTTTTTGATCGATTTGGGGGTCCTAGATGCATGCTAGGGTGTTATGGGGTGATTCCCCATTGTTTTCCCTTCACCAAAGGGGGTGAATGGGCGTGGTTTTGTGATTTCCGGCCGTAGTTCGCGAACCGGGCTCGGCCCGTTGTCGCGCTATAGTCCAGTGGCGCGTTCTTGATGAACGCGCCATGTCGTCCGAGCGTGTCCGTCTGAGAAGACGAACAGTAAGGCGGTGGGGAACGCGCCTGGTTCGGGCAGCGCGATGTCCAGATCGCGCTACCCAAAACTAGCGCGTTCAGGTGTGAACGCGCTGGCTTTGGACGGCGCGACATGGAAGATCGCGCTAGCCTTAGCTAGCGCGTTCTTCGGTGTCGCGCTAGGGATACCTAGCGCGACCATCCCCTCCCCCGAACCGTGTTTTTGCGGGTAGCGTGACCTCCGGTTGGGTGAGTTGCGGACCCGATTGTGGCGTGTGGCCCTAGGGATGCCGTGGGCACCCAGTGAGAGCCACAGGGGCGCCCGGGGTTCCCCGGAGAGTCAGTTACCTCGGTAAGGGTGCCGCGTGACTTGAGGGACGGTTGGACCTCATGCGTGTCCCCGGCATCTATGCCTATCGTATGATCATCGTGAGTCTGTGTTAGTGTTAGTCGGTGGTTTCCGTGGGTTAGTCCTTACTTCCAGTGACCTGTCCACTAGTCGTAGCTTTCTGCGCACGCGTGTGCGGACCCACCTGGGAGTGGTGGAGAGCGAGACCCAGTGTGACGCGGTTTTTAGGCTGGTTACCGTAGGGCCCCTTGCCTTTGCCACCAGAGTCCGGTGGGGGGGAAAACCAGCTAGAGGACCCGACCTAGAGCAGATGGTCTGTGTGTGCACACGTAGTTGGGGGCTTAGGGCACGCACTGACGAGTGCGACCCCAGCTAGTCCTTGTTGTGGTACTTGTTGCGTGTCTGAGTCTCACGCCCGGGGCGTTGTAGCTAGACACTTGTGACGCGGTGTAAGACGTCAGGGGACGCATCCGGTCGTTCTTCTTGTGGATGGTGCTCCTGTTCACTGGCAGGCGTGGACTCGTGTTTTGTTGGACTGAGGTTCCGTACTACGGTACCGTTAGAGTAGACGACTTTTCCGTTTATTTACTTTAGCTTGTCGGTTCTACCGCACTCTCGGTTGGTAGGGTTGTCTTCTTCTTCCTCGTTTTTCGTGCGAGGTGGGGATTCGCGGGATCCCTACTGGGCCAATGAGATGAGGCTCACCCCTGCTCTTCAGGTGAGGCGGGGTCGACGGGAGGCGCGGCCGAGTTTCAGCGTGGTTCTTCCAGCCAGGGTTAGTTGCCAGTCTGCCAGAGCCGGGGGATGCCCCGCGTAGTTGTACTCCGGGGGATGCCCCGTGTTGTTGTACGCCGGGGGATGCCCCGTGTAGTTGTACTTCCTTTCCTGTTGACTGTACTTTCTTTGGACATGAGACACTGTGGACCTTGTAGCAGTTGAATTATTTATTATTATGTGCATTTCCTTTTGATTATTGTGCTATCTCTGTGGACGTTGCAGCTTCTCTTATACCCCACACCACTCCTTTCTACCCTTCCGAGTCTTCGGGCTCGTGGGTTGGCGGGCCGAGATTCGAGACGCGCCGGTTCCTTTCCGGTACTCGGATCCTCGGGTCGTCACAGCTGGTATCAGAGCGAGGTTGTGGAGGTATATCGGAACTTGGAACGAATTGCAGTGGTCCAGAAGGTCCATGAATGTCCTGTACAGTCGGCGACTGGCTTAGGGTCGTGTGTTTTATTGATTTCCGGTGCTTTTGATGCCAGGTGTGTTATGGCGCCACGGAGGAGGACTCGTGCCCAGCAGGGAGAGTCTAGTGGTGGTCCAGAGGAGCAGAGCAGGGCTTCGATTTCTGAGGGTGTATCTAGAGATGCGAGAGCTCCAGGGATGGATGATTTCTTCCGAGGCATGTTTGAGTATGTGTTTCAGCAGCGGCAGGGAGGTCAGCAGCAGGGAGGTCATCAACAGCAGGGTGGCGAAGCTGGTGAGGATCAGGCTCGAGGTGGTCGCGGTCGCGTGCTGAAGGAGTTTTTGCTGTATCAGCCTCCTTCTTTTGGTGGGCAGTCGGATCCTGAGGTGGCCAGAGAGTGGCTGGATGATGTGCAGCGGATTTTCAGTGCGATGGAGTGCCCCGAGGAGGAGCAGGTGGCGCTGGCCACTCATCGTCTTCAGGGATCGGCCCGTACTTGGTGGACATCGGAGTGGGGTTCAGTGTTCCGATCTCGTCCTCTTCGGCAGATTGCATGGTAGGAGTTCGTCACGGCTTTCGAGCGAGCCTTTTGTCCGTCCTTTGTCAGGTCGCAGAGGTTGCGAGAGTTCATGGAGCTGACTCAGGGTGACATGACGGTGATGGAGTACCGTGCCAGGTTTATCGAGTTGGGCCGTTATGCTCCTCATATCATGGCGGACGAGGAGGTGAAGACTGATCAGTTTGTTAGTGGTCTGAGGCTAGAGTTGAGGCATCATCTTCTTGCGTCGGGTTTGACCAGTTTGGATGCGGCATGTAAGGCAGCAGCGGCGCTGGAGAGAGATTTGCAGAAGGTTCGAGGGCCGAGCAGTGCTAGTCAGGTGCAGGCAGATTTCAGCCAGCCGACAGGGATGCAGCAGCAGAGTACCGCCCAGCTCTCAGCAGGTGGATCAGTGGCGACACAGACTGCGGCTCCGGCGCCAGGTTCATCCTTCAAGTCGAAGCTTAAGAAGTTGCTTAAGGAAGCTGGTTTTAGCAAGAGGCGTCAGGATCGTAAGGAGTCGGGGCAGGAGTCGTTGGGCAGTGTTCAGCAGCCTGCGGCTTTTCAGCGTCAGAGTTCGATGACCGGTTCGCGAGATGGCTGTCCCAGGTGCGGTGGTTCTCATCCAGGCAGACCGTGTTCGGCGCCCGTGATTTGCTTCAGGTGCGACCAGCCAGGGCACATGGCACGTGACTGTCCGCAGAGACCGCGCCAGCCGCACGAGTTTCAGCAGCAGCAGCAGTTTCGGCCCCAGCAGTCGTCAGCACAGCCGCAGCAGTACCAGCAGCAGGGACAGTTCCCTCAGTTGGCACGGTCAGCTACTATAGGTGGGCAGAGATCCTGAGGTAGAGTGACTCATCTGACCAGGGCGGAGGCTGAGGCATCGCATTTGGTGGAAGGTACTCTCTCGATTTTGGGTTGTGCGGCTCGTGTTTTGTTCGATTCAGGTGCTTCTCATTCGTTCATCTCGGAGGTTTTCGCTCAGAGCGTGGAGGACCCGGTGACCGAGGTGTCCTGTGACTTGGCGGTAGAGTTGCCTACCGGTGACTTCATGGTCACCCCGTACTGCTTTGAGAAGGTACCTGTGTGGGTGGAAGGGCGGAACCTGCCGGTTAGACTCTACGCGTTACCGCTTCAGGACTTCGATGTGATTTTGGGCATGGATTGGCTCGAGGCTCATCATGCCTTGGTGGATTGTGGCTCGAAGAAGGTCTACTTCCGACAGCCCCGTGGACCCACCTTCTATTTCCAAGGTATTCGGTCTTCCTCTTCCCGCTTGCTTATTTCGGCTTTTCGTGCACGTCGTTTGCTTGATGCAGGTTGTCAGGGTTTTCTCGCATCCGTGGTTTTGGTCGAGCGGCAGGGTCCTGAGGTAGAGGACATTCCTGTCGTGTGCGAGTTTCCTGATGTTTTCCCCGAGGAGCTACCAGGGATGCCACCGCAGCGAGAGATTGATTTCGTGATTGAGGTGGTACCGGGTACGGCGCCTATGTCGAAGGCCCCTTATCGGATGGCGCCTGCTGAGTTGCGAGAGCTGAAGGCGCAGTTGCAGGAGTTGCTGGCCAAGGGGTATATTCGTCCTAGTTATTCCCCGTGGGGTGCGCCGGTATTGTTTGTGAAGAAGAAGGATGGTAGTTTGAGGCTGTGCATCGACTACCGTCAGTTAAACCAGGTGACTGTCAAGAACAGGTATCCGTTGCCGCGGATTGATGACTTGTTCGATCAGCTTCAGTCGGCCCAGGTGTTTTCGAGGATCGATTTGAGATCGGGTTATTACCAGCTGCGGATTCGAGAGTCAGACGTGGAGAAGACGGCGTTCCGATCGAGGTATGGGCATTATGAGTTCTTGGTGATGCCGTTCGGGCTCACCAATGCCCCCGCAGCATTCATGGACTTGATGCATAGGGTGTTTCGTCCGTACTTGGACCAGTTTGTGGTCGTGTTTGTGGACGATATCCTCGTGTATTCGCGGTCTGCTGAGGAGCATGTACAGCATTTGAGAGCGGTATTGCAGACCCTGCGCGATCACCAGTTGTATGCCAAGTACAGCAAGTGCGAGTTCTGGCTCCGAGAGGTACACTTTCTGGGACATGTTATTTCTGGTGATGGTGTTTCCGTGGACCCGGCCAAGGTCGAGGCGGTGGTGCAGTGGCCGAGGCCGAGTTCTGTCACGGAGATTCGGAGTTTCTTGGGGCTTGCAGGTTATTATCGGCGGTTTATTCAGGATTTCTCTCGTATTGCGGCCCCGATGACCAGGCTTACGCGGAAGGAGGTGCAGTTCGTCTGGACGGAGGAGTGTGAGCGGAGCTTCGTGGAGCTGAAGAGATTGCTTACCACTGCTCCGGTTTTGGTGTTGCCATCTGGCTCGGGTGGGTTCGTGGTGTGTACAGATGCTTCCGGGGTAGGCCTCGGTGCTGTGTTGATGCAGCATGGGAGAGTTGTGGCGTATGCGTCGCGGCAGTTGAAGCCACATGAGGCGAACTACCCTACTCATGATCTTGAGTTGGCAGCGGTGATCTTCGCTCTGAAGATTTGGAGGCATTATTTGTACGGCGAGCGGTTTGAGCTCTTCACTGATCACCAGAGTTTGAGGTATGTGTTCACGCAGAAGGACCTTAACCTCAGACAGAGGAGATGGATGGAGTACATGAAGGATTATGACGTTACTCTGTCTTATCAGCCTGGCAGGATGAACGTCGTGGCTGATGCTCTGAGCAGGAGAGTGACGATCAGTCAGGTGTTGTTGAGGAAGTGGAAGCTTTGGGAGCAGGTCCCGACCATGACTTTTAGGCTCAAGGTCCCTCAGGACCAGGGTTCGGCTGTCCTTGCGAGTCTGACTGTCACGCCCGCGGTGCGTCGACAGGTGACTGAGGCCCAGCGAGCGGACCCCGAGCTACCTCGTGTTTTTTCGATGGCCGAGGTGGAGTTTGGCGAGGATGGAGCTGTGAGGTTCAGAGGTAGATTGTACGTGCCAGCCGAGGGGCAGGTACGGCGTATGGTTTTGCGCGAGGCTCATGGGAGTCGGTATGCCGTGCACCCCGGATCGGCTAAGATGTACCAGAACCTGAAGAGGCAGTTTTGGTGGCCTGGCATGAAGAGAGATGTTGCGAAATTTGTGGCCAGGTGTTTGACCTGTCAGCAGGTGAAAGCTGAGCACCAGCGACCAGGAGGCACACTTCAGCCCTTGGATGTTCCTGCTTGGAAGTGGGACCATGTGACCACCGACTTTGTGGTTGGATTACCGAGGACGTCCAGTGGGGAGGATAGTATCTGGTTGCTAGTGGATAGACTGACGAAGACGGCGCGATTGCTGCCGGTCAAAGTCAGTTGGGGCGTGCAGCGCTTGGCTCGGTTGTATGTGGAGCGGATCGTCCCGTTACATGGAGTTCCTATCTCCATTGTATCGGATCGTGACCCCCGTTTCACTTCTGGATTCTGGAGGAGCTTCCAGAAGGCTCTAGGCACCGAGTTGGCATTCAGCTCGGCCTATCATCCTCAGTCGGACGGTCAGTCTGAGAGGACCATCCAGACTTTGGAGGACATGCTGCGAGCGTGTTGCTTGGAGTGGCAGGGGAGTTGGACCCACCATCTGTCATTAGTGGAGTTTGCCTACAACAACAGCTATCATTCGAGCATCGGTATGGCTCCCTATGAGGCGTTGTATGGACGACCTTGTCGGACTCCGCTTGATTGGTTCGAGGTGGGCGAGCGTGCCTTGACCGGACCAGATTTGGTGCAGCAGTGTGTTGAGGTGGTGCATCTCGTTCGGCAGAAGATGTTGGCAGCTCAGAGCCGGCAGAAGAGTTATGCCGATCGGAGGAGGCGACCCCTCAGCTTTGCTGTGGGAGATCGAGTTTTCTTGAGAGTGTCTCCCATGAAGGGCGTGATGCGCTTCGGTAGGCGTGGGAAGCTGAGTCCCCGCTACATTGGTCCCTTTCCCATCGTTGAGCGCGTTGGGGAAGTTGCTTATCGGTTGCAGCTACCTCCGGAGCTTTCCGCCGTGCATGATGTGTTCCACGTGTCGATGCTTCGGAAGTATATGCCCGATGACTCTCATGTTCTCGAGGATGCCGTTTGGCCTGATGTGACCCCAGATCTGTCCCTTCCGGAGTTTCCTGTTCGCATTGAGGATCGGCGAGAGCAGCGCCTGCGGAACAAGGTTATTCCTCTAGTTAAGGTAGTCTGGCAGCGTCATTCTGGCGGCGAGACGTCTTGGGAGCGCGAGGATGAGATGCGGGAGTCGTATCCTTATTTGTTTGTGTGAGTCTTTCCCCCGTCCTTGTGCCTTGTCCTTGAATTTCGAGGACGAAATTCGTTTAAGGGGGGAGGGCTGTAATGTCCCGGATCTTTCGGATCCTTCGTTATGGGTCTCGGATCTGGTTTGTCGGAGTGTCTGACCCTGTTGTGTCCGAAATTTCATTTCGGACACCTTTCGTGTTCGGATCGGCGCGATCCGGAGTCGTTTCGGAGGCCCGGAGCGTGTCCGTGGCTTTTCCGTGCGCGTTTTCCGATTTCCGCGTACGGGTTTCGGCGAATCCTTCGGAACCCTGTAGCGGGTGAACCGGGTCGTTCACCAGCCCGCGAGTGGTACCGTTGCGATCAGCGCATCGAGACGGTCGAGGAGGTGTATTTTTCTATTTTTTGGTATTTTTGGTATTTTCCGGATTTTCTATATATATCAATTCTTTTTCTTTTTCTTTTACCTTTTTCTTTTCTTCTTCTCCCTCCTTCCTTCAACTGCGAGAGCTCCCCCTCCCCCGCGGCCGATCTTCTTCCCCCCGAGCGACCGAGACGCGGCCCCCCTCACTCCGGCAACGGCGTGGCAGCGGCGGCGGCGGCAAGGCGGTCCCGGTGGCGTGCTTTTCGCGGCGAGAGGCGGGGCGTTCGTGGGAGTAAAAGCTTCATCTTTGATTTCGGCGGTGGTTCGGTGGATTTCGAGCTTCCTTGAGGTAGGGGGACGAATCCTTACCCTCTTTCTAGCATTCTCCGTGATTTCTAGGCCGTGGAGAGGCCGAGAGGGGCTAGATTCATGCCGGGAGGGTTATTTCCATGTTGGGGTTTGAGCGCCGGATCCGTCGATTCATGAGGTTTTTGATCGATTTGGGGGTCCTAGATGCATGCTAGGGTGTTATGGGGTGATTCCCCATTATTTTCCCTTCACCAAAGGGGGTGAATGGGCGTGGTTTTGTGATTTCCGGCCGTAGTTCACGAACCGGGCTCGGCCCGTTGTCGCGCTATAGTCCAGTGGCGCGTTCTTGATGAACGCGCCATGTCGTCCGAGCGTGTCCGTCTGAGAAGACGAACAGTAAGGCGGTGGGGAACGCGCCTGGTTCGGGCAGCGCGATGTCCAGATCGCGCTACCCAAAACTAGCGCGTTCAGGTGTGAACGCGCTGGCTTTGGACGGCGCGACATGGAAGATCGCGCTAGCCTTAGCTAGCGCGTTCTTCGGTGTCGCGCTAGGGATACCTAGCGCGACCATCCCCTCCCCCGAACCGTGTTTTTGCGGGTAGCGTGACCTCCGGTTGGGTGAGTTGCGGACCCGATTGTGGCGTGTGGCCCTAGGGATGCCGTGGGCACCCAGTGAGAGCCACAGGGGCGCCCGGGGTTCCCCGGAGAGTCAGTTACCTCGGTAAGGGTGCCGCGTGACTTGAGGGACGGTTGGACCTCATGCGTGTCCCCGGCATCTATGCCTATCGTATGATCATCGTGAGTCTGTGTTAGTGTTGGTCGGTGGTTTCCGTGGGTTAGTCCTTACTTCCAGTGACCTGTCCACTAGTCGTAGCTTTCTGCGCACGCGTGTGCGGACCCACCTGGGAGTGGTGGAGAGCGAGACCCAGTGTGACGCGGTTTTTAGGCTGGTTACCGTAGGGCCCCTTGCCTTTGCCACCAGAGTCCGGTGGGGGGGAAAACCAGCTAGAGGACCCGACCTAGAGCAGATGGTCTGTGTGTGCACACGTAGTTGGGGGCTTAGGGCACGCACTGACGAGTGCGACCCCAGCTAGTCCTTGTTGTGGTACTTGTTGCGTGTCTGAGTCTCACGCCCGGGGCGTTGTAGCTAGACACTTGTGACGCGGTGTAAGACGTCAGGGGACGCATCCGGTCGTTCTTCTTGTGGATGGTGCTCCTGTTCACTGGCAGGCGTGGACTCGTGTTTTGTTGGACTGAGGTTCCGTACTACGGTACCGTTAGAGTAGACGACTTTTCCGTTTATTTACTTTAGCTTGTCGGTTCTACCGCACTCTCGGTTGGTAGGGTTGTCTTCTTCTTCCTCGTTTTTCGTGCGAGGTGGGGATTCGCGGGATCCCTACTGGGCCAATGAGATGAGGCTCACCCCTGCTCTTCAGGTGAGGCGGGGTCGACGGGAGGCGCGGCCGAGTTTCAGCGTGGTTCTTCCAGCCAGGGTTAGTTGCCAGTCTGCCAGAGCCGGGGGATGCCCCGCGTAGTTGTACTCCGGGGGATGCCCCGTGTTGTTGTACGCCGGGGGATGCCCCGTGTAGTTGTACTTCCTTTCCTGTTGACTGTACTTTCTTTGGACATGAGACACTGTGGACCTTGTAGCAGTTGAATTATTTATTATTATGTGCATTTCCTTTTGATTATTGTGCTATCTCTGTGGACGTTGCAGCTTCTCTTATACCCCACACCACTCCTTTCTACCCTTCCGAGTCTTCGGGCTCGTGGGTTGGCGGGCCGAGATTCGAGACGCGCCGGTTCCTTTCCGGTACTCGGATCCTCGGGTCGTCACATGCCCCGTCAACCCGCTGTACCAATCGGCACGACTCACCAAGGCAGGGTTCATATGCCCAAAACGCCTCCCCACGGCTCCTGCGAGCTACCATCTTCGTCCCGAGGCCAAGTCTAAGCCCCACCAGTCAACTACTCAGGCCGTTCGGCAACCCAAAGTGTGTCGAGAATTTTCCCAAACACCTTGTGAGCGGCTGCGACCACACCAAGGAATTAACCCCCACAGGCTAATCCCAGCGCCCCGGAGGCTCAAGTTCTTCGAAGGACAACGTCGAGCGACGAAAGAAGGCCCCCGGGATCACCCCCCGGGGGCAACGGCTCGCCCGGGGGGAGTTCGCCCCAGGCGCGGCCGCGCCCTGGTGGGGGTGAACTCCCCCGGGGGGCGGCCTCTCCACCCAGCCCGGTCAACCCCAGCGCGGACTCATCTCCGTCCTAGTTCCGTGCAAGGTCGATCGACATACCAGCCTGAAGAAACTAGCGAAGACGGAGTCTCGGGATCACGCGGGTCAAATCTCCCCGTTCTACGTGCCCACGCGGCCAGCCAACTAGTCCAAGCCCTGTATCCTTATCCTCTTACGGTCATATGGAGTCAAAGTGGGCCCAAAAGGGTAAAAAATAGGGGATTTTATAGGATGGGGAACCCCCCCCCGGACCTGCCCGGCGCCCCTGGGCTGGCCCGCGTAAACCCGTGCCCCCCCCCCCCACACACACAAACCCTTTTAAGATAAAAAAATGGGGTTCCTCCCCGCATAAACCCCCCCGGGGGGTTTACGCGGACCAGCCCGGCCCCCCCGGGCTGACCAGCGTAAACCCAGGGCCCACACGAAGAAAAAAACCTAAAACAAAATCGGGGACTTTCTTCGCGTAAACCCCCCAAAAGGGGGGGGGGGTTTACGCGGGCCAGCCCCCCCCCCCCCCCGGGATGGTCCGCGTAAACTCCCTCCCCCTCTCAGAAACAAAAAAATATATTTTAATTATTTTTAGGGGGTTTACGAGGACCAACTCACCCCCTCCAACCCAGCCCGCGTAAATCCCCCCCGACTCTTCATATTCCCCTATAAAACCCCCCTTAGAAGCTCAAGGGGCATATGGACAGATAGATACACGGACAACAACCCGGACCTGCAAGGGCGCAAGGACTTAAGCCCCAAGGCTTCCGGCAAGAACGTGAGGAGCGAAGCGCGTGTTGGGTGGCTTGTTGACCAGCTCGTATACGCCGAAGGTATGTTAAATGTACTCCCGCCGAACGCAAGTAGCCGGTGTTTATTTACATCGGATTGAATCCGAACACCTTTGTTCTGTGCTGAAGAAGAACCTGTATATTTCTGAAGCCAAGGGAAAGGGCCGGACCAAGTACATCCTGCAACTATGGGGTGACTGTTGCGCTTGACTGGAGGGGTTAGTAAACTGGGGGCGGGAGACTGGTTGCACACTGGCTAGCTAGTGCGGGTAAGAAACCAGGACCCAGGTATGGGCGTGCATATTCAACTGGTTTCATGCTTTATAGGTGACACATGGGCTTTACAAGTGGGCCGAAAGGGCCGAAGTACATCAGGTGCAAGTCACGGGATAATTCCGACATGTGGGTCGGTCCCCGGGTTGTTGCAGGATAAAGTGAATTATCAGCGTATTTTTACAGAAGCTTTCCGCAAGGAGCTAGGGACGTGCCCGAATCGCTGAGGGAGGGCTAGACTGGATGACAGGGGTGGACACTGACTGGCGCTTGAGGGAGACTGGATGCAGCTCGAGATGAACAGTCGGGTACGGGTCCCGGAAGGCGAGTGTCTTCATACCGGGGAGTTAGGACTATTCCCAGGAATGTTACTTCTAGGCCAAGGTCCGGCTAACTCAATCAGGACCGTCGGTGGCCGGCTCAGGGCGAGCGGTGGGCACGTGGTCCGATGGCGGGAGCAAATCCGACATTATGGCTTGCACGTTGTTATCATAACGCGCCATACGTGGGCGGGTCCGATGTGCGGGTGTCATCGTCGTTATCATGGTGCGCTCGATCTGACTTGGTCAGAGGACTGTGTGATTCGTGTCGGGACCCAAAACCCGCTACGCCATAAAGGTCACAGTGTGATTTACATCCCCTCGGAGAGGGGAACACCCTTGATTAATCGCCGGGAGTCAGGGCCTCATGGCTAGAAAATTAATTACATGAAAAGTCTATTAGGAAGCATTGAAATCCCCGTACGAGGGTGAGAAGAAAGCATTCGAGATCATGTCGGTCGTGTGTTGACCATTTGATGTTCGGACGAGTGTCAGGCTTGAGGAACGCATAATCGTCATGGGAAAATCGGAGCATATGTATGTCGGTATGCGACAAATTTATTGTTTGGAGGAACGAGAAATATTCAGTTAAATCCTGGTTAGAGGGGTCGGAAACCAATAAGTTTATCGGTCCGGTGCAAGATCAAGTTGCGACCATACTGCGGTGGGCCACCCGCGGTCGAAGTCAGGCTCGCGTGGGCATCGTCAATATTTTCGGTGCCAAGAGACGACAGGAGGATATCCCGGGATCAGATCCCAGAACTAATATGTGTTCAAAAGGAGCGGACTATAGGCCGAGGATGTGGGTCAGATAATGACCATGATCGGGACAGACCCGAGGTCTAAGCGTGGCCCACGAAGGCCTTATTGATATTCCCATGCGTAGAGTATGGGGGTGATGAGAGCCGCATCGTTCTATTCATTATTACAATCATTATTTATTTATTTATTTATTCATTTGTTTATATTACTCATTGATTCTTCTTTTATTACCGGTGTGTTGCATTCTCCTTTCTTTATTTATTTTATTATCATTCTTTTATTATTATTATTATTTGTTTTATTTATTTTACTTCTTTTTATATTTTTATATTTTTACGAATTTTACTATTATTATTATTATTATTATTATTATTATTATTATTATTATTATTTGTTGTATCTGGAGCGTGTGTGAAAAGTCGAGCCAAAAGGGGCCGGGGATGATGAGAGCCACATCGTTCTATTCATTATTATTATTCATTATTATTATTATTTATTTATATGTATATATATATTTTATGTTGATTGACTCTTCTTTTATTACACGTGCGTGATGTCCCTGCTTATTTTTTTGTTTATTTATTTTATTATTATTCTTCTAGTTATTATTATTATTCATCGTTATTATTTATTTATTTATGTTTTTTGTGTTCATTGATTCTTGTTTCATTGCCTATGCGTTATATCCCCCCTTTTTTATTGTTTATTTTTATTTCAAATTTTCTCTATTATTACTCCTTTATTATTATTATTATTCTTTTGATTATTATTATTCTTTTGTTTTATTATTATGTTCTTCCTTGTTTTATTGCATTTCGGGTGTATCGGGCAAGGGAGGCTGGGGGTGGTGTGCCGCTAGAGGAGGGTGAGAGTGCACCGGGTAGGGAGATAAGGCTGTGCCGGGGAAAGAGGCATAGAGAGTGTCAGGTAGAGGCTGAAAAGTGTGCCGGGTAAAAGCTGAAAAGTGTGCCGTATGGAAGGCTAAAGGGGTGTGCCGTATGGAAGGCTAAAGGGGGAGTTCTTTTTTTATTCAAGAGACCCATGTGGGGAGTTTTCTTCTATTCGTGAGATGCATGAGGGGTTAATTTGTTTTTTCTTTTTACTCATGAAATGCATGTGATTAGCCTTCTTTTATTCATAGACTGCATGTGAAGAATTGCTTTTATTCAGGGAATGCATGTGAGGAATTTCGATTTGGTTATCTTTTATTCATGTAGACCATGTTCGTGGTTATGTTCGACAGTCCGTCATAAAGATGTAAGTGTTCAGTTATTCGGGATCTCCATGGTTCATTGTTATTTCAGCGAAGCCGTTTCATTGGTGTTTCATTCTATTTATTTGTCATTTCCTTTTGTATTGTTGCTTTTCTTTTATTGATATTGTTATTAGGTTAATTCTGACGAAAATTCGATAGCATCTCCCCTTGACCCGAGATGGAAGGGGATAATAAGGGATATGCCCACAAGGAGTGGCATGAACCAACAATTTGAGGTGTGTGCCTGGGCAGCCACCTTTGAGAAAACTTCAAAAAACTCGGAGAAAACATCGAATGAAAAACAACTTAGGCTGACATAGATTGGGGATGCACCGGGTGAATGTATCTAAGGGAAGCTGTGGTATTCAGAGGCAGAGAATGGGGAGCCATGAAGAAAGTAAAACAGTGAGAAATGCAAACATAGAAGAAATATGTGTAGGAAGATATAGAAAACGTTTGCAAGCTTTTCTTCTATTCCTCATAAAAAGGGGAGAAATACATGGGCTAGTACATTACAGAGGGGAGAGAATGAAAATAGAAGTACAGTGGGGGGAAATAATGGAGCATCCGCTCCTTCCTCTCTCTTTTCTCTTCTTCTTCTTCTCTTTCTTTTTCGCACACAGTCAGTGGTGGACGGAGCAGCAAGGGGGAGCAGGAGCTTCTCCTTTCCTCTCTCTTTTCTCTTCTTCTTCTTCTCTTCCTTCTTTGCACATGGTCTCTTTCCTCCTCTTCCTTCAGCCCTCTGGGAGGCCTCATTTATACAGACGGACGTGAAATCGTTTCTTCATTGTATTAGAAGTCCAGGTCTCCATCATACCAGATGGCTTCTTGCAGTGCAAGGCAATGAGCTGTCGGCCGAAAAGGTGAGACTACTGGTCAAAAGTAGTCCTTTTGTCAGACAGGAGGACTGCTACAGTGCTCGGCCTGCTACAGCGCTCGGACTTATTTTTCTTCAGTAGCTCGGACAGCTACAGTGCTCGGCCTGCTGCAGTGCTCGGTCTGCTATAGTGCTCGTACTGCTATAGTGCTCGGGTGCGCTACAGTGCTCGGTCTTGCTACAGTGCTCGGCCCTGCTACAGTGCTCGACCCCTGCTACAGTGCTCGGTCTTGCTTCAAAAGCTTGGACTGCTACAGTGCTCGGTCTGCTACAGTGCTCCATCCTTGCTACAGTGCTCGGTCTTGGTACAGTGCTCGGCCCTGCTACAGTGCTCGGGCACGTACTGTAGTGGAGAAGCCAATGAGGTGTGCCGTTGGAGAGGCCAATAAGTGTGTCGTTGGAGAAGGCACTTGGGCGTGTCGTTGGAGGAGCTGAAGAAGTGTGCCGCTAGTGGGCTTGAAAAGGGGTGTGTCACTAAAGGGGCATAGGGAATGTGCTGTTGAAGGGGCATAAAGGGTGTGCCGCTGGAGGGCATGAACTAGTGTGCCGTTGAAGAGGCACAAGGGTGTGCCGCTGGAGAACCCTTAGGGGCGTGCCGTTGGAGACCACCTTAGGTGTACCGCTGGAGGGCTTGGGATTTTCTTTAGGAACTTCAGCAACTGTGAGCTCCCTTTTTGTTGTCATTTTTAATGCGCCCATGCAAGTGCGAGGACTTGCTGGACGGTAGTATTCCCCGGGGTCTTGGGCATTCAGTCCCTCCGGTATCTTCTTTCTTTAGCTCTGTCCCCGATGCAGAAGCCGGGGAATGAGCTGACATGAATTTTTACGTGTCCACAATGACCCAGGTCTTACGCCCTATGATAGGGGTCTTCTTGGTCATCTACTTCCATGACATTCTTATCTACAGCCGCACTAAGGGGACCACTTAGACCATCTTAGACAGGTCTGCATTGTGTTGAGGCGAGAAAGTTTATTTGCCAACCCAAAAAAATGTGCTTTCATGTCTGATCAGATCACTGTTCTCGGGTTCATTGTGTCGAGAGATGGAGTCTCCACTGATCCGGAGAAGATTAGGGCCATCAGGGAGTGGCACGAGCCCCGCACACTTCACGATGTCCGGAGTTTCCATGGCTTAGCGACGTTCTACCGTCGCTTCATTCGTGGCTTCAGTTCTATCACTGCCCCGATCACTGATTGCATAAAGAAGGGGGCATTTGTATGGACTAAGGCTGCCACCACGGCATTTTAGGACATCAAGAAGCGCATGACCCAGGCACCTGTCCTTGCCCTACCTGATTTTTCTAAGGTGTTTGAGGTCACGTGTAATACTTTTGGAGTAGGCATTGGTGGAGTGTTGAGTCAAGAGTCCCACCCCATTGTATTCTTTAGCGAGAAGCTTAACGATGCCAAACTACGTTATTCCACTTATGATAAAGAATTTTACGCAGTCGTCCAGGGATTGAGGTATTGGAGGCATTATCTATTGCACCAGGAGTTTGTCCTCTTTTCTGATCATGAGGCATTACGATTCCTCCATACCTAGAAAAAGCTGAACGCTCGCCACAATCGTTGGGTGGAGTATCTCCAGGAGTACACCTTTGTGCTTAAGCACAAGACAAGGGCGGAGAACAAGGTGGCCGATGCACTGAGTCGTCGGGTGATGATGTTGACCACCATGAGTGTTGAGGTGGTAGGGCTAGAGAGACTGAAGGACGTTTATGTTGAGTGTCCAGACTTTGGTCCGATCTATGCCATCCTTCAGGCTAGTCCCTCACGCGATTATAGCGAGTTTGTGCTACAAGAGGGTCACCTATTCCGGGGTGACAAGTTGTTTATCCCACAGACTTCTGTTCGTGACTTTCTTACGTGGGAGATGCACGCGGGAGGTCTTGCTGGCCACTTTGGCCGGAACAAGACCATAGAGGTGGTTGAGCATCGATTCTATTGGCCTAGCCTAAAGAGGGATGTTATTCGTATTGTGGCCCAGTGCCGCACTTGTGCTATGGCCAAACAGAGGAAGCAAAATACCAGCCTCTATACTCCTCTTCCCGTCCTGGATAGTCCATGGCAGGACATTAGCATGGACTTTATGTTAGGATTGCCTCGCACCCTCCGAAAGCATGACTCGATCTTTGTGGTTGTCGACCGATTCTCTAAGATGGCATTATTCATCCCATGCTCCAAAACCTCGGATGCCTCTAGAGTTGCCCGTCTATTCTTTTCACATTGTGTCTCTAGGTTCGGACTCCCACGCACTATAGTGTCCGATAGGGATGTGCGCTTCACTAGCTATTTCTGGAAGACCCTATGGCACATGATGGGCACCCAATTGAAATTCTCCACTGCATATCACCCCCAGACTGATGGTCAGACTGAGGTTGTCAATAGGAGTTTGGGGGACCTTCTGAGGTCTCTAGTCCGTGATCGAGTTAGGGATTGGGACTTGGTTCTACCACACGCGGAGTTTGCTTATAATGATTCGGTTAATAGGTCTACAGGCATGAGTCCTTTAAAGATTGTTACTGGCCATAGACCTAGGAAGCCTATAGACTTGGTCCCATCTCCCATCTAGTCCCGTGTATCTTAGTCAGCTGAGTCCTTCGCCGATCATATTAGACAGTTGCATGAGCATGTACGTCGTCACATTGAATCCAACAACGCACGGTACAAGGAGTTGGCTGATGCCCACAGGCACCACCGTGAGTTTCAGGAGGGCGAGTATGTCATGATCAGGGTTAGGCCTGAGCGATTTTGTAACGACCCGAGAATCTGATTACCGGGAAGACCCGATAACCCGAGACTCGTGCCACCACCCACGAGTCCGAAGACTCGGAATGGTTAAAAGGATGGTGTGGAGACTACACAAGTATCACAAATAATTGCAGAAATTAAACAGTTATAATATTAAGCAGGAAATAAATTAACATTTTACATAGTCCACAATAAAATAACAACAACAGCAAGAACAGTCCATGACTAGTACAGTGACAAGAAAGAAAAGTACAGCTACACGGGACATACCCCGGCTCTGACCTCTGGCACTACCTCTGGGCACCCGCACCACGCAGCGCTCCTGACGCGCTCCCCGAAGGTGGCGTCTCACCTGAAACACGGTGAAAACAAGCAGGGAATGAGTCTCGGAACAAGACTCAGTAGGGATCACTCGAACCCTACCTCGTAAAACGAGAAACCACTACTCTAGCGGTAGGAAAGTACCTCGGAAAGGAAAGCCCTGTACTCTACAGAACTAGACCCTACGGCACGCAAACCGACACACGTGCCACGGCACGAGAAGACCGAAACCAACGATCAAACCGTAAAACCTAGAGGTCGGAAACACACGACTGACAGTCTAACACTCCGTACTCGACAGGAGTACCACCCACTAGAAGCACAGCCGGTAGCGTCCCCTGACGTCTGACACCGCACCGCAGGTGAACCGCCTGACGTGGTAGGTCCTACCCGAGGCGCAGACACCGTACAAGTAACCACAAATAAGTAACTAGCTGGGGTCACGCCCGTCGACGTGGGTCCAACCGCCCCCAACCACGTGTGCACACACAGACCTTGCGTCACTAGGTCTGGTCCTCTGACCGGTTTTCCCCCGTAGCCGGACTCTGGCTACCGACGAGGGGCCTACAGTAACCGGTCCACAAACCGTCTCGAAAGGTGGGTGCCCGTACACCACTCCCAGGTGAGACCAGCACCTCGTACTGGTGGGCTACGACTAGTGGAGGGTCACTGAAGGAGTAGACTCTCAAGTCAACGGAAAATGACGTCCGAGTCTGACAACGTGTGGGAATCACCCCACGCACTAGCTCCGTCAACGGGGCCACGGTCGGAGAAAAACGGACGCACCGCCCACAGCCAAACTCATGACCAAGGCAAACAGAACCTCCGGATACCAAAAACACGGTCACGGAACTCCACGGGGTGCCCGGGACGCACACACGGCCCAAGGAAAATACCCAACAACAGCCAGATCACGCTAGGGATACCTAGCGCGACACGGGACATCGCGCTAGGGCCTCCTAGTGCGGCAGAGAAGATCGCGCTAGGACTCCCTAGCGCGACAAGGACCATCGCGCTAGGTCCTCCTAGCGCGACAAGGATAATCGCGCTAGGACCCCATAGCGCGACACGAACCGCCCTACTGTTCATCTTCTCCGATGAACGCGCTCGGTCGGGGCAGCGCGACCTCCAAGAACGCGCTACTGGAGTATAGCGCGTTCTCAGTCCGCGACCGAAAACGGTAGAAACGCCCAAAAATTCTAACCACGCCCCCATGCCTCCATAGGAGAGGGGGAAAATAAAGGGGAAGACCCCTGGGGACCCCTAGCATGATTCTAGGCCATCAAAACACGAATTCATGCATCAAATCCATAGATCGGGCGAACTCTCCCCAAATCATGGAAAAACCCAAAAACGCTCAAACGATCCCCTCTCGGCCTCCCCGCGGCCTATAAATCGCGGAAAAGATCGGCATGAGGCTAAGGAACGTCACCCTACCTCAATGGAGTAAATGCTCCGCCGAATCAATCACGAATCACGAAGAACGCTTCAAACTTCACGAACTCCCCACGCTTCCCACGCACGCCGCACGCCCACGAGATCGCCTCGCCGTCACCCACGCGTCCGCGCCGTCGCCCCGCCGCCGTCCGCAGCCGGAGAGGGGTTCGCCGCGTCCGAATGGGAGAGAGGGAGAGTGGAGGGTGTCACGGTGGGAAGAAATGGAGGAAGAAGAAGAAGAAGAAAGAGAAAGGAGAAAAGAAAAAGAAAAAGAATTAGGGCTTTATAGAAAATCCGAATTTTCAGAAAAATACCAGAAAATAGAAAAATACATTTCCGGAATCCTCGGAACGCACCGATCGCAACGGTACCACTCGTGCCCGGGTGAACCGCCCAGTTCGCCTGCATCGAGCTTCCGAAGAAAAAGCCGAAACACACACCGGGAATCGGAAAACACACGCGGAAAAATCGCGGAACGCCTCCGGGCCTCTGAAACGACTCCGGATCGCGCCGATCCGAACACGAAAGATGTCCGAAACGAAATTTCGGACACAACAGAGCTGAACGCTCCGAAAACCAGATCCGGGACCCACGAAGAAGGATCCGAAAGGTCCGGGATGTTACAGCCCTCCCCCCTTAAGGAATTTCATCCTCGAAATTGAGAACAACCCAAGGGGAAAGAAGAGGAAGACTCACTCAAACAGATACGGGAACTGCTGACGCATTTCGTCCTCACGTTCCCACGAAGCCTCCCCACCAGAGTGTCGCTGCCACACGACCTTTACCAAGGGAATGACCTTGTTCCGTAGGCGCTGCTCTCGCCTATCCTCCACGCGGATCGGAAACTCTGGGAGAGAAAGATCTGGAGTCACCTCAGGCCAAATGGAAAACTCGAGCACATGAGAGTCATCGGGCATATACTTCTGCAACATCGAGACGTGAAACACGTCATGCACCGACGCCAACTCAGGAGGTAACTGCTACCGGTAAGCAACCTCACCGATGCGCTCCACAATCGCGAAAGGACCAATATAGCGGGGACTCAGCTTCCCACGCCGTCCAAAACGTATCACCCCCTTCATCGGAGAAACTCTCAAGAACACATGATCGCCCACGGTGAACTCGAGGGGCCGCCTCCTACGGTCAGCATAGCTCTTCTGCCGACTCTGGGCCGCCAACATATTCTGACAAACCAGGTGCACAACATCCACACATTGCTGCACCAATTCCAGTCCCGTCAAAACACGCTCACCCACCTCAAACCAATCGAGTGGAGTCCGACAAGGACGCCCGTACAATGCCTCATAAGGAGCCATGCCGATGCTCGAATGATAGCTGTTGTTATAGGCAAACTCCACCAACGGTAGGTGATGAACCCAACTCCCCTGCCACTCCAGGCAGCAGGATCTCAGCATGTCCTCCAAGGTCTGAATGGTCCTCTCAGACTGACCATCTGACTGTGGATGATACGCCAAGCTAAACGCCAACTCCGTGCCAAGAGCTCGTTGGAAACCCCTCCAGAATCCAGAAGTGAAGCGCGGATCCCGATCCGACACGATCGAAATGGGAATCCCATGCAACGGCACGATCCGCTCCACATACAACCGAGCCAACCTGGACACGCTCCAGCTGACCTTGACCGGTAACAACCGCGTCACCTTCGTCAGCCGATCTACCAGCAACCAAATACTGTCATGCCCACTCGGGGTCCTCGGCAACCCCACCACAAAATCCATGGTCACATGGTCCCACTTCCAAGCAGGAACATCCAAGGGTTGGAGAGTACCTCCTGGTCGCTGATGCTCTGCCTTCACCTGCTGACAGATCAGGCACCTGGCCACAAACTCTGCGATATCTCTCTTCATGCCAAGCCACCAGAACTACCTCCGCAAGTTCCGATACATCTTCGTCGCACCCGGGTGCACAGTGTACCTGCTCCCATGAGCCTCGCGTAACACCGCACGACGAACCTGCTCCTCGGCTGGGACGTATAGCCTGTCACGAAACCTCACAGCGCCGTCCTCGCCAAGTTCCACGTCAGCCAAAGCCAGAATCCGGGGCAACTCAGGGTCCGCATGCTGAGCCTCTGTCACCTGACGACGGATTGCAGGAGTGACAGTCAGACTCGCAAGCACTGCCAACCCTGGCTCCTGGGGAATCTTGAGCCTGAAAGATACCTCGGGCACTTGTTCCCAGAGCCTCCACCTCCTCAACATCAAGGTACTGACCGCCACCTTCCTACTCAAGGCATCGGCAACGACATTCATCCTGCCCGGCTGATAAGACAGGGTGAAGTCATAGTCCTTCATGAACTCCATCCAACGCCTTTGTCTGAGGTTCAGGTCCTTCTGCGAGAACACGTACCTCAAACTCTGATGGTCAGTGAACACCTCAAACTTCTCACCGTACAGATAATGCCTCCAGATCTTCAGCGCGAAGATCACTGCCGCCAACTCAAGGTCATGGGTAGGGTAGTTCTCCTCATGGGGCTTTAGCTGCCGAGATGCATAAGCCACCACTCTACCATGCTGCATCAGAACAGCACCCAGTCCAACGCCGGAAGCGTCTGTACACACCACAAAACCTCCCGATCCAGAAGGTAAAACCAACACCGGAGCCGAGGTGAGCAATCTCTTCAGTTCACTGAAGCTCTGCTCACACTCCTCGGACCAAACGAAAGGCACATCCTTCCGCGTGAGCCTCGTCATCGAGGTCGCAATGCGAGAAAAATCCTGGATAAACCGGCGATAATAACCCGCAAGCCCCAAGAAACTCCAGATCTCCGTCACCGACCTCGGCCTCGACCACTGCATCACTGCCTCGAACTTGGCGGGATCCACGGAAATGCCATCACCAGAAATCACGTGCCCCAGAAAGTGCACCTCGCTGAGCCAAAACTCGCACTTACTGAGCTTCGCATACAACTGGTGATCTCGTAACGTCTGCAGCACCACACCCAAATGGTACGCATGCTCCTCAGCAGACTGCGAATAAACAAGGATGTCATCCACAAAGATGACCACGAACTGGTCCAAATATGGATGAAACACCCTCTGCATCAAGTCCATGAAGGCTGCAGGGGCATTGGTGAGCCCAAACGGCATCACCAAGAACTCATAATGCCCGTACCTCGTACTGAATGCAGTCTTCTCCACATCGGACTCGCGAATTCTCAGCTGATAGTAACCGGACCGCAGATCAATCCGCAAGAACACTCGCGCAGACTGCAGCTGGTCGAACAAGTCATCAATCCGCGGCAACGGATACTTGTTCTTAATGGTCACGTCATTCAGCTGCCGATAGTCAATGCACAACCGCAGACTACCGTCCTTCTTCTTCACAAACAACACGGGCGCACCCCAAGGGGAAAAGCTAGGACGAATATACCCCTTGGCCAACAGTTCCTACAACTGCGCCCTCAACTCCCTCAACTCAGCAGGGGCCATACGGTAGGGAGCCTTTGCCAATGGTCCCGTACCAGGCACAACCTCGATCACGAAATCGATCTCCCGCTGGGGAGGTAATCCAGGCAACTCCTCAGGAAAAACGTCTGGAAACTCGCACACCACCGCAATGTCCTCGACATCCGGCTCCATCCGGTCAGACACAACCACTGACGCGAGAAAACCCTGACAACCGGAATCAAGTAACTGACGGGCTCGAATAGCAGAGATAAGGAATCGAGAAGAGGCGGAATGGATACCTTGGAAATAGAAGGTCCTCTTGCTCGGATGCTGGAAGTAGACCCTCTTCATCCCACAATCCACCACCGCTCCATGAGTCTCGAGCCAATCCATGCCTAGAATCATGTCGTAATCCCGAAGCTGCAACGCATACAACCTGCCTGGCATACTCCACCCATCGATCCACACCGGAACCTGGTCGAAGCAATACGGAGTGACCATAAAGTCACCCGAAGGCAACTCCACTGCCAAATCACATGACAACTGGGTCACCGGCTCCTCGACGCTCGATGTGAAATCCTCCGAAATAAACGAATGAGACGCGCCAGAATCGAACAAAACACGAGCCGCACAACCCAAAATCTGAACGGTATCTTCCACGAGCTGCGACGCCACTGCCTCTGCCCTGGTCAAGTGCGTGATCTGGCCCCGAGCCCTCTGCCTACCTCCCACACTAGCTGACCTGGGTAGCGGCGGATACTGTCCCTGCTGCTGCTGCTGCTGCTGTCTCTGCTGCTGGGGAACCTACTGCTGCAGCGGAAACTGCTGCTGCGGCGGTCTCTGGGGACAGTCACGCGCCATATGCCCTGGCTGGTCACACCGAAAATAGATAATCGGCACCGTGCACTGCCTGCCTGGGTGGGTACCACCACACCGTGGACAAGGTCCTCGCGATCCACCCACTGATCCCTGACGCTGCAAAGAAATCGGCTGCTGCACCGTGCCCGATGAAGCCTGCCCTTGATCCTAGTGCTTCTTCCGGAGACTCTTCTTCAAGAACTTCTTGACCTTCGAGCCGAAGGACGCAGATCCTGCCACTGACGCTGCCGGTGCCGGTACTCCTGAATCACCCGACGCATGCTGGAAGAAACCCTGCTGCTGGGTAGCCGACTGCTGGCTGCGACCTGACAAGGACTGCCCCTGGCTGACCGGTCCTCGAGTCCTCTGCATATCCATCTCCAAGGAAATCGCAACACGAGACGCCGTCTCTAGATCAGTGGCCCCATTCGCGATCAAATGGTACCTCAGTTCCAGCCTCAAGCCCTGTACAAACTGTGTGGTCCTCACCCTCTCATGCTCCATGATGTGAGGTGCGTACCGACCCAGCTCGACAAATCGGGCCCTGTACTGCAACACGGACATGTCACCCTGCACCAGCTCCAGAAACTCCCGCATCCGCTGCGTAGCAACAACATCTGGACAATACGTACGCTCGAAAGCACTGACGAAGTCATCCCACTCGATCTGCTCAAGTGGACGAAGCTGAAAGGACGTCTTCCACTCGGAAGACCACCACCTCCGAGCCGTACCCTGCAACTGGTTGTAGGCCAACACCACTCTGTCCTCGGCAGTACTCCTCGCAGAACTGAACACCCGCTCCATCTCATCAAGCCAATCACGAGCCGCATCAGGGTCTGCCTGGCCGCTAAAGTAAGGTGGATGGAACTGCATGAAGTCCCTCACTGCTCGGCCTGGCCCACCCCTAGCAAACGAGCCCTCAGCAGCCTCTCCGCCAAACTGCTGAGACATGAGATGGTACATGCCTCGGAAGAAATCCTCGGCCCCCGGAGCTCTAGCAGCATCCGCGGCCTCGGTAGCTCCCGGAGCTCTGCTATGCTCCTCCTGGTCCCTCTGGACCCCCTGCTGGATCTCCTGACCTCCAGCCGACTGCCCCTGCTGAGAGCGAGAGCTCCTCCTCGGCGCCATACTCGCTCCTGAAGCAAAAGACAGAAAACACGAAAACGGCAAGGTCAAAATAAACACACGGTGCCCAATGCCAGCGTCACCTGTACATCATCACTATGGACTAGTGGACCACTACAACTACCTATGATTCTCATGTAATTCCACAACCGCGCTCTGATACCAGCTGTAACGACCCGAGAATCCGATTACCGGGAAGACCCGATAACCCGAGACTCGTGCCGCCACCCACGAGCCCGAAGACTCGGAAGGGTTAAAAGGATGGTGTGGAGACTACACAAGTATCACAAATAATTGCAGAAATTAAACAGTTATAATATTAAGCAGGAAATAAATTAACATTTTACATGGTCCACAATAAAATAACAACAACAGCAAGAACAGTCCACGACTAGTACAGTGACAAGAAAGAAAAGTACAGCTACACGGGGCATACCCCGGCTCTGACCTCTGGCACTACCTCTGGGCACCCGCACCACGCAGCGCTCCTGACGCGCTCCCCGAAAGTGGCGTCTCACCTGAAACACGGTGAAAACACGCAGGGAATGAGTCTCGGAACAAGACTCAGTAGGGATCACTCGAACCCTACCTCGTAAAACGAGAAACCACTACTCTAGCGGTAGGAAAGTACCTCGGAAAGGAAAGCCCTGTACTCTACAGAACTAGACCCTACGGCACGCAAACCGACACACGTGCCACGGCACGAGAAGACCGAAACCAACGGTCAAACCGTAAAACCTGGAGGTCGGAAACACACGACTGACAGTCTAACACTCCGTACTCGACAGGAGTACCACCCACTAGAAGCACAGCCGGTAGCGTCCCCTGACGTCTGACACCGCACCGCAGGTGAACCGCCTGACGTGGTAGGTCCTACCCGAGGCGCAGACACCGTACAAGTAACCACAAACAAGTAACTAGCTGGGGTCACGCCCGTCGACGTGGGTCCAACCGCCCCCAACCACGTGTGCACACACAGACCTTGCGTCTCTAGGTCTGGTCCTCTGACCGGTTTTCCCCCGTAGCCGGACTCTGGCTACCGACGAGGGGCCTACGGTAACCGGTCCACAAACCGTCTCGAAAGGTGGGTGCCCGTACACCACTCCCAGGTGAGACCAGCACCTCGTACTGGTGGGCTACGACTAGTGGAGGGTCACTGAAGGAGTAGACTCTCAAGTCAACGGAAAACGACGTCCGAGTCCGACAACGTGTGGGAATCACCCCACGCACTAGCTCCGTCAACGGGGCCACGGTCGGAGAAAAACGGACGCACCGCCCACAACCAAACTCATGACCAAGGCAAACAGAACCTCCGGATACCAAAAACACGGTCACGGAACTCCACGGGGTGCCCGGGACGCACACACGGCCCAAGGAAAACACCCAACAACAGCCAGATCGCGCTAGGGATACCTAGCGCGACACGGGACATCGCGCTAGGGCCTCCTAGTGCGACAGAGAAGATCGCGCTAGGACTCCCTAGCGCGACAGGGACCATCGCGCTAGGTCCTCCTAGCGCGACAAGGATAATCGCGCTAGGACCCCATAGCGCGACACGAACCGCCCTACTGTTCATCTTCTCCGATGAACGCGCTCGGTCGGGGTAGCGCGACCTCCAAGAACGCGCTACTGGAGTATAGCGCGTTCTCAGTCCGCGACCGAAAACGGTAGAAAAGCCCAAAAATTCTAACCACGCCCCCATGCCTCCATAGGAGAGGGGGAAAACAAAGGGGAAGACCCCTGGGGACCCCTAGCATGATTCTAGGCCATCAAAACATGAATTCATGCATCAAATCTATAGATCGGGCGAACTCTCCCCAAATCATGGAAAAACCCAAAAACGCTCAAACGATCCCCTCTCGGCCTCCCCGCGGCCTATAAATCGCGGAAAAGATCGGCATGAGGCTAAGGAACGTCACCCTACCTCAATGGAGTAAATGCTCCGCCGAATCAATCACGAATCACGAAGAACGCTTCAAACTTCACGAACTCCCCACGCTTCCCACGCACGCCGCACGCCCACGAGATCGCCTCGCCGTCACCCACGCGTCCGCAGCCGGAGAGGGGTTCGTCGCGTCCGAATGGGAGAGAGGGAGAGTGGAGGGTGTCACGGTGGGAAGAAACGGAGGAAGAAGAAGAAGAAGAAAGAGAAAGGAGAAAAGAAAAAGAAAAAGAATTAGGGCTTTATAGAAAATCCGAATTTTCAGAAAAATATCGGAAAATAGAAAAATATATTTCCGGAATCCTCGGAACGCACCGATCGCAACGGTACCACTCGTGCCCGGGTGAACCGCCCAGTTCGCCTGCAGCGAGCTTCCGAAGAAAAAGCCGAAACACACACCGGGAATCGAAAAACACACGCGGAAAAACCGCGGAACGCCTCCGGGCCTCTGAAACGACTCCGGATCGCGCCGATCCGAACACGAAAGATGTCCGAAATGAAATTTCGGACACAACAGAGCTGGACGCTCCGAAAACCAGATCCGGGACCCACGAAGAAGAATCCGAAAGGTCCGGGATATTACAGATTTCCCTCGGGAACCATGAAGAAGCTACAAGATAGCGGTGCCGGTCCTTTCCGAGTAGTGAAACGAGTTGGTCCTAATGCATATGTTGTAGATCTGCCAGAGGAGTACGGGATCAGCTCCACTTTCAACATCTCGGATCTAGTCGCTTATAGGGACCCAGCGGTGATACCCAGTGAGCCCTTTAAGCCGTCTCCAACCATTGTGAGCGACCCCATCCCCGAGCGTCCACCTCCAGCTTTGTCACCTCAACAGCATGAGTAGATAGAGCATATACTAGACGAGCAAGTGACTACTGCTCGGGGTGGAGTGTACCAACGCTATCTGGTGTGATGGAGGGGACGGCCCGTGTCCGATGACACTTGGATCACCCGGACAGAGTTACAGAGGATAGATCCAGATCTGCTGGATCGATACCAAAGCGATCAGGACCCCTAATCGACAGGGTCGAGCTTCTCCCACCCGGGGAGAATTGGTGAGGACACCAGATTTAGCCGTCGTTATCAGACACGTAGCACGACTCGAGCGACGCCGACCTCCTTGTGGCTGGGTGATAGCATGGAGTCCCCACCTGGGTATTGAGTTTCTTTATGTTTATAACGAGTGTATTGGTGTGTATTTATTTGAGTACTTATGAGTGTAATGGGTCAAGGTTGTAAAATAGGTTACACTTCATGTAAAGAGCCCAATTTCCAAATTGGGCCTGCAAACTTTTAGGAGCCCAATTGGGCCTCTCTCTCCCTTGTGGGCTTCTACACATGTGGGCCCAAAAGGCTAGTCCAAGGCCCAAGATGGGATTCTAGAAGACTTGAACCATTGGACCAAGGAGACAAAGGTAGAGGATGCCCCCACCTTGTCCCCCATGCTTGTCCCCCACCTACCCTTAATGGGGGGTGTCCCCTCCTTGTCCCCCATACTTGTCCCCCACCTACCCTTGACCAATGTTAGTGGATGTCCTTTGGTGTTAGTAGATGTCCTTTGGTCTAGATCTAAGGTTTTAATATATATAGTCTCTTGTTGTATTTTGGTGGAACTAATGAAAATTTGAAGAGAATATTGCTTGGTGTGCACTCCCCTCTCCCTCTTGAGTGTTCTTGGTGTTCTTCCTCCTCCCACCCCCAACTCTCTCTAGATCTGATCTCAGATCTTCTATCTCTGTGGACGTACTTATTTTCACTTGTTATGTTTTTATGTTTTGTTAGTTTATTAAGTGCGTGGGCGTGCCAGTCACAGAGTGACGATTCATTGTGCGCTCGATCTGACTAATCAGACGATTGTGTGGTTCGGGTCGGGACTAAGACCCGTTGTGCCATGAAGGTCACAACGTCATTTACATCCCCTCGGAGAGGGGAATACCCTTGATTAATTACCAGAAATAAGGGCTCCACGGCCGAAAGAAATACTAATTAATGCAGGGAGGAAACGACCGTCGGGCTATGCGGTGAGCCCGAGATGAGGGCATGAGTACTCAGATTATGTCGGTCGCCGATGGACCACTCCATATTTGGACAACATTTCATTCGAAAAATAAGACGGTAACGGGGGACGAATCCGTGCGAATGTCTGCCGAGGGACGGCAATTTTAATACAAGGAGGAAGGTCAGATCCCGACGAGGGAGGAGATACTGATGAGGTATTGGCCCGAGGTAAGGCCGAGCGGTCACCATGATGAGAGAGAGAACTCCTGAGGGTGAAGCCCGGCTTACAAGAGCATCATTGATGTTCCCGGGTTCGGAATCCAAGAAGGAGAGACGGGGACCATGCCGTTATGTTCGTGGGTTGGCTTGAGTAACATGTATCATTATCGCTCGTTTATTAGTGTTTCTCCCTTTTGTTATCCTCTTTGCGCTCATTGTTTGATTGGGGCCATCCCCCCTTTTGTCTTATCATTATTATTATTACTTATTGTCCCTTTTATTGTGATTTTCATTATATCTATATATTTATTGGAGCGACGATGGAGTGTACCGCTGGGGAATTAGGGAGTGTGTTGCTAGAGGGCCAAGGGGAGTGTACCGCTGAAGCCCTGGGAGCGTACCGTTGGTGGAGTTGGGAGTATGCCGCTGAAGACTGGGAGCGAGTGTACCGCTAGAAGATGAAGACTAGGGGTACCGCCGTACGGTTGGGAAGCGTAGTCAGTGCAGCCTGGAGGGGGATGTATCGGTGCAAGGCATGTTGTATCGGTGTGACGTGGGTTCATGCAAGGGGACAAAGTCAGTGCAATGCTGGGCATAGTCAGTGCAGCATGGGAGTTGCACCAGTGCAATGTATGTTCATGCAAGGGGACGAAGTCCATGCAATGCTAGGCATAGTCGGTGCGGCCTGGGGGCTGAGTCAGTGCAATGCATGTTCATGCAAGGGGCGAGGTCGTGCCACTGAGAGTTGGAGGTAAGCGTACCGCTGAAGGGTGTATCGCTAAAGGATGAAGGAGCGTATCGCTGGAGGGAGGTGGGAGCGTACCGCTGGGAAGAATGGAGAGTAAAACCAAGCAAAGTATGCTGTTCAAAGAGTGGGCCAGGGTTCGAGAGAGGGTCCCTTGTTCAGTTCATGATGAAGCATCTTAGATGGTAAAGCTTTCAGTTTCCTGTCATGAGATGGAGTCCCAAGTCATGTTCAGTAGTGCAGTTCTTGGAGTCTTATTCAGCCAATTCTTAGAGCCGTGAATCGTTCCTTTAGTTTATTAGAATGTTTTATTGTTACTTACTTCGTTCGTTTGTTGCTTCCTTCCACCTTTTTTTAATTTATTGTCATTCCTGACGAAAATTCGACAGCACCTCCCCTTGACCCGGGAGGTAAAGGAATAACAAGGAACATGCCCACAAGGAGTGGCATGAACCAACAACTGAGGGGGGTGCCTGAGCAGCCACCTTTGGGGAAACTTCGAAAAACTCGGAGAAAACATCGAACAAGGAATTGGTGGACTGGTGCAAGCTATGAGTATACCGGAGAAATGATAGTCAAGGTGTGTCAGGTTGACAGGCCGAGGGTGTGCCGCTGGGCGGGCCAATAGAGGAGGTGTGCCGCTGGGGCAGCCAAAGGAAGAGGCGTACAGCTGGGACAACCAAAAGAAGAGGCGTGCCGCTGAGGTAGCCAAAGGAAGGGGCGTGCCGCTGGGACAGCCAAAAGAAGAGGCATACCGCCGAGGCAGCCAAAGGAAGAGGCATACCACTGGGGCAATCAACGGAAGAACCGTGCCGTTGAGCAAACCCAGAAAGAGGTGCCGCTGGAGGGCAAAGGGGGACAGTGTAGGCATTGAGGGGATCCGAAGTGTTAGAAGGGGAGTGGTCTCCCATAGACACGTATGCCAGAAATCAGGGGAGATGCTACACTAAGGAAAGCCATTACGAGGGGGAAGAAGGCCGGCCCTGCCCCGTCAAACCAAGGGCTAAACCTTTCAATCAAGCAGACCCATGCCATGGGAAGTGAGGTCAAGCAGGAAGTTGGGGGACCGGAGATAGACGCCAGACTCACGGACCAACGGTAAGAAGAAATCAGCAAATGCAACAAACGAAGGCAAAGCCAAAGGGCATTTCATTCATGGCAAACACAAGGTGACAAAGATCATGACCTGAGGGCCGAATACAATATACTGCAGAACAACAACAAAAGAAAAAAAAACTGTGAAGGAAGAAGAGGAAACTGAGAAAGGGGAAGAGAAGCAAAAGAAAAAAACAGCGCCGGGGGAGAGTTGGAACAAGGGAGGGTGCCTCCCTTCATCCCATTCCTCCTCTCCCCCATACAGGTGGCTCACTCTCTCTCTCTCAATCTCCCCACTGTCTTCTACCTTCTTCTTTCTTCCTCTTCTTTTCCTTCGGTCCTGCTCTTCTTCGAACGGGATAATCCTCTTCTGTTGCTCTCTCTATATGTGTCCTTCTCCTTTCTCCTCTTCGTGAGGCTTTTTATACGTGGGCCGTTGACGGGGCCGACCTCATGATGGCACTGCCATCCGAGGTTGACTTCGGTATCTTCTTCGTCAGGTGAAGATCTCCCTCCTCCAGCCAGAAGGTGACACCGTGGCAGGTGCTAGCAGGCTTTGAAGTGGCCGAACTGCGTGCCAATGGGTCTGCCTATTGACCATTGTATCTTCTGCCAGTGCGTGCCGTTCAGGGGAATTCAGCGCTGTGCCGCTGGGGAAAGGGCGTTGGGGGCAGAACGCCCGTGCAGCTGGGAGCTTGAGGCTGTGCCGCTGAAGGGCAGAAGGGCCATGCCGCTGGGGACTTGAGGCCGTGCCACTGAAGGGCAGAAGGGCCGTGCCGCTGGGGACTTGAGGTCGTACCGCTGAAGGGCAGAAAGCCCGTGCCGCTGGGGGCTTGAGGCCGTGCCGCTGAAGGGCAGAAGGCCCATGCCGCTGGGGCTTCTCAGGCAGCGTGCCGCTGGGGCACTTCAAGGGCGTACCGCTGGGACTCTTCAGGCGTGCCGCTGGGGCACTCGAAGAGTGTGCCGCTGAAGGCCGTTTGGGGCGTGTCGTTGGAAGGGACACCGGTTCCTGATTCAAGGACTTAGGCTGTGCATTCCTTGGGCTATTTCCTCACTGTTAGGGACTCGAGGGCGGGCCCACAGCAGTGTATAATTTCAGGAGGAGATCCTGTGCTTTCTCGGTCTTTTAATGCACCCGTGCGAATATGGAGTTTCTGCCGGACGGGGTGTTCTCCCGGAGCCGTGGATGGCCAGTCTCCCCGAGTCTTCTTCTTTTGACTT
This sequence comes from Amorphophallus konjac, assembly GCA_022559845.1. Taxonomy (NCBI): domain Eukaryota; kingdom Viridiplantae; phylum Streptophyta; class Magnoliopsida; order Alismatales; family Araceae; genus Amorphophallus; species Amorphophallus konjac. The sequence continues at coordinate 420,333,466 of CM040120.1, read as the reverse complement.
TGACATTAACGCGGGACTTGGCGGGACAAGTGGTCATGCGATTTTATGTGTCCACAAATGCCCCCCACCCGCGGGCAGCGTGGGCGAAGGACGAGTCAGACGGTGCTCGCGGGTGTGTGAATTAACGTACGTTATTGGGTGTACGTATGTAACGACCCGAGAATCCGATTACCGGGAAGGCCCGATAACCCGAGACTCGCACTGCCACCCACGAGCCCGAAGACTCGGAAGGGTTAAAAGGATGGTGTGGAGACTACACAAGTATCACAAATAATTGCAGAAATTAAACAGTTATAATATTAAGCAGGAAATAAATTAACAATTTACATGGTCCACAATAAAATAACAACAACAGCAACAATAGTCCACGACTAGTACAGTGACAAGAAAGAAAAGTACAGCTACACGGGGCATACCCCGGCTCTGACCTCTGGCACTACCTCTGGGCACCCGCACCACGCTGCGCTCCTGACGCGCTCCCCGAAGGTGGCGCCTCACCTGAAACACGGTGAAAACACGCAAGGAATGAGTCTCAGAACAAGACTCAGTAGGGATCACTCGAACCCTACCTCGCCAAACGAGAAACCACTACACTAGCGGTAGGAAAGTACCTCGGGAAGGAAAGCCCTGTACTCTACAGAACTAGACCCTATGGCACGCAAACCGACACACGTGCCACGGTACGAGAAGACCGAAACTCAACGGTCGAACCGTCAAAACCCGAAGGTCGGAAACACACGACTGACAGTCTGACACTCCGTACTCGACAGGAGTACCACCCACTAGAAGCACAGCCGGTAGCATCCCCTGACGTCTTATACCGCACCGCAGGTGAACCGCCTAACGTGGTAGATCCTACCCGAGGCGCAAACACCGTACAAGTAACCACAAACAAGTGACTAGCTGGGGTCACGCCCGTCGACGTGGGTCCAACCGCCCCCAACCACGTGTGCACACATAGACCACGCGTCCCAGGTCTGACCCTCTGACCGGTTTTCCCCTCAGCCGGACTCTGGCTGCAAGACGTGGGGCCCACGGTAACCGGTCCACAAACCGTCTCGAAAGGTCAGCCCGTACACCACTCCCTGGTGCGACTAGCACCCGCGTACTAGTAGGCTACGACTAGTGGAGGGTCACTGAAGGAGTAGACTCTCAAATCAACGAAAAACGACGTCCGAATCCGACAACGTGTGGGAATCACCCCACGCACCAGCCCCGTCGCACGGTGACCACGGTCGGAAAAGAAACAGACGCACTGCCCACGGTCAAACGCCTGACCGAGGCAAACGGAACCTCCGAACACCAAAGACACGGTCACGGAACTCCACGGGGTGCCCGGGACGCACACACGGCCCAAGGGAAACACCCAACAACAGGCAAGATCGCGCTAGGGACACCTAGCGCGACACGGAAGAACGCGCTAAGGAACCCTAGCGCAACAGGGAAGATCGCGCTAGGTCTCCCTAGCGCGACAGGAACCATCGCGCTAGGGAACCCTAGCGCGACAAGGACCATCGCGCTAGGTCCTCCTAGTGCGACAAGGATGATCGCGCTATGACCCCATAGCGCGACAGGAACCGCCTCCTGTTCATCTTCTCCGATGAACGCGCTCGGTCGGGGCAGCACGACCTCCAAGAACGCGCTACTGGAGTATAGCGCGTTCTCAGTCCGCGGCCGAAAATGGTAAGAACGCCCAAAAATTCTAACCACGCCCCCATACCTCCATAGGAGAGGGGGAAAACAAAGGGGAAGACCCCTGGGGACCCCTAACATGATTCTAGGCCCTCAAAACACGAATCCATGCATTGAATCCATAGATCGGGCGAGCTCTCCCCAAATCATGGAAAAACCCAAAAATGCTCAAACGATCCCCTCTCGGCCTCCCCGCGGCCTATAAATCACGGAAAAGGTCGGCATGAGGCTAAGGAACGTCACCCTACCTCAATGGAGCGAATGCTCCGCCGGATCGATCACGAATCACGAAGAATGCTCGAAGCTTCACGAAATCCCCACGCTCCCCACGCTCGCCGCACGCCCACGAGATCACCTCACCGTCGCCCACGCGTCCGCGCCGTCGCCCCGCCGCCGTCCGTAGCCGGAGAGGGGTCCGCCGCGTCCGAATGGGAGAGAGGGAGAGAGAGGAGGGCTCACGGTGGCGAGAGAGAGAGGAAGAGGAAGAAGAAAGAGAAAAGGGAAAAAGAAAAGAAAAAGGATTAGGCTTTATAGAAAATCTGAATTTTTGGAAAAATACCGAAAAATAGAAAAATACATTTCTGAAATCCTCGGAAGGCACCGATCGCAACGGTACCACTCGTGCCCGGGTGAACGGCCCAGTTAACCCGCAGCGAGCGTCCGAAGGAAAAGCCGAAACACACACCGGGAATCGAAAAACACACGCGGAAAAGTCGCGGAACGCCTCCGGGCCTCCGAAACGACTCCGGATCGCGCCGATCCGAATACGAAAGATGTCCGAAACGAAATTTCGGACACAACCGAGCCGGACGCTCCGAAAACCAGATCCGAGACCCACGAAGGAGGATCCGAAAGGTCCGGGATATTACAACGTACGTAAAATGCGCGTCGGAGATATTATCATATATATATATATGTTATATTTTTTTTTCTTCTCTCTTTCTTTATTTATATTATGTTTTATATTTATATATTTTTTCTCTTTTCCTCTTTTCTTTCTCCCTTTTTTTTCCTTCTCTCTTTTTTTCTTTTCTTCTCTTTTTTTTCTTCTCCTCTTTTTCATCTCCTTTTTCTTCTTCTTCTTTTTTCTTTCTCGTAATCCCTTTTCCTTTCTTTTCGTTCGTCCTATTTTATCCCCCTTTTTCCCTTTCATTTTCTTTCCTTCTCCTTCCCTCCCTCTTCTCCCTTTTTTTGAAATTCCTATAAAAGGGGTGGGGGAGTTCAAAACTCCCCGCACCCGTTGGACTTCTCTCCCTCTCTCTCTCTCTTGTCCCTTCGGTTGCCACCGTCCCTTTCCCTTTCTCTTTCTTCTCCGACGAGCGCCACCGCCACCGTTCTTGTTGCTGCCGGTGAGGACGACGGGCGTTTCCCCCTCCTTCTCTCTTCCTCTCTTCTCCCTCTTCTTCTTCTTTTCTCCTCCCTCTTTCCTCTTCATTTTCTCCCTTTTTCTCGTTTTCTCCTTGTTTGGGGGATGATGGAGCCCTAGGCTCCCCGTCGTCCTCTTCCTCCTTCTCCTTCTCTTCTTCTTCCTCTTCACTTCTCTTCCCTCTTCCTCATCTCTTCTTCTTCTTCTTCTCGGCATAGGGTAGGGGCTGCCACGGCGTCGGGCTGTGCCGCTGGGAGCGGGCACGGGCGCGCCGCTGGAAGCAAGGCGCGGTGTGTGCCGCTGGGGCTTGGCACAGGGGCGTGCTGCTGGGGCGGCCAGGGCGTGTGCCGCTGGGCACCAACGGGAGTGTGCCGCTGGGGCGGCCAGGGAGCGTGCCGCTGGGGCACTCAAGGGGAGCGTGTGCCGCTAGGGTGGCCAAGGAGTGTGTGCCCTGGGGCGGCCAGGGAGTGTGCCGCTGGGGCGGCCAGGGAGTGTGCCGCTGGGGCACTCAAGGGGAGAAGCTGACTTCTTCAACCGGAGGACCTCCGGTGTCACCCTTGGGCACACCGTGACTTTGTTGGGGCCGTCACTCCTTGTGGACGTGCACCCGTGTTTTCCCTTACGCCTCCAGCCTAGGGGAAACTCTGCCGAAATTTCGTCAGAAATTATTGGCATTCTTTTAATTCAATTGTAGTGTAGCCCCCTTTATAATTCCCTTTCTTTTTCTTTTCTTGTGTCTTGTTCTGACTTGAGGTACCTTGCACCTTGCAGAGAAATGGCTGCCCCGAGAGATTCTGCTGCTTCCGATGCCGAACACGTTCCCCCATCCCCAGTGCCGGTGGTTACGTGGTTCAACGTAGAAGACTTGGACAGGGAGCACGCCGAGATAGCGGCACTGGCCGGATCGTCGGGCTCGGACGCTGAGACGATGGATTTCCGCAGGCTCACTCGGGTTGAAGGCATTATGACTTTTGATCGGGCTACGGGGGAGTACCGGAAGGACTTCCCGAAGGACATGCATCTCATTCGCTTCCTGAAGCACCTCAGTCACTAGGAGAGGCGGAACTTTCGAGTTGTGAAGGAGGATGAGCGGACGATTCTGTAGTCTCGGGACAGCCTATTCTACAGTGTTTCAAGGAGCATCCCGATGTACTTAGTGGGAGAAGCTCGGGAGTGGAAGCCCATCTTGGGGCTCGAAGCCGTGCTACCGGTAGAGGACAAGTTGGTGCGGGCGCCTCAGTTCACCCCTGCTCGGTGGGACACGTCTGCCGGGCGGGTTCAGAATGAGCACCCCTGGTTCGGCCTGTTCCTGGCTCCGTTGAAGTGGGGATACAGAGAGGAACCCTTCCTGTTGGATTGCTTGGCCATCCGATTCAAGCATGAGCTGGCGCTGGGCTGGTTCGGAGAGTTAAAGCTTAAGGATGCGCACAACTTTCGAGAGGGGGCCGTGGAGTTTACAGAATACGTGCTGTTCAATTATGCGCCGATCCTCATCCGGGCTGGCATCTATCACAGTGTGTATGCCTCCCGGTATAGCTACCCCATCTCCAGGGGTCTTTGCTGCTGGATGATCGAGGTGTTCAACGCAGAGACCAACACTTTTTACACAGCAGAGGGCGAGACTTCGTTAGATCTGTGGAGTCTTAATCAGCTTAGTGGCTTGCCCATTGATGGGGAGCCCTACGAAGAAACCTGTCCCCCGGATATGATTAAGGATGAAACCAACGGGGATGGCTACTATTCTCTCGGCTATTCATACCGGTACCTTATGAAGGCGTACCGGGACTTATATCAGCTGTCGCATGGCGGGAGGCAACCCCCCCGAGGGGACCGAAAAAGGGTCCGCATGGTCCTCTAAGTGCAGTATTTTTATGATGGGCTGAAGCAGTACGAGGAGTTCCCTCACATTGGCACTACCGCCGCCCGGAAGAAACGTGCCAAGTCAAAGGTTGACGTGAAGATCCCTTCTCGAGGGCGCCGCGGTGGGCCGAACCCGATGGGAGTCGACCCGTTGACGCATTGCGCGGCATATCTGACGTACTGGCTGTGCTCGTTCGCCATGCCCTACGGGGATGAGACCGTCATTCGTCCAGATGCCATCTACCCAGCCTGTGAGATGGCCTGGGGTATCAAGCTATCTTTGTGCCCGGCCACGCTATGTCTGATATACAAAGCACTTGGGGACGTCAGCAGTCACCAGTTCCCGCGGCAAGCGCAGTATGTGTGCCCACTACATTTTTTCAATGCGTGGGTCTGTTCCTTATTCCCGGAATTCGCTCTGCGCACCATTCAAGGCTGGGGGTTGGTTCCACGGATGCTGGAGTTTGCAAGTGTGGCGTCAAGCTCGACGTCCATGCAGCTATACGACATTCGAGGCAAGTTGACGACGGTGCCCCTCGATGCCGCGGGCACTATCCACTTTTGGACCCTGGCCGCTCACTCAAGTCCATTAGTAAATAGTAACCGGGAGTGCCGAGACGACCAAGTGGAGAAATATGTACACCCGATTAGCCAGGAGAACGTGGTTCGCCCGCTATTGGAGCCGGAGCTCAGGGCATGGGCGCTATCCGTCCGTCCAAGTGTGCTGACTTTCCGAAAAGGGGACAGTTTGTTGCTGGAGCCATATTATCCCTTTCGCTTTGGCAGGAATTTTGGATATGACCAGCATATCCCGGCACACAGTGCTCACTTTGAATTACCGGTGCGAAGTCTCCGGGGGAGTCCCACTGCCGAAGCTGCCCGAACCTGGTGGGATTTCTTTCATCGAATAGACACTGCCAGCTTCAGGGTGCCAGCCCCGGGTCGGATTCCACGGGTAACCCCCGAGTACGTGAAGTGGTGGAATGCCCGGACAGCTTTTTACCGACTATGCCGGACCGACTGCTGGGATGGGGCAGAGAGGAAATTTCTGAGCCGACAGCCAGTGCCGGTACTGGATATTGATCCAGAGCACCTACTCCGATTGAGGCGCGGCAAGGAACAGGAAGTTGCCGCATACATGATCGCGTGCAAGGCAGCTCGCGAGACCAAGCCAACGCCGCAAGCCAAGCTGCCTCCTGTGGCAAAGGATGATTTCAGGAAGACCTTGCGGGACCTCTACCACATCGGGGGTGACCACCTGGAACTGATCAACTATCCATTCCCCATGGAGGAAGAAGGCACCCCGGCGAGGAGCTGGCGCCCGGAGAGGGACCCACTTTGCCCCTACCGCACATTTGTGAGGAGGGAGGAACGGAACCCAGAGAGTTACAAGGACACCACGTGGCTCTACGTTCTCCTCCGAGTGCATAGGTTGAAGATTGAAGATTCAGCGGTGGTCATCTTGGGCAAGCGCCTTCACATCGCCTATTACTATGTCGAGGGGTGGGGAATGGACCACTTCAACCTTTTCTGCCACTTGGCCGCTAAGAAGCATGCAGACCTGGCCGCCCTTGCCGATCGCTGTCAAAAGATTGAAGACATATGCTGGCTGGTCCGGGAGGCGGCTCGTCGGGACAAGGAGCCATCCCTCAATTATTGGCCGATAACGCTGCGGCTGTACACTGGCCCACATGGTACTTAGTGTTCTCTTCCTTCCCTTGTGTTCTTCAATGCTGCCCTTTCTTGAATACTGGACGTTGATCGGGTCCCTTGTTTTCTTTCTCCCTTTTTAACAAATCACCCCGACAGCACTCAAATGGCGACGTATTGCAACCTTCTGCGGCAGGCAGGCAAGCCGGCTTACTTTGAGGAAGCGCCAGGGGCTCCGACCACGACCCCTCTGCCGCCGCCTGCAAAAAGGTCCCAGGCGAAGTCACCCGTGAAGAAGACTGTAGATGCTGCCAAGGCGGCTGGGCGATGAGAGGCCAAGCGAAGAAAGACAGAGGCCGCCAAAGCCACGCCGACCGCTCCCCCGACACCCGTAATCTCCTCATTCGAGGAATTCGAAGCTGCCCGGGCCGAGCTGAGTCGGCCTGCAGGTTGGGTCCCTTCCGCTCTTCGAAACTCTTCAGAGTTTATTGAGATGTTAAGAGGGGCGCTTCTTGTGACACTTGTGTCCTTTTGTTTTAGCTGTCGTCGAGAGGCCTGCTTCTGCCTCCATCCCAGGCGTGGGTGAAGCCGTAACCCACGGGACCGTGGAATCTGTTGACGAAGCTTTCTTCGCCCCGGCTCCTGCTGCCGAAGTCGAAGGAGGTATATCGCTTTATTGGCCGGTCATTTTGATTAATTTTCATCATCCCTCGAGACTTTTACGGGCATGACCGAATTTGGATCTTGCCTTGTTTGTGCAGGAGATGATGTGGCGGTCCCAGAACCGGAGGCGGCCCCGGAGGCATCCCGGTTCGGGCAAATATATCGGAAGAAGGGGTGGCGGTCAAGGAGGTCGCGACTGCCGACCCCGGATGTTGAGGCGGGGGCTGCCTTGCCAGCAAAGGAGGTGCCCACTAGCCCTAGATCTTCGTCGGGCCAAAAGGTAGACTACGGCTACTCTTCCGACGAAGTACTTTCAACTGAGGGTGTCCCCGGGGAGCCCGGATTTCAAGTTCCTGCCTGGAAAGCCCCGGTAATGTCTGTGTCTCTTAGCCTGGTGAAGCAGGCGCCTATAAGTGCAAGCCTGTTAATTCAGGTTTACTTTCTTCAGGCCCTCAGCTAACTTATTATTTTTTAGCTTTCAAAGGGACATGCCCTGTCAGAAGATGCAGAGACCCACGTCCCGGGGGCGGGAGCTACCAGGCGAGAGACAGCTGCTGCGGCTTTGGACAAATTGGCGTTCCTAGCCGAGGCTGCGCGGCGAGAGGAGGCCGTGGCGAGCTCAGGTGTCACCGTCTCGACCGCTAAGATCTCACTTCGGGAAGAAGTGGCAGTGGCTGTGAGTGCATAATTTCCTCTTCTCTCTTTCTGAACCCTCCCTCGGAGTTGTTGATTTATCCGAGGCAATACAGGCTCGTGCCTTTGAAGGAGCCGTGGAGACCACTACCCCAGCCACCGAAGCCCTGGAAGAGGGAGAGATAGCGCCAGAAGTTGAGGTGCAGGAGCCGGTGATGCTCGAAGCTGGAATTCGGGTGGAGGAAGAGGCGGTGCCGACGACCGAGATCCGGGGGGATCCAATTTCTGAAGTCGACGCCTGGGAAGAGGTAACACCGGAGAGCAGCATAGTGCCGGTGGGCGAGGTAAGCATGAGGATCCATTTGGCTTCTTTGGGAATTCAGTGATTCACTCCACCTTGCGAGCGGCTAACTTCTCTTCACATGGCCAGGTAATAACAACGCCCCGCGGAGCACGCGCGCCTCAGGCTCGTAAGGCTGTCCCCAGGTGGAGCTCGTCCTTCCGCATACACGCGGCTAAGAGGCTGAAGACACTCCTAGGGCCGGACGCACGGTCCTTGGCGTCTCTTCTCCAGATGGGAGCCATTCCACGGTTGGTGATCCCGCTGCCACCGATCCCGATGCCGGTGATACCCGAGGAAGCTCGGCTTCTAGGGAGGATATTGGCGATCCTCCATGAACATTCGGGGGAATTCCAGGTAGGGAGAGATGAGGACTTGCCGGGAACAGTAGCAGACCTGCCCGTCATCGACGCCCCATCTACCGAGGTCGTCGTCCCTATGCTTCTGGTCTGCTGCGATGCCATGGACTCGGAGCCTGTTGAGGAAAAGGAGGCTGGAGCAACTTCGTCCGCGGCAGCGCTGGGTTCGGTCTCCGCGACCGCTCAGTCTTCTGACACAGTCATGGCTCTGGTTTCGACGGAGGAGGTGACCTCGTCGGACTCGGAATCTATGCATTCGATGGCGCTAGGGCAGCCGCTCATCATGGCGGATCCGGACGCTCCTATTGCGGTGTCTCACTCCCTTCCGACGGTGGCTAGCCGGGGGTCATCCTTGGAGCCCGGGAGGCCCCTCCTTTTGTCCGTGGCTCTTCCAGGTAGCTCGGTCGTGGTCGACACAGAGCTGTGGGCGGCTGTGGACAGCGAAGTTAGCTTCGATCCACCAGTCGTCCCTTCTATCGGCCATGTGAGTTCGGACCTGCCAGTCCGCCAGACCTTAATGGTATTGCGATCGATGGTCGTTGCCGACCCGACGCTTACATACCAGGGTGCAAAAGTTATTGTGGAGCAGCTGACCAAGGCATTACAAATGATGGGCTGCCCGCTGGAAGAATGGTCGCGACGTGTTCTGCTATTACTGAAATACGTAAACCGTCGTGCATTCCTTGAGACGCAAGCCCCAACTGAACTGACAGCTATCGGTGCTCAGAGGGACGAATATCTGGAGGTTCTGGCGGTGCGGAGGGACAGCCAGGAGCAACACCGAGGGGCCTTGGACAGGCACGATGCCAACATTGACGCTCTAGAGAACCGGATCGAGAAACTCCGGGGCTGGCTCACCCAGGCTGAATCTGACCTACTCGAGGCAGAGACTAGTAAGGCCCGGGAGACTGAAGAGCTAGCCGTCGCCGAAGCAGCAGTGGCCTCTGTGGCGACCGAGCTGGAGCGCCTCGACGCGCAGGAAAGTCGCCTGCATGAGATGGTGAGCTTCCCTTGCGTCGGGATCATCCCCTTCGAGGACATCTTCTGGGGCTGGATTAACTACCGGTTCCCCTTCTATTCTTTTCTTTGCATGTAACACCGGGGTATACCCCGAAGCCGATGTAATTTTCTCTTAAAAAGGAATATAATGCAGTTACTCCATGTGTCTCTTGTATGCGTGTGGTGTTGGGCAGTCTCTTCCTTCCTTTCCCCTTTTTCTTTCCTTGCTGTGCAATGGGACGCAAGTCCACACTAATAGCTTACCCGAGGAGGACCCGGTGAGGTTTGCAGAGGAGCATAGGAGAGTGCTCGCCCCTTCCAAAGGAGGGACGAGGGGACCACTCCACCATGTCTATCAAACGACTCATCCAACTGATGTCGTCGATATGCTTGACCCGACTAGGTTGATCCGACCTTGGAAAGGCAGAGAGAAGAGTTTGTTCGTTTAATGACCCCGACGAGAGGTCTTGGTCAAAAGAGGGTTGGTTATCTGTGCTGACGGAGTGCCGATGACAGGTGTGGTTTATTTGTCTCTTGGTGTGTTCGTTGGTACGGGTGAGCGCCAACGCAAGGAGGAGGTTGATTCCCCGATTCTGGGCGAAAGGTTCGGTTGGGGTATTCTTCGTCAGTGCCGACAGAATGTCAAGGGCTGACAGGGTTGATTCGTTTATTAGAATATTCGTCGGTACGGGTGAGTGCCAACGCAAGGAGATGGGTCGATTCCCCAATCTCGGACGAAAGGTCCGAGTGGGGTATTTTTCGTCAGTGCCGACAGAATGTCAAGGGCTGACAGGGTTGATTCGTTTATTGGAATATTCGTCGGTACGGGTGAGTGCCAGCGCAAGGAGATGGGTTGATTCCCCAATCTCAGACGAAAGGTCCGGGTGGGGTATTTTTTGTCAGTGCCGACAGAATGTCAAGGGCTGACAGGGTTGATTCATTTATTGGAATATTCGTCGGTACGGGTGAGTGCCAACGCAAGGAGATGGGTTGATTCCCCAATCTCGGACGAAAGGTCCGGGTGGGGTATTTTTCGTCAGTGCCGACAGAATGTCAAGGGCTGACAGGGTTGATTCGTTTATTGGAATATTCGTCGGTACGGGTGAGTGCCAACGCAGGGAGATGGGTTGATTCCCCAATCTCGGACGAAAGGTCCGGGTGGGGTATTTTTTGTCAGTGCCGACAGAGTTAGTTTGTCTATTCAAAGGGGGCTGAATCCTTCTCTTCTTTTCTTTCCTCTTTCTTCTCTTTCCTTTCCTTTTCTTTCTTTTCTTTTCTCCCTTTTTTTCTTTTCTTTCTTTCTTTTCTCTTCTTTTTTTCTTTTCTTTTCTTTTCTTCTTCTTCTTTTCTTTTTTTTTCTTCTCTTCCTTTTTCTTTTCTTTTTTTTTCTTTTTTTTGGCCTCTTCTTCTAAGATGCATAGTGAATAACGGCAAACCATCCAAACAATGATAATGCGAATTCACCCGCGGTGGGGCAGAGAAATGTATTAATCATTGAATGGGGAAATCGGAGCATGATACAATCTCAGATGCCTACCATTAAGGGGCGGAAACTAGACCTCCCCTCGATGGTTGACTATTACATAGGCTCCGCCCTCATAGACTTTCTGGATCACGTGGGGCCCGAGCCAGTTCTCATTCAGCTTGCCCTTAGGGTTGGAGGCCATGCCTTCCCTCCTTTTGACCATGACGAGGTCACCCTTCTTGAATTCTCGCTCCTTGACGAGCTTGTCGAAAGCGCGCCCTATGCGGGCCTGGTAGACCTGAATGTTCTGTTGGGCTCGGAGCCGCTTCCCCTCCAAGTTAGAGAGCTCTTCGAGCCTTCATTCGACATTTGTCTGCTCTTCCTGGACTAATCCGTATTGGATTGCGACCCAAAGGGAGGGTATTTCCAGCTCGATGGGGACAATCGCCTCCGAGCCGTATACTAAGGAGAAGGGTGAACAACCCGTTGGAGTTTTGTATACAGTTCGATACGTCCACAGGGCCTCATACATTTTCTCTTCCCAGTCCCTCTTGTTAGAATTAAAAATTTTGGAAAGGAGAGTACAAAGAGTTTTGTTGAAAGCTTCAGCCAAACCATTGGCTTGCGGGTTGTAGGGGGTTGATGTCCTCCAGTCGATCTTGTACTTCTCTGCCAGCCGGTAGATTTTCTGGTTGCGGAAGTGGTTTCCATTATCTGAGATGATTCGGTTTGGCGTGCCAAACTGGAATATGATGTTGCACCGGACGAATCTGGCGACGATCTCCCCAGTCACTTCTCTCAAAGCAACGGCTTCTGCCCAACGGGAGAAGTAATCAGTTGCCGCCAAAATGTATTTGCACCCGGCGGATGACGCGGGCAGTGGGCCCACGACGTCTGTCCCCCACTGGGCGAACGGCCAGCTGGGTAATGTCGGATGTAGCGGCACGGGTGGCCTCCTGGGTACTGTGGCATGCTCCTGGCATTTCTGGCAAGAATTGGCGTACTTGCAGCAGTCGTCAAACATGGTTGGCCAGTAGTAGCCAAGCTTCTTTATTTCAATTTTCATCTTTGGTCCCGCCTGATGTGCACCTGCTGTTCCGGCGTGGACTTCCTTCATGACCCTCCAAGCTTCTTCCGTGGACAGGCACCGCAGGAGTACTTTCCGTTTGGCATCCGCCATAATTCGGAATAGGATCCTGTCCCGGACCTCGTAAGAGTCCTTCTTTCTGATTAGCCTGATCTTTTCTTCTCTCTGATTGGGCAATTGCTGGTATTTAAACCATTGCATGAGGGAATCCCTCCAGTCAGGTAGGCTGACGGCTTCTGCTGCAGTGACCTCCAGTTCTTCTTCTTCTGGCTCTTCTATCATGCTAGGCACCTGGGGCTGATTCACCACCCGGATGCTAAGAGATCCATCAGGCGGGACTGCTAACGAGCTTGCCAGTTTCGCCAGTGCGTCGGCTTGTGCATTTTCTCCCCGGGCAACATGACCTATCTCAATAAGGTAGAATTGTTCCATGAGCCGCTTCGCTTTAGCATGGTAAGGGAGCAGCTCAGGTTTTCGGACATCAAACTGCCCCTGGACTTGCTTGACGACTAGTAACGAATCGCCAAATACTTGCAGCATTCTAATCTCCATCTGTAGCTCAACTTGGAGACCAATAATCAGAGCTTCATACTCTGCCTCATTATTTGTGCAAGGTTTATTGATAGAGCAAGATGTATGCACCACTTCTCCCTCGGGGGATTTGAGGACGATGCCGGCCCTTGCCCGTATTTTGGTATGTCCGGACGGGGTCGTTTCTATTCTCGAAGCTCCATCGAAGTGCAGCTGCCAAGCGATCTGATGGACTTGGTCCACTTCTAGTGTTTCATCTTTGGGCAGCTCTGTGGCCAACGGGGAATTTTCAGGCACGGGATGTGCGGCAAAGAATTCGGCCACGGCCTGACCCTTGACGGCCTTCTGTGGCACATAGGTGATATCAAATTCCATTAGCAGCACGGCCCACTTACCGAGACGCCCCTTCAGGACTGGCTGGGAGAGAATGTGTTTAACTGGGTCGGCCTTGGAGATCAGGCTCACTTCATGGGAGAGCATGTAATGCCTCAGCTTCTTGACTGCGAAGACCAAGGTGAGACAGACCTTCTCCATCGGGGTGTATTTTGCTTCTGCCCCCACTAGCCTTCGGCTAAGATAATAGAGGGCCTGCTCTTTTCCCTCGTCATTGTTCTGGGCGAGCATTGCCCCCAATGAACATTCGGTGGCGGCTATGTATAGAATAAGCGGCCTCCCCTTGACAGGTGCCCCCAGCACAGGCGGGGTCCTTAAGTAGCCCTTCAGCTGATCGAAGGCCTTCTAGCATTCCTGGTTCCAGTTGAAAGGTGCATTCTTCATCATCAATTTGTGGAATGGCTGACAGCGCCCCGACAAATTGGAAATAAATCTTCGGATGTAGGCCAGCCGGCCCTGCAGGGACCTTAGCTCTCCCAGGTCCTTCGGAGGAGGCAACTCCTGAATGGCCTTTATTTTAAAAGGGTCGATCTCGATCCCCCTGTATCGGACAACAAAGCCGAGGAACTTCCCGCTGGAGACGCCAAAGGCACACTTCATCGGGTTCATCTTCAGCTCATACTGCCGGAGTCTCTCGAAGATGACTTTAAGGTCCTTCAGGTGATCTTCCTTTTTCTTTGTCTTGACGACCAAGTCATCAATGTAGCATTCGACTTTGTTGTACAGCAGCTCGTCGAATATTTTGGTCATCGCCCGCTGATAAGTAGCGCCGGCGTTCTTGAGGCCGAAGGGCATTCTTTTGTAATGGAATATTCCTTTGGGCGACCAGAAGGCCGTATGAGTTCGGTCGTGCTCGGCTATCCAGATCTGGTTGTAGCCGGACGATCCATCCATGAAGGACAAGGCCTCGTGGCCAGTGGTTGCATCAATCATGACTTCCGTGATTGGCACTGGGAAATCATCTTTCGGGCAAGCTTTGTTCAGGTCGCGGAAGTCCACGCAAATTATGATCTGTCCATTTTTCTTCTTCACCGGCACAATGTTGGCCAGCCAAGTGGTGTACTGGGTTTCAGCTCCAAAATCGACGTCTATGAGCTTGTCGACTTCTTTGCAAATTTGGCCTATCAACTCCGGCCTCATGCGCCGGGGAGACTGCTTCACCGGTTCCATTTTGGGGTCGATGGCCAGGATATGTTGGGTCACACCGGGGCTTAGGCCGGGCATCTCCTTGTAGTTCCAGGCAAAACAATCCCGGAATTCCTGCAACAATTTGACATATTGTTCTCTTTCTTGTGGGGGAAGAAGGGCGCTTAGGAAGGTCGGCCTGGGGTCACTTTCCGTGCCCAAGTTAATCTCAACAAGTTCATCTACCGTGGCCTGGCCGCCATCTTCAATTTCCGGCGGTGCCGGTAATAGGTCGACGAAACCCTGATCTTCGTCCTCTTCTATTTCAAGGGCGCCATAGGCGTCGCCCTTCTCCGCCTCGTTGGGCAGTGAGGCTTTGCTAATATCCCCCTGTTCCAGGCTTGCAGGTTGCGGCTCCGAGGGGTCCTCCTACGCGGAGAGACAAAGAACCTCTCCGGGGTCTTCCTGGTAATCATCATAGATGGCTCCAGCCGGGGCCGAAATAACTGATTGCCACACCGGGGGCCGGCTCTCTGCCGGTGACCGGGGTTGCCCATTCTCCACCGCCTCTTCAAAAATCTGGTGTTGGATTGACACCATGTAGATATTTCTTTCGGGGTTACCTGTCGCATGAGGGCGTGGTGGAGCTACCACGTAATCTCCCATTCTAAGCTCATCTTTCTCAATCAAGTCCTGAGCAATGTCCTTGAAGACGTAGCAATCTTCGATGGGGTGACCCAGTATTTGGTGATACGGACAAAACAGGGGGTCGCCACTTCTGCGGGCATCTTGCGGCCTCTTGGGCCTTGGGAGGGTAACCTTGCCATAGTAGCAGGCCCATTCGAAGATCCCTCGGGTTTTATTCCTCGGGGCCTTCCCCTTGTTCTTGCAGGGAGGCGGTTTCCATAGGAATACCTCCTCATCCTGATCTTCACCGACTGAAGGCTTAAAGTGCTGCCGACCTTGCACTTCCTGTGGGCCTTGGGCGCTTGTGAGGCCGCTGCCGTTCGGAGCCGAGACCGATATAACGTCGGCTTCGTAGGAATCTTCTAATGAGAAACCTAATCCCGGGTGCTGGGTGATTTGCAGCAATCTCCGGTCTAGGTTTGGTGGGTTCCACATCTTTCTGAACATATCCTTCCGACTGGAGAGCTGGCGAGAGGGGATCCCTTGTCTTCTGGTCATTCTGACTACTCGGCCAGTCATGTCGGGCAGTCCCGTGATTGGGACGAGCGGGTCATGCAGTTCATCGGGGAGTTTACAATCATCGTCCCCTCTGACCGGGTGTTCATTAGCCACATAAAAAATAGTGGACCGTCCTCCGGTGTTAGGCACCTCAAAGGTCCTCAATGGTTCAGCCACTTGGCGGTCAGCTTCTGCGAGAGGCTTGATGATCCCGAGCGGGACCCTGATGTCCTCCAGCAAGTCTTCGAGGTGTGGCAACCCCGGTGCGGGGTAGATGGAAAGGGGAGTTGCTTTGAATACTCCTTCTGCCCCAGAAACAAATGATACTTGACGGGGAGCTACGTAGCCTGGCGGTGGTGGAGGGAACCAGCTGTCGGGCTCCGCCTTCTTCTTTCCCTTGTCCAGGGTGACTTGGAGAGTTTGCTTCGGCTTCTCTAGATACAAATTGGTGTCTGAGAGATGGCATTCGAACACCTCAAAAGGGTGGAGGTCAGCAAAGATTCTCTCCTCCTTCCCGTCGCCGGGGTACTTGATGCATTGATGCAGAGTAGACGGCACTACCCTGTTCTGGTGCAGCCAAGGCCGGCCGAGCAATGCTTTCTAGGAGGTACTGGAGTTAATCACATGAAACTGGACCTTAGTCATGAAATCGCCGAGAGAGAGGTTAAACTCAGCAATCCCCATGGGGACCTCGCACTTCTGGTTGAAGCCAGCAATCTTAACATTCTTGACCTGGACCAAGTGTACATCAAAGTAATGTTTCTGGTATATCCGGTAGGGGAGTATGTTAACTGCCGCCCCAGGGTCAATCAATACTCTGTTGATGGGATGCCCGTTCAGCTGCCCCCTCATATAGAGTGGCATGTTGTGACTGCAGGTAGGTAGGAGCATGTCTTCTTCTGTGAAGGCCACGGCTACCTCGGGTGACATCTCTGCAAGGCAAGCTTCCACATAAGTTGGCGTCTGGAGCGCCGCGATGACGGCCCGCCGTGTCTCTTCACCTAGAGATAGAATCTCCCAGACGGTAAACCTGGCTGGGATCTTCTTCAGGTGCTTGACTATTCTATTACCGGCTCGGACCTCGAGCAGCTTCATCTCTTCGGCTCTATTGTGCCTGCCCCCAGTCTGGGCCAGGGGAGCTAGCTCAGTGGGTGCTTCCTTCACCGGGTAGGGTATCACTTGAGCTTGCGGGGCCTGTTGGGTCACTTCCTTCCCTTGCATGAACTCGGCAAGGTTCGGGGTGTTGTCCGGTTCTTCCCTTAACCGAGAAGGAACTCCTGCCGGTGGGGCCGAGAGACTACCTGCTTCTTTGACCTGTCAAGACTCTCGGGGGTATGATTGCCTTCCCCCTTGAGTCGTGAGAAACTCAATAAATGAAGGAATATTCTGGCCGACCGGCTCTCTGGGGTAGAGACCCGAGGGAGGGGGAATCTCCATGCCTTGGATTCTAGGTTCAGGGATATGGTATGGCTGTTCTCCCCTGAACAGGATGTTATGGTTGGCCTGAGGAGGGCGTCCCCATTTCCTTCCCGACCTGGTGGCATGCTGGGAGGTGGATGCTTCGGCCTGGTTTACTTCTGACGACTCAATGGGCGCCTCTTGCTCTTCCTCCCCCAGGGAGAGGGCAGTGTCGAACAATGCTGAGAGGGTGTTGCAAGAAAGGACGACCCCGCTCTTCTTCTTGTTTCTGGGCCTTCTCTGCTTCTTTTCCTTCTTTTCTTCAGTGGCTGGCAACTAGCCTTGGGGAGGCTCACCCCACAAGAGGGGCTCCTCCTTTGCCTCAGCTTCTGCTTCTGGAGCCAGTTCGAGTGACTCGAACTCCCTCCAGGGTACATATTCCTTCAGCTCCACAGGCCGGATTTCGGGCTACTCATAATCTTCAAGCCCATCAATAATGGCCTGGAGTCTTTCCACTGCGGGACTGGTCTCTTTGTGCACCCGCATCGGGATATGCTTCTTGTTGTTGTTAGTGAAGCGCCACACGACTAGCCGGGGGGCTGTATCATGCCAAACAGGCATCACTGGTGGTGGGACTGGTCGAGGTGTGACACCCCTTACATGAACCTCCAGCGTGGGCCGGGGGGCTTACCTTCTTCTTCTATTCCTTGCCGGCGCAGCCTGCCAACCTCCTTGGTCTTGAGCCGGTGCCATAACGAAGGCTTCATATGTTGCAGTTGTGCTGGCCTCAGCCCATTCTTCAGGCAGCTGCTGGTAAAGAGAGGCCATGTTAATAGAAGTGCCGAGGTTTGGCATCTCATGCGGCTGCCAAGGATCTACCTTGTGCTCCCCCATGTCCAGCTCTCCCTTCTTAATCAAGGATTCAATGACATCCTTGAAGATATAACACTCCTCGATAGTATGCCCCAGCATCTGGTGGTATGGGCAGAAACGAGGATCATCCTTTCTTTTTATGTCGCCAGGCCTCTTTGGTTCTGGCAATGTGATTTTATTGTACCTGGTGGCCCATTCAAACAAGATCTGGGACTTATCTCGAGGAAAAGAATACAACTTATTCCTCATTTTCTCTCGTAGGGAAGGACCTTCCCGCCGTTCAGTAGCCCTGGCTGGAGGTGGGTTGGCCGTCTCCTTGGCCTTCTCTGTCTGTTTCTCAAAAGCTTGAAAGTCCAATGTGTGGACTTCTGGTGGCATCGGCTTCTTCTCGGCTTGTCTGGCCCTTTGACTTGATGCAATTGGAGTGGAAGAGTATTGAGCAAGGAATGCCTCGATCTCCGCCACTATATTATTCAGACGGTCAAATGACTTTACTTCGGCGCCAATCATTCTCTCAAGGATTTCTTTCTTCAGGTTATGTTTACAGATTTGCACCGCGTCCTCCTGATGCGGGGGACGTCTGCATCTCATGCTGAGGTTCCTCCACCTCTTTATGTAGTCGAGTGCCGAATCATCATTTCTTTGCCTCGTGGCATAGAGTTCTGCCACAGTGACCTCCCGTTCAGCTATGTAAAACCTCTCTTTAAACTTCTTCTGCATGTCGGGCCAATCTGCAATGGACCCAGTGGACAGGCTCGAGTACCATTCAAAAGCAAGCCCAGTAAGTGTCGAGCCGAAGAATTTGAGGAGATAGGCTTCATCTGCAGCTAAATCCCCCATAACATTCACATAGTAGGCAATGTGCTCCCTGGGAGACCCTTGCCCATTAAACTTCTCAAATTTCGGCGGCTTGGCGATGCCGGCTGGGAGCCTCTTGGCGGCATAGTGTGCCGGATAGGGTACCCGATACACATCGAAGGGCGTGTGGTCACCATCGCTCCTTTCTGCGAGCTTCATGTCTATCATCTGTTCAAGCATCAGTCTATTCACCGTCGCCGGGTCCACCGAGTTCGGGTAGAAATAAGCAGGTTGCGCCAGCGGCGTCATCAACACTGTCGCCTGAGGGGCAATGGTGGATCCCTGGAATGGTAGGTTCGACGGCAGGGCCGGAGTTGCATGCTGTGACTGGTGCAGGGGAATGTCCCCGGTGTAGCTGGGGATCGGTGGAGACACTATCACCTGTGGAGAAACTTCCGAGGCTTGAACGTTAGCCCAGGGGTCTCTGGTAATGCTTCGGTCTGCCCGGATGTCGAGGGTTGAGCAGCTCTGTCAGTCAACTGCTTCCTTAGCAACTCGATCTCTCTTTGATATTACTGCATCATAAGTAATACATCGGGGTCGCTCATTGAGAGGCTAGGGGTGCCCCCTCTTTCTTCGGCTGGCGCCTCTTCGGACGAAGTGGATGGTCCTCCCGTGGTGCCTTCAGTAATGACATTGGCGGCCAGGGCCATCGACGATTCCCCATGGTCAATTTCTTCAGTGTAAGCTTGTGTCTTTTCAGTTGCTGCTTTCCCTCTTCTGGTGAGAGGTCCCGGCCTTGCCACAAGTCTGGCCATTTCTTCGGGCTCGGTCGGTAAGGCCCCGTACCGGCCGAATACTCCTGCCATATTACAAGTGTAGACCCTTAGGTCTCCGCCTCTTCTTGCTGCTCTTCTCGACGGCCTGCCTGGGAAGACCAATCTGTCAAAGACCGACCCCCTCGGCCTCACCTCTTCCCTCAGCGGGGACTGATAGCGCTCCTCAGAGCAGTTCCTCGACTTGGCACTAGGCACGGGTCGGACTTCTTTTTCTTCAAATGCAGAGGCTACTGCCCCCAGCAATCTTTGGCGACCCACGGGGGTGCTCCCCGGGCCCCGCAGGTAGTTTCTCATGGCTTGCTCCACTCCTTCCCAGTCTTGATCAGGAGGAGAAGCGGGTGGTGCTGCCCTGTTGACAGCAACGGGCATGTGGATTGCAGGCTCCGCACGGGCAGCCTGATAGTGACGTCGGTGGTGTCGACGGCGGGTGTTCTCTGGTAGGGCCAGTGTAGCCGATGTCGGCTGATAAACGGAGGCCGATGTCTTGACCCGGTCTGCTTGTTGAGCCCTTGCCGGGCGAAAGGTGCTGGGCCTTGCTTGGGTTGGTGAAGTAACCCGGGCTGCCTTGGGAACCCATGTCTGCTTGCCCTTGGCCGGCCTAGGGGCCGGTTGGTGCTGTGGAACTGTGGCTGGAGACGCGGGCGTCATACTGCCCTTCATCTTCCCCAGTGGCTGGAAGGAGTTGCGCACCGGTATGGCGGGTATGATGCGATCCGGGATCACTTCGGAGCGCCGCCCGGAAAGATGCACCCGGAACGTTCCGACGATAGTAGACTTGCCGGTGCTGGAGACCCGGCCTCGGGGTGATGTGGTTGCATGGCTCCTCCGGAGCCTTCTCTGATGGGAAGCCGAGCCTGGGCGAGATGGGCTGGTGGTTTCGTGCACATGGTGCACGTTGCAGCCCAATGTCTTCACATGGACAGCCTTGGGAGATTCGGCCATTGGTCGGCCGGCAGTAGCTTTGGTGGCCCCCTGGATGGAGGCGTTGTTCTTGATCCCGTCAGACGCTTCCACGTCCAACAGGTGCGCGAAGGCCACTCCCAAAAAGTTGGGGAAGCCAATCGAGGGAGGGAAGCTCCCGAAAGTGAGAGGGACGGCCATGTAGCCGTTCCGCACGTGACTCTCGACGGGTTGGTGGCCGAAAGTGAGTGCCATCGAGATGTCCGTAACGCAACCTGCATTCGCAAATTAGGGAATTAGTGTTACAAGAAGGGGGCCGTGGAGCCCTTAATTCTGGCAAAGAGATGAAGGGTGATCCATGTCTCACGGGGCGTGCCAGACTTGTGGACGCACTTATTTTCACTTGTTATGTTTTTATGTTTTGTTCGTTTATTAAGTGCGTGGGCGTGCCAGTCACAGAGTGACGATTCATTGTGCGCTCGATCTGACTAATCAGACGATTGTGTGGTTCGGGTCGGGACTAAGACCCGTTGTGCCATGAAGGTCACAACATCATTTACATCCCCTCGGAGAGGGGAATACCCTTGATTAATTGCCAGAAATAAGGGCTCCACGGTCGAAAGAAATACTAATTAATGCAGGGAGGAAACGACCGTCGGGCTATGCGGTGAGCCCGAGATGAGGGCATGAGTACTCAGATTATGTCGGTCGCCGATGGACCACTCCATATTTGGACAACAGTTCATTCGGAAAATAAGACGGTAACGGGGGACGAATCCGTGCGAATGTCTGCCGAGGGACGGCAATTTTAATACAAGGAGGAAGGTCAGATCCCGGCGAGGGAGGGGATCCTGATGAGGTATTGGCCCGAGGTAAGGCCGAGCGGTCACCATGACGAGAGAGAGAACTCCCGAGGGTGAAGCCCGGCTTACAAGAGCATCATTAATGTTCCCGGGTTCGGAATCCAAGAAGGAGAGACGGGGACCATGCCGTTATGTTCGTGGGTTGCCTTGAGTAACATGTATCATTATCGCTCGTTTATTAGTGTTACTCCCTTTTGTTATCCTCTTTGCGCTCATTGTTTGATTGGGGCCATCCCCCCTTTTGTCTTATCATTATTATTATTACTTATTGTCCCTTTTATTGTGATTTTCATTATATCTATATATTTATTGGAGCGACGATGGAGTGTACCGCTAGGGAATTAGGGAGTGTGTTGCTAGAGGGCCAAGGGGAGTGTACCGCTGAAGCCCTGGGAGCGTACCGCTGGTGGAGTTGGGAGTATGCCGCTGAAGACTGGGAGCGAGTGTACCGCGGGAAGATGAAGACTAGGGGTACCTCCGTACGGTTGGGAAGCGTATTCAGTGCAGCCTGGAGGGGGATGTATCGGTGCAAGGCATGTTGTATCGGTGTGACGTGGGTTCATGCAAGGGGACAAAGTCAGTGCAATACTGGACATAGTCAGTGCAGCATGGGAGTTGCACCAGTGCAATGTATGTTCATGCAAGGGGACGAAGTCCATGCAATGCTAGGCATAGTCGGTGCGGCCTGGGGGCTGAGTCAGTGCAATGCATGTTCATGCAAGGGGCGAGGTCGTGCCGCTGAGAGTTGGAGGTAGGCGTACCGCTAAAGGGTGTATCGCTGAAGGATGAAGGAGCGTACCGCTGGAGGGAGGTGGGAGCGTACCGCTGGGAAGAATGGAGAGTAAAACCAAGCAAAGTATGTTGTTCAAAAAGTGGGCTAGGGTTCGAGAGAGGGTCCCTTGTTCAGTTCATGATGAAGCATCTTAGATGGTTAAGCTTTCAGTTTCCTGTCATGAGATTGAGTCCCAAGTCATGTTCAGCAGTGCAGTTCTTGAAGTCTTATTCAGCCAATTCTTAGAGCCGTGAATCGTTCCTTTAGTTGATTAGAATATTTTATTGTTACTTACTTCGTTTGTTTGTTGCTTCCTTCCACCTTTTTTTTAATTTATTGTCATTCCTGACGAAAATTCGGCAGCACCTCCCCTTGACCTGGGAGGTAAAGGAATAACAAGGAACATGCCCACAAGGAGTGGCATGAACCAACAACTGAGGGGGTGCCTGAGCAGCCACCTTTGGGGAAACATCGGAAAACTCAGAGAAAACGTCGAACAAGGAATTGGTGGACTGGTGCAAGCTATGAGTATACTGGAGAAATGATAGTCAAGGTGTGTCAGGTTGACAGGCCGAGGGTGTGCTACTGGGCAGGCCAATAGAGGAGGTGTGCCGCTGGGGCAGCCAAAGGAAGAGGCGTACCGCTGGGACAGCCAAAAGAAGAGGTGTGCCGCTGAGGCAGCCAAAGGAAGGGGCGTGCCGCTGGGGCAGCCAAAAGAAGAGGCGTACCGCCGAGGCAGCCAAAGGAAGAGGCATACCGCTGGGGCAATCAACGGAAGAATCGTGCCACTGAGAAAACCCAGAAAGAGGTGCCGCTGGAGGGCAAAGGGGGACAGTGTAGGCACTGAGGGGATCCAAAGTGTTAGAAGGGGAGTGGACTCCCATAGACACGTATGCCAGAAATCAGGGGGGATACTACACTAAGGAAAGCCATTACGAGGGGGAAGAAGGCCGGCCCTGCCCCGTCAAACCAAGGGCTAAACCTTTCAATCAAGCAGACCCATGCCATGGGAAGTGAGGTCAAGCAGGAAGTTGGGGGACCGGAGACAGACGCCAGACTCACGGACCAACGGTAAGAAGAAATCAGCAAATGCAACAAACGAAGGCAAAGCCAAAGGGCATTTCATTCATGGCAAACTCAAGGTGACAAAGATCATGGCCTGAGGGCCGAATACAATATACTACAGAACAACAACAAAAGAAAAAAAAACTGTGAAGGAAGAAGAGGAAACTGAGAAAGGGGAAGAGAAGCAAAAGAAAAAAACAGCGCCGAGGGAGAGTTGGAACAAGGAAGGGTGCCTCCCTTCATCCCATTCCTCCTCTCCCCCATACAGGTGGCTCACTCACTCTCTCTCAATCTCCCCACTGTCTTCTACCTTCTTCTTTCTTCCTCTTCTTTTCCTTCGGTCCTGCTCTTCTTCGAACGGGACAATCCTCTTCTGTTGCTCTCTCTCTGTGTGTCCTCCCCCTTTCTTCTATGTGTGTGGCTTTTTATACGTGGGCCGTTGACGGGGCCGACCTCATGATGGCACTGCCATCCGAGGTTGACTTCGATATCTTCCTCGTCGGGTGAAGATCTCCCTCCTCCAGTCGGAAGGTGACACCGAGGCGGGTGCTAGCTGGCTTTGAAGTGGCCGAACTGCACGCCAATGGGTCTGCCTATTGACCATTGTATCTTCTGTCGGTGCGTGCCGTTCAGGGGAATTCAACGCTGTGCCGCTGGGGAAAGGGCATTGGGCGTTGGGGGCAGAACGCCCGTGCCGCTGGGAGCTTGAGGCCGTGCCGCTGAAGGGCAGAAGGGTCGTGCCGCTGAAGGGCAGAAGGGCCGTGCCGCTGGGGACTTGAGGTCATACCACTGAAGGGTAGAAAGCCCGTGCCGTTGGGGGCTTGAGGCCGTGCCGCTGAAGGGCAGAAGGCCCGTGCCGCTGGGGCTTCTTAGGCAGCGTGCCGCTGGGGCACTTCAAGGGCGTACCGCTGGGACTCTTCAGGCGTGCCGCTGGGGCACTCGAAGAGTGTGCCGTTGAAGGCCGTTTGGGGCGTGTCGTTGGAAGGGACACCAGTTCCTGATTCAAGGACTTAGGCTGTGCATTCCTTGGGTTATTTCTTCACCGTTAGGGACCCGAGGGCGGGCCCACAACAGTGTATAATTTCAAGAGGAGATCCTGTGCTTTCTCGGTCTTTTAATACGCCCGTGCGAATATGGAGTTTCTGCCGGACGGGGTGTTCTCCCGGAGCCCTGGATGGCCAGTCTCCCCGAGTCTTCTCCTTTTGACTTTGACATTAACGCGGGACTTGGCGGGACAAGTGGTCATGCGATTTTATGTGTCCACAATCTCCCTCAAATATGTTCTTCTTCTCTTCTTTTTCTCTCTCTTGTGAAAGTTCACCGCCGCCGCCGCCGCCGTTCGTGCCGCCGTTGAGTCACCACGAGCCGATCTTCATCATGCTGTCCCAAACTCAGAGTTGCAGGATAGCAGCTCGATGAAAGGGCTGGTACGGGAGATCCGACCGTGGATCGTTGCGAAGCTTTGAGGGTAGGTTCCCCCCATCAGAGTCTATTCCCAGTTCACTTTCTAGGTCGATCATAGCCCGTTTCCCCCCATTCCCAGCCACCTGTTCATCTTCCTCAAAGTCTGCCTGTGTGCAGATCTACGAGATAAATCTTGGCATCCGAATTTTCTCACCCCTCAAATGTTGTCCAAATTTCACAAAAGAGCTATGTGCATCTCCGTCTCTCTCCCCTCTATCCACCATAAAAATCCCGATCCTTATTCTTTCATTTGGTCCTCGGTCAAAACTCTTGATCAGGGAGGTTAGGTTCTATCCAGCCTGTTCTATATTTCGGGATAGTGTGCTCAGTCAACTTGCAGTCGCTCCTATTTTTAATCCAACCGTTGGATGAAGCTGTGATTCTAGTATGTCGTAGGATTTTGAGTCGTCTTTCCAATGGTATCTTTTGTGTCTCGATCCGACATCGGAGCTGGTCGTGGTGGCCGATCTTGCCAGGGTGCGTAAAGCTGCCCGGGTCTGTCCCGAGGTTGGCCTGCTGAAAGGGGTCAACGGAAAAGGCCAGCAAAAATACGTCGGAGAGGATTCAGCTGCCGCCGCTCCAGGAGATCGTCCGGGAACTTGCTGCCGTCGTCTCGGTGGGCCTCCGCCTCCAGAAGCCTCCCGGAGGACGTGGCTCCTTTGTACGTCCATTGTTGCTGTCCTGCCGACAAGCAAACCGCCGAGCCGGAACCGCTGCACGGGACCCGCCAAAATGCTGCCCGCCAACCCAAGTTCGGTGCCCCCCCGGAGTCGATGTGTAGCCTGTTACCTCCCTGCGTGGAGTGGGCATGTACTTCATTACTGTAATTAATTTTAACTCTTGTACCGGGAGTCACCGTCTTGGCCGGGACGTCTTCCCCACGCCCCGAGCGTGGAGGTACACTCGTCGCCCTCTATAGGCTCTTGATGCCACTGCTCGTGAACATGTTAGGCCCCTAGATCGTTCAAATTAGTCACCGCTGTGAGTTGTGAGTGCGAGACCCGTCCCGTGACTCGATCCGAGCACGAGAGTGAGCTGACCACCCGAGACTCATTGTCGATTTCTCAACTGTGCAGATCGACTCGTTTCCCTCGCCAGGGACGACCGTGAGTGAGTGCTTCTTGTTTGGGCACATTTGCCTCTTCAGGAGCCACGTTTGGTGCCGAGTTGGTCGTGTTGTTGTTGGTCGCGTCGTCCAATAAGTCACGTCGTCTAGTTGACGTCCAAGGATCGCACCAACAACATCGAGTCTCATTGTCGTCCCGCATCAGTGAGTGTACGGTACTACTGTGGGAGACATATGGCTACAAAGGAAAATACCCCCGAGATACCATGGACTCCCTTATTTTCCTTTATCGCTTTATTCCCCTTCCCGCCGTGGTCACCGACTTCGAAACAACTACCTTGGCATAGTAGGGAAATAAATTAATTATGGATGAAACTAATAAGAAATAATTTTTGTTGTTTTATAGTTACAAATATCTGAATCTGATAATTTTACCAATAAATATTCGGGATACATTGAGGATATAGTTTTATTCTTGCTGGTTGAATTGCCTCTGAAAATGCCATATTTTGCCTATTATCTTTTCTTACGGTTGAATTAAGATTATTTTTGTTGTCTTGTCAATATTTCTTTCTTCTAAGAATTCTTCATATTTAACTTTTGCAATGAACGTTGTCCTCAAAGCTATTGTCATGGTCTGATGAACAAGAATTATAACCCTACTTCTCATATTGATTCTCAAACCTCCAACATTTTTTTCACCCTCCTGCCTCATCTGCATAAATGTGAGACAATTTTTTCTAATGCAGTAAATTTAACTTTGTAGTCTAAACTTGACAAAGCTCCTTGAGTTAAATTCACAAATTCCACATCATTCTTGTGTTTCACATGTTGAGAAAGAAACTTTGCATTAAATGCATTAAAAAATTTCTTCCAACTTATATCTACAACTATATCCCTAAAAAGGCTCTAAGTGTAAAGTTTCATAAATCATTTGCACAGTTTTTAAGCATAAACGTATCTAATATTTCTTTGTTCTGCTTTGCACATCTAATGGTTTTTAAAATCTTTTCAATTTTTTGTCCAAGTTTTCACAATTTTTGGTTGATCACTCTCCCCCTTAAAAGAAGAACCCATGCTCTAGAACTTCTCTATTAAGGTAGCTATTGCTGCCCTATTTTGATGTTCTTGAATCTTAGCTTGCAAGTGGGCTTGTATCATGGCTTGAATGTGAGCCTGTAATTGCAGTATGCACTAACCCTTGAAAGGATTGTGCAAGCCCTTCTAAGTCTATTAATGATACACCTTAAGTGGGCACCACACCTTGTCTTCCTGGAGGCTGCATGTCATCCACTATCTCCCCATTAGCTCTAGGTGACATCTCATTTGAGGGTGTTGTCTAAATTTGAGAAGGATCCACCATAGTCCTATTACTCCCCACCATACACTCAAGAGTATAACTTCCAAACTTGACTCCAAATTTTCAAACAAATTTTTAACATCTTGTAGTAGGGTGTATAAATCAGATGGCTACAGATAAATCTCAAGTCTCACAATCTTACTCTGCTATCACCATCTATGGTGCCTCCTTCCTAAATCTAGTCTTGGGATGTCACGTTCAAATTTAAATGCTGAGCCAGAAAAATGTGCAAGACATGAAAGGTCAAACCATCTATATGTCTCAAAAAGTACAATCATACCATTTCTATGAATATAAACACACATAATTTACATCATGTATATTACTATATATCTATGAGACCCAAAAATAACATTTACATCCTATACATAGAAGAAAACTAACCTACTCTAATCTTTACGCTGCGAATTTTAAATTATTCTCTTAGATCACTATCCAATCTACTCATCGTTAAAGTCAAAACCTACGATATACTAAACTCCTGAAAAAAAAGTTAATTGCATGTGTGAGTCCAAAACTCAATAGGCATCAAAACCAATAATATATCTATCATATAATAATTTGACAAATCATATGATAATTTAAATTTAAGATTTTTTAATATTTAGCCCCTAAAAAATTGATATTAGGAAAAGGCCCCCCCTAATCCATCTATTTAGCTAACGACCCCCAAATTCTTCAAACCCTTAGTGAAAAAACCCTTGGGCATCTTAAAAATGGAATATAACATCCCATTTCTGGGAATATTCCATCATCCCACTCCCATTAACTTTTTGTTTCCTATTTTATCCTCCTGACCTCTCTCTCTCTCTGTGTGTGTGTGTGTGCACGCCCACCCCATTGGATGGGGATGCTGATGTCAGAAAGGGAGATCGATGCCCCCCCTCTCTCTACACCGTCGGTGGAGAAGTGGCCGTGGACGATGTATTACTTGCAGATTTCACCAGTGGATTCCTTGCAAGCAACTATGTTGAGCACATTAATGGTGTCCATGATGCTCATCTCCAATTTGTAAGTGGGATCTTTTGTACCAGGGAAGCAAGGGCGGCATTGTGATTGCTCTGATTCTTGCTACTGCTATTGGACACCATGGAGGGGGTGATGAGAAAGGAGGATACCGCATGGGCCCCGCCCATCCATTCGCTACCTTGACATTCTAGGGAGATTAATTAATTATGGAAGATACTAATAAGAAATATTTTTCGTTGTTTTATAGTTGCAAATTTCTGAATCTGATAATTTTACCAATAAATATTTGGGATACACTAAGGATATAGTTTTATTCAGGCTGGTTGAATTACTTCTGAAAATGCCATCTTTTGCCTATTATCTTTTCTTACGGTTGAATTATGATTATTATTTTTGCCTTGTCAATGTTTCTTTCTTTTAAGAATTCTTCATATTTAACTTTTGTAGTGAACGTTGTCCTCAAAGTTGTTGTCATAGTCTGATGATCAAGAATTATAACCCTACTTCTCATATTGATTCTCAAACCTCCAACATTTTTTTCACCCTCCTGCCTCATTTGCATAAATGTGAGACACATTTTTTTAATTCAGTAAATTTAATTTTGTAGTCTAACTGTCAAAACTCCTTCAGTTAAATTCACAAATTCCACTTCATTCTTGTGTTTCACATGTTGAGAAAGAAGCTTTGCATTGAATGCATCAAGAAATTCCTTCCAACTAATATCTACAACTATACCCCTAAAAGTTCTCCTAAGTGTAAAGTTTCTTAATTCATTTGCACGGTTTTTTTTGCACAAACACATTTAATATTACCTTGTTCTGATTTGCACATCTAATAATTTTTAAAATCTTTTCAATTTTTTGTCCAACTTTTCACAATTTTTGGTTGATCACTCTCACCCTTAAAAGGAGGACCCATGCTCTAGAACTTGTCTATTAAGGTAGCTACGGTTGCCCTATCTTGATGTTCTTGAATCTGAGCCTGCAAGTGGGCTTGTATCATGGCTTTAATTTGAGCCTGTAATTGCAGTCCGCACCAACCCTTGAAAGCATTGTGCGAACCCTTCTAAGTCTATTAATGATACACCTTAAGTGGGCACCCACCTTGTCTTCCTAGAGGCTGCATGTCATCCACTATCTCCCCAATAACTCTAGGTGACATCTCATTTGAGGGTGTCATCTAAATTTGAGAAAGATCCACCATAGTCCTATCACTCTCCACCATACCCTCTAAGACTATAACTTCCAAACTTGACTCAAACTTTCAAACAAATTTTTAACATCTTGTAGTATGGTGTATAAATCAGATAGCTACAGATAAATCTCAAGTCTAATAATCTTGCTCTGATACCGCCACCTATGGTGCCCCCTTCCTAAATCTAATCTTGGGATGTCACGTTCAAATTTAAATGTTGTGAGCTAGAAAATTGTGCAAGACATGAAAGGCCAAACCATCTATATGTCTCAAAAAGCACAACCATACTTTTTTCATGAATATAAACACACATGATTCACATCGTGTACACTACTATACATATGTGAGACGCAAAAATAATTTTTACATCCTA
This sequence comes from Amorphophallus konjac, assembly GCA_022559845.1. Lineage (NCBI taxonomy): Eukaryota > Viridiplantae > Streptophyta > Magnoliopsida > Alismatales > Araceae > Amorphophallus > Amorphophallus konjac. Next base: position 420,304,184 of record CM040120.1, on the reverse strand, counting down.
TACATAGAAGAAAACTAACCTACTCTAATCTTTATGCAACGGATTTTAAAATATTCTCTTGGATCACTCTCTAATCTACTCCTCCTTAGAGTCAAAACCTACCATATACTAAACTCTTGAAAAAAAAGTTAGTTGCATGTGTGAGTCTAAAACTCAATAGGCATCAAAATAATAATATGTCTACCGTATAATAATTTGACAAATCATATGATAATTTAAATTTAAGATTTTTTAATATTTAGCCCCTAAAAAATTGATATTAGGCCCCATTTTTGGGAATATTCCATCATCCCACTCCAATTAACTTTTTCTTTCCTGTTTTATCCTCCTGACCTCTCTCTCTCTGTGTGTGTGTGCATGCCCACCCCATTGGGAGGGGATGTCGATGTCGGAGGGGGAGACCCCCACCGATGCCCTCTCTCTCTCTCTCTCTCTCTCTCTGCACCATCTGTGGAAAACTCACCATGGACGATGTCACACTTGTGGATTTCACCAGTGGATTCCTTGCGAGCAACTAGGCTGAGCACATTAATGGTGTCTATGATGATCGTCTCCTATTTGCAAGTGGGATCTTTTGTACCAGGGAAGCAAGGGTGGCATTGTGGTTGCTCTAATTCTTGCTACTGCTATTGGACACCATGACGGGGGTGGTGAGAAAGGAGGATAAGGCGATAGGATAGAGTAGGTGCGGACAAAACAGACATTGATGCGGGTGATGGAGGTGCAGTTGTAGCAGATGGAGTTGTTCGGGATGAAGGTGTAGGGCACCCTACTATTGAGGTCATCAATGTCTCTCTCTCTCTCGCGGGCGCGTGCGCACGCGCACACGCGGGGGTGGAGATCCCCCCTTCAGCCGGTGCCCTCCCTCCCCCCTCCCTCCCCTTCTCTCCATCTCGGCTACTACCTCCCCCTTCAGGACATCATTGTGAACGACCAGAATTTTCTCTCTTTCCCCCCATCTCCTCTGTTCTCTCTCTCTCTCGAGGTGGAGGTTATAGAGATTTTTTTTGGTCATTTCATCACATCGGGTTAAGCTTAATCGTAGATAGGTTAAATACTGTAGAGAAAATCGACGGCAATAGCTTTTTTATGTAATGAAGAAGATTTTGGGGGCTTTTAGTTAAATAGGTGGATTAGGGGGGTACGTCCTTTTCTAATATCAATTTATTAGGGACTAAATACTAATTAAAAGATTCATAAATTTAACATGAATTTCAACATGTTCTAAGCATATAGTATAATCAATGAAATATAAATATCAAAACAATGCAAATATTAAGCCTATGTATATATCTCTCAATTTCACAATCCCTATTAATTATCAAATAATTTAAATTTAAGAATGATATGCGTAACAAATCAAATCATATTCTTATGTCATATGTGTAAGCCTGGCTAATCAAAATCATAATTTCATTTACAAATTCTGAGATTCAAGTCAATTGAAATAATTAACTAAATCAAATCATATGTAATTTAGTTTCACATATCGGACATACATTCAAATCACAACATAAGAGATCAAACACACAACAATCACACAAGGACATATATGAATGGTGTCGAGGTCTCGATCGATTGCACAAGATCCAGAGTCAAATACCCTATCATTCACCAAACCAAAGTATGACTTTCGAAATTTCAAAGTCCATTGTCCTCGGATATCAAATTGACTACCTACATCGGACATTGCACAAGATCCAGAGTCAAATACCCTATCATTCACCAAACCAAAGTATGACTTTCGAAATTTCAAAGTCCATTGTCCTCGGATATCAAATTGACTACCTACAGCGGACACTAACTACGAGATCATTCACACCCCCTTAAGATAGCATTGTCCATATACGTAACTTTATTTTCACTCACAAGATGCATAAGATTAATTAACGAATAACAAAAATGAAACAATTTCATCTGAATAGCATAAAAATGACAAAATAAATTAAATGTCATCACATCAAATATGGCTGTTAAGAATTGAAGAGTTAATTATAAATAGTTAGATCAAATTTATTAATTAATATGTAAAATTTAAGCTTCAACTATGCATAATTACTTTGGAGATTGTCTACAAGTATGCCCTAGAACACCATCGTTTTGATTTTAATTTGACTAAAACGTCCCCAAATGAACTACACAATTTTCACGTGCTAAAATTAATTTTCTAAATGTCAAAATAAAATCAAAACAATACAAATAACAACTAGTATAGTCTCAGATTTTCACATGCCTACTTTTATGGTGAAGTCACCGATCAATCTCTATAAATTCTACCGAGTACTGAGGACAACCTCCCTATTCTTGAATACAATTAAAAATATTCTCCTAATAAAAATTTTTTATAAATAAAATAAAATAATAGAAACCTCTCTCTCTCTCTCTCTAAAGGATAAGATCTGCCACCTCAACCCACATCTGTCTATACATGGTTGAGGGGAAGTGTTGTCATTTTAACAAACTTATGTAATTTAATTCAATTCTATTATTTGATATTTTCGCCATATTATATGACATAACTTGTAAAAGTGATCAACATAAAATTTGTAGATAATTTAAATAATTTCAAATGGCTTAAGTTTCATTTCATTTGGACATTCTTAAGAAAAGTTACACTATGAATAAGTGGATCGTTTATTTAATTTTCTTGGCATCTGGGCCTAAAGTCCATTATATGGGTACCCATTAAAGGTAACCCATTAGGGTGCGGCCCAAGTACTACCTAGACTTGGATGGCCTTTGGGTGGCCTACATTAGAAACCCATCCGAGGTAAGATTGTGGTGGGTTAAGGAAGGAAGAGGTGTCCTCCCTTTGATGTCCAAGTCAGGGTTGGACTCCACCTTAAGTTGGACACCTTTTCTTATAGTTAGGCTTGAACTCTAACGTCTTAATAGGGAAGGGAACTTCTCTATAGACTCTGCGCTCTGGTTGGACTACTACCTCTCACACCTCTATAAAAAAGAGGGCAGGGGGAGGGGAAGCAAGAGAGAGACCTACGTAATTCCCTACACCCCTAGAGAGAGAGAGATAGAGAGTAGCGGCCTCCCTTGCAAGTAGCGCGCTGCTATCTTGGCTAGCCGGTCGCTGTCGCTACTCACCGCTACCCCTACTGCTCTCCCCATCACTATCGCCCTTGCCTCGCCGTTGCCCTTGCCGTCACGGGTGCCCCTCCTTGGCCACCGTCGCTCACCACTGCGGCTACTACCCTGCTTCCTGTCGCGGCCGCTATCTTGTGCCCCCATCGCTACTCGCTGCTGCAGCTACTGTTCTGATCACCGACAGCCCTACTCTCCATTGCGGCTGTTCCTTAGCCCGCTGCATCTACCGCTCGTAGGGATGCTACGCGCACCGCCACACCAGCGTGGCCATGGTTGTTGTTGTTGTTGTTGTTGTTGTGTGTATGCTATGTAGTAGAGAGAGTAGGCCGCTCGCCCAGCTTTGCCCGTGAGAGAGAGGAACACGACTGATCTTGCTACACTCGCCCTCATTGTCTCCCTTCTTCCCTTCTCCGCCTTCCTCCCATCTACTTGCTGCTTCAAGGAGGAATAAGAGGAGAAGGTTGTTGCACCTGATAGAAAGAAGGCTGCTGCATAACGTCTCAATATATAGGTGAGTCGCTATGCCATGGAGATCTCGGCTTAATCTTCTAGGAAAGGACATCACCCTCATCCTTAGGTCTTGGAGCGTTGATTTTAAAGGGTAAACTCTAGTAGTCCACTCTTCTCCCCGACGCTACGTGGGACTACCACTTCTGCTATGCACAAGTACATCTTGAACTCGACCCATATTAGAATACTTGGATTACTCGAGTTTCATCAACAAATTTAATTAATAAAACTTAATGGGCTCAAACTATGTAAGTGGACTGACCTATTGGGCTCTTCTCATGACAATCCAATAAATATTCGGGCGTCCTAAATTTGGTATGCTACATTGAGTCTCTCTAGTCACTACAAGAAAAGGCGAGATTTGCAACGACCCGTATCCATCGCAAATCGGTCGCAAAATGGAATTGCGACCAATTAGTGGCCGTTTTTCGATGAAAGCTGTCCGTCGGTAAAATCTGGCCGTTAATTCGTGGCCAAAATCTTTCCGTCGCAAATCAACAACTAATTTGCCACAGAATTTTTTTTGACTCAAATCCACTGCTGAAGGAAACATTGCAATGAAAATAAATTTGCCTCTAACAGGTCGCTAATCTGCGACCATTTATTCCGCCGCGGATATGTCGCTAAAGATCCACTGCTAAATGGTCACAAATCCACCGCAAATAAGTGACATTTTAATTGACGCTAATCCATCGCTAATATTCCACCTCTAAATTGCCGCAGAATCCCCTAAAATCGATCACTGAAGAGATATCTGGTCGGTCGCTAATCCCTCTAAAATCTATCGCAAAAATATCGATCGCTAATCTCTCTAAAATCCGTCGTAAAAAGATCCATAGTTAATCCCTCTAAAATCTGTCACAAAAGTCGAGCTATCCGATCAATACAAGAGCTATTTGATCAGTCCAAGAGTTATCTGGTCGATTGCTGACACTTAAAATTGGGCATCGAGAACAATGAGTCTTGCCAACCCTAACAAGGGTGAAGTTTAAAGAAACACCCCAAAATGGTGACAAAAGATTTTTCAAAGCCCCGTTCGGGCAAAACCAAGTCGTACAGACCCCAACAGCTTGAAGACGCCATGATCCGGTGGCCGGAGCCGCTTAAGGGCCATAATGCAGCATCAACTTGGGTCAAGGGAGTGATACGGCGCAAGTGCAAACTGTGCCGGATCAGTTCGAGAATCAAAGAAAACACCCCGAGGATGGCTGCCGGAGCACCTTCTGCCCCATCGAAGCGAAGCCAAGTTGGACCGGCCCCGACCGCTCAGCAGCAGCGCAGTCTGGTGATCGGAGCGGCCCGAAGGCCATGGTACGACGTCAATCCTATTCAGAATAGTGATACGGCGTCAGTTCAAAAAGACACCGGATCAATGTAAAATTGAAGAAAATACTCCGAGGGTGGGCTGTCAAAATGTTGTCGAGCACCAACGGAGCGAAGTTGAAGGGGCAGGCCCCGAAGCCTCAAAACGGCAGCACAATCCAGCGACTGGAACTATCCAAAAGCCATGATACGATGCTGATATTTCTCAAAGTAGTGATACGTCGTCAAGCTAAGAGATGCCGAATCAGCCCAAACTCACGTCTGGGAGGGGCGCAAAGGGCCCAATTTGCAGTGGGTCGCAACACGCCTAATAAGACGAAGAGGCAACACGCTTCAGACCCAGCGGTGAAGTCTCAGATGTCAAGAAAAAGTAGAAATCAATTTGAACCGACGTCAGATTAACAACGTCGGATCAGCTCCAACTCGCACCCAGGAGGGGACGAAGAAGGCCCAAATTGCAGCAAACCATGATGCACCTGATAAGGCACCCGAGGGAAGGGACTGGCATGCCTCAGACCCCAACGGTGAGAGTCCATATATCACGAAAAGCAGCGATTGGCCTGAACTGGCCTCACTTCAACCCGTCGATACAGCTGATGGTTGAAATAGAAGGGCGCCTATCTCTTCTCTTGACGCCGGAACAGTGATACGGTGTTCATTCAAGACACCGGAACAAGCTCCCACGCTTCCTGCGTGAAATACAGTGTCGGAGTAATCACACGGCGCCGCTTCAACGTGACGCCAGAACAAACCTCATTGCTCCCCCTGCGTGAATGCAGCAAGAGGACGCCAGTTCACGAGACCGAGTGCCGGACCACACAGACTGGACTCCTATAAAAGGGTCAGCCCGCTTCTGTTCAAAAAAAAAAAAAGAAGAGGAGAGACAATTGGATCGATCGGAGGAGAGACAGAAAAAGAAAGGAGAGAGTGACAGAGAGGATTCCCAACAAGAAGAGGAGAAAGAGAGAGCTCCCGGAGGTGCAGAGCGTGGGGAGAGAGAGAGAGGGAGAGAGAGAGAGAGAGAGAGAGAGAGAGAGAGAGAGAGAGAGGGAACAAAGTGTTCACTATAGGTGGGTTTCCAGTCTTAAGCCATGCCCGATGGGGCTCTTTTCTATATTCCAACCTCTGCTACGAGAATTCCTGCGGGTACCCACACTCAGGATTTGTTTTGGACTGTGAACATGATCCTAAGTTGCAGGATACGTGAGTTTTGTTTATGATATTTCAGACCGATCTTGCCATTACCACCGTTTTCTCACTTCTTTCTTTGGGTGATTCTTTAAGGCCCTCTTTGTTAATGGAACTGTCAGGTGACTATCGAATCTGATGAGAGAGAATGAGGGGGGTACACACTCTCTCTCACACACACACGCCGTAAATCGAGCCCGAGCATCGTGTTCGACCTAGAGAGGTCGAACCTGTTATCCCCGCTAGGTTAACAAATAAGGCCTATGAAAACCTCAGTGTTCTCGGGACTCTGCCTCCTCATTGAACCAGGCCTATGGGCCTACAGCTCTAGGTGTAGGTTCTGGAGCGTGAGTTCACTATTTATTGGTTTAGGATGGTCTTCTCTCATGGGTTAGGAGGTAAGAAATAAGAACCATGCTCCGGTGCGTCGAATCCGTGGACACATGCGGAGCTCGAATCAACCCCGACATTTTTAGCCGGATCCGGGTTGCTCCCTCCTTGAATTTCCTCCACAAATCCTCCGAGTTTTTTTTTTTTTTTTTCTGATCTGTTCCGACGTGACAGACCTCCAACAGTTCCCTATATTGGCCGCTTCAACGTCAACCTCCCTCCGTCGGCCCTGTCCGTCCAGAGGCTCAAGTCGGTAGTCCTCGTCGTCCCTGCAATGAGGAGGGGCTGCCGAAAACATCACTGTAACGAACAGTATGAATGGCGCCCAGTTACTATTCATTCATGGCCCATTAAGAGCTTAAATTTAGTTTTTTTGGTCTAACGGCAGCCCTGCGTCCCGGGAACGGATTTTGCTCGTAGTCCATTTTATCGCTGGTCGCTGAGCTTCATCCCGCTTGATGTCTCCACGCTTACACCCCTGGGTGTCTCCACGCTTACACCCCTGGGATCACCCCTACATAACCGTCCAGCCTGATCTGACTCCCCCAAATTATGAATTAGGGGAACAAGAATGACACCTATCGCGAGTAAAGTTTGGATCCCCGGGCTTATCCCGTTGCGGTCAACCCGCTTTAAAACCAACCAGCACATCGATGTGACCCACGATTTCTGAGTTCGCTCCTTCTCTTTTCGAGGTTTTGACGTCGTTCTAAGAATATTGAACTACGCCGGATCACCGGCTAACATGCGTTCAAGGGATTATCCGTGACATTGATGCACTCCAAGTATAAATTAATCTCCAAATAAATATTCGAATGAGTTCTCGTCGATGACTGTCTGGGTTTACGGCACTCCTTGACTCTCGACCTGCTTGCCCCAGAGCCACGTCGCTTCATCTTCGAACTTCCATACATGAGCAACGGCAGGAATAATGGGTCGAACAACTTATGCATATGTGACTTTGGAAGCCCCCCCGGATGATCCTGACCCTCTAGTAGGCTATACCTCAGGGGTACCGCATTCGACATGGGCTCGGTTGTTATTACTTCATGCATACCTGAATGATTAAGGGACCGTCTCAGATTTCTATAGACAAGCACCCGCAACACCTCCCCAACATGCTCCGAGACATGGAGAGATGATGCCGAAATTTCATCAAATGTCTAAGTTTGTAAAACTTTTGAAGATTTTGGTTCGAACGATTATGGATGAATTTTCTCTCGCATGCGCTACCGCTCGTAGAAAAAAGGTGACAATAGGTAAATAGTGAATAATAAATAAATGAAATAATCACATTAACAAAATAATAAGAGAAAATGAATGAATGAAAAGATGAGATCATCACAAAATAAAAAGGAATGAAAAATGATGAATGAAATAGGCCGGGTATCTCTTCTGTTGGTGTGGAGTGCCTCCCTGTAATGAGCTTTCTTTTATTTTATCTCTCATAATAGCCTAGATTTTAGGTCGTAGGCCCCTTCTTCCTAATGATTAATCAAGAGTTTTCTCCCTTTGGGGAGATGTAATTACGCCGTAGCCTTCATGGTGCGGCGGCTCTCGGGTCTCGACTCGATATCTCCTATCGTCTGGTCAGTGAGATGGCGCGCACACATCTGCGACTTCGGGACCTCCGGTCTCTGAGGTCAGAATAACTTGTCACTATGTGACTGACACGCCTGCGCACATGAAATAATAAATAAGCACAAAATATCCAACAGAAGAATATTTATTTTCAAAAGAAAGAAAATTTTCATCTCCCACATCGGTCGCTAATGCCTCTAAAATATATCGCAAAAAGATCCGTCGTTAATCCCCCTAAAATCCGGAAGAGGAGGTGGCCTTGTTCACGTCCGTGAGAAGCCGGCCGCGTGGGCGATCTCTGTTTCGAGGTTTTGGGTGAGGTTAAAGCTCTGATTCAGGTAGAGGGATGGATTCCTGCTCTCCTCCCGTGATTTCCCTTCAATTCCATGCCCGGAGAGGCCGAGAGAGGGTTCTTTTCTCGTTCGGGGTTTAAATGCTTGCCGGGAGGGGTTGAGCGACGGTGTTGGCTGATTGGGGCCTTGATTTATGATTTGGATATGGTTTTCTATGTGTAGGAAGGTCCGGGGATGATTCACCAGGTTTTCCCCTTTGTCCGGCGACGAATGGGGCTTCCGATCAAGCTCCGGGTGAGCTCGGGTGTTGTTTTCGTGAAGCCGGCAGGAGACGGCCACAGAGGTGGCCGTTGCATCCAGGACTGTGCGGCCAAGGGTCTGGCCGCCCAAGTTTATTGGGCGGACATGGGTTGGGCCGCCCAGGGGTGCAAACAACGAGTGCTTTGGCTGTTCTACGTGTTTTTCGAGTTTTTGAAGCCCACTGTCTGGGCGGCCAAAGGGGTGGCCGCCCAGGCCCCTAGGTGGCCAGGGGATTGGTCGCCCAGGGTGGGCGGCCAGAGGTCTGGCCGCCCAACCCTCTGGGCGGCCATCGGGATGGCCGTCTAGTCCCCTGTTCTTCTAGGCTCTAGGCGGCCAGGGGGATGTCCGCCCATCCCCTAAGTGCCCCTGGGTGGGCGGCCATGGGGTTGGCCGCCCAGCACTCTAGGCGGCCAGTGCCTTGGCTGCCTAGCTCCCTTCAACCCAGGTGTCACCGTGTCCCGAGTTCTGGTATCCGAGGTGTCCGTGGGAGTTGGGGATTCGCGTGATGTGTGCTCGCGTGATTCCCGAGGTTCTGTCAAGTCTGGATGGGTGGTGCGGGCCATCCAGGTGTGTGGCCTTGTAGCATGGGCATTAGTTCTGTGTTGGGATTTCCGTGACGACTGTCCCCGCAAGAGTTCCGTGATCGCGGAAGGTGTTCCCACGTGAGGGCTGTGATCGCGGCTAAAGGTCTTTGTAGGAGTTGCGGGATGAGGTTCTTGTGTTATGGTCCTATGCCTTAGGTGGTTTCCCCGTAGCCAGTTGTGTTGTTCCGAGGTTCCCTGTGGTTCAGGCGCATGTTTATGTGTGTCCTCGGGTTTCTCGCGAGATCGCGGAGGGTGGTTTCCCGCGAGAACGCAGAGGTTTGTTGTTTCTCTGCTTTGAGGGCTTGTCATGACTGGACCTGGTGAGACTGCCTGTGTGTACGATGCTCCTGTGAAGGCAGGACTTCCTGTGCGTCAGTGTACCAAGGTTAGGACAAGAGTACGTTGCTGACGGTCGCAGTGGCGTGTACCCCATGTCAGGTAGCTGGACACGGCCGCACTGTTGGGCGTAGTGGTGCGGATCCTTGCTAGTTTGAGGGTGTGGTGTGTGTCTCCTCTGCTCCTCCCGAGACCGGGCGTGAGCAGTGTGCCCGCATATGAGGCCTTAACGCAGTGTAAGATGTCAGTGGACGCATCTTGCTATGTTGTGTTGTCTTGAGTGGCGGACCCTATGCCGTGAAGGTGGAGGTACCGACTGAACTGTCGTGGCCCTTCCGGTAGACGGGTTGGTGTCGCTCTGTGTGTTGGGCGTGGTTCTTTCGCTGGTTCTAGTTCGGGATCGAGAGATTCTCCCAAGGGTGTTGGTCTAGTGTGTGGTCGTGTGGCCTTGTCTGTGGTCCCGTCAGCTAGGACAGACCGTCCGACCGTGGGAGTCGGGATAGCGTGGAGGGCTTGTGTGCATTCCCTCCGTTTACCATCTTCTGGTTCCGGTCACTGTCGTCGTGTTGTACCGGTGTTATTATCCTGTTGCTACCGATATAGTTCTTTACTTGTTGCTTCTACGCCGTTCCTGTTTACTACTTTCGTTGTAGTGGGGACCTGTAGGACCCCTACTGAGCCAATGAGATGAGGCTCACCCCCTACTTTTCAGGTGCGACGTTCTCCTCGGAGTGGAGCGTTCCAGTTGGAGGTTCGTTAGTTGCCAGCTCACCAGGTTGTCAGGATATGCCCCGAGGCAGTGTACGTTTCCTTTCTTTGACTGTACTTGTGGACTAGACTCTGTAGAATTATAATTGGTATAAAATATAATTTTATTTCTATCCAAATTGTAGATTAATTCTGTAGATTTACTTTCCTGCTATTGGTTAGAATTTCAATGCATGACCACACCATCCCTTTCAACCCTTCCGAGCCTTCCGGCTCATGGGTGGCAGGCCAAGATTCGAATGGTATCGGGTTATTCCCGGTATCCAGATCTTGGGTCATTACAGGTGGTATCAGAGCGTGGTTGTGAAAATACATGGGCATTCGAGACAATACAGTGATTATGAGTCCAGATAGTCCAATACAGTCGACAGCTGGCTTAAGGTGTTTTGTTTTATTCATCTCTCTCCTATTGATTTTCGTGCTTGTGTTAAGGGTTAGATGGCGCCGAGGAGGTGAGTTTGAGCTTTGTCAAGAGTGCCGGTGGGGGCTCAGGAGGAGCTGCGTAGGGAGGAGCCGAGTGACAAGTCTTTTCCTCCAGAGGTAGCGGCCTCGGGTGTGCCGGATCAGGCCAAGTTTTATGTCGGCATGTATCAGTTCTTTATGCGGCAGATGAATCAGCGCCGTGGTCAGGAGGTTGGCGAGGGCAATTCGTCACATGGTGGCCATGGACGTCTCTTGCGAGAGTTTCTGCAGTTTCACCCGCCGACGTTTGAAGGCCAGCCGGATCCTGATGCATCGAGATCGTGGATTAATGCGATGGAACGGGTGTTCCGGTCTATGGAGTGTGCCGAGGATGAGAAGGTTTTACTAGTGAGTTATCAGTTGCATGGTGCAGCCTTGTTATGGTGGACCACCGAGTGGGAATCGGCTTTTCAGTCGCGTCCTCTACGTCAGATTCCATGGCAGGAGTTTTTTACGGCTTTCAAGCGAGTTTTCAGCCCGGAGCATATGAGGACGAGGAGGATGTATCAGTTCATGGAGCTGGCGTAGGGAGATATGTTAGTGATGCAGTATCAGTCTTGGTTTGTGGAGTTGGTTCACTATGCACCCCATATCATGGCGAATGAGAGATTGAAGACTTAGCAGTTCGTTAGAGGTCTCAGGCCAGAGCTTAGGCATCGAGTGATTGCGGCTCGTGTTGTGGATTTGGAGTCAGCTTCTCAGGCTGCGGTAGATTTAGAGGAGGATTGGCTGAGGACCCGGGAGCAGGTTAGGTCAGGGCAGTCTCAGTCAGGTCAGGGTCAGCTGAGGACCCTTCAGTAATAGTATGTTCCCCAGTAGCTTCAGAGGCAGTTAGAATTGATATCTCTTCCGTTTCCTGGCTCGAGTTCTTCCCCTTTGGGATCGAGGTTCAGTCGGATGACTAGGTTGTTTAGATGGAGCAAGTCTAGCAGGAGGCGCCAGGAACAGGAGGAGCAGGTGTCTACAGTGACTACGTACTCAGCAACCAGTAGTTCGACCACTGCGGCATGGTTTGGGGGAGCAGCCAGGACAGTGTCCGAGATGTGGCAGGTTTCATGAGGGCGGGCCATGTGCCATGGACGAAGCTGAGTTGGAGTGTTTCAGGTGTGGTCAGATTGGTCATGTTGCTCGCGAGTGCCCATGACGGCCTCCCCCGTTCCAGCCATCTTTGCAGTGTTCCACTAGCCTGGCGAGTCAGGGTTCCCGGCGTGCGCACGACACTTGACTGGGTGGAGTTATCGTGCTCACTTCGTGGAAGGTACGCGTGAATTTTTCAGTTATTGTATGTTGTGCTTGTGTTTATTTTCGCTATTTTCCCTATTATAATTGTGCTTCCATGTGCCTGTGTTTTTCCCGAGGTGTGTTCGGGGTCCCCGATAGCGTCTTGTCCGTTGGCAGTGGAACTGCCTGTGAGGGCTATGTGGTTGTCCCTCGTCATGTCTTGGTGCGTAGGCGTTGGTAGGCCGTGTTGAATCGGGCGAGTAGAGGCACTAGCCGAGATTGTATGTTGTGTTATAAGGCTGGTGTGGGGTCTCTCTAGGTGCCATGTTGTTAAGGCCTAGGTTTGTGGGTGGATTGCCTTGGCGGATTCCAGGTTTTCCTCCGTTTCTACGGCTTTGTTGGTGCAGAGTTGCGCAGCGGAAGCGTGGTGTGTCGGTAACCTATAGGCTCCAGGATCAGATTAGTAGTGGAGTATAGCGTGTGTTTCAGGGTAAGCGTGTTTTGGAGGTTTCGGAGCTGACTGTAGCGAATTGCTCTTGGGTGAAGAGCGGTGTCTAGCCGTGTGAATGGCCTTGGTTGCCTTGCGTAGGCGGCGGTATCGTGCTGAGTGGTGCTGGCAGCGCTGAGAATCGGGAAGCTTGGCGGTGAAGTGGTCGGATGAAATGGTTTGTTGCGCCAGTTTTCCCGTGAATTGTGTCACGTTGCTTAGGGTGGAGCCACGTGGCGGTTGGTATTTGAGGCTGGTCGTGGCCTTTTGGGCCGGTTGTTTGGCACTGGTGTTCGGTGCTCAAGGATGAACTTGTGTGTTGGCCGACCTTCGTCAGTGTGGTTGTTCCGGAGGTGTATCTGAGGAATGTGAGGTGTCGATTTTGGCTGGGAGATCCAGTGCGGATGCTGTGATGGGTAGTCGAGAAGTTGCTGGAATTATTAAGCGCCCTGATGAGAGGTGGTTTATTGCGCCAGTTGTTCGGCGGGCATGATGTTCAAGATCGATCGAGAGGGATGTGGCGGTTATGGATGGAGTGCTTGTCTATGACAAGACTCGAGAGAGTTTGGAGCATGGTGCATCTGGTGGTGCCGCTGTCCAGATTGTGGTGTTCCCTTGGCTCGGAGGGAGCTGTGCAAGGATCGTCATGTGCTTGGGCACTGAGAGTTGGTTGTTGTGCGTGGTGGTTCCCGGTTGGTGAAACCCTGGCGGTTGTTCATAAGGTGCCATGGTATTGTCGGTGTCCAGTGAGGCATTGGTTTTGGGACCGGTGTTGGCCAGTGAGCATTGCGACATTCGGCTCGAGAGCATGTATCGCGGGCTGTGAGGAGCCGGCGGAAGAATCATGGCCAATTGAGCTTGGCGATGAGGTTGCCATATGAGGATAAGGTGTGAGGTGCTCCTCGTAGGGAGTGCTCAGTGTCCTGTAGCTGGAGAAGATGTCGACCTGAGTAGGTGTTAATTGCGGTCTTCCTGTTGAGGATCGTGTGGTTCTCCACGTGTGAAGTGTGTCGGGTGTGCTGTGCCCTCGGAAGTTTTGAGGGTGTTGAGGTGATGTCGGACTTGTCGGTTTCGTGTAACCTAATCGGTGTGGGGTTTGGCACGAATTGGTGTGGTAAAGCATGAGGGCTCTTTTGTTTGTGCTGGTCCGGTGGTGTCCCTTAGTGTTGGTTGTGCTGTGACCGTGAAATCCTGCCCATTGGGTGACTTCTTTCCCCTGAGTTCTGTGCTTTGTCCTAAATTTTGAGGATGAAATTTCTATAAGGAGGGGAGGACTGTAATGCTCTGGATTTTCGGATCATGGTTTTGCAGGTCACGGATAGTGTCCGAGTGAGTTTCAGACTTTTATATCAATTTTTTGAACCTATTGTCGGTGTGTTTCTAGATTGTTCTGGGTCCGTGATGGTGCGTGGAGCTGTCTCACATTTTCCCGAAATTTTTTTGGGTCGGAATCTATTTGTTTTGGGTTTTTTCGGAGCTCTTGTGATTTTCTAAAATAATTGGAAAGAAAGAAAATAAATATAATAAAATAAAATATTAAAACCCTTTTCCCCTTTCTCCCCCTCCATTCTCTCATCTCACACTCGACTCACTCCCCCTCACCCTCTGTAATGCCCCGGATTTTTTGGATCCTTCTTCTCCGGTCCCGGATCTGCGTTTTCGGTGTATCTGGCTCCGTTGTGTCCGAAATGATGTTTCAGACATATTTCATTTTCGGATCGGCGCGATCCGGAGCTATTTCGGAGGCCGGAGTGCATTCCGTGACTTTTTCCGCGTGTTTTCTGATTTCCGTGTGCGAGCTTCGGCAAATCCTGCGGAACTCCGTTGCGGGTGAACCGGGTCGTTCACCTGGGCACGAGTGGTACCACGGCGATCAGTGTGTTCCGAGGATGGCGGGGGTGTATTTTCCTATTTTTTGGTATTTTTCAGAATTTCTCGATTTTCTTATATAAACCCCCTTTCTCTCTCTCCCCTCTCATTTCTCACTCACTCCCCCTCTCTCTTCTCTCACGCTCTCTTTCTCCCCTCTCTTCTCCGGTGGCCGACGGAGCGAAGCGGGGGCGAGGTGGAGGCGGCGCGGACGAGGATGCGAGCAAGGATGGGGGAGGATCGAGGCGGTAGCGGGCGCGATCCCTCGGTGGTTTCTGAGATGGCGTCGTTCGTGTTCCAGGTGGTTTTCGGCGTGGATTAGTCGCTTCGGTGCGCGGTTTCTTTGGTGGAGGTAGGGTGACGGAACACTACTGCGTCTTGCTTGTTTTCCCTGCCAGTGCACGTCGTTCGATGTAGAAACGACTGTGTTTGGGTCTGTTCTAGCGAAACCGTGGTTTTGTAGGTTTCGTAGGGTCCGTCGGGAAACGGTGATGATTTCCAGATTGGTTACTGTCAACGGATTCCTTGGGGTGAGAGCGTTCTTTTCCCTCTGATTTCGTCTCGATTGGTGGTCCCGTTGGACCGATAGGGCTCCGAAAAGCTCGAAAACCCTTTTTGAGTAACTTCGGCAGAATCGCCCGTTTCTCGCGATTCGTGTGTCGTTTTGACTCTGGTCGGAGTCCATGTGATTGCCAGGGTGGTTGTGGCTGTATCCCCTTCGTCTCGGCACGAACGGGGCATGGAAAGGCCGCGATCGGGCGACCCCCTGGGGGTGCCCGCTGTGACGGTTGGGCGGTCGAACCAGGGCCCGTCCATGGTATGGGCGTTGGCTTTGGTCCGTTTTTCTTGTTCTGGTTTTGGGGTTGTGCGGTCGGACGATAGACCACACATGTGATGTGCGGCCAGGAGAGGTACGCATGTCCCCGCATGGACGGCTGGTCCCCAGCCGTCTGTCTCTCCGTTGGGATGAGTGGCCAGGAGCTGACCGCATGTCCCCGTTGACCCTTGGTCAACGATTTTGTGTCGGTCGGGTTGTGCGGTTTGGTCAAAACCATTTTGACCGACACTGGAGTAGGTCGGTTGAGTTGTGCGGGTGACCCTTAGCCGCACATCCCCTTGGGCGGTTCAGCCCTAACCGCCTATCCTCCATTTGGGGTTAGTCCGGTTAGTGCACTGTGCGGCTCCTTCCTGGCCGCATGTCTCTTGAGCGGCTCTTCCCCAGCCGCACTTCCTTTGAGCGGCCCAGGATGAACCGCCCATGTGCCAGTCTAACCCGGTGTTTCCGTTTTGACCGATTCGAGTCCCGGATGTGTGGTTCTCGATCCACGTGCCGACCCGTGGCCTGACGGATGCTGTGCACTTCGTTCGGGCCAGGTGTCGTGGTACAGTGTGGTCCCAGGGTGTAGCATTCTCGACTCATGTCACCGTGTGTTGGTGTGCGTGCGGTGAGAGTTTCCCGTGCGTCATCGGTTTCTCCGGAAAGTGATTTCTGAGCTGGTCTTGTGTGAGGCCTTGGGCTGCGAGCCCAGTTGTCCGGTTGGGGCGGGAGGCTTCCCGCTTCTCCCTGAGTTGGGATGCAGCTTGGCGGTGTGCGAGCTACCTTGGGAATCGTGCTTCTGTGCTTTCCGTGTGGGCCGTGTGTGTGGCCTTAGTCCCTTGAGTTCCCTTTTGAGGGGATGGTCTCGGTGGATCCTGAGCTGCCTCGGTACTCATGCTACCGTGGTTTTAGAGATAGAGATTAGACTAGGTTGACGGCCTTGTGCTGTTGCGTATGACGGTCTTGACCCCGAGTCCTGTGACTCAAGGACCGTTGGGTGTAGTGCGTCTATAGGACTGGCCAGAGTCCAGTGGCTTAGCGTCACTTGGGTTTTCTCAACTCTCGCACAGGCTGTGTGCATGGCCGTGGACTGCGAGTCCCGTTTCTTCTTCGACAGTGGTCACCGTGCGACGGTGCCGGTATGTGGGATGGTCCCCGTACGTCGTCGGGTTCGGACGTTATTTTCCGTTCAGTGACCCTCCACTAGTCGTATCCCACCAGTACGCGTGTGCTGGTCTCACCTGGGGAGTAGGTGTATGGGCATACCCTTAGAGATGGTTTTAGACTGGTTTCCGTCGAGCCCCACGTCTTGCAGCCAGAGTCCGGCTGAGGGGAAAATCGGTTAGAGGGCTAGACCAGGGACGCACGGTTTGTGTGTGCACACATAGTTGGGGGCGGTTGGACCCACATGGACGGGCGTGACTCCAGCTAGTCACTTGTTTTGTGGTTACTTGTACGGTGTCTCAGTTCCCGCTGGGCCGGAGGGAGACACCTGAGGCGCGGACTAAGACGTCAGTGGACGCATCCGGCCTTACTTCTAGTGGGAGGTATTCCTGTCGAGTTCGGAGTGACATACTGTACTTTGTATGGATTGGACTCTGTTGTAGCTGTAGTTGTTTATTTATTTCTGTTAATTGTTGCTTTGTCCTGCTTTATTTCCTATTTCTTTGTGTCTCCACACTCCTTTCAGCCCTCCCGGCTCGTGGGCGGCGGTTCGAGTCTCGGGTTATCGGGGCTCTCTCAGTAATCGGATTCTCTGGTCGTTACACCCTCACCGTCTCTTCCCCTTCCCCGTTTCCCCACTCCCGGCAGTCGACGGTGGTGGGACGGAGCGGGACGGAGCAATGACGGTGGCGTGCGGCAAGGGAAGGCTCGAGGGCATGCTGAACCGGAGGAGGAGGCAGCCGTTTTCGCGTTCGTGAGAAGCTGTCCACGTGGGCGATCTCCGTTTCGAGGTTTTGGGTGAGGTTAAAGCTACAATTCAGGTAGGGGGACGGATCCCTGCTCTCCTCCCGCGATTTGCCTTCGATTCCATGCCCAGAGAGGTCGAGAGAGGGTTCTTTTCTCGTTCGTGGTTTAAATGCATGCCGGGAGGGGTTGAGCGACATTTTTGGCCGATTGGGGCTTTTATTTATGATTTGGATATGGTTTTTCGATTGTAGGAAGGTCCGAGGATGATTCCCCAGGTTTTCCCCTTCGTCTGGCGACAAATGGGGCTTCCGATCGAGCTCCGGGTGAGCTCGGGTGTTATTTTTCGCAAAATCGGAAGGAGACGGCCACGGAGGTGGCCGTTGCATCCAGGACTGGGCGAACAAGGGTCTGGGTCTACTGGGCAGTCAGGAGTTGGGCCACCCATGGGTGCAAACAGCCAGTGCTCTGGCCGTTCTACGTGTTTTTCGAGTTTTTGAAGCCCACTATCTGGGCGGCCAAAGGGGTGGCTGCCTAGGCCCCTGGGCGGCCAGGGGAGTGGCCCCCCACCCCCCCATTCAGCCTAGGGTGGGCGGCTAGAGGCCTGGCCGCCCAGCCCTCTTGGCGGCCATCGGGATGGCTGCCTAGTCCCCTGTTCTTCTTGGCTCTGGGCGGCCAGGGGGATGGCTACCCATCCCCTGAGTGCCCCTGGGTGGGCGGCCATGGGGTTGGCCACCCAGCCTTGTTGGGCGGCCACTGGTCTGGCCGCCCAGCACTCTAGGCGGCCAATGCCTTGGCTGCCTAGCTCCCTTCAACCCGGGTATCGTCGTGTCCC
The DNA here is from genome assembly GCA_022559845.1 of Amorphophallus konjac. NCBI lineage: Eukaryota > Viridiplantae > Streptophyta > Magnoliopsida > Alismatales > Araceae > Amorphophallus > Amorphophallus konjac. Next base: position 420,286,213 of record CM040120.1, on the reverse strand, counting down.
GAGTTCTGGTACACGAGGTGTCCGTGGGAGTTGGGGCTTCGCGTGATGTGTGTTCGCGTGATTCCCGAGGTTCTGTCAAGTCTGGATGGGTGGTGTGGGCCATCCAGGTGTGTGGCCTTGTAGCATGGGCAATCAGTTCTGTGTTGGGCTTTCCGTGACGACTGTCCCCGCGAGAGTTCCGTGATCGCGAAAAGTGTTCCCACGTGAGGGCTGTGATCGCGGATAAAGGTCTTTGTAGGAGTTGTGGGACGAGGTTCTTGTGTTCTAGTCCTATGCCTTAGGTGGTTTCCCCATAGCCGGTTGTGTTGTTCCGAGGTTGCCTATGGTTCAGGTGCATGTGTATGCGTGTCCTCGGGTTTCCCGCGAGATCGCGGAGGGTGGTTTCCCACGAGAACGTAGAGATTTGAGCCTTGTTGTTTCTCTGCTTTGAGGGATTGTCATGACTGGACCGGGTGAGACCGCCTGTCTGTACGATGCTCCTGTGAAGGCTGGACTTCCTGTGCGTCAGTGTACCAAGGTTAGGACAAGAGTACGTTGCTGACGGTCGCAGTGGCGTGTACCCCATGTCAGGTAGCTAGACACGGCCGCACTATTGGGTGCAGAGGTGCGGGTCCTTGCCAGTCCGAGGGTGTGGTGTGTGTGTGTCTCCTTTGCTCCTCCCGAGACCGACCGTGAGTACTATGCGCGCATATGAGGCCTTGGCATAGTGTAAGACGTCAGTGGACGCATCTGGCTATGCTGTGTTGTCTTGAGTGGCGGACCCTATGCCGTGAAGGTGGAGGTACCAACTGGACTGTCATGGCCCTTTCGGTAGACGGGCTGGTGTCACCCTGTGTGTTGGGCGTGGTTCTTTCGCTGGTTCTAGTTTGGGATCAAGAGATTCTCCCAAGGGTGTTGGTCCAACGTGTGGTCGTGTGGCCTTATCTGTGGTCCCGTCGTTTAGGACGGACCGTCCGACCCTAGGAGTCGGGGTAGCATGGAGGGCTTGTGTGCGTTCCCTCCGTTTACCCTCTTCTGGTTCCAGTCACCGTCGTCGTGTTGTACCGGTGTTATTATCATGTTGCTACCGCTGTAGTTCTTTACTTGTTGCTTCTACGCCGTTCCTGTTTACTGCTTTCGTTGTAGTGGGGACTTGCGGGACCCCTACTAAGCCAATGAGATGAGGCTCACCCCTGGTTTTTAGGTGCGACATTCTCCTCGGAGTGGAGCATTTTAGTCGGAGGTTCGTTAGTTATCAGCTTGCCAGGTTGCCGGGGTATGCCCCGAGGCAGTGTGCATTTCTTTTCTTTGACTATACTTGTGGAATGTACTCTGTAGAATTATAATTGTTATAAAATGTAATTTTATTTCTGTCAGAATTGTAGATTAATTCTGTAGATTTACTTTCCTGCTATTGTTTAGAATTTCAATGCATGACCACACCATCATTTTTAACCCTTCCGACTCGTGGCTTGCGGGCCACGATTCGAATGGTATCGGGTTATTCCCGTTATCCGAATCTTGGGTCGTTACATACACCCCTGGGATCACCTCTACAACCGTCTTGCCTGATCTGGCACCCCCAAATTATGAATTAGGGGAACATGAATGACACATATCGAGAGTAAAGTTTGGATCCCCGGGCTTACCCCATTGCGGTCAGGACCTGAACCCACTTTAAAACCAACAAGTACATCGATGTGACCTACAATTTCTGAGTTCGCTCCTTCTCTTTTTGAGGTTTTGATGTCCTTCTAAGAATATTGAACTACGTTGAATCACGAGCTAACATGCGTTCAAGGGATTATCCGTGACATTGTTGCACTCCAAGGATAAATTAGTCCCCAAATAAGTATTCGAATGAGTTTTCCTCGATGACTGTCTCGGTTTACGACACTCCTCGACTCTCGACCTAGTTGCCCCAAAGCCATGTCGCTTCATCTTCGAACTTCCATGCGTGAGCAACGGCAGGAATAATGGGTCGAACAACTTGTGCAGATGTGACTTTGGAAGCCCCCGAATGATCTGAACCCTCTAGTAGGCTAGACCTCAAGGGTACCGCATTCGACATGGGCTCGGTTGTTACTGCTTCATGCATACCTGAATGATTAAGGGACCATCTTAGATTTCTATAGACCAGCACCCGCTACACCTCCCCAACATGCTCCGGGATAGGGGAAGATGCTGCTGAAATTTCATCAAAAGTTTAAGTTTGTAAAACTTCCGAAGATTTTGGCTCGAACGATTATGGATGAATTTTCCCTCGCATGCAATACCGCTCATAAAAAAGTGACAATAGGTAAATAGTGAACAATAAATAAATGAAATAATCAGCGTAATAAAATAATAAAAGAAAAAGAATGAATAAAAAGCTGAGATCATCAAAAAATAAAAGGGAATGAAAAATGATGAATGAAATAGGCCGGGTATCTCTTCTGTTGGTGTGGAGTGCCTCGTTGTAATTAGCTTTCTTTTATTTTATCTCTCATAATAGCCTAGATTTTAGGTCCTAGGCCCTTTCTTCCTAATGATTAATCAAGAGTTTTCTCCCTTTGGGGAGATGTAATTAACATCGTAGCCTTCATGGTGCGGCGGGTCTCGGTTCCCAACTCGATATCTCTTATCGTCTGGTCAGTCAGATGGCACGCACACATCTGCGACTTCGGGCCCTCCGATCTCTGGGGTCAGAATAACTCGTCACCATATGGCTGGCACGTCTGCGCGCACATGAAATAATAAATAAGCACAAAATATCCAACAAAAGAATATTTATTTTCAAAAGAAAGAAAATTTTCATCTCCTACATCGTCGCTAATGTCTCTAAAATCTGTCGCAAAAAGATCCGTCGTTAATCCCTCTAAAATCCATCGCAAAATCGAGTTATCTAATCAGTCCAAGAGCTATATGATCAGTCCAAGAGCTATTTGGTCGGTCGCTAATCCCTCCAAAATTCGTCGCAAAAAGATCCGTCGTTAATCCCTCTAAAATCTATCGTAAAAGTCAAGCTATGTGATTAGTCCAAGAGTTATCTGATCAGTCGCTAATCTCTTTAAACTCTGTCGTAAAATAATTGGTCACTAATCCCTCTAAAATCTATCACAAATTATTTATATATTTTAAATAAATAATTTAAAAAAAATCATATGAACCTGTAATTACAGTACACATAAAACACACACTTAACAACTAAACATATGCACACACTTACACACACTCAACAACTAAAAAATTTATTATGATGAATTAAAATGGTCAATCAAATACAACAATTGAATTGCACAATTTTAATATAATATCAAAAAAATATCAATCAAGATCCTCCTCGTCCCCCTATCATCGTGTGATGAACGCGTAGTAGGATCCTATATTAGACATGTAAAATAAAAAAAACATTAGACATATGCATATGTAATAAATTTGATAAAAAAGTTCAAAAATTAAAACTTGACGGATAAAAGTTTCAGATGTTGGGCCCCCGAACACAACTTCTTTGGTTTGTTATTTAACTTAATTTTTAAATGAGTGATTTAAGCACCGAGGCCAATCCAAAGATTTGATAATTGGATTCCGTCAGTTCTCATGGGTCACTCACGCATTTTTGATTATGTTGAAACATTGTCATGTTGGTCGAACCAGTATTTCAGATATTAGGCCTCTGAACCCGACTTCTTTGGTTTTTAATTTAACTTAATTTGTAAATATTTGATTTGGGCGTCGAGGCCAATCCAAGAAACCGATTTAGATTCCATCAGCTCTCACGTGTCACTCACACATTTTTGACTGTGTTGGAATAATCACCACATCGATCGGACTGGTATTTCAAATATTGGCCCTCCGAACCTGACTGTTTTGGTTTTCAACTTAACTTAATTTCTAAATGGGTGATTTAAGCGCTGAGGCCAATCCCGAAATTCGATTTCAATTTTGTCAGCTCTCATGGGTCACTCAGACATCTTCGGCCGTGTTGGAATAATCGTCACGTCGATCAGACTGATATTTCAAATATTGAGCCCCCGAACCTGACTGCTTTAGTTTTCTACTTAACTTAATTTCTAAATGGGAGGTTTGAGAGCCCAGCCCAAATTGGGAATCCGATTTGGATGCCGTCAGCTCTCATAGGTCATCACACATTTTCGGTCAAGTTGGAATAATCGGCACGTCAATCGGACTAGTATTTCATCTATTGGGTCCATGAACCCTACTTCTTTGGTTTTCAAGTTAACTTAATTTGTAAATATTTGATTTGAGCGCATAGGCCAATCTGAGAATCCGATTTAAATTTTGTCAACTCCCACGAGTTAGTCACACATTTTTGGTCATGTTGGAACAATCGGCACATCGGTCGGACCAATGTTTCAGATACTGGGCTATCGAATCCGACTTCTTTGGTTTTCAACTTAACTTAAATTCTAAATGGGTGATTTGAGCGTCGATGCCAATCCATAAATCCGATTTGAATTCTGTCAACTCCCACAGGTCACTCACACGTCTCTGGTCGTGTTGGAATAATCGACACGTCAATTAGACTGATATTTCAAATATTGAGCTCCCGAACCTGACTGGTTTGGTTTTTTACATAACTAAATTTCTAAATGAGAGATTTGAGCGCTCAACCCAAATCGAGAATCTGATTTGGATTCCGTCAGCTCCCACAGGTCACTCACACATTTTCGGTCATGTTGAAACAATTGGCACGTCGATCAAATTGGTATTTCAGATATTGAGCCCTCAAACTTGACTTTTTTGGTTTTCAAGTTAACTTACTTTCTAAATGGGTGATTTGAGAGCCGAGACCAATCCGAGAATCTGATTTGGATTCCATCAGCTCTCATGCGTCACCCACATATCTCTGGTCTTGTTGGAATAATCGGCACGTCGATTAGATTGGTATTTCAAATATTGGGCCCCCGAACTTGACTGCTTTGGTTTTCTATTTAACTTAATTTCTAAATGAGAGATATGAGCGCCGAGCCCAAATCGGGAATCCGATTTAGATTTCATTAGCTCCCACGGGTCACTCACATATTTTTCGTAACAATCGACACATCGATCAAACTGGTATTTTAGATGTTGGGCCCCCGAACTCGATTTATTTGGTTTTCAACTTAACTTAATTTCTAAATATTTGATTTGAGCGTCGAGACCAATCCGATAATCTGATTTGAATTCCATCAGCTCCCACGGGTTACTCACACATTTTCGATCGTGTTGAAATAATCGACACGTCGGTCGGAGCAATATTTCAGATGTTGGGCCCTCGAAACTGACTCTTTTGGTTTTAAACTTAACTTTATTTATAAATAGGTGATTTGTGCGCCGATGCCAATCTAAGAATCCGATTTGAATTCCGTCAGCTCTCACGAGTCACTCACACATTTCCGGTCTTGTTGGAACAATCGACATGTCAATCGGATCAATATTTTCGGTATTGAGCCTCCGAACCTAATTTCTTTGGTTTTCAATTTAACTTTATTTCTAAATGAGTGATTTGAGCGTCGAGGCCAATTTAGGAATCCGATTTGAATTCCGTCAGCTCCCACGGGTCACTCACATATTTTCGATCGTGTTGGAATAATCGACAAGTCGAATCAGTATTTTAGATATTGTGCCACCGAACTCGACTTCTTTGGTTTTCAACTTAAGTTAACTCGACTTCTTTGATTTGAGCGCCGAGGTCAAACGAGGAGTCTGATTTGGATTCCGTCAGCTTCCATAAGTCACTCACATATTTTCGATTGTGTTAGAATAATCGACACGTCGATCGAACAAGCATTTCAGATATTACCCTCCCGAACTTGGCTTATTTAATTTTCTACTTAGCTTAATTTTTAAATACACTACACATACAAGTAATTGATAATTATATACTTTTGAATTATGAATAAGAGTATTAAAAATATAAGAAATGTTGTACTCGCATGAGAAGGAAGTGTTGAGGTCAATGATGATGGTGAGGAGACACCCAAAACTTCATGAAGTACGAGGACATCACTCTCATCATAGTGGCTTCTAGTGTCTTCGAGAAAATTTACGACTGAATGACCTTTTGACGGTCGCTAAGTGTGTGGGGGCAATATGAGAAAATTTGCAATGAAATTAGTGTCGTAGATCTGTCGCTAACTATGTGGCATTTGCCAAGTGCGAGTTGATGGTGCAGAAGTTACATGAGGCGGTGGAGTTCCCAGGCCGAACCAAGGCAGTCGGACTGCAAAGACGGTGGCGTCATACTTGTAGGTAGTGTAGAGGCCATGTTGGCCCTTGACATAGGCGGCGTCGAAGAGGGGGATGACACGGAGGCAGACGATGAAGAGGAGGAGGCCGACCGGATGGTCGACGGGGACGGTGACGAAGGCAAGGTTGAAGTTGTCCCTGAAGGCCGGCGCAGGCCCAAGAGGAGGGCCTCCTCTGCCTCATGTTCCTCTCCGAGCCGGCCCCTTCTCAGATGAATATGCCATGTCAAAAAAAAAAAAAAACTGTTGGGTCCGACCGGCACAATACCATGTCGTACCGTGCCACCAACAAACTCCAACTCGACGGTGGCATGATATATGAACGAACCAACAAGTCCTGCCCAGCCCAATTTGGAAACCCTCACGATAGCAGGCCATCAACCTAGTTTAGCCAAGCGAGCCCGTTTTGAGAAGTTCCCGTGGCTCTTCTCTTGGCATCCAACGCTCAACAAGAGCTTGCTAACAGAAAGGATCAGTTGTAAAAGTTTCTAGCCGAAACCAACTTAGAGGTGAAGTGGATAGCATGCAATACGTGATCCCCGACGATGAAACCATGTGAGCAGGACGCATCATCCTTGGCATACGTTAATATTGCAAAAGGCTCTTAACACCCTCAATAACCAAAATAACTCCTTAGTCCCCTCGTTGCCTCAGTACGTAGCAATCTTGACACCTTGCCTCCTCCCGCACACCTCTTGTGGGCTGGAAACCCTCACGATAGCAGGCCACCCACCAAGAAAGCTCTCTCTCACAAGGAAACGTTTCCCACTTCTCTCTCTCTCTCTCTCTCTCTCTCTCTTTCTCTCATGGTTGGTGCTATAGTTACTACGATACACGGGGGTGCCGCCAAAGTGTAAAAGGGCCATCCCACTCATCTCTCGTTGATGGGGAGAAGGGATATGAGCTGCGTGCTTGGCCTGCTGGCCATGGCGCCCATATGGGTATATACACTACACAGCTGGGGCTCGAGATCAGTGGTTTCGCGCAACCGTTGCAGCCCGCAGCTTTCACGATGTCCTGTTGTCATTTTGCTGCCGCGCGTGATCTGAGCTCGGGATGTCAATGGACTGGGCCAACCTGTCGAAAGAGTCTTGGCCCTCGTGAGCCACTCAGTTTGTAGGCTAAACTTACCAGTGACACAGAATAAGCTTCTGCTGTTGCTACGTTAAAACCTCGGGGGTTGGACACCAATACACATAATCTTATGTTTAAAACTCACATCGGATGCCATCAATTAACGTCCCACCCGGGATCCAGACTGGGCCCAACCATATGACCAGCAGGTCAACTACTTATAATAAAGAAGTTCGGGCGTTTTGGTGAGGGGAGTGCAAAGATCTGGACGTGGCCCAAATGCCGAGCTTGGCGTGTGCTAAAAGCTGGCCCAACCCAAGCGTACAAATGTAACAAATGTTGACCCCGTGTGCCCGAAGGGCGTTGTCTGCAACTTATTGTGGGGCCCGCAGGGGGGACAAAGAGAGAGCCCAAGGTGTCAAATATCAATTATATATCACAATTTTTTTTATTCTTTTCTTTGACGCATCGAAAGATAGATTCTTCCTTCTTTCTTTTTTTTTTGTCTAATGTTCACGGGGAAAAGATGAAACACCCAAGCATACATCTTCAACAGTCCTCTTCCTTTCCTCTTTTAGAGCATTGTTTGACGTGCTGTCAAATATTTTATCATTTACTTTTTCAAAACAATAGATTTGAATATTTCCATCACAGAACATGTTTAAAAAAGTACCGAAAACTTTTCCGATATCTTACGGGTTACAGCACAGCGAACAGCACCTTCACACTTTTTTTATAAATTTGAGAACTTGATGGAAGGGGCCGCTTTCGGGATTCAAGTAATAAGACTGCTCGTCCCAAAGAAAGGATTTTTCAGGTCACCATCATCGCACTGGGAAACACGCAACAAAATCGATCAAAACTTTCCCTTGCATTATTAATTATGACTACAGAGATCGTAGATTGGGTGGAATCAAGAGGGAATACAAGGAGGGCCCTTGTGAGCAGATGAGGAACCGTTGTTACATTGAACAAGAATAGGACTCCTATAGAGAGAACTGATCTTTCCTGGGAAAACTCAACCATACCTGAGCATTCAGATCTCCATTAATCAGGACCAGGGTCATGCAACGGATGGCTATATATAAAGCCAAAATAAAAGAGGGGAAGAGGTGGAAGGATATGAAGTCCACATAGTTGGACTACATTTCCAGCTTGGTGCTTAGGGAGTTTGAGCTGTCAGAGCTGTTCTTCCGTGCGCTCAAGCACCAAGACACTTCCAAACTGCTGGAATGAGCAGGCTCTCCGGTCGCCGATTTGCCGTCAGCTCCGTTAGTGTAATCGGGTGTTTTCTGTGGAGATGGGTAGGGAGCAACGCTCGTCACCCTGCAAGAGGAGATCAACAGAATAAAGCCGGTTACAAGCCTAGAATGAATGAATAATATGATCGCGCTCATCACATTGAGAAGAAATCTATCCGGGCCCATACGGATGCTATGGACCTCTCTAAAATGTGCGCAGTGGTGCAAGATTCAAGTGGTTCCAAGGTGACACATCTTTGTTTTTTTAAATTACAAAAAGCATATGAAAAACAGAGCAAAAACTCTAGTCTAAGATTAGAAGAAATGGGAGGGAACGCCCAGGCTTCCGGGAGATCAAACATTCGAACACAAAACTCCCCTCTTCCAAAGAAAAGGAGGAGCTTTCGACTTTCAGATAGAAGAAATAAACTCAAGAAACACCCGCAAGTATCGTCCGACTTTTGAATCTCAAACTAACAGAAACTATACCTTTCTTTCCGCTTCTCCAAAAATCGCGCTAATGATGCTTTTCGCGCTTGTGGTACTGCTGCATAAGCAAATCACCAGAACAGATATATAAGGTTCACACAAAGTTTGACTTACGAAAAAGCACGCATTACGTTTTATGTAGTAAGGATTTGGGCTTTCCGGGGATATGTAGAGGCCAGAGGAGTGAGTCAGATTCAAAGTGATATCTAAAAGGCCAGATAAAGTCAGACTCCATATGGGATGCAACATTTCGATCTCTGGCCTTGTTTGGCCTTGGAACCCATGCACATGTACACTACTTTAAGGAACATCAAGGGCACCTGAGAACAAATAGTAAGGCATTACCTCTGGGTGCAAGAGTGGCACTAGGAATAGAACCAACAGCAGTGGTAACAACTGATTTTGGGGGCTCCTGCTGGCCTGTAGGAGCTAGGGATATGGTAGTCTTAGCCCCTGTCAGATCAACAGTGGCATTGGAACCACTACCCGACTGAGCTCCTGAGTGCGATGCAGTAGACATAGGGCTGGACAGTAGAGAGCAAGCCGGTGTCGCATTTCTCTGTGTTTGGTTCTGGTTCATGTTCTGGGTAGGTTTCACGTTCTTTGTTTCGATGTCAGATACTTTAGTGGTGGCTGCTACCGGTGACTTGACTGCAACATTCCCAACAGTCGAGTTCACATTTGATGCATTACCGGCCAGAAACAAGATTGCTTGAGCCTGGCAGAATAATTAAAGATATAACCAAAGGCCAATTAGAAAGTGATGTAACATGTGGCATAGCTTGAAAATCTTTCTAGCTAGACATCAAAATGAAAGACAAACAATGGTAAAACAACTGGTACCTTCTCCAAAGGAACATCATCATAAACATGAACTGCCCCTCCATAGAATATAGTCAGTTGCGCAGTTCCACCAGGGGGCTTGATCATGTCCCTACCAAAAAAAAACTGTGACTTTAAGCTTCCAAGTAACGAGGGAAAACTTACATGAGCAAGCCAGAACCAAGCATATATTATGAAAATAAAAAAATCGCACTATATAATATGGTCACCCTAATCACCTTGGGGCAAAGGATGCAGTCAAAGAACCAACACCAGGAGAGGTAACAGTTGGCCCTCCACCCAAGGGATGCTGCTGCTTCAAAGAGGTAAGTGCTGTTGTTGATCCAGTTGCTGGGCAACCGGCCTTGAAGAAGGGGCTACTTGTCCCAATGGCAAAGGAATTGTGTGAGACTGCTGGAAATGTTATTACTTCGATCGGATGATTTGCAGCAGAAGCATTGAAAGGATCAGCTCCCCGAGCAGGATAGCCAGGTAACTGGAACTGGTGGATTCCTTGCCCATCCATGCCCAAGTGCTTCTATGAACCAAGAGTTGTACAGGGATTAGCTCGAGTCTTCATCACAACAACTGAGACACAAGATTCAAATAACCCAGATGGGGCGAACCTGTGATACCACAGAGGGGGATCTGTGAGCAGCAGTGAAAGGATCAGCAGCTGATATGTGCTGGAACTCGGATGAGGAGAGCTGATCGAAAACGACATTCTTAGATCTCTCTTCCTGGGCAGTCTGGAAGTTCATGAACTGCTGCTTGGCTGGGACAACGGTTGAGAAAGGCCACTGCACCGCCGACCTCCCTAAGTAACCACCTGCCAACGGACAAGGCATATGATTAGATGATAGAGCAACGCCAGAGATCTTGCTAAAACAATCGTATCCTTTTCCAGTCCTCTTCTCGGGCACGTGAAATCTACACGGCACAGAGGTAATTGACAGTAAATGATCACAAATCCGATTCTCCTACAATCATAAGCCTTTGAAGATCTGATTTCCCTTTTTTATTAAACAAAAACCAGAGAAGTCCGCTGCGAATTCCATGTAACAATTAGCAATCTCAGGTCTCAGATCTTCAAGAAACCCAAGCACATCTTCGCGGTGAAAGCATCCCAGGCAGCTTCAGAAAAAAAATTCCCAGGTACTCGCAAAATTAACATCTACGGCGAAGGCCAATAAAAAACGTGTTCTTGAACAACTGAGAAGTGAACCCAACAAACGTTCGACATATCAAACACCAAAAGAAAAAGGGGGAAAAAAATCCTCAACTCATTACTAACAGTAAATTAGACTGAGAACCATGTCACAACTTCGATTCCCATTCATCCCGAGAAGGAAGAGTTCATAAACCTCGAAGGGGCTCCAATGGAAGAAGCCTGCCAATCTGAGGCAACAATTCCGCACAAATACACAAATATAAGGACAACAAATCCTTATCACACTTCCTGACAGGTATCCAAAACCGCGAAACAGAATAAAACTGTGCAAAACGCTGGCAATCAACAGCCTCCCCCCCCGGCACAAACGCACACGCAAAGACTCCTTCACAAGATCGAGGACAACGGATCAAACCTCGCAAATTCCTAACTAAACAAACTCAAAATACAAAAGAAAAAAAGAACACAAGATCCAAAAGATCATACACCAGGCTAGCTGCCAAAAACGAAAAAAAAAAGGCATCAGAAACTCTCACTGGGAAAAAAGAAAATCATCACAGAGCTGTGATTCATAGCGGAAGAGCTAGACAGAGAGCACGCACCTCCCTCTTCCCTCGCCGCGTCCCTCCCGCCGATCCCCAAGAAGTCCCTCTCCATCCTCCCCCGCCGCCAAAAAGAACACCCTTCACACCAGCGCCGCCGCCGCCTGGTCACCTACCCGCAGCACCCCTATTCCTCTCCTTCCGAAGGGCTCCTACTCCCCCAGCGCATGCCCTCCCGCTCGCAACCACCTAAGAGAGAGAGGAGAGAGAAGATAGAGAGAGAGAGAGAGAGGAGAGCCGAGAGAGAGAGAGAGAGAGAGAGAGAGAGAGGGAGGGGTAGGAAGGAAGAAGACCTGGTAAAAGGCTCGTGCAGGAGTGCTCCCATTATTATACGGCGGTACTCTCCGGGAGGACAAATGATGACGCCGGCCCACGAGCTGCCCATCTGGGCCGTCGGATCCGGAACCCCCTCTCCCACCTTTCCCACGTGGACGATTACCGGATTGGCCGGTCGCCACCTCCGCCATTCCATCCGGTCACCTTCCACGTGTGAACGCCGGCCGGCGCTCCTATCCGGTGCCCCCGCTGTCCTCGTCCTCTCATCATCTCGGTCGCCAACCCTTTTCTTTTTCCTTTTCTGTTGCGGTGGTGCTGGCCGGGGTTTGCCGCGTCAGCCGGGGATTTTTTCTATAATAAAGGAAGCAGCATCCTACGCCGGTGAAATAGAGACCTCGCCGCAATCTTATCCAGGATAAAACCGTACCCCGCGATCCTAGGCCGCGGAAATAGGATTTTTTCTATAATATATATATATACATATATGTGTGTGTTGGGAATAAACCCTTCAACGTTCTTCGAAGAGTGTTTGAATAAATATGTGTTTTCTAGGGTGCTATAGATTAAGATTGGGAATTGAAGGGACTAATGCATAAATAACAAAGAACATAGACGTTGAAAACAAGAAGTCTCTTTCGCAAAATTCCGTTAATCTAGGTATAATTTCTTAAAACATGATCGACAAAAGTATGTTTTTAAAAGAAGTCTTGTTGAATAATTCATTTAATATTTTGATCATTGTGGAGGGGAATTTCTCAGCTTCCCAAGAATGACCATCACGGCTCAGCCTAATAAATCCGACGTCGGCCCATAAAGGCCACCCAACTCATTTGGAGTGTCTTAAAACCCAGATAGCATTGCTAATCCCACCCAATATGCCTACCAAGCGAGCCCCTCCGCCAGATTCTAAGTCGGGAAGAAAGCTCCCTAGTAAATGATGTTGGCTTATGGGGTCTCGACTCTCGAGTATTAACTCGATCCCAAGCCTTAGAGAGCCCCAACTCGGCCCCCGAGTCATTGAGAAGTCCAAGCTCGATCTAGGGCCATAGAGGAGCCCTAGCTTGATCCCGAGCCACGGGAGAGTACTAAATCGATCCCAAGCAAGCTTAGCTTGACCACCGAGATGAGATAGGGCTTTAGCCTTGGTGAGCTATTGAAGGGCCTTAGCTCGATCTCGAGCTAAGGGAGAGCCTTAGCTCGATCCACCATCCTATAGCTCGACATAGCTCGACTGACAGCCTTCTAGGTCGACTCTTATTGTCGTAACTCCAGCACGGAAGCATCAGCCTAGGTGGCATACTAGATGACGTAAAACCAGCAAGGCGGTTGTAATGAAGGCGACAAGCTATGGGAATCAAGCTTGTATGGTCTCTTTCGAAGGGCTATGAGATATCACATTGAAAGCAGGAGCACTATCATACGTGTATCCCTCGAGAAGCACAATCGCTGCCCTGCATATCAACACCCGCGGTCCAAAATGCATTGGGATAAGGATGCAGCACCGATGCCAGCCACGTGGCTTCCATCTTGCCAAATCCAGACCAAGTCACAGGGTTACAAGGAATAGACATGCCATTATCACTTGCTAGTGTTAGCAGATTTGCGTGCCTTTTCGATGCCTCGATATGCCTCGTATCTCGTAACCCAAGCCACTCTGAAAGGGAGCCACTCCGTGTAGTCCTTTCAAGATATGCAAGTCTCCTTAACACTAGCACCCCAAACGTCTATATAAGGAGGTCTTCGCGGCCTCCTCCAAGTATGAGGCACCTTGCAACACAAGGCCACATCATAGAGAGAGAGGGAAGGAAGCAGCGATTAGTTTGTATAACAAGCTACCTCCTCCTGAGGTTGCCCAAAAGTAAAGCTACTCCGGTGAAAGCTCCTCCTCTTCTCCCCCATCTCTGTCAAGATGCTCTGGCAGACCATTGATGCCCTCCACTTCTGAGAGCTCATTGTCTTTCCACCAAAACATCTACTGACTTGAGTGTCGGAGGGTTCTCCCAGGGCACCCTCCACCCTAGTGAGAACTTTCTTTCCAGAAAGAAGTTCGGCCATATCCTTTCAAAGTTGGGGACACCTGGGATAGCCCATTGAAAAAGTCCGACGGGATCCTCTCAGAACCTTGGACGGAAGTTCTAATGAAAATAGCCCCAGATGCACTAGGTTCTCGACGCGCGCTAGCCGCTGTGGCCCAACACCACCGGAAGTGAAGGACCTCCACCTCCAACTACAAATGGCGAAGCATCTTTTTCTCTAGCTGTGATGACTCAATCTCCTACCTCACATGCTCTCGGGGGAAAGGTCTTGCCTCGTGCCAACCCCCGATCATAGTGCTGAATCTTTGGCGCCTAGACCTTTAGATGGGCTAAGGGACTCTGGTTGACTAAGACCCAAGCCTCGTCCCAACTGCCCATGAGCCATCTCGTTGGCCTCCACTCAAGCCTCCGCAAGATCAAGTATAGGCCCTCAAGTTGATGCGGGACGGGACCACGGACACGACAAGCTCGCGATCGTCCCTTAACGAGGGAAGCGTCGGACGTGCGCGGTTGAGAAATCGGCAGTGAGCTAGGGTGGTCGGCTCTCTCTTTCGTGCCCGGATCGGGTCACGGGACGGTAACGCTCTCTCTCGCAGCAGCGGTGATATAAATAGAAAGTGAGCTAATTACCCTATCATGCTCTCTAGCAGCGGCATAAACAAGCATATATGAAATTAAGCAAAATGCCAAGTAAGGAGCGAGGACGATACCTCCACGCGCTCGGCGTGGGGACGACGGACCCGGCCGAAGTCGTACTCCCGGGATAGTTAATACATAAAGATTACAGCAATGAGTTACAGCCCACTCCACGCAGGGAGGTAAAGGGCGACACAATGGGGTCCGGGAGGACCGATTTCGGGTTGACGGGCGGCTTCTCGCGCAGCTTCGGCCGCACACGTACTCGCGCCTGTGGGGCCCACTTGCTCTCCGGAGGGGCCGTGTGGGACCCGGTGGCACCGGTGTGGTGGTGGATGCCTGAATGAGCGCTCCCTGGAGTGGAGGCGCGCTGGTTCGCCGGCCGGAGGCCGGGCGGCTCCGATCGGCACCGGTCGGAACAACCGGCCACGGATCTGCAACTTCTGGTTTTCAGCGCGCGTCCCGGCGAGAACGGACGCTGCGATCAGCCCTGATGTCGGATCGACACGAAACTGACGCCGTTGGAAAGCTAACTTCAAATACTTCAATCTAGGCTTAAAGATCTGGCCTGGATCTACACGGATCTAGGCTTTAATGAATTTACAACTTCCTATTGTACAGTAGCTGAACACTCAGATCTGCAGGGCTATTCTTTGAGAACTGCCTTTGACCGATATGGGAACGTCCGAATCGGAAGTGGTGGTCTTCAGAAAAGTTGTAGAACATCAAGATAAGAAAACGGCAAAACTGGTTTGGACAAGTTTGGATGTGGCTACAAATTGATAGTATTTTTGCACTAACAGTGGGTCGGATCTGGAAATGGGCTTAAAGCACTGTAGCTGAGATAGAACACGAATTTTGAAAAATGGATATATGACGGATAAAAAATCAAGAAAAAAGGTGGACGTAGGGGATGATGGACAGAACTCCCAGTAAAATTGGGAAGATTTGGAGAAATCAAAAATAGGGTCAGAGGTGAGAAACACAGGGCTGATGTCACTGTAGATAGAGATAAAACAGATCTGAGAATGAAAGATGCATGAAAATAGAAAATTACTAAATGAAGGAGTTTGGACGTGAAAATATAGGTGGAGGTGGGGATTCAAGGCAAGAACACACCCTCAAAATTTTAAATCCATCTGAGCTCGTGGTTGGCAGCAAGAATTCACGAACTACACCTCTGTCCAGCAGGACAGAAACTTGAAGATGGCTCCGCGGCGGCTCGAAGGCGGCTCGAACGGTGGCGACAGCGGCACAGATGATCACCGGAGATAGAGGGGAGGGGATAGGAGATAGAAACCACTCTAGAATTGGAGGTTGGAGGAGATGAACCAGAGGGGAGGAGCTGGGGGCACACCAACCTTCTTGGATTACAACAAAAATTCTGATTTTTCATTAATTTCCACATGAAAATACACACTTTTATATGCTAGGTATCTAATCTAATCTAGACCCTTGGATCTAGGGATGGGGGATTGAAGGGCTGGGATTAAGTGTGAAACACACACAAAAATTAATACAATAATAAGGGGAGAGGGGCGCCCCCTTGACCAAGGTTAATGGGTTGAATGGGGTAGGTGGCCTACCATTGGAATGTTGACCCCTTTAACCCCATGTGTCCATATGACCAGCCCACCATTCTAGATGTCCACCTAGGATGGTTGACCAGCCCCACAAGGTGACATGGACCAATGGGAAAGGGCTGAGGGCCCCCTACCTGGACCTACTACCTAATTGCACAAAAACCCACACAATCCATGGGAATGACTCATTGGCTTATAAAGCCTTACATTTGCGTACATACTTTCCCAAGGATATAAACACAAACTAAAAGGACATAAATGCAAAAGAAAAAGTACATGCTCGGCGTCGATTCCCATCAACTCTCCCCGGGTGGGAGGAACTCGACCCCGTCGAGTAGGGGTAGGGATGCTCTAGTATTCCGGCGGATCCGTCACCGTGCCAAGTAACGCGGGTACGCTCCACTCCAAGTGATCGTCACCTGCTCATTCCATATATACTCGATATGCGCGAACTACTATGGGCTAGAGGTGGACACTCCGGGTGGGGCACTCTCAAAAGGGAAGGGAGCAGGCTCGAAGACTCACTAGGAATCACCGCTGAGTCCCTATAGGTGACTGATCCGGGTATAGATGTGGAACCGATCCCATACTCATCGAATGAGTCCACTCGCCTCTTACGTATAAGAGAACGACAACGAGCTTGCACAAGACACATGCAGACTCACCAAACACTAACACACACATGCAAACAACACAAATAAGAAACGGACTCATGCATGACTCTAGACAAAACTAGTGTTAGTCAGACCCGAACATGGATGACGGCGGACCAGGACACCCGAATATGTGCCATACATGCATTTGACGTAACCGGAGATGGGTGGCATGGGGTACACCTAAATGTCCAAGTATGACCCAGTCATGCATGGACGGCCCTTTAGATTTAGGAGACTTGAGTGGTCTAGGAAAGCCGGGTGTGGAAGAGCCGAGTGTAGGTGTATCGTGGACGGGCTTGGTGGGTATGGAGGACCCGACCCGTAGGAAAGGGGTATGAAGGTGGACTTCCCCGAAGAAGTGAAGGGAATATGAAGGGTCTAGGGATCCACTAGGGAGTGGGTCAAAGGGATCAAAGAAGGTATGACCCCTTATGGTGGGTTCCCACAAGTCACGGTCCCACGTGTAGAAGTTTTGAAGGTGTGGATAGTCACCTTCTTGAATTGTGACGGGTGGGACGGGGATCGTAGGCAAGAAGTATGATTCCTCCCTCGGACAAAAGGGTATGAATTCGGGCTCGTCCGGTAGCGGGAGAAGTAGAAGAACCTCCGTGGTGACACAACCCACGGTGCACTCGGAGGTAATGGACCCGAAGGCCGGATGGGTGAAGCTAAGACTAGCGGGTTGGTCAAAGCCTCGGGCCAAAAGATGCGTCAACTCCCATTATGAATCTAATCCCATGACAAGATCGTCCAATGTATCAACATGGTGACGAGATCGAAATGTGGTATGGAATGAGTTGACCGACACTATAGGTAGGATGGGGTCCATGGATGGAAAGGGAGGTGGGACCAAGTCATCCTTGAGCCAACTAAAAAGCGGCTGTTGACACCTGGAAAATGAACAAGGGTGAAAACATAATTAAAAAGAGGGTCGGACCAACAATGAAAGACCAATGATGAAGCTCATCAACTGTCTGCTCGGCTGAAGCCCTTGTCGGCAAAGCTAATGCCCGGTGCCAATGTCACTCAGACGGCAGCACTGATAAAGCAGCAGTCACTCGACTGATGAGACCTTCCAGCCCTTTAATGAGAGCTGTACTACCGTTTCGCCCAAGAATCCACGGATGATATGTCAGGGTAAGTCAGATGTCGGCTTACTGACAAATGTAATAGGAGATGAAGATGAAGCCGGTACCGACAGATGAAGATGGCAAAGGCTTTTGCAAAGTCAGAGCAGAAGAAGAATGGTCTCCACAGATTATACTCCCGGCGGAAGTCTTTCCGGACTAAAACTGATGCCCGAGCTCGTCACCATCCAAGTGACGATATCGATAAGATAATACCCGGTCTTGTCACCGTTCAGATGGCAATTCTGATGAAACCCCTGTCCACGGACTGATGAAACCCTTGTCTACGGACTGATGAAACCTCTGTCTACGGACTGATGAAATCCCGATCTACGGACTGATGAAAACCGTAATGATGATCTCGATACAAGATATGTCATCAATGAAAGGCCCTTTCGGGTGATGATGTCCTTGAAAGACCCAAATGGGTCTGTGAAAGTGGCTAAAAAAGGCTTTAATTGGGCCTGCAAATAGGGCGCCGAGAGCCATTTGCCGAAGCCCAACAGAGGGCGCCGAGAGCCTGGTCAAATGCGCGCCGGGAAGCTCCATTTGGGGGCGCCGTAATGCTGCTGCCGAGAGAGGGAGAAAAGTGGCTATAAAAGCCCCCCCTCCCTTCGAACAGAAACGACGAGAGACAAAAAAGAGACAGAAGGAGAATAGAAAAGGGAAAAAGAGAGAAGAAGAAGAGAAAAAGAAGCCAGAAAAGAAAGAGTAGAGAGGGAGTCCTGCCAAGAGAGAGTCCCCCTCGGCTGAGAGAAGAGAAGAAGCAGAAGAAAAGAAGGAGAAAAGGGCTCCAGGTGGGCTGCTAGGGGGAGGGAGAGGAGTCAATGCTCCGCCCTCCCCATGCTGTCTTTTATTTTCTACTGATGTAATTTACTGGGCTTTTGTCTTGATTTATCGAAGGTAGCCGGCCAGTTCCGGTCTCAATCTCTACCTTTCTGCTTTGCATTTCTATTTCACAGTCGATGTAAGGCTTTGATGCGATGCAATGAAATGTCAACGATTACCCATTTGGGGATCTACTGATTCAGATGTTTGTTCTCCTTTGATCGAAATGCCTGCTCTCCGCTTATCTTTATATGTTCATCGTTTATGCAAAAATATTTAATAGTTCATATGAATCTCTGCTTTAGAGACATGGAAACCGGGCCCCTCCTTGTGCTGTTCAGGGACCAGAGACATCAATCTCTTGGTCCCCTGAACCACTGGCTATACGAGGGTATATCGATTCCTTGGATCGCTGCTATTCCGTGGATGCCAGTGAATGACTATCTCGATCTCCCGACCCTCCATCCTAATCCCTTGGATGATTAGGGTCTGGAGTTCGATGCCAAAGGTTCCTCAGCCACCGGGTTTCAGATGCCATTGGGTTCGTCCAGGGGATCAGAGACAGTCATCTCTTGATCCCCAGACGGTCGGCGGCAGAAATAAAACCAAGTCTTCAGAAATCCGGGCGATGGTCTCATTCCCCATCAATCCTGCCCTCCAGATCCTCCCTTGGCCCTTTCTCAGGGAAATATCCATGAAATCCCCCTTCCTATACTTCAAATTCAACTTCAATCGCAGCTAGAAAACTCAGAAATCCCAGAAGCAGAGCATCGTATGAACTCTGTCAACCCTGAAACCCTACAGCGATTTCACCTTCTCGGCGTGCACATTTCCCCGCTGAGAACTATCCAGCCGAAAGGTCTCCCTCTTCAGCTAAACGACAAACCAAGCTGTTTCAACCCTTTTCATGTGAGTCTCTGTGCAAGCCTCCCGGCTCCAGACTCCCGACGCGGCCAGGAGCGCGCCGGGAAGCCCTACGCCGAGACCCCTTCCCCTATAGGCCAAGGCAAACCCCTCATGCAAGCTTGACTCGGCACCACCTTCTCGGCGCGGCCATGAGCGCGCCGGGAAGCCGCCGTCGAGAAGCCCCCTGCTTGGCCAATAAAGCCACGCCGAGACCCTCCTTTTGGCCAATTAAAACCATGCCGAGAAGCCCCCCCTTCTTGGCCAATAAAGCCACGCCGAGACCTTCCTTTTGGCCAACTAAAACCATGCTGAGAAGCCTCCTTTTGGCCAACCAAAACCGTGCCGAGAGCCCCTCCTTCTTCGGCCGATGAAACCCAGTCAGAGGCCCTCTTCTACATTGACATCCTTCAATCTTTGGTCTCCATACACACATGCCCCGGGGATGTTCATAGATCGTCATGAATGCCTTGAGAAGACATAGTAATGGGGAAGGCCTCCCCTACAATCTTCATTCCCGATCCAGATTTCACCCTTATGAACCCAAAGGGCCATGTCATTACATGAGTTTCGAGGGATTTCAAGGGGATATTAAACGATGGAATAAAGATAAGCAATGTCCCGGGGCCCGACGCCCATCCTCGTTCGGTTGTCATCCCGGCACTCCGTGGATGATGACCTATCCTCTCTTGGCATAATCCAAGTTGAGGGGACATGCTGCCGAAATTTACAGATACCTTGCCAGGTAGCTGTGATGTCCTACCTCTCAACCCCGTTGGCCCACGGAGCTATGTCCCTACATGCTCTCCGATGGTCCTTTGAAGGGGGGATATAGATGCAACATCGCGTAGGCACAGGGCGCGTCATGTCATGCCGGTGCTTACTCAGATTCTGGGTCAGTTATGCCCGATCTTTTACGGATCCCACCCTGCCACTGCATGGGTGGTTCCCTATTCCCCACTCGACATGGTCCAAGATGGTGGGAATATGCCGTCGGTTTTATCCCGAAAATAACCAACCCCTGCTCCGTCTAATCCATTTAACGTCTTGCAAATGAACGACTTCCGTCTCTCTTGAGCATGTGGCTTTACCGCTGTCATCCTCCTACCTTTAGCGTTTAATCAAGGGTTGTCCTTCCTTGGAAGGGCGTAATTAACGTCATAGCCTTTATGGTATGACGGACTTCTAGTCCAGACACGATCACTCACAATCGACTGACCAAGTCAGATCGAGCGCACAATGAAATCGTCACTTCGGTGACTGGCACGCCAAAAAATCAATAAATAAATAAATAATAATAAAAATAAAATAAATAAAATAAATGTGTCAAACAAGTCTGGCACGCCCGGTGGGACTTAGTCTCCCTTCATCTTTACGCTAAAGTAGGAGGCCCGGCGGGCCCCCCTGAAACTTCTGATTCTGTGTACTTTCCTTATTTTCAGGAATCTACAATGACAGCCGGAATCATGTCCGTTTGCTTCAACCAGCAGCCGATTGACATGCATGTGCGAGAAGGCTACCTGGCGGTACCCCTCGCGTTCGGATCAATGCCGCCTGCCGTTGGGCTGCCCAACTGCTTGGGCGTCGTCTTCACTGACCTTCTGCCGGTCGATGACAATGAGCAAGGCACTGCTGTAAGTGCCCCGGTGAAGATCACTGACCAGAAGAATATCGTACCAGAGAACACGGTCCCTACGGCCGTCGCCTGCTTTGTCCATCACGTCCAAAAAAGGGACGTGGTCCCCGCTGCTACTCAGAAGGGGAGAAGAACCAACCGGAGGAGCCGGTATGTTGCTGTTGACCGTCGTCTTTCCAACTCCGGAAAGACAATGATGATCGGTGGTGTCCGGGCAAACCTGAACGGTTGCCCAAGGGCGGTCAAGCCGGACGTGATCGTCCCGATGGTGCCCACTGCCAACGGATTCCAAACTCTGACCACCAGGCAGGCCAATTGGGAGGCTAATGAAAAGAAGCCGCTGGCGCCCAAGCCAGCAAAATACAAACAGGTCTGGCGGCCGAAGAAGATCCAAAGCTGGGCCCCAGCTCAGGACAGGGAGAACCTTACTGATGTCACTATTGCCCGCCTCAGAGCAGGGGGCAGAAGGGAAGTGAAGAAAGATGAAAGAAATGCTACTACTGTCTACCCCAGGACCCGGGGGAGGAGAGATGAGGTTGAGGGTCAGGAAAAAAATATGACTGCTGTTCGCCCCATGATGAGGGGCAGAAGATACCAGACAAGGGAAAACTTCACTACTACCCATCCCATGGCCAAGGGCAAGAGATGGGAAGAGAAGATCTACAATGCTGCTGCCGATCGTTGCCAAGTTGGCAATATGAGAAGAAGTGAACCAGTCGCTGTGGTTACTGCAAGAAGACCGAGAGCCTGTGCCAGACAGGCTGATATCTGCAGATACTCCAAAGCCGAGCATTTGAATGCTCGGGTGGCAAGACTGGCTTATCAGCAAAAGAGCCAGGACAGATTGATACTCCAACCTGAGCCACAGAGGCACAACTCTGAAGAGATGAAGCAGATAGTTCAAGACTACTTCCACTACCTGGGGAGCTCTGCCCTCGGTCAACAAAGACTATCCCGTGCCTTGGGCACCAGAGGTGAAGAAAAAGAAGAAACACTTCAGGAAACGATGATCGGAGCCTCTTCCTCCGATTCAAACCACTATGAAGAAGGCCTCAAGCCCGGATATGATAAAGAAGACCTGTACCGGGAAGAAGCCAAAGAAAGAATATCGGTCTTTGACCGGCTCAGATATCCTGACCAGGTGAAAAGAAAGGTCTACAGGCGGAAGGGAAAAATGCAAATCTTCGCCTGCAACATGGCTGGACTCGCCAGGGGGCAAGATATACTACCAACTCAGCCAAATGAACTGCTCAGGTTGGCTACTAGACCTGGTCCTGTCACAAGAAGAAGCCAGGCCGCAAAAGATAAAATGAAGAAATATGATGAAGCCCGCAAGATCACCACTATGACAGTCAATGTGGTGACGGCACAGGATGAAGACAATCCCTTTGTTGATGATGCTGAAGGGACTTCTGAAGATATGCAAATCCCATCAACCTTGGATCCCATGATCCAGATGATGTTCAGGAGATATCAGCAGGAGATCAGTGCTCTCCGAAGACAGCTCAATGAGAGACATGAAGCTACATCAGTCTCAAAGCAAGCTGAACCTGCGGGGCAAACATCCAGCTCAGCAGAGACGGCTATCCCAGCTAACCCTCTCCTAGCTGATAAGGGCAAGACACCGAGCCAACCTGTTCCACAGCAAACAGCAGCTCAGCCCTCTGTGTCTCAGACACAGCCTACCGCGCCCATCTTGCGCGCCACTGTGATGATAACTCCTCACAGCCAGCAACAAGCTCACTTCTTCCCAGAAGAGATAGATCCAGCTGTAGCCCACAAGCAGATGATTGAAAGAATTGTGGAAATGAAGCTGTCAGAAAAGACTGGTGGTGATGCGGGTACTTATGATGTGTACAAGGTACCGTATCCTCCCCAGTATGCTGCCAAGAAACTACCCCCAGGCGTCAGTAAGCCACCGAAGTTTGAGAAATTTAATGGCCAAGGCTCCCCTAGGGAGCATATAGCCTACTACACTACAATCATGGGCGACCTAGCAGTCGATGAAGCTTATCTGCTCAAGTTCTTTGGCTCATCCCTCACTGGGTTGGCCTTTGAATGGTACTCAAGCCTGCCAGCTGGGTCAGTGGTTGATTGGCCTGATATGCAGAGAAAATTCCGCGACAGATTTCATGTCACGGAAAGGGAAATCACGATAGCAGAGCTATATGCAACTAGGCAGAAGCAAGATGAAACTGCACTGGACTACATCAAAAGGTGGAGAAACTTAGCCATGAGATGCCGAAGACCTCCTCATCAAGAAGATGCGGTGCAGATATGCAAGCAGAGCCTCAGGAGGGAGGTGCTAGAAAACATGATCGGTGCAGATGTCAGAACATTTGACCGGCTGAATAATATAGTGGCGGAAGTCGAGACGTTCTTGTCCAAGCGTCCTACCGCCAATGTTCTCACTATGCCGAAGGGAAAATCCAATGAACGACGGCCATCACATTCTGAGGCCAACACCGTCGATTTCAGAACCTTCGAGCAACAGAAGGGGAAGAAAAGGGCAGATGAAGCTCCCCCGTTGGCAGATACAGCAGAAAGAAAAGATAAAGTCTCTCTGAGAGACAAGATGAGAAAAGCATATTCCTTCCCAAAAGATAAGACGGCCGCACTGTTCAACTGGGCATACAAGTTCAATAAGGTAACATTGCCTGAACCCAAAAGACCAGCAGATGCAGCAAAGAAAGATGATCCGCTGTTCTGTCCATTTCACCGTGCGCTGGGGCACGCAATTGAAGATTGTTATGTCTTCAAAGATATCATGGAAGGAATGGTCAAGAAAGGTGAGCTGCAGCTGGGAGATTACCAGGTAAAGCCGCCCCATCCACATGAGCCTCCACCCTGGAGAGTGGCTGCCAATATGATCTCAGTCTACCAACAGTTGCCCAAGGAAGCCGTTGAAGAATGCACCAAGCATACTTATGAAGCTTGCTTCCTCACCCCACAGAAGGATCAGGAAGGATGGCAGATGATACCCATAAAAAGCAGAAAGAAGACTCCTGCAGCCAGTACCAGTGGAGCAGTTATCCGGGGTGTTACCCCAAGGCCCGAGCCGCCTCCAATAAAGCCAATATGGCATACAGCTGAGACCGGACCAGTCATCCGGATCCCTACTCACAACCGAAGGAGACAAACTCCCCTCCCTACGCATAAAGAGGTAAGCCCTGCAGCCAGGCGTCTACAGCAATATATTAATGAGCTTGATGAGTACGAACAGAAGAAGCCCAAGCATCTGCTGATGAAAGACTGTATACTCTGGGAACAGCTCGAAGAATTGAAAATTAAAGAGCAGCCAGAGGCAGAACAAGAAAAAGCTGAAAATGAGCCCTTCTGGGGGCAGGAGCCAGCAAAGCCAAATTCCCAAAAGAAGAAGAAACGGCCCAAATCCAAGAAAGGAAAGAAGGTCACGACAGTACAATGTAACACTCTGTCAGTACTCTTTTCCTTGCCCGGGGAGGATGATGAGCCGGAAGCATCCAACGCTCCGCTAGAAGCTAACCATGCCGAAGCCTCTACCTCGGCCCATGCAACACGTTCTGGGAGAAGATGGGGGCGCCCACCACCAGCCAACCATAATATCATGTTCAGAGGGGAGCAACCCTATCAAATCCCGGAACCAGAGATACGAGGTGTCCAGGTTCCTCCCCCTGCCAGTCTGTACCAAGACAAAAAGAAGGCAGATGAAGCCCCTTCATTCCTGGAGTTCCTGTCCAGCTTAGAAAATGAGCAACCGGCTCATACTGCTCCAGATAAAAGCAATAAATGCCAGCAGACAGTGGCTGGAAAGCAGAAACATCATGAGGAAAATGAAGAAGGTAACCCTCTAGCAAAACCAGGGGCAGTCGCTACAGAAGAAGCCTTCCGGGAGACCGATGAAGAAGATAAAATTGAAAATGGGCAGCAAAGGCCACAGGCACCACATGAACCTCCAAGACCCCGATGGGCAGAGGAGATGAGACTGTCTAATGTCCGGGTGGGCAGTCGAGTCATGAAAATGCTGAAAAAACTCCCTACCAGATTCTCCATCTGGGAAATTCTCTCTCTGAGTGAAGAAGCTCGCCAAGCAATTGTGGATGCCCTGCAGTCCCCGGCACAATGTGAAGCACTCTTGGCAGAAGTGAATGCTGGGCCATCAGTCACATTCACGGAGGATGATATGCTAATCCCAAATTCCGGCCATAATAGACCGCTGTATATGAGGGGTTCCCTGAACTGTCAGCCGATAAGCAGAATACTGATAGATCCAGAGGCTGCTGTGAATATTCTCCCATACCGCATCTATCAGAAATATTACTTTGATCTGCAGCTCACCAAGGTCAGAGACATGAAGATTGCAGGATTCAACCAAAAATGTGAAACACCTCTCGGGGTAGCTGATTTCAACCTCACGCTGGGCGACCTCACTACAGTGGTACGATTCTATGTAATCGACTCCAACACCACATATAAGGCCCTACTGGGAAGACCGTGGCTGCACGAATATCAGATAGTGCCATCCACGCTACACCAATGCATAAAATACTGCCATGAAGGAAAAGAAGAAAGGGTGTTTGCAGACCTACATCCCTTCGAAGTGTTCGAGTGCCATATGCTCGATGCATCCTACTACACCGAAGTGTCACAAAAGGATAAAGGAAAAGAAGCTGTGGTCAGCCAGGAAAAGCCGGCGACAAAAGCAAGAAATTGGTCTCCGCCGCCGCCAAAGGGCTACATTAAAAAGTATGGGGTATCTCACATCTCTTATGCTGGTGATTTTGCTCGGATCACTCCTCCTGGCATACACCCAGATGATACTGAAGAAAAGATGAAAGAAAAATACACACAGGTGGAAGTTCCTCAGGGTCTAGTCAAGCCCATAGCCAGCATAGAATACCAGACGGTGCTACCACTGAAGACTATGAAAATCCCTCGCTTCTGCGAGCCTCCTATCATATTCTACACCGGGGGGGCAGTCGAAGAAGACGATCGAGATTGCATGGTCCCTGAAGAAGCCGCAAACCGGATGGTGCCAATTACAGGCCTAGAGTACACTACCCAACGGGTTTCACAAATGTTCTCCAAGATGCAAATGCCTTCCATACAATCTGCAGCCCAGAAGAAAGCGTTCAAGGAGCTATGGGATCCACCTCGAGATAATAAAGAACTGAGGAAGATCACACAGCACCCGGGACTGGAAGAATACTATGAAGCTGAGGTAGATGTCATCTCTGCCTTCTACCAGCATGAAGATTCCCCTGGGATGGACTATGACCAATACCCTTCGGAAGATGAAGAAATCATTTATCAGTCCGTAGTGGACAATGAAATCCCAGACAATCTGCCAGGGGTGGGGATACCTGACGAGACAAAGAGAGATTGGTACTGGGAAGATCTATCTTGCAAGGAGGATCTGTTCCAGGATGAAGCGAAATTTGACACGGGAACCCCGGATGAAGATCAAGTAGCCAGAGAGCTGCAAGAGTGCCTAGAGTTTGGGTGCATTCTAGAAGAATTTCGAGCTCTACATAATGATGACCTCTCAGGGGAGCCCACATCAGAAGAGCCTCTAAGCACGGAAGGTTCCACTTCGAAGTTTTCCGCTGAGCCAGTCACGTCCTCGGGGCAGACTGAACAGAATCCGGCCGTATTGGCCTTATACGATGCACCAGCATCTGCAGATGACCAATCTGATGAAATAGAATATCATGAGAATGAAGAAGATTATATCCCGGAAGGCTTTATTGATTTGCAAGAAGCCCCACCCGAAGTTGAAGACGGAGGCCAAGCCACCGTCGATGAGCTGATAGAAGTGGATCTGGGGTCAGCAGAGGAGCCAAGGCCTACATTCCTCAGTGCACTGCTGGAGCCAGCTGTCAAAGAATAGTATATTCAGTTTTTGAAAGAATTCTGAGACTGCTTCGCATGGACATATGATGAAATGCCAGGATTGAGTTCTGATGTGGCACAGCACCGATTGGCGATAAACCCAGAGGCAAGCCCTGTGAAGCAGCCTTCCAGGAGAATGCGCCCCGAACTGATAAATCAGATCAACAAAGAGGTCGACAAGCTGATCGATGTGGGCTTTGTTGAAGAGAACCAGTATACTACGTGGCTGGCCAATATAGTGCCCGTGAAGAAGAAAAATGGGCAGATCAGAATATGTGTGGATTTCAGGGACCTGAATAAGGCTTGCCCGAAAGATGATTTCCCAGTGCCAATCACTGAAGTAATGATCGATGCAACCACTGGCCATGAAGCCCTATCATTCATGGATGGGTCATCCGGATACAACCAGATCTGGATTGCTGAAGAAGACAGAGTGCACACTGCATTCCGCACCCCGAAGGGGATATTTCACTACAAAAGGATGCCGTTCGGCCTCAAGAATGCCGGCGCTACTTATCAAAGAGCTATGACAAAGATCTTTGATGATTTACTCTTCAAGAAAGTGGAGTGCTACATCGATGACCTGGTGGTGAAAACCAGCAGAAGAGAAGATCATCTGCAAGACCTGAGGATAGTGTTCCAGAGGCTGCGCAGATATGAACTCAAGATGAATCCTATGAAATGTGCCTTCGGCGTGTCCAGTGGAAAATTCCTTGGGTTCATTGTCCGTCATAGGGGCATTGAGATCGACCCATCCAAGATTAAAGCTATCCAGGAGCTCCCTCCACCAAGGAATCTCCACGAGCTGAGATCTCTACAAGGGCGTTTGGCCTACATCCGACGATTCATATCAAATCTGTCGGGGAGATGCCACCCTTTTCACAAGCTCATGATGAAAGATGTACCGTTCCTCTGGGACGATGGCTGTCAGGAAGCCTTTGAGAAGCTGAAAGAATATCTCAAGACCCCTCCAGTGCTGGGGGCACCTATTAAGGGCAAGCCCCTGATACTATACATTGCAGCCACACACTGTTCCCTGGGGGCAATGCTAGCACAGATAAATGAAGAAGGCAAAGAGCAGGCTCTATACTACCTGAGTCGGAGGCTGATTAGAACTGAAGAAAGCTACACCTATATAGAAAAGACATGCTTGGCACTAGTCTTTGCCGTTAAAAAGCTCCGGTACTATATGCTGTCACATGAAATCAGATTGATATCTGCAGCAGATCCGCTCAAATACATATTGACTCAGCCAGTACTGAAAGGCCGGTTGGGCAAATGGGCAGTAATTCTGATGGAATTCGATATCACATATATACCCCACAGGGCAATAAAAGGACAGGCCGTGGCCGATTTCTTCGCAGAGCATCCTATGCCAGAGAATGATATGTTGGGGGCTGAGTTACCCGATGATGAAACACTAGAAGCCTGCCAGGCTCAGTCAACTATGTGGCAGCTATTCTTTGATGGAGCATCTAGAACAGAGACGGACTACGATGGAAAGACCAGAATACGGGCCGGAGCCGGTATTGTGCTAAGATCGCCAGAGGGGGAGGTTGTGCATACTTCCTGTTCTATAAACAAGCCCTGCACTAATAATGAAGCCGAGTATGAAGCTCTGATAATCGGGTTGCACATCAGCCTCAACATGGGCATCCAGATGCTTCAGGTATTCGGGGATTCAATGTTGATAATAAAGCAAATCCAAGGGGAGTTCGAAGTGCGAAAGCCGGAGTTGAACCCCTACCACCAAAAAGCTGTGCGCCTCATGGCGAAATTCTATCATATTGAGCTCAAGCATGTGGGCCGTGCACATAATGCCCAGGCTGATGCATTGGTAAAGCTAGCCAGCTCAATAGCAGTCCCACCAGATGAGACACTAAACATTGTTTTTATAAACCGGCGGCAAGTCCCCAGCATGCTAGAAGGCTGCCCCGAAGAAAATGAAGTCGCCATGATCAGTACAGAACATGCATCTGATTGGAGACAACATCTGCTACAATGGTTTTCACACCAACAGCTGCCGCAGAAAAGAGAAGAAAAGATGAAACTTCTAAGGATCAAAGATTCTTATGAATTCAGAAATGGAACTCTGTTCCGAATAATGGCAGATGCACGCAAGAAGATTTTGCTCCGCTGTCTGTCTACTGAGGAAGCTTGGCAAGCAATGAAAGAAATACATGCTGGGACGACAGGTGCTCATCAAGCTGGCCCTAAGATGAAGATAGAAATCAAGAAGCTGGGCTACTATTGGCCCACTATGTTTGAAGACTGTTGCAAATTTGCAAAGTCATGCCAGAAATGTCAGGAGCGTGCTGTTGTGCCTAGAAGGCCACCTGCCGTTCTGCACCCTACAGTCCCTAGCTGGCCGTTTGCACAATGGGGAACTGATGTAGTCGGCCCACTACCGACCTCATCGGCCGGACATAAATACATACTGGCAATAACAGATTACTTCTCCCGATGGGCGGAAGCTATAGCATTACGAGAAGTGACTGGTGAGCTGGTTGCCAGATTCATCAAGCAGAACATTATCTTCCGGTTTGGGATCCCCAGCCGGATAATATCTGATAATGGAAGTCATTTCAGAAATCAAAAGATCTATCGGCTTGCCGAGAAGTATAAGATCGAATGGAGGACTTCCACTCCTTACAATCCACAGGCAAATGGATTGGCAGAAGCCTTCAACAAAACTTTATGCACCTTGTTGGCTAAAGTCGTCAGTTCTAATAAGAAGGACTGGGAAGAAAAGATGTATGAAGCTCTGTGGGCATACCGCACTATCTTCAAGACACCTACAGGGTGCTCGCCATACTCACTGGTATACGGCTCAGAGGCAGTAGTTCCATTAGAGCTGGAGGTCCCGTCACTCAGAGTGGCAGTCCAATATGACCTGGCCCATGGCGAACAAACCAATGCAGAAAGAAGATTACAAGAATTGGCTGAATTGGAAGGAAAGCGCCTCCAAGCTCAGAAGAATATCCAGATGTATCAGGCCCGCATGGCCACTGCGTTCAACAAACTCGTAAAAGGACGAGAATTTAAGAAAGGTGACCTTGTCATGGTCAAGAAAAGAGAAGTCATGGCGTCCAACCCAAAAGGAAAGCTGAATCCTAATTGGGAAGGTCCTTATGTGATATATAGGGTCTACGAAGGAGGGGCCTACATGGTTGTTAACCATCGAGGGGAAATCCAATTCTCACCACTCAACGGTAGACACCTAAAGCTGTATCATGCTGCCCAACCAATATTCCCCGAGTAATCAGGCTAAAAACTACCCTCTTCCTTGGTCTAGCAGCACTCCGCCCTAACCAAGCTACCCTCTTCCTTGGTCTAGCGGCACTCCGCCCTAACCAAGCTACCCTCTTCCTTGGTCTAGCGGCACTCCGCCCTAATCAAGCTACCATTTTCCTTGGTCTAGCGGCGCTCCGCCCTAACCAAGCTACCCTTCTTCCTTGGTCTAGCGGCACTCCGCCCTAACCAAGCTACCCTTTTCCTTGGTCTAGCGACGCTCCGCCCTAACCGAGCTACCCTTTTCCTTGGTCTAGCGGCACTCCGCCCTAACCGAGCTACCCTTTTCCTTGGTCTAGCGGCACTCCGCCCTAACCAAGCTACCCTTTTCCTTGGTCTAGCGACGCTCCGCCCTAACCAAGCTACCCTCTTCCTTGGTCTAGCGACACCCTATCCTAACCAAGCTACCCTTTTCCTTGGTCTAGCGGCACTCCGCCCTAATCGAGCTACCCTGCTCCCTTGGTCTAGTGGCACTCCGCCCTAACCGAGCTACCCTGCTCCCTTGGTCTAGTGGCACTCTGCCCTAACCGAGCTACCCTTTTCCTTGGTCTAGCGGCACTCCGCCCTAACCAAGCTACCCTTTTCCTTGATCTAGCGACGCTCCGCCCTAACCAAGCTACCCTTCTTCCTTGGTCTAGCGGCACTCCGCCCTAACCGAGCTACCCTTCTTCCTTGGTCTAGCGACACTCCGCCCTAGCCAAGCCATCCCTCATCATGATCTAATGACAGTCCGACTTGTTACCCTCCCAAAAAGAGGGGAAGAGAGAATAAAAGAATGAAAATAAATAAGTAAAAAAATGGGGTTAAAAATAGAGATACCCCGCCAGTCTTGTTCAGGTTTTCTGAGCAAGAGCAAAAATGGCTAAAACCCAGCTATGGTGAAAACCTGAAAGGGCACTGCAGGCAAAATCGGGTACCCCGCCACGTGAAAACCCGGAAGGACGCGTGGGCAAAAGCAAGAGGGGGCTGGCTCCGGTGAAAACCCGAAAGGGCGCTTGGGCCAGTAATATGGTGATCCTAAAGGAAACCTCGCCTCCCGTCATAAACTTCTCGTTGATCGATTGGCACCTCGCCCGATCAATGGTGAAACCCTACCCAGTTTAGACCTTTCGTCTATTCTGATGAAACTCATGAAACCTTTGCATTGGTATAAACCCAATACCGATGATGAAACCAGCACTTGACCGATTAGGCGCACTGTCCGGTCAATGATGAAACCTATCCGGCTTAGACCTTACGTCTATCCCGATGAAACCCATGAAACCTTTGCATTGGTATAAACCCAATACCGATGATGAAACCAGCACTTGACCGATTAGGCGCACT
Source organism: Amorphophallus konjac (assembly GCA_022559845.1). NCBI lineage: Eukaryota > Viridiplantae > Streptophyta > Magnoliopsida > Alismatales > Araceae > Amorphophallus > Amorphophallus konjac. Next base: position 420,254,436 of record CM040120.1, on the reverse strand, counting down.
GCCCGGTCAATGATGAAACCTATCCGGCTTAGACCTTACGTCTATCCCGATGAAACCTATGAAATCTTTGCATTGGTATAAACCCAGTACCGAAGATGAAACCAGCTGTTGACCGATTAGGCGCACTGTCCGGTCAATGATGAAACCTATCCGGCTTAGACCTTACGTCTATCCCGATGAAACCCATGAAACCTTTGCATTGGTATAAACCCAATACCGATGATGAAACCAGCACTTGACCGATTAGGCGCACTGCCCGGTCAATGATGAAACCTATCCGGCTTAGACCTTACGTCTATCCCGATGAAACCTATGAAATCTTTGCATTGGTATAAACCCAATACCGATGATGAAACCAGCTGTTGACCGATTAGGCGCACTGTCCGGTCAATGATGAAACCTATCCGGCTTAGACCTTACGTCTATCCCGATGAAACCTATGAAATCTTTGCATTGGTATAAACCCAATACCGATGATGAAACCAGCTGTTGACCGATTAGGCGCACTGCCCGGTCAATGATGAAACCTATCCGGCTTAGACCTTACGTCTGTCCCGATGAAACCTATGAAATCTTTGCATTGGTATAAACCCAATACCGATGATGAAACCTGCTGTTGGTCGATTGGCACCCTGCCCGATCAGCAATAAAACCAGCCCAGGGTAGACCTTATGTCTATTCTGATGAGATTCATAAGATCCTTGCATTGGTATAAACTCAATACCGATGATGAAACCCACCTTTGATCAATGGGCATCCTGCCCGATCGACAAAGAAACCCGTCCTATCAAATCTGCATACCCCTTTACGTCCCGCCGTGATGAAACCTACCATTGGTCGATCGGCACCTTGCCCGATCAATGATAAAACCAGCCCAGTGTAGACCTTACGTCTACCCTGATGAAACCTATAAAATCCTTGTGTCGGTATATACCCAATACCGATGATAAGAGCATGCACTAATGAAGTAGCACATCGCCTGATCCGTGCTGAAGTTCCAATTCAGGAAACATATGTATATATATATAAAAAAATGGGGTTAAAAATAGAGATACCCCGCCAGACTTGTTCGGACATCCCGGATAAGGGCAAAAATGGCCAAAAACCCAGCTGTGGTGAAAACCCGAAAGGGCACTGCAGGCAAAATCGGGTATCCCATCACGTGAAAACCCGAAAGGGCGCGTGGGCAAAAGCAAGAGGGGGCTGGCTCCGGTGAAAACCCGAAAGGGGCACTTGGGTCAGTAATGTGGTAATTTAAAAAGTTCCATGCCAACCGGCACGCTACCTTTACCTCCCTTCTATTGATGAAGCCTTCCGTCGGTCAACTGGTTTCAAGCCCCACCGATGATAAAACCTTTCCAGGGTAGACCTTACGTCTGTCCTGGTGAAATCTACATACCCTCTTTTAAACGTCCCACTGATAATGAAACCCATCACCATTTGGCTAAAGCCTATCCAGTTCAGACCTCACGTCTGTCCTGATAAAATCTACGCATTTCTTGGCAAAGTCCCACCTGCGATAAAACCTATTGGAATAGACCCTACGTCTATCCTGATAAGACCTACACCTTCACACGCTTCCCTCCGTTGATCGATTGGCACTTCGCCCGATCAATGATGAAACCCTACCCAGTTTAGACCTTTCGTCTATTCTGATGAAACTTATAAAACCCTTTGCATCGATATCAACCCAATATCGATGATGAAACCAACTGTTGATCGATTGGCACCTCGCCCGATCAATGATGAAACCCTACCCAGTTTAGACCTTTCGTCTATTCTGATGAAACTTATAAAACCATCTGCATCGATATCAACCCAATATCGATGATGAAATCAACTGTTGATCGACTGTCACCTCGCCCGATCAATGATGAAACCCTACCCAGTTTAGACCTTTCGTCTATTCTGATGAAACTTATAAAACCCTTTGCATCGATATAAACCCAATATCGATGATGAAACACACTATTGATCGACTGACATTTTGCCCGATCAAGGATGAAACCCTATCCAGTTCAGACCCTACGTCTGTCTTGATGAAAACCACATATCCTTTAATTGTCCCACCTACTATAACCCCTACCCAGTCTAGACCTCACGTCTATTCTGATGGAACCTCTCCTTTCACACTCCTGCAAATTGTCTCCTTTACGGCGCACATGGCCGGAAGGATTTTTGCTGCCACTCACGAAATCCGGTTTTAAGCACCTCTTCGGATGCCGTCACGCGGTGGAGTGAGTCCCCCATCCTTTCTCTGAAGGGGTGGACGCTCTCCTGCCAAGTATGAGCCGTTCGCATGAGGGATTGTCAAAACCGCTACCCCACTTCCCAAAGTGATAAAACCATATGCAAAGTAAGATGGAGACGCTTGAAGCCAAGAGATTCCTTTCCAATAAAAAGGGAATACATGAAGGGCCCCGAGGGGACATCACATTACAGAAGAAAATAAAAAGGGAGGGATAAACAATTCACGGCCGCCGGAATATATCTTCGAAGGCCAGAAGACCCACATAAGGGGCGGCTCCTAGCTCATGAAGGCGCGCCTCCTCCTCCTGAAGCCCAACGGACATGTCCTGAAGAGACATCACCCGTCCCTCCAGCGAGGCTACTTCCTCTTCAGACTGCGGCCGGATAAAGGAGAGTTGCTACAGTTCGGCTCGAAGTCCAGAGAGTTCCATCTCCAATAGGGCTATCCGGTCCCGCACAGCTTCTTCCCGCTGAATAGCACCTTCTAGCTCAGCTCGGCGTCCATCAAGCATAAGTGTCAGCTTCCCCAACTCAGATTTGCATTCTGACCTCTGCAATTTCAGCGCCGTTAGCTTATCAACCATGGTCCGTGCTAAGAAATCCCTCCGATGCACGAATTTAAGCAAAAGCAAGACCCGCTGAGCCCATGTGTCCAGAGGGCAACCCATAGCCTGCAGACCGGCAGTGAAGCGATCAGCAATTTCCTTCAGCTGCAAATATGTCAAGCCAGGCTGAGATTCTACCAGCTGGCGCAGCATATCCAGGTTCTGCCAGACAAAGCTCTCGGACGATGCAAAGCCAAAAGAAGCAGAGGGGATCACTTCGAAGGTCACTTCGCTATCGATGTCGGCCCACAGTGCGACATCCGGCTGAGAGGATGAAGACGGTAAATCTGCTGGAAGAACTGGCCGGTCCCTCTCCGTGCCCTCTGGCTGAACTGAAGATTCCCCCTCCGTCTCGGGCGCTATGGCTTGAACATCAGCGGAGGGAGGACCGATGGATGATGGAGCTATCTCTTCATGAATCTTCTGAATAAGGGCTTCATCTTCAGCTACTCTTCCTGATAATGGGGGCGAAGGGTCTCTAGTCTGTAAAGGCAGAAATCCGGTTTCTATAGCCACTGTGGCAGGGATTGCTGACTCAGGCGCAGTTGACATTATGGCAGCCGGTATGAAAGCAGAGCTTCTCGATGGGTCTACTTCAGCTCTGAACTCTGAGGCCCTGACAAGGATGGAAATCTCTCCTGGTGATCCTATGTCCAACGATGCTAAATCTGTCGAGGACTGTATCCGCGCCGGCACAGGGCGAATGATCTCGGGAATTCCCGTGCAAGTTAAAGGCTGAAAAGGGACAATAGCCCAGTTTATGGAGGAAATGTCCGTGATAGCCGCAGTTGTGTCTGAGCTAGCAATGGCAATGCCCTGAGACCAAAACAAAGCAACTTCAGTGTTAGATATAAAAGAAGAAGGGGCAGATGAAGCAACAAACATGAAAAGGAACCCACCCTTGAAGCAGGGTCCACATCCTCGAAGTGGGGTGAAAGAGAAGGAAGCTCCGTAGTCGGAATGACAAATGGTGAAGTTATGTCAATCTCGGTATCGAGCCCGGCAAACTCCTCTTGCAACTCCTCCTCAGGAGATAGCACCACCAGCTTAGCAGGCTGAAAAGACGGAACACCCTTTACAAATACAAGTGGGGCCTCTGATTCAGGAGCATCTCCCTCACTGTCGCTGAAGGTTGCTTCCTCCTCATCAGAGGCGGTCTTAGAACCGCCTGAGGATATTTCCACACTAGCTATACGCTGTGGGGCCGCCTCTAAAACATGCCGAGATGTAGACCGGGTAATTATGCGCCTGGCCGGAATGGCACGCTGCTTCGACTGAGCCTTGTGACCTTCCTGTGGTTGAAGCAACTCTTCTGTCACCACAGCCTCAGTCTGCTCCTCGCCTGCCGCTGATGCAAAAAGAGACCTCTGAGAAATGTAGCAAAGAAAACAAATACAGGTATGAGACAGATGAGAAGATACACTTACCCCTCGCCTCACTAGCCGGCGTAGGAGAAGGCAATCTGGTCTCCGCCACAGAAGGTGCTATGACTGTCTCTTCGGCTGTGCAAAAAGAACGGGTCAGATTCAAGGACTTCTTTGAGATCCTGCAGAAGACAATGAAGAATGCAAATGCAAGCTGTTGATGTTACCCTGAACCGGTGTCGAAGCAGCCTCCCTTTGCAGCTCAAACTCATCGAATGATGGAATGTCAGGGAGAGGGGTCCCAGTATCCATCGCCACCGAAGTCGACTGTTGAATGTGGGCCTTTTTGGCCTTCCTGGCCTTCCCAACTGCAGTCTTGACTGCGGAAGCCTTCCTCTTCTTGCCAGGAGGCAGGGGAGTAGTGGTCGGTGCTGCAGCAGGGACTTCAAAATAAGTGGGCTTCTCGGCCTGCGCAATAATCTTTCTATAGAGCCCCTGCCGCTTTATATCAGGCCGGTCTGTTAAGAATGGCAGAAGGATGATGGGATCAGCGGATGTAAAATTCAGATGCTAAGCAGAAAACACTGCAATCAGAAAAGAAGAAATCTTACCTGTCGGGCCGTCATAGAATACAGAAAGTGGCCAGTACATGTAAGCTACCTCCTTGGAGCGGGAAGCAGCCTCCTTGATGAGCCAGCACACATCACCAAATAGCTGGCACTTCTCTACCAAAGCTGCCAGATCATTATGGCCGCGAAAGTCAAGGCATCGAAACAAGTCAAGATGGTCCATGCCCCAGCCATCGACATAATGAAATGATATAAACAGTGGCTTGTTCAAAATGCCAGCTATCGGGCTTTCTGCAGATAATCCATGCAAATTCAGCAGAATGAACAGCCAGGACGTTTGTCTATAGTACGTCTGAGTTCTATCTTCTCGGCGTACAAACGTCCTATATGGATGAAATTTATCAACTGGACCCCTCCAGGAAGCTACTGTCGGGAGCGGCTCTTCGACAGGAAATGGGTATTGCTGCACTTCCAAGCGAGCGCCCCCTACATGGCTCAGATGTTTCAAACTCTGCATAAAGGTGTCCTCGTTGATAGCAGCGAAGACAGGAGCAAGCGGCTCGGAACTCTTTTCCTTCAAGGCCCGCCGCTGAGTCAGATAATTCTCCGCCTCCCTCAGATGCTGTGAGTAAAGTTTTTTCAAGTGGGCTTCAGAAATATCAAACACTGGCCCAGGTTGCTGTTTCAAGAAGGAGCGCTCTGCCACGTCCCAGAAGGCACCCCTACCGTCCCTATAAAAGCCGGTCCGGATATTCCACCATTTGATATATTCTGGTGTTACCCGGGGAACACGGTTAGAAACAGTGGGCACCCTGAAAACTACATCATCCTGGCGATGATAGAAATCCCACCACAACCGGCCCTCGCCAACAATGATGGACCCGTGCTTGGCCCGGCTATCTAGGGGAAATTGGGCAGCTGAGGTAGGAATATGCTGGTCGTAGCCGAAGTTTCGCCCAAAGCGGAACGGATAGTATGGCTCCAACAGAAGCAGGCCACCCTTTCTGTAAACCAAAACACTGGGCCGAATTGCCATGGCCCATCTCACCAGCTCCGGCTCCAGGATTGGCCGAGCAGTGTTGACCCCTGAGACAGGGTGGATATATGTCTCTATTTCTTCCAGCTTGCACTCCCTCTGAGGATCAATCAAAGGAGCTGAACCTGCTTTTAAGCTCCAGAAATGTATGCTGCCGGGGGCGTCCACTGGTACTTTTATCAGTCGGCCCCTTATTTTAAACAGCTGATCATAAAAGGGACCAGGCTCAGCGCTGGCAAATTCAACCATCCTGGGTGACACTGTATCCGCCTGCAAGGTTCTCGGAGCTAATTCAGGGAATATACTGCAGACCCAGGCGTTGAAGAAATGAAAAGGACCCACGGTCCTCAAAGAACGGGGAGTCCGATGCTTGTACAGGTCCCCCAAAGATTTATATATCAAACACAGGGCCACTGGGCAGAGCGACAGCTTCATCCCCCATGCCATCTGACAAGCTGGATATATGGCCTCTGGCCGAATGACTGTCTCGTCCCCTTGTGGGAGAGCAAAAGTGCACAGCCAAAATGTGAAATAAGCTGCGCAGTGTGTGATGGGGTCTACGCCTGCTGGGTTGGGACCGTCGCCGCCTGCACGGCGCAATGAGGAGGGTAGCGCCGACTTATAACGAGGAGCCCTTACCTGCCTGCTAGCAGCCGGACCCATAGAAGGAAAGTCTGCATACTTCAGGGGACCGTCAAAGAAATACTGGATCCACTGCCCTATCCGGACCCTCATTTTGCTGCCTTTCTCTCGGGGTTGATAGCCTTTAGAGGACCCCCTGCTGTACGCCAGACAGATGGAGCGGTATACCTTCATCAGGTATCGATATGAGAAGCCGATGGAATACTTGCCCTCGCCATCAGAGCTATCCTTCTCGGAATCTGACAAGCAAACCTCCTCATACGGCTCGCCATCAATGGGCAGGCCGGAGAGCTGTGATAAACTCCAAAGATCCAGGGATGTCTCCCCCTCTGCTATATAGAAAGTGTTGAATAAAGGGCAGAACACTTCAAACATTCCACAGCACAGCCCTCGGGATATGGGATACCGGAATCTAGAAGCGAAGACACTGTGGTACACCCCTGCTCTGATTAGCAGGGGGGCATATTCTAGCAGAACAAACTCTGTAAACTCCACTGCCCCCACTCGGAATAGGTGGGCGTCAGTGATTTTGGTGTCTCCGAACCAGCCAGCGGCCAGAAGGTACTTGAACTGAACGGCCGAACAATTCAGCACGAAGGGTTCTTCGCGATATCCCCACTTTAATGGTGCCAACAACATACCATAGCCGGGCTTCTCCCTATGAACTCGGCCGCTAGCATTATCCCACCGGGCTGGTGTGAATTCCGGGGCCCGGACCAGCATCTTCTTCTCTGGTTCCAGCTCCGATATGCCAAGGACGGCATCCCAGTCGCGCTTTTCCCCAGGAAGATAGATGGCCTTGCTGCGATACACTGAGTCCTTCAGGCTATCTCGCTCAGCAAGGATGGCAGCTTCAACTACGCGAGCTATCCGGTAATCTCGCATGCCGCCCACTGTGAAAGTCCGGATGAACGGCATCAAATGTCGGTCCTTCGGGAGGTCTGGCCGATAGTTACCATCTCGCCTGAAGCATGTCTCAGTCGCCGTGGAGTATACCCGGGCTGTCGACACGGTGTCCGTTTCAGAGTCAGATGATTCGTCAAATGAAGCAATCCTGTCATAACCGAAATCCAGGTTATGCACATTCAGCCAATTCACTGTGGCCTGAGATATGTCTGGCTGGGCCGATGAGCTAGCACCAACAGCTCCGGAAGATGCAACATCAGAACTGGAAGCCATTGCAGTGCCTGCGGTCGAAGAAAAAGTGTGAATTAGAGGCCAGTCTTGTGTAGATTGCAATATGAGATTCTATAAAAATTTCGGCAGCATCTCCCCTTATTTAGGGTCTGCCCAAAAAGAATAGGGAATCACCAACCAAGAGGGGGTGATCCCGAAAGCAAAATTGATTAAATCCCTAGTATCGTCCTACCCGGATGAAATCCGACCAAACAGAAAGAGAGACGAGGGCGGCCGAGAGGAGACGGAGCTCCCGCCGATGAAAGAAAGCAGAAGAAGAAAAAGAAATGAAGAAAGAGAAAGAAGATGAAGAAATGAGGAAGAAAACCCTCTTGAGGGGTTAAATAGAGAAGGGGAGGGAGAGCTTCTCGGCGCGAAGCAATGCGCGCCGAGAGCCCTCCACGCCGAGAGTTCCAGGCGGCCAGAAGGCGCGCCGAGAACCCCAGGCCGAAAGCCCCTAGGCCGAGAACCCCAGGCCGAAGCCCCCTTCCGCCAGGACGCGCCGAGAAGTCCAGGCCGAGAGCCCGGTCAAATGCGCACCGAGAAGCCCTGCCCAAGGCCCTCCACGCCGAGAGCTCCAAGCCGAGAAGCTTCACGCCGAGAGGCCCTTCACGCAGAGGCTCACGCCGAGAAGTCCATGCCCTGTGCTAAGAAGCTCCAAATTGCTGAAAATAAAGAAAATATGAAGAATGAAAATGTGAAAAGGGAAGACAAGAGTGCAAAATATTGTTGCATCAAGATGATCGGGTCTGAGAACCCGATTAAAGAAAAATTGAGGAAGATACCCTCGAATGATGAGAGACACCTGCGAGCCCCGTGCCGCTTATTCTGCACTTACGCCGCCCGCAGGTGGGGGGCATTTGTTGACACCTGGAAAATGAACAAGGGTGAAAACATAATTAAAAAGAGGGTCGGACCAACAATGAAAGACCAATGATGAAGCTCATCAACTGTCTGCTCGGCTGAAGCCCTTGTCGACAAAGCTGATGCCCGGTGCCAATGTCACTCAGACGGCAGCACTGATAAAGCAGCAGTCACTCGACTGATGAGACCTTCCAGCCCTTTAATGAGAGCTGTACTACCGTTTCGCCCAAGAATCCACGGATGATATGTCAGGGTAAGTCAGATGTCGGCTTACTGACAAATGTAATAGGAGATGAAGATGAAGCCGGTACCGGCAGATGAAGATGGCAAAGGCTTTTGCAAAGTCAGAGCAGAAGAAGAATGGTCTCCACAGATTATACTCCCGGCGGAAGTCTTTCGGACTAAAACTGATGCCCGAGCTCGTCACCATCCAAGTGACGATATCGATAAGATAATACCCGGTCTTGTCACCGTTCAGATGGCAATTCTGATGAAACCCCTGTCCACGGACTGATGAAACCCTTGTCTACGGACTGATGAAACCTCTGTCTACGGACTGATGAAATCCCGGTCTACGGACTGATGAAAACCGTAATGATGATCTCGATACAAGATATGTCATCAATGAAAGGCCCTTTCGGGTGATGATGTCCTTGAAAGACCCAAATGGGTCTGTGAAAGTGGCTAAAAAAGGCTTTAATTGGGCCTGCAAATAGGGCGCCGAGAGCCATTTGCCGAAGCCCAACAGAGGGCGCCGAGAGCCTGGTCAAATGCGCGCCGGGAAGCTCCATTTGGGGGCGCCATAATGCTGCTGCCGAGAGAGGGAGAAAAGTGGCTATAAAAGCCCCCCCTCCCTTCGAACAGAAACGACGAGAGACAAAAAAGAGACAGAAGGAGAATAGAAAAGGGAAAAAGAGAGAAGAAGAAGAGAAAAAGAAGCCAGAAAAGAAAGAGTAGAGAGGGAGTCCTGCCAAGAGAGAGTCCCCCTCGGCTGAGAGAAGAGAAGAAGCAGAAGAGAAGAAGCAGAAGAAAAGAAGAAGAAAGGGGCTCCAGGTGGGCTGCTAGGGGGAGGGAGAGGAGTCAATGCTCCGCCCTCCCCATCCTATCTTTTCTTTTCTACTGATGTAATTTACTGGGCTTTTGTCTTGATTTATCGAAGGTAGCCGGCCAGTTCCGGTCTCAATCTCTACCTTTCTGCTTTGCATTTCTATTTCACAGTCGATGTAAGGCTTTGATGCGATGCAATGAAATGTCAACGATTACCCATTTGGGGATCTACTGATTCAGATGTTTGTTCTCCTTTGATCGAAATGCCTGCTCTCCGCTTATCTTTATATGTTCATCGTTTATGCAAAAATATTTAATAGTTCATATGAATCTTTGCTTTAGAGGCATGGAAACCGGGCCCCTCCTTGTGCTGTTCAGGGACCAGAGACATCAATCTCTTGGTCCCCTGAACCACTGGCTATACGAGGGTATATCGATTCCTTGGATCGCTGCTATTCCGTGGATGCCAGTGAATGACTATCTCGATCTCTCGACCCTCCATCCTAATCCCTTGGATGATTAGGGTCTGGAGTTCGATGCCAAAGGTTCCTCAGCCACCGGGTTTCAGATGCCATTGGGTTCGTCCAGGGGATCAGAGACAGTCATCTCTTGATCCCCAGACGGCCGGCGGCAGAAATAAAACCAAGTCTTCAGAAATCCGGGCGATGGTCTCATTCCCCATCAATCCTGCCCTCCAGATCCCCCCTTGGCCCTTTCTCAGGGAAATATCCATGAAATCCCCCTTCCTATACTTCAAATTCAACTTCAATCGCAGCCAGAAAACTCAGAAATCCCAGAAGCAGAGCATCGTATGAACTCTGTAAACCCTGAAACCCTACAGCGATTTCACCTTCTCGGCGTGCACATTTCCCCGCCGAGAACTATCCAGCCGAGAGGTCTCCCTCTTCAACTAAACGACAAACCAAGCTATTTCAACCCTTTTCATGTGAGTCTCTGTGCAAGCCTCCCGGCGCCAGACTCCCGGCGCGGCCAGGAGCGCGCCGGGAAGCCCTACGCCGAGACCCCTTCCCCTATAGGCCAAGGCAAACCCCTCATGCAAGCTTGACTCGGCGCCACCTTCTCGGCGCGGCCATGAGCGCGCCGGGAAGCCGCCGCCGAGAAGCCCCCTGCTTGGCCAATAAAGCCACGCCGAGACCCTCCTTTTGGCCAATTAAAACCATGCCGAGAAGCCCCCCCTTCTTGGCCAATAAAGCCACGTCGAGACCTTCCTTTTGGCCAACTAAAACCATGCCGAGAAGCCTCCTTTTGGCCAACCAAAACCATGCCGAGAGCCCCTCCTTCTTCGGCCGATGAAACCTAGTCAGAGGCCCTCTTCTACACTGACATCCTTCAATCTTTGGTCTCCATACACACATGCCCCGGGGATGTTCATAGATCGTCATGAATGCCTTGAGAAGACATAGTAATGGGGAAGGCCTCCCCTACAGTCTTCATTCCCGATCCAGATTTCACCCTTATGAACCCAAAGGGCCATGTCATTACATGAGTTCCAAGGGATTTCAAGGGGATATTAAACGATGGAATAAAGGTAAGCAATGTCCCGGGGCCCGACGCCCATCCTCGTTCGGTTGTCATCCCGGCACTCCGTGGATGATGACCTATCCTCTCTTGGCATAATCCAAGTTGAGGGGACATGCTGCCGAAATTTACCCATACCTTGCCAGGTAGCTGTGATGTCCTACCTCTCAACCCCGTTGGCCCACGGAGCTATGTCCCTACATGCTCTCCGATGGTCCTTTGAAGGAGGGATATAGATGCAACATCGCGTACACACAGGGCGCGTCATGTCATGCCGGTGCTTACTCGGATTCTGGGTCAGTTATGCTCGATATTTTATGGATCCCACCCTGCCACTGCATGGGTGGTTCCCTATTCCCCACTCGACATGGTCCAAGATGGTAGGAATATGCCGTCGGTTTTATCCCGAAAATAACCAACCCCTGCTCCGTCTAATCCATTTAACGTCTTGCAAATGAACGACTTCCGTCTCTCTTGAGCATGTGGCTTTACCGCTGTCATCCTCCTACCTTTAGCGTTTAATCAAGGGTTGTCCTTCCTTGGAAGGGCGTAATTAACGTCATAGCCTTTATGGTATGACGGACTTCTAGTCCAGACACGATCACTCACAATCGACTGACTAAGTCAGATCGAGCGCACAATGAAATCGTCACTTCGGTGACTGGCACGCCAAAAAATCAATAAATAAATAAATAATAAAATAAAATAAAATAAATAAAATAAATGTGTCAAACAGCGGCTCGGCGATGTATAGTGTACCCGTTAGAAATACGGGTGGCTCGGGCCTTGGTGGCTCCAAATGAGATGGTTCCGAATCACGTTCGGACATAGAGGGTGGTGGCATTGGAGCTCTCGAGGGTGATGGAGGTGTGGTATCCATGGTGGGAAGAGGGCTTGGGGATGCTAGAGGTGGGGCCGGGTGAAGACTACCGGCTATGACCTCCTTGGGCTCGGGTTGGAGTAGTGCCCTCTCAATCCTATCCAGCCCGTCCGTAAATTATTTCAAGATCTCGGCAAGGGTGAGGGTTGGAGTAGGGACCTTGGGGTGGACTCGCTCCTCGTCCCTCGGCCTAGGTGTGGTCCTAGGCTCGGCTATAAGCGGGGCTTCCACTCGGTTGGAGGTACTTGAGTGGGTTGGGATGGGGGTGCCAAGGGGAGGTTGGTTGGAGGTGACTGGGCGGGCCACTAGATTGGAGTCGCCTTGGTGGGCTTGGACGGCGGTGAAGGGGTAGGATTGGGTAGAGGTGTGGCCCACTTGATTGTGGGTGAGTTGGTGGGGTTGGTGAGTGGTATGACCTCCGTGGTTGGAGGTAGGTGGGCGGGCAACGTAGGCCCTCCTAAGCACTCTCTTCATTTCCCACCATGACTCGATGGGCCTTAGATTCCTATCCTCCCTCCAATATTTGATGTTCCTCCAAGTTGCGGCGGCTTCACCAAAAAGTCGCCTTTTGGCAACATCGACTTGCATGGGCCCGTACATAATGTACACCTCGAAGTAATCGTCCATAATGGCTTCCCATTCTAGGTAGACACTCGGGTCATCGGACCCGTAGAAGTCCCGAGTTTCGGGCCTCGTGGGGTGGTTCGGGTGGTCCTTCCATTTGAGATAGTATCTCCACCATCCGGGCATTTGGGAATCCATGGGGATTAGGGACTAGTGGGTGGGCATGTCAACACTAGTAGATGAACCACCTAGACAATGGACTACAACCCTAAACATGACGACCAAGACTCGGTACGTGGCGGAGATAAGCGATCCGAAGATCACTCGCGCAAGTGTGCGGCCTTCCCGATAGGCGTAGTGTAATGTTCGGACAACACCTTTTGATATACCGAACAATGGTATGCAAATGCAACACCTAAGACCGACTTGACTTACATGACTAGACTTAAATGACACTCTTTTTGTTTTTGACACCCTAGACTCAAACTCGCTCTGATACCAAATTGATGCGGGACAGGACCACGGACACGACAAGCTCGCGATCGTCCCTTAACGAGGGAAGCGTCGGACGTGTGCGGTTGAGAAACCGACAGTGAGCTAGGGTGGTCGGCTATCTCTTTCGTGCCTGGATCGGGTCACGGGACGGTAACGCTCTCTCTCGCAGCAGCGGTGATCTGATACCAAATTGATGCGGGACGGGACCACGGACACGACAAGCTCGCGATCGTCCCTTAACGAGGGAAGCATCGGACGTGCGCGGTTGAGAAACCGGCAGTGAGCTAGGGTGGTCGGCTCTCTCTTTCGTGCCCGGATCGGGTCACGGGACGGTAACGCTCTCTCTCGCAGCAGCGGTGATATAAATAGAAAGCGAGCTAATTACCCTATCAAGCTCTCTAGCAGCGGCATAAACAAGCATATATGAAATTAAGCAAAATGCCAAGTAAGGAGCGAGGACGATACCTCCACGCGCTCAGCGTGGGGACGACGGACCCGGCCGAAGTCGTACTCCCGGGACAGTTAATACATAAAGATTACATCAATGAGTTACAGACCACTCCACGCAGGGAGGTAAAGGGCGACACAATGGGGTCCGGGAGGACCGATTTCGGGTTGACGGGCGGCTTCTCGCATAGCTTCGGCCGCACACGTACTCGCGCCTGTGGGGCCCACTTGCTGTCCGGAGGGGCCGTGTGGGACCCGGTGGCACCGCTGTGGTGGCGGATACCTGGATGAGCGCTCCCTGGAGTGGAGGCGCGCTGGTTCGCCGGCCGGAGGCCGGGCGGCTCCGATCGGCACCGGTCGGAACAACCGACCACGGATCTGTAACTTCTGGTTTTCAGCGCGCGTCCCGGCGAGAACGGACGCTGCGATTAGCCCCGATGTCGGATCGACACGAAACTGGCGCCGTTGGAAAGCTAACTTCAAATACTTCAATCGAGGCTTGAAGATCTGGCCTGGATCTACATGTATCTAGGCTTTAATGAATTTACAACTTCCTATTGTGCAGTAGCTGAACACTCAGATCTGCAGGGCTATTCTATGAGAACTGCCTTTGACGATATGGGAACGTCCGAATCTGAAGTGGTGGTCTTCAGCAAAGTTGTAGGACATCAAGCTAGGAAAACGGAAAAACTAGTTTGGACAAGTTTAGATGTGGCTACGAATTGATAGTATTTTTGCACTAACAGTGGGTCGGATCTGGAAATGGGATGAAAGCACTGTAGCTGAGATAGAACACGAATTTTTAAAAATGGATAGATGGCGGATAAAAAATCAAGAAAAATAGTGGATGTAGGGGATGATGGACAGAACTCCGAGTAAAATTGGGAGGGTTTGGAGAAATCAAAAAGAGGGTCGGAGGTGAGAAACACAGGGCTGCTGTCACTATAGACAGAGACAAAATAGATCTGGGAATGAAAGATGCACGAAAATGGAAAATTACTAAATGGAGGAGTTTGGACGTGAAAATTTAGGTGGAGGTGGGAATTCAAGGCAAGAACACACTCTCACAATTTCAAATCTATCTGAGCTCGTGGCTGGCAGCAAGAATTCACGAACTACACCTTTGTCCAGCAGGACAGAAACTTGAAGACGGCTCCGCGGCGGCTCGAAGGCGGCACGAACGGCGGCGGCGGCGGCACAGATGATCACCAGAGATAGAGGGGAGGGGATAGGAGGTAGAAACCACTCTAGAATTAGAGGTTGGAGGAGATGAACCAGAGGGGAGAAGCTGGGGGTGCACCAAGCTTCTTGGATTACAACAAAAATTCTGATTTTTCATTAATTTCCACATAAAAATACACACTTTTATATGCTAGGTATATAATCTAATCTAGACCCTTGGATCTAGGGATGGGGGATTGAAGGGCTGAGATTAAGTGTGAAACACACACAAAAATTAATACAATAATAAGGGGAGAGGGGCACCCCCTTGACCAAGGTTAATGGGTTGAATGGGGTAGGTGGCCAACCATTGGAATGTTGACCCCTTTAACCCCATGTGTCCATATGACCAGCCCACCATTCTAGATGTCCACCTAGGATGGTTGACCAGCCCCACAAGGTGACATGGACCAATGGAAAAGGGCTGAGGGCCCCCTACCTGGACCTACTACCTAATTGCACAAAAACTCACACAATCCATGGGAATGACTCATTGGCTTATAAAGCCTTACATTTGCGTACATACTTTCCCAAGGATATAAACACAAACTAAAAGGACATAAATGCAAAAGAAAAAGTACATGATCGGCGTCGATTCCCATCACAAGTCTTTTCTCTTGGGAGATCCACTAGTCAGCCATCCAAGCTCCCGCCAACGAAGCCCATCATGTCATAGCCCTGCAGCCCCCGTTTGCCTCCAAAGTCCGTACCTCGATCCGTCGCCTCCATTGCCTAGCAACCTTCACTGAGGGTGATCATGTCTCTAGCTCACTAGCCCCAGTGGTTCACCCACACCAGGCAGCTTACTTCTGAAGCTCAACAAGTAGATGGCGGCGACCCTCTCTTCTCCTTTCTCAGGCTCTATATATGAGCCTCCCCTTCCTTTCTCAGGCTCTGTATCCTGGTCCGCCAGATCATGTAACTCAATCTCATGAAAAAATGAAATCAAAGTGTTGTAGCACCTGCATCCCCTGGCCTTTCTCTAATGGCAGGTCCCTTTAACTGAGATGTGTGGGATAGTTTCCCTTCCTCCTTCACTGTCGATCTCTAGGCCATCCAATGATCCTAGACGCAGTGTGAGATCTGAGCATCTTCAATCATATATACATATTATGTTGCCACACGAGGGACTTTCCAATATTGAAAAGGATAATTAATTGTGATACGTTTTAAGAAGATATTGACAATGTTATACTTTTTTCTTTTATTGGGTGTTTGCGAGCACTATTTTTAAAAATGCAATTTCTACCAAAAATTATGCTATGTTAATTTTCAAACCAATTTTTGAAATTGATGAAAATAGGTTACTATGTGTTTAGCAAAAGTGTCATAAATTTTAAATTTCATGTAAATCTATTTGATAGACATTGTAAGTGTTAGGTTTGCTCGACCTTAGATTGCTCCTTATTTGAAATCGAGGGGGATTTGTTTAATAGTGTACTTGTTGCCTTTGTCTGACCTTGTTACGGATTGGATGTGCCAGTCGGCATAGATGTCACGCTTAGCCCTCTCCATGATGAGCTTGCTATAGGAAGACATTTCTTGAGCTTGGAGAGGCAGAGGATGGACCCATTAGAGGAGGAGGAGGAGGAGGCGAAGGTGGAGGAGAGGAAGCATCACTTATCCATGATGTATGAGCGGGGGTATCAAAAACCTCATTTGCGGAGGAGGAGGTGGGGTCGGACTTGGGGAGGTGTAAGACCCGGTAGTTAACGGATTCTTATCGGTATCGAAATATAAACCAATTTCATGAGTTTAGGTTATTTTAATAGGCTTAATGGGCCTAGTTTAATGGGTTTAGCCATTTATACAAGATTTGGTAAGCTAGTTAGGGCATATTTGCAATATTACTCCTTTTGATGCCTTATTGCAATTAAAGGTTTTATAACAAAAAAAAGGCAAATGCTCATTTGTTTTGAAACCATCGAAGAGAGGTTTTCCTCTCTTTCTCTCCCACATTGGTCTCTCCCCTCTCTTGCTCTCTTGGTGGTGTGATCACCCCGGAGCTTTGTAGGTTTGGCAGGAGGTGGCCTTGGCGAGCCCAAGGCGTTGGTGGAGCGGAGGTGTCGTCGTGGAGCCGACCGTTGGAGCGTGGAGGTGGAGAATCCCTTGTGTAAGGCGTGGCTTCCTCGCGAAGAACGACAAGGAACGGCATAGTTTTGCGTATACAAGTAGGGGGATGGCTTTCTACTCGCCTTAGGATTGATTTCCTATCGTTTGCATGCTCATTTACTTGGTTAGATGCTTGGTTTGAGTGAAATGCATGAACATAGTCAATTATGTTTTAAACCCATGAAAATCCACTCATGCCCATTATATTTATGTTTTTGGATGTGTTGGTGGTTGGAAACGAGCATGTATTGACAGGTTTTAGGCTTAGAAATTGTATTCCCATCGATTTGAATCGATTGGGAGGGGTTACCATTTGGTTTCCCCCGTTTTTGGGTGCTCTGGGAGAGTTACGGTCCTCCTAGGGATCGTTTTTATTTGGGAATAGGCGGTGAAGCGTAGCGGCCTAGGGTTGACCGCTATTGTCTGAAGGTGGCCATATTCTGACCGCCAAGGAACAGTAACGGCCTAGCAACAGACCGCCATGCTCCCTTCGCCCTGTTGAGGCGGTCGGAGCCTAGCGCCCCAGACCAGACCGTTTTTATCATGGAGCGATCAGTCGCTCGACCGTCCCTTGATCAGAGAGGCCCTGTCCAGACCGCTACTCCCCTGTTGTATGTATGAAGCGTTCGTAGCTTAGCGGCCTTGGCCATACCGCTATTGTCAGTGAAGCAGCCAGTCGTCCGACCGTCACCTTACCCTTGCGGCCTAGTCTAGACCGCCAAGTCCATGTAGTTTATAAATTCAATCATGCTTATTTAATTATGCGTTTGATGTTGCATATTTGCCATGTTTAAACATTTTTATAAACTTTGGCATATTTTTATATCCCAGTAGAGTTATTTTCTCTTTCCCTGTGATTGAGTCACTAGATGTAGCCCGACGACCTTTAGTGTCGGTCCACCTGGGAGAGGTGGCGGGATAGTCCCGATGTACGGTTTTTAGGTTAGTTTCCGTGGGCCCCCTTGCTTGTCAATAACATCCTACTGGGAGAAAAACTAGCTATAGGCCTGGCTCAGGGCATTGAGCTGGTGTGTGCACACATGGTTAGGGGCTTGGACTGACGTCGACGGGCGTGACCCTGACAAATCACTCGTTACTATTATTCCTTGTACTACTATGGTGTCCCAGTTACCATGACTCGACACGAGTGGAGACACTCGAGACACAGCATAAGTCATCAGTGGAGGTATCTGGTCTTCTTTCTAGTGGGCACTCTTTCTTCTTGTCACTTGGAATCTTGAAATTAAATTCTATTAGTAGATGTAGAATTCTCGTGCTTATTTATTTGTTTCAATTAGCATGAGTTAAATGGCATTTATATGAAGCTATCTTTAATTGTTCATATTCTTGTGTAGCTTTCTTTAATTACTGATATTCCTTGCCATTGCGTTATTAACTGCTTTATTATGACCTTAGCTGTGAGGTAGGGATCCGCGTGATCCCTACTGAGTCAATGAAATGAGACTCACCCTGAATTTTTAGGTGAGGCGCAGCAGCAGTAATCTGCTGGTTGTTCTCATGCTTTTGGTAGACAGTCTTAGGTGCCAGCAGTGGTCTCCCTTGCTCTTTTGACCGGGGTATTGTGGACGTGCAAAATTGCACGCCCATGTGTCCCGTCCAGTCTCGCATCAACAACAACTTCAAATGAAGAAACCACGGAGAGGATGGGCCATCCGGACTCTCCGAATACACACACACTGCCGTGAAGCCGTCTCCGGAGTCACGACGGTGAAGAGAAACCAACCCCGGGAAGCTCACAATCCATGGGCCCCGAAGAAAATTAAATGAACCGCAACTCATGCTCGTAACGGGCTTGAATATGTCCCAGCGGCACGCCTTTCAGCCTTCAACGACATACCCTGTGTGATCCTTCAGCGGTACGCCCCCCTGGCCTGCCTTCCACGGCACACCCATGGTGCCCTCCCCAGCGGCACACTCTGGGGCCCCTCTCAACGGCACGCCCGACGACCTCTCAAAGCATGCTCCTCCAGCGCTCTCCCCAGCGGCACGCACTTGCCCGGGGCCTTCAACGGCACACTATCATGATGCCCCCAGCGGCACACTTGCAGGCCCATCCAGCGGCACGCTCCCTGGGTCTCCCAGCGGTACGGCCTGTTGGCTCCTCAGCGGCATGGCCTGAACTCCTATACCCGGTGCATCCGATAGATGAAATCTAACGCCCATGCCAGGAGTGGGCCCCTCACACCCCTTACCCGACACACCTGCCCCCTGGGCCTTCACCGATGCGGTCTGCCCTTTGTAGATTATGAATTTAGAACTACCCCCGAATTGATAAATAATGAAGATTTTGGACAAGATATAGAACTAAATTAATGATACAAAAAGGGGGTGCTCACATGCAACAATTAAGATCCGTGATCGCCACTGAGGCCAGAAACATGCCGAATAATAAAGAGATTAGGATAGGGGCATGTTACATACCTCAGAAATTCATGAGGGGCAGCCGTGGGCCTGGAGATTAACGCGCTATATCGTCCTAGCGTGTTCTTCAGGTCGCGCTATCTTCGTATAGCGCGATATCAGACAGGAAGCGGGGTTTATTTGGATTCGTTCCTTCCTTGCTCCAAGGCCGGCCAAGGTGCAAGGGCTCCACGTATCAATCTTCTAGTGCCTGCAAACAATCATAAACAACAAACAGAAGGCCCATCAGATCGAGATTCGAGTAGAATCTGCCCCTATTCTTAATAAAAAGCATGTAAAAAGGGGGCTCGATTACCTGGGGGTTTGGTTTTTTTTTAAACCCCTATATTAGGGCCAAAAGATGGGTGTGATGTGTGTGAATGCATGTATTTTGCAAAACGAGAATTTTGAAATCAATATGCTATGTATGCAGAGATTAAACTCAACGAATTGAGGAAGAAAAGAAGAACGGGGAAGAACACAAGCATAGCCCTTAAATACTCCCTTAGATGTGCGAGAAGCAAGGAGTTATTGATCTGGAATTAGGAGCATCCTTCTCCTCGTTAATGCCCTGAGTTGCATCCCCCACAAACGACGGCTAAAGGGTTCAATTTATAGGAGGAAGATCGAACACAAACCCTAGGTCGGAGTTTGATTCAATCCGATGATTTGGCGGCTCAAATCGAGGTAATCTTGCCGATTAAGAAGGGGAAAAGGTTCCTGCTAAGTTTAGAAACCTTCCTGGATAAGAAACACAATCAACAACTTACCAAATAAGGACTCTGGATCGAAAGAAGGGAGTCCGGGTTGGAAAGGGACTCTGCCTGATAATGCGCTATACAACCGTAGCGCGTTCCTGAAGAACGCGCTATGACGATATAGCGCGATAACTAAAGGCCCATGAAATGATTTAACAAAAAAGAGAAATATCCTTTGGGCAGCCATTTAATCAAATGTTAAGTGAGAATAACATCCAAAGTGGATGCTACAATGATCAAACGTCAAGAAATAACAACTGCTCAATTGACAACTTCAATTAGATCCACCACGCGCTATGAACAAGAAAGCGATAAGAGCGGATAGCGCGGGAATGCCAAACTCGAGACGGGATCCAAGGTATGGAATTGAAATGTTGGGCCAAGAATGGGGAGAAATCCCAGAAAATCAACCAACTAAGGATCAATTGGGGCATTAACTAGGAGAACAAAGGAAATGCTCAATTTATCAGCCAAAATTGGGTGTCTACAGATGCCCCTCCTTGATATCCGCTTTGCAGGGGAGCGAAACGGAGGTGAAACGGAGGCAAAACGGAGACAACACAGAATGGTGGTGACGTGAAGATGAAGTGGAAATGCAGTGGAGCGGACTGATAAGTGGATATCAAGGAGAAAGACACCCATAACAACCGACAAATGATAGGAATAATCCAGAAAACTCCGAGCTAACCACAAAGTCAAGCTAGCACCGGTGACTCCTGCCTAGAATGATAGGCACGGAACAAAGAAAAGGGAGCTGATCAACCTCTTGCAAAAGAGGCATCCGTAGCGCGTAGCAACTACAGATTTCACTCAGTTAGTGGAATAGACGCGAGCCCGGTGGATCTATCGACGCCATCGTGCGGTTCACAGCTAAGGAGTGGATCAAAAGAAGGAGATTGGATTAAAAGGTGATAAGCAAATTCTAGGCAAGGGTCACATCGACCAGCGAGATCCAATGCTCAACTTGGAGCAATCCTTCAAATTCGGAATGGAATTAAATTCCTTTGTTCGAGAACAAAAGCATACATTGATCCTTAATTAGGAGGAAGATTGGGCGATTATGAATGCGAAAGGAGGCATGATGCATGCAGGGCTGAAATAAAAGAAATCCTTAAAACAAATGCAAAGGAAGGATAAAATATTAGATACTCAAGGATAATATTGCTACATCAAACAAATTCGAGTCAAGAATTATTCGCAACCACGGCGTGCGAGATGAAGTCCATCGTCCCCAAATTTGTTTTGACCTAACGGCCTATCCGTCGATTAACTGCACATTTCTAGATCATCACTGTTTTTGGTAGAGGGGAACTCAGATCCCGAAACATACAGAGAACCAGCCGGTCCTTGAGATAATATAATAATATAAATAGCATATAGTAATGTAATAAAAGAAGGGACAAAGAAATACTTACCTGATGGCGTGCCATATGTTTCTTTTCTTCCTGCAACCTCAATGTTAAGCAAATTCAAGCATATATAAGCAAAAGAACACAATTCACTCTCATCATGTGTTCACATGTCATTTCCTTTTCTCTCCCTCCCCCCTTCTATTTTTATTTTTTTCTCTTACTTTGACTATCGCGCTATATGTACATAGCGCGACAGTGTCGCGCTATGAACATGTAGCGCGTCCATTACCCGCAGGGTTTCAAAAACCGCCCCCCCCTCTTATTCATTCAAACCAACCACTCTTCCCTCTTTCCCCCTCTCTCGTCCTCTCGCCCTCTCACCAGCCCAGCCCCCATTTGCATTAATCCGATGGAGGGAGACGCTCCCCGACGCTCCAAACGGCGCGCCATCCGCGGCCGCCAAAGATCACACGTGGAAGAAGAACGTGCACCCTCTCCCGTAGAAGAACACGCCGATTCGGAGGCCACGGTCTAGGCTAGGCTTGAGGGAGACGAAATGGACATTCCCAATGATGAGGCCCAGGAAGTTGAGGGTGCCCCGGCGGCCGAGGAAGGAGCAACAGAGCCGGTTGGAGGCGGGGCGGCCCGAAAACGCCGAATGGTAAGGAACCCCCCTAATCTTGTTTTCTTTTGATTTTTCTTATCTTCTTCTTTCAAATGGATGAAAACGGAAGGGGAGCCACCCCCCCTAAATCAAAATGTAGGGCAGAATGCCCATGGATTGAAATTGGGGAATGAGGGGTCGCCCCCTACCTGCAGAAGATGAACGCGCTATATCTTCATAGCGCGTTCTTGAAGAACGCGCTATGTCGATATAGCGCGACAAAGAACAGCATGCTAGTTTTTCTGTTTCTGATTTTTTTTTGTTTGATGAACACAAATTGATGCCTTCTTGCTTTTATGTTGTGTGCAGGGTGTGGAGGGTGCAGTCCGTGCTCGGATTTCATGGACATTGGTTCGGGCCGCCTACTCCGCACTACCGAAGTTTCAACGGGCCCGCCTCCGCCGAATGGGCTTCGGGGAGTTCCTAGAGATCGAGGTGCTGAGAGTGGACGTGGGGCTGATCAGGGCTCTGAAAGCCAGATGGGACACAGGGTGCAAGGCCTTCCTCTTCCCCTGGGGTCATATGATCCCGACTCTAGAGGACGTCACGTGCATCACCGGGCTGCGTGTGCATGGATCAGCAGTGACGGGCTGCACTTACCCCGACTACCGGGAGATGGCGCGTAGATTGCTGGGCTTGGAGCTGGAGGGGACTGGCCGGACCTCGCTAGTGTCGAGGATTGCTCTACAGGAGAGTCTCGGCTTGTTCCACACGCAGAGGGAGGTGGGGGAGACCTTGACGGCTCATGAGAAGAGGTTAGAGGCTGGAGCCCGAGAGAGTTTCACGATCGAGGCAGGCCCACAGGCAGACATGGAGCTGAGGAGGTTCCTTATTCTGATGATAGGCAAGCTGCTTCTAGCGACCCAGGGCGACGCAGTGAGCTGCCGATTTCTACCCTTACTGGAGGACCTAGACAGAGTGGGACGGTATGCTTGGGGTGCGGCAGTCCTTGCCCACTTGTTTGACAGCTTCGGCATCTCCTCACTCCAATCTTCACTCGGGGGATTCTACCCTCTACTTCAGGTATTTCTCTAAGCCTTAAACTCCAATGATTAAGTTATGCACTTTCCTCTTATATTGATCACATGAGCTTCATTTCAGGTTTGGAGTTATCTATATCTTCCTACCCTCAGGCGCGCTTGGGAGGATCGGGGAGATTTACTGCCCTTGGCCAGACGATGGACCCCTACACGAGATGGCCGATCTCTGAAGGACCAGATCACCCATATTCAGGAGACGCTAGACATGATGCCCCACATAGAGGTAAGATTTAAATTTTGACATTGAATTGAATTATGAGTGGAATCGCGAGCAATGATAAATTGAATTATGCAGGTGGTCTGGACTCCCTATCAGAGGGACATCGGGGTGATGCCTTGGGTGGAGGCGGCCATCCCATACTTTGGGAGAGAGATCTGGTTACATGCCCTCAACCTGGTCGAGCCCCTATATCATAGACTGATCATGAGGATACTAGGGCTCCACCAGGCGGTAGTAGAGTTCCCGACCCAGGCGACGGACCCACGACCTGGGCGACGTTTTCGAGGCCTCCAGGGGACAGATGACTGGCGGCAGCGAGCTCGAGAGCAGTTGGCAGATTGAAAGAGGCGCGGCCGAGCAGTCCCTGTGGGAGCGGATTCAGATGAGGCCTATCTCCAGGCCTACTCCCAGGCATACGGCAGCCGAGTCTATCAGAGCGCTCGCGGACAGGTATGCTTTTAATTTATTTGCACTTCCATTATAAAACCTGGTTATTCGATATGTGATCAACATGTGTTATTGCAGTTCGACACAGAGGGGAGACTGGCCATGGTACAGGGACTCCTCGATTCCACGATCCGACAGCGTGAGGACCTCCAGCACACCGTCGATGAGCTGGTAAGAACTTGTAATTTTCAGAATGATTCGGATTTGAATTTCAATTAATGGTAATGCTTTCTTTTCAACGCGAGGAGCTGGAGGCAGTCCGATCCTCGTACGGCGCATCATCCTCTACTCAGCCCGTCTGCGACCACACCGAGCTAGAGAGCCAGCTCGCCAGTGCAGTGGCTCGGGCAGAGGCAGCCGAGGCCTCCCTTCAGGAGAGGGTAAGCAATCTTGTTCTTTTAATCTTAGCCTTGGAGATTTATCAATTATCAATTATTGATCAAGATTTTGGATGCAGGAGCAGGAGCTGCGGACAGCGGAAGCAGAGCTGAGGCGCCGTGATGCGGAGGAGCTTCCTCGAGATGTGGCAGAGCTGCGCCTTCTCCTCGGGGTGGAGAGGAGTGAGCGGCAGAGAGAAAGGGAGGATCGGGATAGAGAGAGGGAGAGATGGGAGAAAGAGAGAGTGGAGCGGGAGCTAGAGAGAGTGGAGCTACATACTCGATTAGGGATCACTGAGTAGCGGGCGAAGGATGCGGAGGATCGCTACCGGCGGGGGCGTGAGCGGGCCCAGCGCGAGGGATACTCCGAGCTTACTCGAGCATGGATTACTTAGTTACCTCCTCTGAGCACCAGAGGAGGGAAGATGCTGAGAGGGGAGCACATGGTGACAGGGTTTCAGCTTCCCGTGTACAGATGGCTCCTCCTAGGTCTTCGCAGGGAGGACAGGAGGAGGCTGAGAGTTCACGTAGAGGGGAAGACCAGGAGGGTCGAGGGGAGAGCTGAGAGTTTGTTGTATCCATCTCATTTTGTACTCTTGTGATATGTTATAGTGGAATGAGACAGTTCTTGGTACTTGTTGTAGCTTGTGTGATTGCTCTTCATTTTGTGTGCCTCTTCAAAAGGATGCCATCAGAAATAGAATGCAATTTTTTTTTTGGAATTTTTGAAAATATGCAAATTTTTATAAGTTTTTAAAATATTTGAATCTTTATGTGGATTTTGAAAAATATTTGAATTTTTATTAGAATTTTTTTTTGGCAATATTCAATTTTTTTGAAATTTTTGGCAATATTCAAATTTCTTTGGAATTTTGGTTTAGACATTGCTAATGCAGCATCAATGGATGCTTTAAACCACTGGCTAGGGATCCCCGTTCCTTCCCCTTTTGCTTAAAACTGCCCAAAGCCGGGCGTGCATTGAAGGGTGGCGCCCTATAACTGACTGCCCTTGATTAACGGTGCCCCTACTAAGGCCATACCCGAGAAACATTCGGTCTTAGAGGGAGAGGAGAAGAATAATTGGAGATAAGCTTTATGCAAGATGGGAGATGTCGGGACTTAAATTTCTTCCAAGGTGTTTCCCCTCAAAGAGGTAGTCTGTTGTGCCGGGGTTTTGTGCCTTTGATTTTTAGACCCTTGACATGCATACGACCAGGGTTTTCCCTGCGGGGACTTTGTCACTCTTGACATGCCATAATTCACAATTTTACTTTTATCGAAATTTTGACTTGATTTTTCATAATAGCCCTTTTGGCGAGATGTATATCATGAAAACTCATATGAAAACTCATATTGATTTTGGGTCAAGACTGCCCCTATTTGAGACTCCTCTCGTATTGGGGATTACCCTGGGTGGGTCATCTCATCCGTCAACCTCTTGCCCCTGCACGCGGCCGAGTAAAGAAGAGAAAAGACTTTCAGATATACTCATGGCATGGCCAAAGTAGCAACGATGTTTTATCAAGGAGCCGGCTAAAGGGCGCCGTGAAGTGTGTGCGGTGCCCAGCTAAGGGTTGCTCTTAACAAGCGGGGAGAGAATGTTGAATTCCCAGCACGGGTTTTATTAACCAAAAGTGCTACAAAAGCAAGCCTAAAGACTCTTTTTGGAATATTTTAAACAAAAGCCTAAGATAAAGGTCTAAAACACCACTTTTAATCTTGTTAAGAAGCACTTCATTTTGAAAATCCTGTGTGAAGTAATGAGAAAATGATGCATAAAAATGCATACTTACGCCAATATGACGATATAGTGACCATTGTGGGATTGGTCCTCTTAAAGGGTTTAAAGTGGCTTAACAAGAAGAAGTGGTGCTCAAACCAGACTCAGACGAATAAGGAGAAAAGGAAGAGAGGCGAGGGCTAGAACTCCCTCACTAAGGCGCAGAGACCCTGATCACATGAAACAGTCTACAGGAGAAGCGAAAAATTAAGAAGAGGAGTGAGGACTAAAGCCTCGGAAGCAGTGGGAGAAAGGGCAGATGCCCAAGGTAGTGGATGTGGAAGAAGTTGGGTCGGACCCATGATCAGGAGGAATTAGGAGAAGAAATTGATAGATGGAAAGAGGCGGGTCCGGTGGGTCCGGAGGCAGTGGAGGAGAATCGTGATAGGAGGAATCCGGAGGCTCCGGAGGGACAAAACATCGAGGGAGGCGGTGCCCTGGGAAGAAATAGGGAAAAAGATGATGAAAAAGGAAGAGGAGGACAAAGGATGTGATATCCTGGAGGAGCAAGAAGATGAGACGGATGAAAGATGGGGGGTCCGGAGGTTTCGGAAGAATGGAATTAGAAAGGTCGGGATGCCCCGAAAGAAGATAGAAAGAACAAGATGGAGAATCCGGAGGTTCCGAAGGAAGAGAACCAGAAAGGGCGCGATGCCCTGGGAGGAAGGAAAGAGAGTCCGACAGTTCTAGAAGGGGAAGGTACCATGGGACGCAATGCCCAAGGAGAAGAGAAAGATCCGGAGGTTCCGGAGGAAGAAGAAGGAAAGGGGCGCGATGCCCAAGGGATAAAGAGAGGGGTGAAAGATCCGGAAGTTCCGGAGGAAGCAGATACCGAGGGATGTGATGCCCTGGGAGAATCAGTAAGAAGCCCATAAGATCCGGACTTGAGGGTGTGTAGGGGCGTGATGCCCAAAGAGTAGGATCCGGAGGTTCCAGAGGAATGGAATTAGAAGGGGCGTCGTACCCTGAGAGGAGGGAAAAAACACCTGGAGGTTCCAGGGAAATAGCAGGAAAGGGGACGCGATGCCCCAGGGAGAGTGGATTAGAAGAGGATGATGATGAATAAGCTGGGAAATGCGGAATATCCTGAGGTTCCGGAAGGCGGGGAAGATACGGGTCTGGGAACCCGGGGAGAAAGAGGTGCAAATGTATGTGAATGCAATAGAATGGATGCGATGAATGCATGAATGTGATAGAATGCATGAGATGCGAAGAATATGAAGAACATGGAGGGTGGTGGGATGAGACCCTCCTCCTTACCCTTGGGGTGGCCCATGAAGAAAAAGTGATAGACAAGAAGGTGGATGAAATAGCGGAAGACCTTTTGGCACCAAGATAACCGCCCTTCCATGGCAGTGAAAGTGTATAACCAATTGGCCCGACGGATAAAGCACAAACCCATGACGAAGCTTCAATAGTAAATGACAACTCCCTTGGAGAGTGAAAAGTAATAGTGTGAAGGAGTTGAAAGGTTGGGATAGGAAACATCGCCATGCCCAAGGATTGTGGCATATAAAGGGTGTTGAATAGAATAGTCATTTGCCCCTTGTATGGAAGGAAGGGTTCAAGCTTCGGAAGTTGGAACAAGGGGTGCCCTGCCCGGCCCTTACACAGCATCAATGCTTGGCATTCTCTTCTCTTGGCGAGCAGTGGCGGGGACTCGGCCCCTTTGATCATGCTTGGCATAATAACCTGGGTTGGCATCCGGCAAATAAACTCTTGCATCTTGAATAGCATGGTCGTGGCCAAATCTTTCTTTCCCGGCTCTTGATCATACTCGGCACAAGTATTTGCGGAAGGACACCCGTTCCGAGTAGTAAAGGGGGGTGAAGCGGAGGCGGAAGGTTCCATGGATGGTGGAGGTGAAAGGGTGAGTGGAAGCAAAGGTTCAAACATGTCGAGCTTCTCCCTTTGCTCAGAAGCAGTCGGGGTTGGCTCGAGTGCAAAAGGGGGTGGATCCTGCTCAGGATTAACCATGGGTAAGGGTGAAGTTTTAAGTAGTGGAATAGGGGTGGCTAGGTTTGGGGTTACAGGTGTAATGGAGGGCCGAGGTGGCGGTAACGGGAGGTTAGTTGGGGACGGTTCGATGGTGGACTCGGTGGAGGCCGATGGTGTGGAGGCTAATTGCTTAATGGGTGGAGGTTCGGTAGAAGATTCGTGGGAGGCTGGTGTTATGAAGGTTAATGGTATAGCTGGTGAAGGTGTAATTGGTGGAGGTTTGGTGCGGAGAAAACGCCGAACGGGGTGAGCGGCATTAGGGATAGGAGGAGACTCAAGATGTGCCGGCGCAGGTGATTGGAGTATCGACCCATCATCGTAACACCAACTAGTCTCATAAACGGGGGTTGGGTTGAGTATAGTGGCTTCATCCTGAGCAGGGGGTTCATCAAGTGGTAGCGAGGAAAGAGGGAAACGAAGGAAACTCGGAAGGGGTGCCTGCGCAGCTTCATCATCGTATACCGCTTCAAATTCTTCAATCGCCGGCTCGTGCTTGTTTGAACTGTCGATGCCATAATCGTCTCTCCTGTCTTTCCAATCATTCTCCATCTTTGTAATGTTGTTCAAAGCAGCGTGGAGGGGATTGACTGGAATAGGGGGAGCGGGCCGTGGGCTCGTAACCCTCTTTAATTATTCTTCCAGCAAAGTGACTTTGCCAAAGAGAGTTTGTTGGAGAGGTGAGACTTGAGCAACCGAGGGTTGGCAGGGCCTCGAAGGAGGGGCCGCATAAAAAGGCCGTGGAAAGGGATTAATGGGATGACCCATAGAAGAACCCGGATGGGCCGGATTGCAAGGAATAAATGGGCCTTGGGGCCGTGGTGGAGGAGGAGTAGAAGGAGGCGGGTATTGGATTACCCGAGGAGAAGGAGATGGATGATGGGCTACCCGAGTAGGAATATGAATAGAGGAGGGAAGTGGGTGATGGGCCACCCGCGTAGGATTGGAAGGAGGATGAGATGAATGAGATGCACCCTCAACAACGACCTTAAGGGTTTGGATTTGTTGAGGGGTGAGATGATCTAATGCATGCAAGATTTGGGAGACCTTCTCGTCGTTAGGAGGAGACGGTCCCGTAGGAGTAGTGGCTCGCGATTGAACCGAGGGACCATGAGATTGGATATTGCCCGTGGGTCGGGCATGACCATAAGAATGAGGATACGGTCCCCTAAAAATATGATGAGAATGATGACGAGCATGTTGAGATGGAGGAATATAAGATGTGCTAGGTGGTGCATCCTCATTTATACATTTAAGATTAAGCATGTTATTTTGTCTATCCAGGTGAGCCATTATGTAAGCAATTTAATGTTCAATCAAAATAATTTACCAAGATAGCAAACAAGTTGGAATGATTACCTTTGATTTCTTTTGTTTGATCCTTGGTGAATTAAAGTGATTTTCAACAAAGTTTGGAGTGATTCACACAAGGGAGGAACCTAGTTTCAAGTGGGGTTTAAATCCGGTGCCAACTAGGAACACTCTCTCACCATGCATGGGCCAACTAATCCCGGGACTTCAAAGGTACAACCTGCCCAGCTTCCGTGAGGGAATCCACGGGTGCGGGGACTTACGGAGGCTTGGTTTAGGAATTCCCGGTCCAATGAGACGGAGTGCTCAATGGAGGGTCCTTCCTTTACCAAGAGGGTGTGTGGGATCCTAGTGTAGAGAGAGGAGGTCTCTCAAACCAAATGCAAAGATGAATGCCATGCTATGGAAGAATATCTAAACTAGAACAATAAAAAGAAAAATAGATGAAAGAAGTGAATATACAACAGGAAGTGTACAATGATGCAACCAGAGAAGATGGCAATCGGAACCCCGACAGAGGATGTAGGTGAAATATCCTCTGGTGAAAGACGCGCTATATGTCCATAGCGCAATCTGATAGAAAGTGCTATGGATATATAGCGCGACCAATGACAGAGGTGGGGGAAACCCCAAAAGCCAAATAATCACACACACTTCAGGATTGACAAGCAGGCAACTAGCAAAAAGAACGTGGTGGCACAAAGTGTCCCACCGTGATCGCCAATTTGTAGATTATGAATTTAGAACTACCCCCGAATTGATAAATAATGAAGATTTTGGACAAGATATAGAACTAAATTAATGATACAAAAAGGGGGTGCTCACATGCAACAATTAAGATCCGTGATCGCCACTGAGGCCAGAAACATGCCGAATAATAAAGAGATTAGGATAGGGGCATGTTACATACCTCAGAAATTCATGAGGGGCAGCCGTGGGCCTGGAGATTAACGCGCTATATCGTCCTAGCGTGTTCTTCAGGTCGCGCTATCTTCGTATAGCGCGATATCAGATAGGAAGCGGGGTTTATTTGGATTCATTCCTTCCTTGCTCCAAGGCCAGCCAAGGTGCAAGGGCTCCACGTATCAATCTTCTAGTGCCTGTAAACAATCATAAACAACAAACAGAAGGCCCATCAGATCGAGATTCGAGTAGAATCTGCCCCTATTCTTAATAAAAAGCATGTAAAAAGGGGGCTCGATTACCTGGGGGTTTGGTTTTTTTTAAAACCCCTATATTAGGGCCAAAAGATGGGTGTGATGTGTGTGAATGCATGTATTTTGCAAAATGAGAATTTTGAAATCAATATGCTATGTATGCAGAGATTAAACTCAACGAATTGAGGAAGAAAAGAAGAACGGGGAAGAACACAAGCATAGCCCTTAAATACTCCCTTAGATGTGCGAGAAGCAAGGAGTTATTGATCTGGAATTAGGAGCATCCTTCTCCTCGTTAATGCCCTGAGTTGCATCCCCCACAAACGACGACCAAAGGGTTCAATTTGTAGGAGGAAGATCGAACACAAACCCTAGGTCGGAGTTTGATTCAATCCGATGATTTGGCGGCTCAAATCGAGGTAATCTTGCCGATTAAGAAGGGGAAAAGGTTCCTGCTAGGTTTAGAAACCTTCCTGGATAAGAAACACAATCAACAACTTACCAAATAAGGACTCTGGATCGAAAGAAGGGAGTCTGGGTTGGAAAGGGACTCTGCCTGATAACGCGCTATACAACCATAGCACGTTCCTGAAGAACGCGCTATGACGATATAGTGCGATAACTGAAGGCCCATGAAATGATTTAACAAAAAAGAGAAATATCCTTTGGGCAGCCATTTAATCAAATGTTAAGTGAGAATAACATCCAAAGTGGATGCTACAATGATCAAACGTCAAGAAATAACAACTGCTCAAATGACAACTTCAATTAGATCCACCACGCGCTATGAACAAGAAAGCGATAAGAGCGGATAGCGCGGGAATGCCAAACTCGAGACAGGATCCAAGGTATGGAATTGAAATGTTGGGCCAAGAATGGGGAGAAATCCTAGAAAATCAACCAACTAAGGATCAATTGGGGCATTAACTAGGAGAACAAAGGAAATGCTCAATTTATCAGCCAAAATTGGGTGTCTACACCCTTGCCCTTCCCTGGCACGCCTTCACCACCTCCAGCCCGGTTCACCTTTGGCCAGCCCCCTCCGGCACACTGCTCCGCCCATTCAGCCCCCGATGCCCCTCCCAGGCTCCTACCCGGTACACCTGCCTTGCCCTTACCCGGCACACCCCAGCTCAGTCTGGGCTGGCACACACTAAACATCCCTTACCCGGCATGCCTTCCCCTGAGCTTCCACCCAGTACACCCTCACCTTTCCTATCCGGTGCACTCCAATCTCATCCCGACCGGCATACTCTAGCCCAGCTTTCCCTGGTGCAACCCAGCCCAGCCTTCTCCGGCATAGTCTAGCCCGGCCCCAGCCCGGTACACCCTTCTTCCCTGGGCCTCTCTCCGATACACCTCCTCCTACCCCTACCTGGCACACTCCCTTAGCACCCAACCCGACACACCAGTATAAGCCCCACTCGGCACAGTCTCTCACTCATCTGGCGCCTTGTCCGACACACCCCCGAGCTTGCATTAACATCCCCTTTAGCCCAGGCTGCCTTGCACAGACTCAGCCTCAGATTGCATCGACCCGACCCCCTGGTTGCACCGACCTTGTCCAGACATTGCATCGACCTAATCCCTATTTGCATGGACTCAGTCTCTAATCGCATAGACGATGTCTCGGCCTTGCACCGACTCAATCCTCCCTTGCATCGACTCAGTCCCCTTTGCACTGACCTGGTCTGGGCATTGCACCGACCTCATCCCAGCCTGCATGGACCCTGAGCCTCCTTTGCACAGACTCTGCCAAGGCCTTGCACCGACTAATTTCCCCTCCATTGCACTGACCTCCTCCCAGCTCCCGACGGCCCATTCCCTTATATACATCACAAATATGATGGTCTTCACCCGGTCTTCAAGGTCTTCACCCGATACACACTAAACATCCCTTTGTTATCCACCTTTGGCAACTCCCTGCTAGACCCCCACTCTCTATTACATCAGGCGCTCTTCTTCTTCTCTCTCTCTCTTTTCCTCTTACTCTCTCTTTCAGCAACCACCGGAGAGCCTCCAACACCAGAGTCTTCTTCTTCCTCTTCCCTCTTCTCTCTGCACTCGCCTGAGGTTCGACAGGTGCCCCCTCCCTCTGTCTCTCTGTGTGTGTATGTCTCTGTCTGTTGTTCACCGTGGAGAGGGGGCTTTTATACCCCCAGCAGCGGGAGCGTTCGGGCCGAGCCGTCGATGGCAGGAGCGTGACTAGCATTGAATGGGATTTGACCCCCTGTCCTCGGTGGTAGGAGGTAGGCAGCGTGTCTTCCTCTCTGGGTGACACCTCAGAGAGCCCACTGCGCGCCAAGGATCTTTAGGGCATGGGTGTTAGATTTTGTCTACCGGATGCACCGGGTATAGGAGTTAAGGGCGTGCCGCTGAGGAGCCAGCATGCCGTACTGCTGGGAGACCCAGGGAGTGTGCCGCTGGACGGGCCTTCAAGTGTGCCGCTGGGGGCATCAGGATAGTGTGCCGTTGAAGGCCCCGGGCGAGTGCGTGCCGCTGGGGAGAGCGCTGGAGGAGCGTGCCATTGAGAGGTCGTCGGGCATGCCGATGAGAGGGGCCACCGGAGTGTGCCGCTGGGGAGGGCACCATGGGTGTGCCATGGAAGGCAGGCCAGGGGGGCGTACCGCTGAAGGGTCACACAGGGTATGCCGTTGAAGGCTGAAAGGCGTGCCGCTGGGACATATTCAAGCCCGTTACGAGCACGAGTTATGGTTCATTTAATTTTTTTCGGGGCCCATGGATTGTGAGCTTCCCGGGGGTTGATTTCTCTTCGCCATCGTGACTCCGGAGGCGGATTCACGACAGTGTGTGTGTATTCGGAGAGTCCGGATGGCCCATCCTCTCCGTGGTTTCTTCATTTGAAGTTGTTGTTGATGCGAGACTGGACGGGACACATGGGCGTGTGTGGACGCACTTATTTTATCGATTAATTTATCTCCTTCGGTTTATTTATTTATTGGTTTTTTAAGTGCGTGGGCGTGCCAGTCACAAAGTGACGATTTATTCGGACTTCCAGGAAGCCCTTAGTGCGTTCGATCTGACTCGGTCAGACGATTGTGTGGTTCGGGTCGGGACTGAGACCCGCCATGCCATGAAGGTCACGGCGTCATTTACATCCCCTCGGAGAGGGGAATACCCTTGATTAATTATCGGAAATAAGGGCTCCACGACTGAAAGAGTTACTAGTTGATGTCGAAAGAAAAAGGGCAGTCAAACTACACTGAAAACTTATATTGGGGCCTAAGCACTCAGATTAGGTCGGCCACTGGTGGACCATCTCTTATTTGGACAAACGTCCATACGGAAAACAAGACGGTAAC
This sequence comes from Amorphophallus konjac, assembly GCA_022559845.1. Taxonomy (NCBI): domain Eukaryota; kingdom Viridiplantae; phylum Streptophyta; class Magnoliopsida; order Alismatales; family Araceae; genus Amorphophallus; species Amorphophallus konjac. Next base: position 420,220,780 of record CM040120.1, on the reverse strand, counting down.
GGGGACGAATCTGTGCAAATGTCTGCCAGGGGATGGCAATTTCAATACAAAGTGGGGAGCTCAGATCCCGGTGAGAGAGGGGACCTTGATGAGATATTGGCCCGAGGCAAGGTCGGGTGATGAGCATGACGAGAGGGGTAGCTCCCGAGGGTGAAGTCTGGCCTACAAAGGCGTCATTGATATTCCCGGGGTCCGGAATCCAAGAGGGAGAGACGAAAGCCACACCATTGCATCCATGATTTGTTTTGGTTAATATTTGCTATTATCGTTCACTTATTAATATTACCCTCTTTTGTTGACTGCCTTTTGTCATTCACAGACCCTGAGCTCTTCTCCTGTTCATCATTACATTCTTATAATTATTATTATTGCTCCCTGTTTTGTTATTTTCTCTTTTGCTTATTATCTTGATTGGAACCACCCCCCTTCTTATTATTATCATTATGTAAATTCCCCCCTTTTCATCATTATTATTACTATGTTCCCCCTCTTTGATTGGAGGTATGGTAGAGTGAAGATTGAGTGTGCCGCTGAGAGGCTGAGGGGTGCACCGCTAGAGAATGGAAAGTGTGCAGCTGGAAGGCTGAGGGGTGCACCGTTGGAGAATGGAAAGTGTGCCGCTAGAAGGTGTACCGGGCTAGGGTTGGAGGAGTGTACCGTTGAAAGGAGTAGGCTAGGGTGTACCGCTGGAAGGTCTAGGAGTGTGCCGCTGAAAACACGAGGGGAGCTGAGTGTACCGCTGAAGGTAGGCGAAAGTGTGCCGACCAGGGAGACGTGTTGAGAGTGCAAGGGGCTTGAGATGGGTCTGATGAGGGGTGAGCCAAAGAGGCAGGGAGTGTACCACTGGGGGGGTGCACCGCTGAAAGGTTAGGAGAAGTGGGCAGTATACCACTGGGGCAAAGGGGTGAGATTAATGTAGGCTGGGGTGAAAGTCTGGGTGAGCCCGGTACAAACTTGAATATATCAATGCCACTAAAGTGTACCGGGGGAGGCTTGTTTGGGGGTGCACCGGGCAGACATGGGTCAAGGCTGTGCCGGAGAGGGGAAGAGAGGGATAGTGTGCCGCTGAAGGAGGCACCAAAGGGTGTACCGGCCAGGGGTTGGATGAAGGATCAAAGTGAACAGAGCAGAATCCAAATGGATGGAGCAGAGTTTGAGAGAAGGTCCTTTGTTCATGCAATTCTAATGGAGAGTCCCAGATGGCCAAGCCTTCAATTTTCTTTGCAGGCGATTGAATCCCAAGTCATGTTCAGTAGTCCAGCCCTCTAAATCTCATTTAGTCTAATTCCTTGAGCCTTGCATAGTTCCTTCATCTTAATTAGAGTGTTTTATTGTTGCTTAGTTCATTTGTTTGTTGCTTCCTTTTGTCTTTTAACTCATTGTTATTTCTGACAAAAATTCGGCAGCATCTCCCCTTGACCCGGATGGTAAGGGAGTAAAAGGGAACATGCCCATAGGGAGTGACATGAACCAACAACTGAGGTGTGTGCCTAGGCAGCCACCTTTGGGGAAACTTCAGAAAACTCGGAGAAAACGCCGAACGAAAGGAATCACTAGGCTGACACAAACTATGGGTGCACCGGGGAAGCAAGCCACGACTAGGGTGTGCCGGATAGGAGGTGGCTAGGGTGTGCCGGGCTGGACTGGCCAGGGAGTGTACCGACTGAGGAGAGGTCAAGGGGAGTGTGCCGGCCAAAGGAGTGTGCCGTTGGGCAGGCAAGAGGGGGAGTGTGCCGCTGGGTAAACCAAGGGAGGTGTACCGCTGGGCAAACAAAAGGAGGAGTGTGCTGCTGGGCAAACCAAGGGTGTACCGCTGGGCAAACAAAAGGAGGAGTGTGCCGCTGGGCAAACCAAGGGAGGTGTACCGCTGGGCAAACAAAAGGAGGAGTGCCCCGCTGGGCAAACCAAGGGAGGTGTACCGCTGGGCAAACAAAAGGAGGAGTGCCGTTGAAAGGCTTGAATAGTGTGATGATTGGGGGGGGCTTGAATGGGTGTGTGTATACCACTGGCTCTGCGGAAGGAGCAAAGGAACATTTTTGGTCAGTGGGTGGATGATGCACACCGAGTAGGGGACCATAACTCTTTAACGAAGTTGCATGGGAAGGAAAAAGGGGGAGATTGCTTTGCAGAATATCACTGAGAGGAGGTGGAGGCCAGCCTTGCATTACCAAGCCAGAAACACTGACCACCAAACTAGATAGACCAATGCCATAGGGAGGACAGGCAACATAGAGAGTTAGAAGGTTGGAGAAGGATGTAAATCACGAACCGACAGTGAGGAGAAAACCACAAACGCAACGAGAAGTAGAAACTAAAGACATTTCATTCATGGAGAATTCAAATGACAAAGGTCATGACCCAAAGGCCAAACATAATACAGTGCGTCCAAAACGACAGGGAGAGGGAAAAAGCTAAGAAGTTAAAAGAAAAGAAAAAAAAACATATGGGAGAGGGTTGGAACGAGGAAGGGTGATCATTCCCTTCACTGCACTCCTCCCCCCTCCATTACACGTAGCCCTCCCCTCTCTTCCTCTTCGTCTCTCCTCTACCTTCTTCTTCTCCTGTGTTCCCTTCTTCGTAGCTGCCTTCTCCTCTTTTTCGCATGCCTTTTTTCTCTCCGTGAGAGGCTTTTTATATGTGGGCCGTTGGAGGGGCAGACCTCATGATGGCACTGCCATCCGAGGTTGACTTCTGTCTCCTCGTCGTCAGGTGAGGATCTCCCTCATCCAACCAGAGGGCGACACTGAGGCAGGTGCTAGCTGGCGTTGAAGTGGCCGAGCTGCGCACCAAGGGGTCTGCCTAATGACCGTTGAGTCATCTGCCGGTCTGTGCCATTCGAGGGAGTTCACCACTGTGCCGCTGGAAGGTCCATGACGTTGTGCCGTTGACGGGGCATGAAGACTGTACCACTGGGGGCTCAGACGGTGTGCCGCTGGAGGGCACAAAACTGTGCCATTGAAAGGGCAACAGGATGTTGTGCTGTTGAAGGGGCTTTGGAGGGTGTGTGCCACTGGAGACCCCTCGTGGGTGTACCGTTGGGGGCACTAGCCAGCGTGCCGTTGGGAGGGTGTTGCTAGTGTGCCGCTGGGCTCAGATTGGGTGTGCCGGTGAGGGGCACAAAATGAGTGTGCCGTTGAGGGGCCTGGGACTATGCCGTTGAAGGGCATGATGGGGGTGTGCCGCCGGGGGCATTTGAATAGTGTGCCACTGGAGGCACCTCATGGGTGTGCCGCTGGGGCTTTGCAGGCAGTGTGCTGCTGAAAGGGCACAGAGTGTGCCGTTTGAACGAGCTTCTGCTTTTGCTTCAGGAACTTGAAGTTGTGCACTCTTTGGGATATTTCTTCACCGTTAGGGACCCGAGGGTGGGTCCATAGCAGTGTATAAATTCAGGAGGGTATCCTATGCTTTCTTTGTCATTTAATGCACCCGTGCAAATGTGAGGATTTGCTGGACGGTAATGTTCCCCCGGAGCCCTGGATGGCCAGTCTCCCCGGGTCTTCTTCCTTTGGTTTTGACATTAATGCGGGGGCTTGGCGGGACATAGGGACGTACAACTTTTACACGTCCACAACATGCAATTTTGCACGTCCACATGTATGCCCCGTGTAGTTGTCTTCTTTTGACTCTTGTACAATGTTTGGGCTTGTAATTGATGGATCTGGACTATTATATGAATATATCACTCTGATATTGTAAATTGCTTCCGTGTATGGTTATTATTTTAAAATGCGCGTGTAATTCCAGTTCATTATGCACCTCCTCAAACAATCCTCCCAATCCTTACGGGGCCTCATCAGCCTCTTAGGTGGCGTCTCCGAGTTCTTGGTATTGGTTTATCGGTATCCGGATCTCCGGGTCGTTACAGTTGGTATCAGAGCTGTGATTGGGGTGTTGTATAAGGAATTGAAATTGCAATAGTGCAGAACAAGTCCATGTGTACCACAATTGTTGGCTTATGATGTTTTCCCGCGATTACTTATGTTTTTTGGTTCTGTGTTTTTGTTTAAGCTTAGAATTAATGGCACCTAGACAAAAAGCTCATTTCCAAGCCAATGTGCCCCGAGATGTTCCAAGAGAAGAAAGTGGTTCTTCTATTCCTCCAGTGAATGTTCTAGGGCAAGGCCGTGCTGATCCTAATGCTGGTGAAGATTTATTTCCTCAAGGTGGTCGTGGTCGAGTTCTAAAGGAATTTCTCTTATTCCACCCACCCACATTTGAAGGGCAATCTGATGCAGACGCAGCTAGGGTTTAGCCGGATGCCACCGAGCGGGTGTTCCGTTCGATGGAGGGCGCCGAGGATGAAAAGGTGATGCTAGCTACATTTCAATTGCAAGGGGCAGCACTTGCGTGGTGGACCATGGAGTAGGAGGTGACTCTCAAGTCTCGTTCTCTTCGACTAATTACATGGAAGGAGTTTGTTACTTCGTTTGAGCGTACATACAGTCCAGTTTATCTCAGAATGGACAAAATGTGCCAATTTATGGAGTTGGCCCAAGGTGATATGACTGTCTTGTAGTATCGCAATAAATTTGTGGAGTTGGGTTGATACGCTCCTCATATTCTAGTGGATGAAGGCCTGAAGACTGAGCAATTTTTACATGGTTTGAAGCCAGAACTGAGGCAACATCTTATTGCAACCAGAGTGGCAGAGTTCGATATGGCTTATCAAGCAGCAATAGCTTTAGAACTTGATATGGCAAGAACTCGAGGGCGGACCCAGGTTGAGCTTGTACAGCAGAGTGTACAGTGTCAGCAGGCTAGTAGTCAGCTGAATGTCACAGGGGTACCATCTTTCGTTCCTTCTGCCAATGGTACTTCCTCTATGAAATCTAAATTTAGACGGATGTTCAGGAAATCAAAGAAATGGTATGACCGGCAAGCTTCATCCGGTAGTGTACAGCAATCAGCACCTTCTTCTTTCCAGTGATAGGGATCGGTTGGAAGTCAGCCGAGAGCATGCCCGAGGTGTGGTGAAAGCCATTTGGGTAGATCGTGTTCGATGCCAGGGGTGTGTTTCCGGTGTGATCAGGTGGGAAACGTGGTCTGTGATTGTCCATTGAGGCCTAAGCAGCATGTTCAGTTTCCACAGCCATAACAGTTCCGACCTCCACCACCACCATAGTCACAGTAGTTCTCTCAGACATCAGCGGCATCACAATAATCTACTACCGGCAGCGGAAAGAAACCTAAAGGGAGAGTCATGCATATGACTCGTTCTAAAGCAGTTGCATCTCATCCAGTGGAAGGTACTATTATGATTTATGGTCATGTTGCACGTGTTTTATTTGACTCGGGTGCTTTGCATTCATTTATTTCTGAAGCTTTTGTTACCTGTATCGAGGAGCCGACATCCGAGATGTCGTGTGAGTTAGTGGTTGAATTGCTTACTGGGGAGATCATGTATACTCCTTTTTGTCTTGATAAGACTCCTCTAGTGATTGGGAATCATCAGATGCCAGCTAGGTTATATGCCTTGCAGCTAGTAGACTATGATGTTATTCTGGACATGGATTTGTTAGAAGATTATGGAGCTGTGGTTGATTGTAGAACCAAGAAGATTTATTTTCAGCCATCGGGGAAAGTGGCATTTTATTTCCAAGGTATTTGATTGCGTACTTCTCACTTACTTATTTCTGCTATTCGAGCCTGTAGACTACTTAATGCTGGTTGTCAGGGATTCTTTGCTTCCGTGGTTATTGTTGAGGCACCACAGTAGGAGATAGATGACATTCCTGTGATTCGTGAATTTTCTGATGTCTTTCCTGATGAGTTGCCAGGCTTACCTCCACAGCGAGAGGTTGAGATTGTGATTGAAATAATTCCAGGTATGGCACCTTTAGCAAAGGCACCTTACCGTATGGCTCCCGCAGAATTGAGGGAATTGAGAACACAATTGTAAGAATTATTGGGAAAAGGCTATATCCGTCCTAGCTTTTCTCCATGGGGTGCTTCTGTGTTATTCGTGAAGAAGAAATTAAGACGAAAGCCTGAGGCTATGTATAGATTACAGGTAATTAAATCAGGTGACTGTCAAGAACAAGTATCCCCTGCCTAGGATCGATGATTTGTTTGACCAACTTCAGTCAGCTCGTGTCTTTTCCCGGATTGATCTCCGATCTGGTTATTACCAATTGAGGATCAAGGAATCTGATGTAGAGAAGACTACTTTTAGCACGAGGTATGGTCATTATGAATTTTTGGTTATGCCGTTTGGGCTAACCAATGCTCCAGCATCATTCATGGACTTGATGCACATGGTGTTTCGTCCATATTTGGATCAGTTTGTGGTGATCTTTGTGGATGACATTTTGATCTATTCTGCTTCTGAGGAAGCTCAACATTAGAGAGTTGTATTGCAGACTCTACGAGAGCATGAGATTTATGCAAAATTCAGCAAAAGTGAGTTTTGGCTTTGGGAAGTTCATTTTCTGGGCCATGTGATTTCTGGTGATGGGATTGCAGTTGACCCAGTTAAGATTGAAGCTATTCTTCAATGGCAAAGCCCAAAGACTGTGACAGAGATTAGAACCTTTTTGGGTCTTGCTGGTTATTATAGAAGATTCACTCAAGATTTTGCACAAATTATCGCGCCAATGACTCAATTGGCTCGCAAAGATGTGCCATTTGTGTGGTCGGATAAATGTGAACAGAGTTTCAATGAATTGAAAAGGATGCTCACGACTTCTCCAGTGCTTGTCTTACCTTCTGGCTTGGGTGGATTTGTTGTGTGTATGGATGCTTCTCGAGTAGGTTTGAGTGCAGTGCTTATAGCATGGCAAGGTGGTGGCATATGCATCTCGGCAGTTAAAGCAACAAGAAGAAAATTATTCCACTCATGATTTGGAGTTAGCAGCGGTGATTTTTGCATTGAAAATCTGGAGAGACTACTTGTATGGTGAGAAATTTGAGATCTTCACTGATCATCAAAGCTTGAAATATGTGTTTTCTAAAAAAGATTTGAATCTTCGTCAGCACAGGTGGATGGAGTATATGAAAGACTATGATTTTTCTCTATCATATCAACCTGGCAAGATGAATGTGGTGGCCGATGCACTGAGCAAAAAAGTGCAGGTCAACCATTTGTTGATGCAAGAATGGAAGTTGTGGGAGCAGTTTCCTTGTGAGACTTTCAGATTAAAAATTCCCCAAGATCCGATGGTAGCTGTTTTTGCTAGTCTGGTGATGACTCCAGCTATTTATCAATAGATTAAGGAGGCACATCATGCAGATTCTGAGTTGTCTCGCATTGTGTTAATGCCAGATGTGGAGTTCTGTGCTGATTCAGTAATCAGATTTAGAGGTCGACTCTATGTTCCAGCTGAAGATTCCTTGAGGAATGCTATTTTACGTGAGATGCATGGATCCCGTTATGCCATTCATCTCGGAACCACGAAAATGTATCATAATGTGAAAATGCAATTTTGGTGGCCAAGTATGAAAAGGGATGTAGTAGACTTTGTATCTAAATGCTTAACATGTCAACAGGTCAAAGTTGAGCCCCAAAGGCCTGGAGGAACGCTTCAACCTTTGGAGATTCCAATGTGGAAATGGGATCATGTTACTACTGATTTTATTGTGGGTTTATCTCAAACTTCACAAGGCTATGATGGCATTTGGCTGTTAGTTGATTGCCTGACTAAGACAGCGAGAATGTTGCCGATCAAGGTGATGTGGAACATCCAGAAATTAGCCGAGCTATATGTTGAGAAGATTGTGCCATTACATGGAATCCCAATATCTATGGTGTCAGATCGTGACCCGCGCTTTACTTCTGGCTTTTGGCGGAGTTTTCAAAAGACGTTGGACACAGAATTAGCATTTAGTTCAGCGTATCATCCTCAGTCTGATGGTCAGTCTGAGAGGACCATTCAGACATTAGAAGATATGCTGCGATCGTGTTGCCTGGATTGGCAGGGTTCGTGGAATCGACACTTGCCATTGGTGGAATTCGCTTATAATAATAGCTATCATTTCAGTATTGATATGGCACTGTATGAAGCATTGTATGGGCATCCTTGTCGTACACCGTTAAACTGGTTTAAGATTGGGGATCGATTGTTGATAGGACTGGATATGGTACATCAATGTATTGATGTGGTACGTCTGATCAGGCAGAAAATGTTGATAGCTCAAAGTCGACAGAAAAGCTATGCAGATCGGTGTAGAAGACCATTGCAATTTGAGCCTGGAGATTCTATTTTTGTGAAGATATCTCCGATGAAAGGCGTGATGAGATTTGGGAAGCGTGGAAAGCTTAGTCCCCAATACATTGGTCTATTTCCTATCTTGGAGCGTGTGGGCCAAGTGGCTTATCGACTTCGGTTGCCATCGGCGATGCAAGAAATCCATGATGTGTTTCATGTTTCCCAGTTAAGGAAGTATTTTCCTAATGAATCGCATGTGTTAGAGGACTCAACGTGGCCTGAAGTGACGGCGGATCTATCCACACCAGAATATCCTATTCGTGTTGAAGATCATTGTGAACAGCGACTGAGGAATAAGGTGATCCCTCTGGTTAAGGTAGTGTAGCAGCGTCACTCTTGTAATGTGGCTACTTGGGAACGTGAGGACGAAATGCGTCACCAATTTCCCTTTTTATTTTAATAAGGTATATCTCTTCAGTTCTCTCCTAGTGTTTCCTTTTTAAATTTCGAGGTCAAAATTTTTATTAGCATGGAGGGACTGTAAGACCCGGTAGTTAACGGATTCTTATCGGTATCGAAATATAAAATAATTTCATGAGTTTAGGCTATTTTAATAGGCTTAATGGGCCTAGTTTAATGGGTTTAGCCATTTATATAAGATTTGGTAAGCTAGATAGGGCATATTTGTAATATTAATCCTTTTGATACCTTATTGCAATTAAAGGTTTTATAACAAAAAAAAGGCAAATGCTCATTTGTTTTGAAGCCATCGAAGAGAGGTTTTCCTCTCTTTCTCTCCCACGTTGGTCTCTCCCCTCTCTTGCTCTCTTAGTGGTGTGATCACCCCGGAGATTTGTAGGTTTGGCAGGAGGTGGCCTTGGCGAGCCCAAGGCATTGGTGGAGCGGAGGTGTCGTCGTGGAGGCGACCTTTGGAGCGTGGAGGTGGAGAATCCCTCGTGTAGGGCGTGGCTTCCTCGCGAAGAGCGGCGAGGAACGGCATAGTTTTGCATATACAAGTAGAGGGATGGCTTTCTAGTCACCTTAGGATTGATTTCCTATCGTTTGCATGCTCATTTACTTGGTTAGATGCTTGGTTTGAGTGAAATGCATGAACATAGTCAATTATGTTTTAAACCCATGAAAATCCACTCATGTCCATTGTATTTATGTTTTTGGATGTGATGGTGGTTGGAAACTGTTGTGACTATGTGATTTTGATGATAGCAACACTATGAGTCACCATATGCTTCGCCATATGTTTGTGTTTGCATGAAAGATTGAATGATATGATTGCATGCTCAGTCCTCTAGCACGTTGCATTGCATGTCAAGATGTGTTTAAATGAATGTTCTGCTTTGGGCATATGAATGCGTTGTTTGCATGATCATGTCTATACAGCCACAACCAGTGTTCTTCATGCATATACAATATCTGCACAGCCTTTGCTGCATGATGTTCATGCGTCAGTTAAGCAAGTCTATGCAGACTTGCTGCATGCGTCAGTTAAGCAAGTCTATACAGACTTGGTCCATGCGTCAGTTAAACAAGTCTATACAGACTTAGTCCATGCGTAAGCACAGCAAGTCTGTACACTGGTGTCGTCTGCACACATGTCATAGCAAGTCTGTACATTGGTGGCAAGTCTGTACATTGCCCTGCTTCAAGCACGCTAAGTCTGTACATCGTCTTGTGCATGCATTTCTTCAAGTCTGTACAGCCCGTGGTCGCAAGACCAAGTCTGTACATTCCTTATGCATGCATCGTCTCTCCTTGTGCATGCATCGTCTCTTAAAGTCTGTGCAGCGTCTGCCTAGAATGCATACATTAAGTCTATACATCGTCTGCCAGCAAGTGCATCATTCTCCGTCTCACTTAGCGTCTCATGTTAAGTCTGTACATCGCATCGCATGCACTTTAAATATGTCAAGTCTGAACATTGCATTCCGTCTCACTCAGCGTCTCATGTTGTGTCTCACATAGCGCTGTAGTTTAGCAAGTCCATACATTACCCTGTAGCATGCACGCACTCAAGTGTATACATTCATGAGCTATGGCTATGCATCGTTGGCACAGTACACCCAGAGTCTGCACACTCGTTGAAGGCATGTCCAAGCATTCATATTCAAAGTCCATACATTCCTATATGCATATGCATCCTTCAAGATAAAGTCTGTACAGAGTTTAGCCTAGACTGCATACACCAAGTCTATACATTGCCTTGCAGCATGCACACACACAAAGTCTACACACTCCTCCACAGCAAGTCTGTACACTCTTTACCATGCACTCATAGTCTATACATTCTTTGATGTTATGCTCGTGCATCACTTTAACAAATTTGTATATCGTCTTGTTGTAGGCACATCAAGTCTATACATCGTCTGGTCGTCTGCACGCAAAGTCTGTACATTGCAAGTCGGAACATTACTACTTGATATAAAGTATGTACAGCCCGTGTTCTGTTGATCGACTGAAGTTCCTCTGTCATTAAACTGGCAGATGTTTGGGCACGTGATCCGAGGTTGGCACCTGGCACGTGATTCGAGGTGTTCTCTGGATAAAGGGGGCATATGCTTTGCACACGCCCTAGCTGCTGCTGCTATAAATATGAGGACTTCTCCATCTGGAGAAGATAGAGAGTGATCGATATAGGAGAGCTGAAGCAGAGAGGTAGAGAGCTGCAGAAGAAGGAAAAGAAGAAGAAGAGAAAAGAAAGAGAAGCTGAGAGCCAGAGTGAGAGAGCAGAAGAAGAAAAAGAAAAAGAGAAAGAGAGATAGAGAGCTCGTGAAGAAGAAGAGAAGCTTCATTGTCATCACTGGACTTTGGATCAGATCCAATCCAGTTTGCTCCTGCGAGAGCTACATTGTGCATTTCATTTTCCAACTGTCAGTCGCTGTGTTTTTATCATTTATTGTTTTTCTTTTTAACTGATCACGTTTGTTCTTCTGATTCTCTGGTTTGAGGTCGGGTTCCTCCTGTGGTCTCAGGAGAAGGGAGATTAGTTCTCCGGTTTACTGGTGACTGTGTGTCATCAGTGGTTCCCTCTGGGTTTCAGAGGAAGAGAGGTCCGTGACCTCTGGTTTGCAAGTGACTAGGTGTCACTTGTGGTTCCCTCTGGGTTTCAGAGGAAGGGAGACTTGGGTCTCCGGTTGCAAGTGACTGGTGTCGCTTGTGGGTTCCCTCTGGGTTTCAGAGGAAGAGAGACTTCGGTCTCTGGTTGCTAGTGACTGTGTGTCACTAGTGGTTACCCTCCGGTCTGGAGGAAGAGGGGAGGTTGTTCCCCTGGTCAAACTGTTAGGCAGCACCTGTTTGCAGACTGAGTCTGCGGTTCTAGCTTTTGCTAGTGGAAGCCTCACTCCGGTTTGGAGTGAGGGGTGGACGTAGGTCTGTGGACCGAACCACCTAAAAATCCTGGTGTTCTATGGTTTGATTTTACGTTCTACTCCATATCTTCTATCACCCTTCGCAGGATGCTTCATGAGTGCTATATGGTTGATGGTTGTCTCACTTGACTCGTTTGTTAGCCTACAGCGTTATTTGGGTTGTTCAGTGAGATTGCGTGCCTTCGCTCTTATCTGCTGTTATCATCTTCTTCCTTGAGTTAAGGTTGAGTGGTTGACCAGGTTGGTCACTGAGTGTTGCTTAGTTGTTTTTTTTATTTCCGTAATGTTTTTTAACGGGGATTCATTCACCCCCCTCTGAATCCGGGCCTTGCACCCTATCAATTGGTATCAGAGCGGGTTGCTGTGCATTGGATCCATCGATCCACATCAGATCATGCATCTTTCGTGGTGCATTTCAGAGTGGGTTTCTGGTGCTCGGTGTTTTGCTTCACTGACTTAGTGCCTTGCTTTACTCATCTGGTTGCGGTGCATTCTTGTCGATTGTCTTGTGCGCTGTTGTTTATTATATGTTGTAATGGGTAATCCGCCAATTTTCAAAGGTAATGATCTTGATCTATGGCTAGAGAACTTACATCGGTATGTTAGATCGACTGATCCTAAACTTTGGAAAGTAATGGTCCATGGTCCACACAAATTATCAAAAGATAAATCTAGATGGACTGATAAGGATAGACTGAAAGACTCTGTCAACTCGAGAGCATTAGATTTAATAAAAGCATAACTTGACAGAGCTCTAATTTCATGTGTTTCTTCTTGCAGGTCTGCCAAGGAGATTTTGGAGGAACTAAAGCTCACCAGGAATCGCAACACATGTCTGATGGTTGACGATGATGGACAACAAGAAGAAAATGAAGAAGAAGACGAAGATTATGTGGAGGATACTTCGTCACAGGTAAACTCTGACACTGATAATTTTTCTCTGAAAAGTATGATTGCGTTGAATGAGCATTTATTGAACAAATATGATAAACTTAAATCTGAGAAGAGAAAATTGAGAAAAGAAATGCTGTATGAAATCAGAAGTATGAAAGTGGAAAATGAAAATCTAAAGTCAGATATGAACAAAAAAGAAAATGAAATGAAACACTTGAAGTCTGAGAATGAGAGTTTAAGGAATAGACTCATCAAAGAAAATGATTCTTGCAATGAATGTGCTGTTCTCAGAGATTTGGTTAATGATATAGATCATGATGATAATTTGCAAAAGGAATTAATCAAATCCCTGAAAGAGGAAAATAAATTATTATTGGAAAAGAAAATTGAGGTTGAAGAAAGTAATGAAAAACTGGTGAGAAATTTAGAGCTTGTCAGTTCTGAATTGGAAAATATGAAATCTGAAAATGAAAAACTCAAAAACCAGTCCAAGGAATTTGAACACAAATCAATGAGTCTTGAAAAAGAAAATAGATTGATCTCTGAAAAATTGGAGGCTGATAGAGTAATAAATTTAGAGATTCAGAAAAATCTCAACAAACTTCAATCTGAGAAACAACAAGAAAAGTTTTATGAATGTCAGTCTTCCTTAGATGATTGGATGTTTGATGATGATCTTCTAGAGAAAAATAGGAAATTGAAAGAGGAAATCAACAAGCTGAAACATCTAAACACCCAACTGTCAGATAGGCTATTGACAATTGAAAAAGGCAAGTGTGTGAGCATGGATAATTCTGATAGGTTGGTGGATGCAGAACAAGAAATTGAGAGTCTAAAAACCATCAACCAAATGTTGAGTGGAAATGTCACTTGCTGTGAACAAAAGATAGCTGGATATGAGCTTACAATCACATCCCTTCAACAAGAAGTTGATGATCTTTACAAGTCCCTATCTGAAGCTGACAATGAAATAAAATTAAAACAGGAAGTTGAAAAACTCAAAAGTCTGAATGATGCCTTGCATCAACAAGTCATTTCTTGTGAAACAGATCTGTCCAGATATGAAGCTAATATTGTTATCTTAAATTCTGAGATTCAAGATTTGAAAAATTCTCTATCAAAATTTATCAAAGGTAAGGACAATCTGAATAAGCTTCTTGGAAACAATGTTAATTCTCAAAGAGAGGGACTGGGTTACAGTCCGACAAATAAAAGGATAAATGGGAATAAAACTTCTACTGTGTTTGTAAAAGCTTCTGATCAAAACAAAACCCCTGCTCCTTCTGTTTTTCAATTCAGCGCTCAGAAAAATCAAAAATCCACTGTCAATCCCAAAACTATAGGACAAACTCAAAAATTGAAAAAGAATGAAAATCTACAGAAAAAGGACAAAGATACTCCGGTTGGTACAAAGAATGCTGCACACAAGTCACATGATCTCTCACACACTCATACTAAAAAGAGTTCATGTTATTATTGTGGGAAGGTAGGTCACATAATGGAAGATTGCAGAATGTTGTTAAAGGATGAGCATGCAAGTAAAACATCACATTCTAGAATTTCCTTTGGTAGAAACCATGCTACTAGGAAGCCTAATGCTTCATGTTACTATTGTGGTAGGCATGGTCATCTCATGAATGCATGTTTCATCATGAAACAAGATGATAAAATGCATGCTAAGTCTTCTGCTAATCATCATGGCCCCAGAAGAAACATGTTTGCTTCAGATCAGCACATCATCTGTTTTAACTGTAACAAACGTGGTCACAAAGCCATTGAGTGCTGGTTTGGATCTATTAGAGGTAAAAATAATTTTAAAGGTAAGCATACCAGATGCTTCGAGTGTGGAAAGAATGGCCATACAGTCAAGGACTGTTGGCATGTTCAGAAAAATTCTGTTAACCCCTATGTTGTCAAAATTCCTGCAAAACGATCTGAGAAATCTTCATGCTACAACTGTGGGAAGCCAGGCCATAGAGCTGCTGATTGTTGGCTGGCTGATTTTAGTAAACAGAATTTTCTCCCTGCTAATAAATTTCATGACAACAGTAATTTGCATAAAAAGAATGTGAAATCTGCTGCATCATGCCATTACTGTGGTCAAATAGGTCATTCAATGAATAATTGCTACTTGATGAGATTTGATGACCTTCATGCACAAAAATTGTTGAGAAAATCTGCTATGAATTTCATTCTTACTTCAGGACCCAAGACCACTTGGGTACCTGCTTGCACAAAATAGTTTGCAGTATTGTAGGTGTGCCTTGGAATGAACAAAGAGGGGTAAATAAACCAAGGCACTCAAAATGATAACCCCATGATCCTGCTCTCCAGGTTACTTCTGAACAATCTGTTTAAATTCCATCATCTGAAAATTGACTGTTTGAGATGGTTAAGCATTCTTCTTAATTTGATTTGTGCTTAATTGAAATTTTCTGAAATGGAATTTCTCAATCATGTTCATGGTAGCTCACTTATGTCTGAAGTGCATGGATTATATTTGAATGTCAAACTTGAAATCATGTGATGTACTTTCATTGCATATCATGCACTTAGTCAGGGGGAGCTCAATCATTTTTGATTAACCATACTGCTGCTCATGCTTTGTTGTATATATGTAGCATCAAGTCAGGGGGAGCTTTCCTATTCCATCTCTTCATCTCTTGAACTCTCACTGTCTAGCTATCTGATTTACTTGCTACACTTAAGTGGTTCACCTAAATTCTCTGCTGTCTTCACTGATATAGCTGATCAGTCTGTATTCCAGACTCAGCTACTGTTTGTTGATAGACTCTCTTCTACCAGCTTATACTCACCCTTCACATTCTTCTTAGCTGATGTGACTGTTTTGTTTCTATTGTTGATAAGCTAGTCAGCTATTTTTCTGATCTGATCTGAGGAACACAAGCTGCATCCCTTGCAATTCTGTCTGAGAATCATGTAGAAATTCCTATCATATAGGTTTAAGAATAACCACTAAATCAGACTGATATAAAAATTATGTATTCTCAGATTTGCACTTAAATGACTTGGAAATATCTGAATGGTAAGCTTTAATAAATTTTAACCACATATGTCATGAAAACCTTAGACTTACTCATCTGAAATCTGAATATTTGAAATCAAGGCTATCTTTGGTTGAGATACATAGAGTGAGTATTGTTCTTAAACATTAACTTGAAAAAGGTTGACTAAATGAAAAAATGTGTATACAGAGCAATGACTTGGACACTGAGAAACTGGGTTCTCCATCAATTGGTATCAATGAAATAAAGTAAACCTATGTCATGAAGTGCCATAGTTATCTCTGGTGAAAATTTATTGAAAAACCTGACAGAGCAATGGCATAGTTGTGTTGAGTAACTGGGGAGTCTGGCCTCTAATCAAGGTGTCTCCTCACGTAAAAAGGCATTTCTATTGCTAACTCTGGTCTCAATGTTGAGAGGCAATGACAGTTATCACACTGAATAATTGGGTCACTTCACATGAGAAGTGTTGTGCCTCATGTAAAAAGGTGTTGATTGACTTAAATTGCTCAAGAAAAGTATAAAGTGCTTCAAATGAAAATATCTTGCAAATTATGTCAACTCATGCTCTTGTAAAAATGTTTAATCTCAATACTATTCTGTGTAACTCTCAAAGGAGTCATTGAAATCTTGTGTGTAAGATAAAGATGATTGGCCATCAGTGTTATCTGATTATTTGGTTCACCTTTATTAAAACTTGAATTCAGATATAAGTATTGTGTTTAATTGACAAATTTGGTTTACATCATAATTAAATCAGGTTGGTCATGTTGTCAATTCATAACCAGACTTATTGTAGTGGTGCATGCCTTACAATTCCTCATGATTTACTTCACCATCAGTTGATTGATTCCTTGAGATGTACTGTGCCTTGGCTGTTTCTCACCCCTACCATTGTCTACATTTACTTTCATATCATTAACTGTTTTACTCTTCCCACTGTTGGAATCTTCCATCTTGTTTCTATAACATGTTCTGGCTCTGTGGACTTTTAGATTGCGTCATTGGATAACCAGAGTTCATTCCTGTACTTCAAGAGAGTTCTGGGTCATCTGCATTTAAGGGGAGAGTAGTCAATCATTCATATTCATTTGAGGGAGAATAGCTCTAATGTGCCTCTGTGATTCTTATGCCTAAATGTTTTTAGTCAAAGGGGGAGTGTTTAATTCAATCATGTCAAAGGTTTGTATTTTCTCGTATCAAACTATTTTCTTTTTGATGAAGTCAAAGGGGGAGAATAGTTTGACATGAGTCAGTGTTGCCATCATCAAAAAGGGGGAGATTGTTGTGGCTCTGTGATTTTGATGATAGCAACACTATGAGTCACCGTATGCTTCACCATATGTTTATGTTTGCATGAAAGATTGAATGATATGATTGCATGCTCAGTCCTCTAGCACGTTGCATTGCATGTCAAGATGTGTTTAAATGAATGTTCTGCTTTGGGCATATGAATGCGTTGTTTGCATGATCATGTCTATACAGCCACAACCAGTGTTCTTCATGTATATACAATATCTGCACAGCCTTTGCTGCATGATGTTCATGCGTCAGTTAAGCAAGTCTATACAGACTTGCTGCATGCGTCAGTTAAGCAAGTCTATACAGACTTGGTCCATGGGTCAGTTAAACAAGTCTATACAGACTTTTTTTTAATGAAACCAACCAACAGTTAATACACCGGTCGAATGCACCCCACCCTCAAAGAGGGGGAATGGACTCATTCCTCCAGGTATTAGCTGAGGTTTTTTATTTTATTAATGATTAGGCAGATTACAGCAGCAGGGGGCTGACCCCAATATCCTAGAGGACAACTAAGTCTCTCTAAGTAAAGAAAAACCAAAAGGATTATAGCAGATGAGGAAAAGGCCAAAGCCCCGAGACCACAGGAACTTTCCTGTTTAACAAAATACAATGGAGATCAAGGTGAAGAAGATCAAAATACTCTAATGCCGGGGATCCCTGCTGCGTCCATCCTTAGTTCACCCTTTGTCAGCCTTGGCAGATCCCTTGCAGAGGTAAAAATTTTATTACTTGGTATGCTGCATGCAAAAGAAGCTAAGGAATCGGCTACCCGATTGCCTTCACGAAAAATGTGCTGTATACCGCAACCATAGTCTTGGACAAGAGAAAGGATTTGCCTCCACCATGGAAGTATCATCCAACTAGGGGAAATACCTTGAATGAGAGCATCAACATGGATTTTGCAATCTGAGTTTATCGCTGCCAACCCAAGACCAATCCGCTTAGCCAGCATGAGTCCATCATATAGAGCGCGTGCTTCTGCTAGCAGACTATAGCCAATGCCATAGTAGAAAGCAAATCCAATAATCCATTTTCCATTCTGGTTTCTGATGCAGCCACCACCACCGCACTGACCTGGATTTCCCTTGGAGGCTCCATCTACATGAAGAGTGAAATTCCAAGGAGCTAATATACAGAAAACTAGAATGGGCTGCTTTAGTTCCACCCAAGGAAAAAGCTAAAACTGAGCCAAGCTGCTACGCTGAGCTGGGGATATAGGCTTATCAAGCTTTATCTTTTCCAGAGAATGAGCAATTAAGGATAGAATGATCCTTTTTATTGAATCTGATCTAATTGCCATGCCTTCATACCTAGCGGCACACCTGTGCTTCCAAATCTCCCATAACATCAAGATGACTGCATATGTACCAATAAAGCTAAAAGCTGAATTGAGATTGGAAGAATTTAAGAGATTCCAGCACCTCATAGTAATTTGATCATTAAGAGCTACCTCATTATTAAGGAGGGGCAGCACCCAGGCCCAAAGATCTGATGCTAACTCACTTGAAATGAAGAGGTGGTTGAGGTCTTCCTGACTAAAAGAGCTGCAGCAGTTACATTTTGACACCATTGGAACACCACAGTCTACCACTCTACTATCAACAGGAATTGCCCGGTGAATTAACTTCCAAACAAAGAGGGTGGCTCTAGGATAAAAGACTGGGTGCCAGAGCTTAGCCCATGCTGGTCTGGATTGGCCTTTAGTGCGAACAATATTACAGACTGATTTCACAGAGAAAGAGCCTTTTGATGTACCTGTCCATACACAACAATCTTTCCTGTTGCTAAAATTAGTTCTTGGAATATGGAAATCATTCCTTATAAAGTCCTTAGCAGCATGCTGATTTACATTTAAAACTTCACTAACTGATGCCAAAGGAATACCTAATAACCCACTGCTACCACCAGTAATAGAAGTACTAATTGCAGAGCCAGAACCTGTCCAATTGTCCCTCAGAAAATCTGCATCTTTCCCATCTCCAATAATCCATCTGATGTTGGAGAAAATAATCTCTTTAGCTTTCATGAAAACAGCCTGAGGCATGCCTGCTGGAAATGCCTTATTACAGTCAGCAAAATGTACTTTGATGAATCTGCACCTGGCATATAAAGACCAAAGAGAATTGCCATGAAGAATATTCCACAAATATTTAGTTGCCATGGCTATTTGAATCCATTGTAAATCACGAACTCCCAGTCCTCCTTCTTGCTTAGGTTTTTGAATAACTGACCAGGCAATCCAGTGCCTTTTTTTGGTATCCTTACCTCCCTGCCAAAAGAAATTAGCACAAAGCCTATTAATGAAGTTTGTGACCTTTTTTGGAATAAAGCAGACCGAAGCCAAATAGACTGGCAGACTGTATAGGATAGAGTTTATTAGGATCACTCTGCCAGCTTGAGAAAGAAGCTTTGATTGCCAGCCCTCCAATTTCTGTTGAACTTTGTCAATGAGGAATGAGAAGTCTGAGCAAAGGTATCTACCCTTCTTGACTGGAACCCCAAGATATATAATACTAGAAGAATGAAATTTATATCCAGTGATATCTCGAATAGTCTGCCTTAAGGAAATTGGAGCTTTGTCAGCAAGAATAAAGCTGCTTTTCGAAGCATTTACTTTCTGACCTGAGCAGGCTTCATAGCTTTTGATTAATTTTAGGAACAGCTCAACATTCTGCTTGCTGGCATTTAAGAAGACCAGCGTATCATCCGCATAAAGGAGATGAGAGACCTGCATGGACTGTTTAGGGCCTTTATAACGTTTTAATTTCCCAGATTAGAATAGGATAGAGAGGCCTCTACTAAGTACCTCCGAAGCAATGACAAACAGATATGGGGCTATTGGATCCCCCTGCCAGATTCCCCTGCTGGATTTGAAAAACCAGAGATGGATCCATTGAAATTGACAGAAAACCAACAGTTGTATAATAGCATACCAATGTAAGAGGTAAATTTGGTGCTGAAACCAAATTTCCTAAGGACAGCCAATATAAAATCCCATTCCATCCTGTCGTATGCTTTGGCCATATCTATCTTAAAGATAGCATTATGCCCTCTTACCTTCTTATTTATGTCCACCATAAGTTGACGAGCTAAGGCCACATTATCAAGAATGAATCTACCCTTCACAAAAGCCCCCTGTTCAATGGAAATCAAACTAGGAAGCAAAGGAGCCAACCTGTCAGCTAGAATTTTTGAGACAATTTTATATGAAAAGTTGCACAAGCTTATCGGTCTAAAGTCATTAAATGACCGGGGCTCCTGAACTTTAGGGACAAGAGTTATTAAAGAGGATGTAATACCCCTGGGAAGGGGAAACCCTTTAAAGAAGGCTTGGACAGCTTCAATGACATCTGAACCAATAATGTCCCATATGGCTGTATAAAACCCACCTGAGAACCCATCAGGGCCTGGGGAACTAGAGCCCTTTAGACTCCAAACAGCTTCTCGGATCTCCTGAGCTTCAGGGATAGCACACAACTTAGAACTTTGAGAATCATCAATAATATGAGGGATGCAATGCAGCGTAGTAGGTTCCACAAAGTGTTCCTCTGAGGAGAAAAGGTTTTGATAATAAGATTCTGCATGAGTCTTGAGAGAATTTTGATCTTCACACCAATCTTCAGTAATATTCACTTTCAATCTCTTAATATAATTCCTCCTTCTGTTTTGTTGAGCAACAGCATGGTAATAGGAAGTATTCCTGTCTCCATTATCAATCCATTCCACCCGAGATTTCTGATTCCAGAACAATTCTTCTCTGAATAGAATTTGACGAAGACTGGCATTAGCAGCATTAAGACTTTCTTTATTCTGAGGAGAGGGATCAGAGTCATAGACAGACTGTTTTAGTTCAACCTCAGCTTCTGACCGACTTTTACATTCAAAAATATTACCAAATACTTCTTTATTCCATATACCAAGAGCTTTCTTAACAGCCTTCAACTTTACCCAAAGTCTAATCATAGCATTGGGATGAGAGGAATGGGGTTGTTGCCAGACCTCAGAAATTAGCTGAGTGAAAGACGGATGAGTACTCCACATTTTCTGGAAAATAAAGCGACCATGGCTTGACAAAGCTTCCTCAACTGACAGAAGAAGTGGAGAATGGTCCGATGGACCTCTTAACAAATGTTTCACTTGAAGTTGGGGTATAGCAGACTGGCAATGTCTATTAACAAGAACTCTGTCCAATATGGCCTGAATGTTTGCCAGACCTGATCTATTGTTAGTCCATGTCATAGAAGGCCCAGAGAAACCAATATCGAACAAGCCAACAGAACAAATAAAGGCATTGAAATCTGTCATCGGGGCCAAAGCAGGGAGAGCACCTCCAATTTTTTCAGAGGGCCTTAAAACACAGTTAAAGTCTCCCCTTACTAACCAAGGGATGGAAACGTTATCAGCAAAAGAAACAAGGTCACTGAATAGAGTCTGCCTTAAGTGAGGATCATTAGATGCATATACAAAGGAAAGGTATATACAAAATGAGTTAGCTACTTTGAGACCTAGAGTAATGTGTTGGGGCGAGGACTCAATGACCTCCAGATTAAGGCTTTCATGCTAGAAAATCCAAATCTTCGAATCATCAAGATTATTACCAACATACCTCCCAAGCTTGAGAAATCTACCCAGCAAGGAGGCTTTATTGAATTTTAACTTCGGTTCACTAATGGCCACCAATTGAACCTTATTTGAATTCTGAATATGTTTGAGATGTCTGCGGGAGCCCGCATTACCAACCCCCCGTATATTCCAAATCAGAGTGTGCTTAATCAGGGAGGAATCCATTTAATTTCTTCCAATGATCTGATTCTAGACCTGGTGATCCTCCCACCATTCCTTTGCTGGATGCCTAACCCGCCTTCCTTGTCTTCTGCTACCATTTGCATCAATTCATTGTCCTGTTTAGCATTCATAGCAATTTCCACACAAGTCGACTGAATACCTTGTAACCCCGCGCTCAGTAGCGCCGAGGAACTGGGAGCAATTCCTTCCCGATAAGAGGCTCCATCCACTGGAATAGGTACACCATTAGCAGAGACTTCAACATCCAGGGGAGCCTTGATTACTGCCTCTTGGCCATGTACTTCTGAATTTTCATCATTTCTGCAGAGGGAAGAAGAATCTTCTTTTGTCTGAATAGAAGAGTTAAAATGTTGCTGCTCTAGAACTTCCGATGTATGTTGCAAAACCTCAAAATTATTTTCCAAAGGAACATTTCGACAAACAGCCTGGGGGTCATGTAGACGAGGACGGAAAACCTGACTCGTTTTCCTTACCTCAGGTTCCATTCGCTGTTGAGTTCTAGCCATCCTACCCTTCTTTTTCTTACAGCTTTCCTCCGAGTGACCAAGCTTGTGGCAGTAAGAACAAAGAATAGGGACCCGATTATAATTGACAGCCTGCCAATAGCCCGAGCCATCAAAATCAATCCAAATGCGTTCTCTGCGTGGAGAGGAGAGATTCATCTCAACGCAGACCAACACCTCCGAAGTATCCGACATAGCCAGAGTTCTATCATGTATACGAAGGACTACTCCAAAATTTCCTGCAATCGAACGCAAGCAATCCTCATGATATAAATTGGCATAAAGGCCAGGAAAACCAATCCAGACTGGGACTATGGGAGGATCCGATTCAAAATTGAAATCCGGAGTCCATCGAAAGAATCGAAATAGAAATCCCTTTATATACAAATGTTTGAGTATCAGAAGCTTCATAAAATCAGCTTCGCAATCAAAGCGAAACAGTATATGGCGTGGAGTGAGCTTGCTAATGATAAAATCCGCAGAGAATGCTAATCGCTGCATCAAGAAGCTCTTGATCTCAGAGAAGACTGGACGACCGTATGCACATTTTGCAACCACAGAGAATGAAAGCATCTGCAAAGAAGCTTGGATTTCAGCCTTTAAAAAGAAAACCGCAGGTTCACCGAGGTCTGTAAACGCTGGATCCTTCAGCGGAATAGGGATCTTCGACTGGACATTGGTGGCAAGTCTGTACATTGCCCTGCTTCAAGCACGCTAAGTCTGTAGATCATCTTGTGCATGCATTTCTTCAAGTCTGTACAGCCCGTGGTCGCAAGACCAAGTCTGTACATTCCTTATGCATGCATCGTCTCTCCTTGTGCATGCATCGTCTCTTAAAGTCTGTGCAGCGTCTGCCTAGAATGCATACATTAAGTCTATACATCATCTGCCAGCAAGTGCATCATTCTCCGTCTCACTTAGCGTCTCATGTTAAGTCTGTACATCGCATCGCATGCATTTTAAATATGTCAAGTCTGAACATTGCATTCCATCTCACTCAGCGTCTCATGTTGTGTCTCACATAGCGATGTAGTTTAGCAAGTCCATACATTTCCCTATAGCATGCACGCACTCAAGTGTATACATTCATGAGCTATGGCTATGCATCGTTGGCACAGTACACCCAGAGTCTGCACACTCGTTGAAGGCATGTCCAAGCATTCATATTCAAAGTCCATACATTCCTATATGCATATGCATCCTTCAAGATAAAGTCTATACAGAGTTTTGCCTAGACTGCATACACCAAGTCTATACATTGCCTTGCAGCATGCACGCACACAAAGTCTACACACTCCTCCATAGCAAGTCTGTACACTCTTTACCATGCACTCATAGTCTATACATTCTTTGATGTTATGCTCGTGCATCACTTTAACAAATCTGTACATCATCTTGTTATAGGCACAGTAAGTCTATACATCGTCTGGTCGTCTGCACGCAAAGTCTGTACATTGCAAGTCGGAACATTGCTGCTTGATATGAAGTATGTACAGCCCGTGTTCTGTTGATCGACTGAAGTTACTCTGTCATTAAACTGGCAGATGTTTGAGCACGTGATCCGAGGTTGGCACCTGGCACGTGATCCGAGGTGTTCTCTGGATAAAGGGGGCACATGCCCTGCACACGCCCTGCACACGCCCTAGCTGCTGCTGCTATAAATATGAGGACTTCTCCATCTGGAGAAGATAGAGAGTGATCGATATAGGAGAGCTGAAGCAGAGAGGCAGAGAGCTGCAGAAGAAGGAAAAGAAGAAGAAGAGAAAAGAAAGAGAAGCTAAGAGCTAGAGTGAGAGAGCAGAAGAAGAAAAAGAAAAAGAGAAAGAGAGATAGAGAGCTCGTGAAGAAGAAGAGAAGCTTCATTGTCATCACTGGACTTTGGATCAGATCCAATCCAGTTTGCTCCTGCGAGAGCTACATTGTGCATTTCATTTTCCAGCTGTCAGTCGCTGTATTTTTATCATTTATTGTTTTTCTTTTTAACTGATCACGTTTGTTCTTTCGATTCTCTGGTTTGAGGTCGGGTTCCTCCTGTGGTCTCAGGAGAAGGGAGATTAGTTCTCCGATTTGCTAGTGACTGTGTGTCATCAGTGGTTCCCTCTGGGTTTCAGAGGAAGAGAGGTCCGTGACCTCTGGTTTGCAAGTGACTAGGTGTCACTTGTGGTTCCCTCTGGGTTTCAGAGGAAGGGAGACTTGGGTCTCCGGTTGCAAATGGCTGGTGTCACTTGTGGGTTCCCTCTGGGTTTCAGAGGAAGAGAGACTTCGGTCTCTGGTTGCTAGTGACTGTGTGTCACTAGTGGTTACCCTCCGGTCTGGAGGAAGAGGGGAGGTTGTTCCCCTGGTCAAGCTGTTAGGCAGCGCCTGTTTGCAGACTGAGTCTGCGGTTCTAGTTTTTGCTAGTGGAAGCCTCACTCCGGTTTGGAGTGAGGGGTGGACGTAGGTCTGTGGACCGAACCACCTAAAAATCCTGGTGTTCTATGGTTTGATTTTGCGTTCTACTCCATATCTTCTATCACCCTTCGCAGGATGCTTCATGAGCGCTATATGGTTGATGGTTGTCTCACTTGACTCGTTTGTTAGCCTACAGCGTTATTTGGGTTGTTCAGTGAGATTGCGTGCCTTCGCTCTTATCTGCTGTTATCATCTTCTTCCTTGAGTTAAGGTTGAGTGGTTGACTAGGTTGGTCACTGAGTGTTGCTTAGTTGGTTTTGTTTTAATTTCCGTAATATTTTTTAACGGGGATTCATTCACCCCCCTCTGAATCTGGGCCTTGCACCCTATCAGAAACGAGCATGTATTGACAGGTTTTAGGCTTATAAATTGTATTCCCATCGATTTGAATCGATTGGGAGGGGTTACCATTTGGTTTCCCCCGTTTTTGGGTGCTCTGGGAGAGTTGTGGTACTCCCAGGGACCATTTGTATTTGGAAATAGGCAGTGAAGCGTTGCGGCCTAGGGCTGACCGCTACTGTTTGAAGGCGGCCATATTCTGACAGCCAAGAAACAATAACGGCCTAGCAATAGACCGCCATGCTCCCTTCGCCCTATTGAGGCGGTGTGAGCCTAGCGACCCAGACTGGACCATTTTTATCATGGAGCGGTCAGTCGCTCGACCGTCCCTTGATCAGAGCGGCCCTGTCCAGACCGCTACTCCCCTGTTGTATGTATGAAGCGTTCGTAGCTTAGCGGCCATGGCCAGACCGCTATTGTCAGTGAAGCGGCCAGTCGTCCGAACGTCACCTTACCCTTGCAGCCTAGTCTAGACCGCCAAGTCCTTGCAGTTTACAAATTCAATCATGCTTATTTAATTATGCATTTGATGTTGCATATTTTATAAACTGTGGCATATTTTTATATCCCAGTAGAGTTATTTTCTCTTTTCTGTGATTGAGCCATTAGATGTAGCCCGACGATCTTTAGTGTCGGCCCACCTGGGAGAGGTGGCGAGGCAGTCCCGATGTACGATTTTTAGGCTAGTTTCTGTGAACCCCCTTGCTTGTCAGTAGCGTCCTACTGGGGGGAAAAACTAGCTAGAGGTCTGGCTCAGGGTTGTGAGCTGGTGTGTGCACACGTGGTTAGGGGCTTGGACTGACGCCGACGGGCGTGACCCTGACTAGTCACTTGTTACTGTTGTTCCTTGTACTACTATGGTGTCCTAGTTACCGTGACTCGACACGAGTGGAGACACCCGAGACGCAGTATAAGTCGTTAGTGGACGCATCTGGTCTTCTTTCTAGTGGGCACTCTTTCTTCTTGTCACTTGGAATCTTGAAATTAAATTCTATTGGTAGATGTAGAATTCTCGTGCTTATTTATTTGTTTCAATTAGCATGAGTTAAATGGCATTTATATTAAGCTATCTTTAATTGTTCATATTCTTGTGTAGCTTTCTTTACTTGCTAATATTCCATACCATTGCGTTATTAACTGCTTTGTTGTGACCTTAGCTGTGAGGTAGGGATCCGCGTGACCCCTACTAAGTCAATGAAATGAGACTCACCCTGAATTTTCAGGTGAGGCGCAGCAGCAGCAGTCCGCTGGTTGTTCTCGTGCTTTTGGCGGGCAGTCTTAGGTGCCCGCAGTGGTCTCCCTTGCTCTTTTGACCGGGGTATGCCCCGTGTAGTTATCTTCTTTTGACTCTTGTACAGTGTTTGGGCTTGTAATTGATGGATCTGGATTATTATATGAATATATCACTAATATTGTAAATTGCTTCTGTGTAAGGTTATTATTTTAAAATACGCATGTAATTCCAGTTCATTATGCACCTCCTCAAACAATCCTCCCAACCCTTACGGAGCCTCATCAGCCTCTTGGGTGGCGTCTCCGAGTTCTTGGTATCGATTTACCGGTATCCGGATCTCCGAATCGTTACAGGAGGGTTGGTCGATGGGCTTCGTAGAAGGAGAACGAGGAGGAGGGAGAGGGGAGGAGTTACCTTCACATGCATGTAGAGAGAAGAAACGAGAGGATGCGTGAGGTCGTGCGGGCCTTTCTTTAAAAAAATTGCCTTGGGGTTGTTCTTATTTTCAGGAAAGTTTACAAAAGATGAGATTCCATCCTAAAAAATGAGAGAGACCTCATCAAACGTGTCTAAGTGAAGTTACTTTCTCATATTTTTATTTAAGGTAAAAGAGAGGAAAAACAATACTCCCAAACACCCTCTTAATAGTTTTTTCATAAATAGATTATCAAATTTTCAAAAATTTGTGGCAATGGGCAAGTATCCTAAAGCTCATCTAATTCTAGCTGTGTCCAACCCTGTGGAGTCAGATTTGTGAACAGCTTTTATGTGCTTTTGCATAAAATTACCATCAAAGAGTCAAATTAATTAAATGCAGGGTAATTTTATAAATAAATTACTTTTTCTATCTTCTCTTCTGCATGCCTTTTTGTACGAAATACATTTGGAGGTCCCATTGTCCTCTAATTTGATTGTATTCATCATTTCAAAGAGTCAAATTAATTAAATGCAAGGTAATTTTACAAATAAATTACCTTTTCTCTATTCTGCATGCCTTTTATACGAAATACATATGGAGGCGAGGTTTGCCGACTCGCCAATCCGTACCGGATCGGGATCCTCCTGATCCGGTACGATACGGCCGAGTCGCATCCGACTCAGACTGACTCGGTCTAACTTATGTCAAAGGTCTTAATAATTATCTATTCTTAACTAAAAAATTTATATTAAACCTTAACTCTTCTCCTACGTTTTTAAACTGTATTCTTGATTCAAAACAATTATTACAACCTATAAAAATTAATCAAACCAATGAATACATTCAAATTCATTCGAGCACGCTCAAATTAACAACTAAAATCAATGAACACATTGAAATTCATAATTCTCACATGCCATTAATATATTCAAAGTTCAAATTCATCGTAATCTACCTCAACTCAATGAAAATAACTAAATTTATCAAAACACAATCAAATTAACATCTTAAACCAATGAACACATTGAAATTCATAATTCTCATATGACATTAACACATTTAAAGTTCAAACTCATTGTAATCTACCTCAACTCAATGAAAATATTTAAATTTATCAAAACACAATCAAAGTAACACCTTAAACCAATGAAGACATTCAATTAATAATTCTCATATGACATTAACACATTCAAAGTTCAAACTCATCGTAATCTACCTCAACTCTATGAAAACATTTAAATCTATCAAAACACAATCAAATTAACACCTTAAACCAATGAAGACATTCAATTTATAGGTCTCACCTGCCATTAACATAATGTATATCAACTCAATGAATACATTTAAATTCATCAGAACACATTCAAAGTAACACCTCAAATCAATGAACACATTCAAATTCATAATTCTCACCTGGTATTAACATATTCAAAGTTTAAACTCATCACAATCTACCTCAACTCAATGAATACATTTAAATTCATCAAAACACACTCAAATTAACACTTCAAATCAATAAACACATTCAAATTTATAATTATCACATGCCATCAACACATTCAAAGTTCACAAACTCATCAAACTCATGAGAATATGTATGTCGCTAAAATCAAAATCCATACCCCTGATATACATCATGGCAAAAGGAAACATACATGCCGCTAATATAATAGTCCATAATTTATAGACTCCATACATATATCATGATAAAAGAAAACCTGCAAGTCAATCATCATCCTCAGAAAACTCAATATTTGGCGACCATTCCCATAAGTCATCATCTGCACGCTGAGGTTATGCAACTCCAAACTGTAAATGTGATGCGGTGGGTGGGGGTGCATGTAGATGCCTCTGCACACATCTAATCATGTTGACATATGATGATGCATGTGCAGCATTGGGTGGTAAATCAAACTCTACAAAGAATTTCCTCACCACATTTACTAACTCTGCTGGAGGGTGCAACACTGTGGAGGAAGAGGCTACTGCTGTGGAAGAAGAGGCTGCTACTGTGGAGGAAGAGGCTGATACTGTAGAGGAAGAGGTTGCTGCTGCTGTAGAGGAACATGCTGCTACATGTCTAATAAACTATGAACGAACATGGGAAGGAACAGATGGACATGCAATACAATCTCTGCCAAGTCCCGCGAGATGCTCAGAAAATCTATGTATGCCGCTAATCATGTGCTCACAATACATGCAATAAATCTGTCGATCACTCGGCATCATGTATCCATGCTCCCAAGCGGGGTGGCATCGGTCACGCGGCATCTACAAGGTATAGAATGAAGTCCCGTGATCAATGACACCAAACAGGGGGGCGAATTGGGTGTGTACAAACTTTTAGAAAATTCTAGGCCAAATGAAACAAGTATGAAGAATAGCCGTAGTGAAAATTTAGATCTATATGTAAACACATAGATCTAATAAAATCTATCACACTCAACCGATCTTAGATACAGTGGCGGAGGTAAAAATCTGAAGATTCAACTCACGCAAGATGTTATCTTCCTGACAAGATTTGCCTTACCGATCCGAACCACCTTTTAATATACTTGAGATCTAATATGAGACTGATAAATTATGCTGGATCTAACACAAACAATACAACCAAAATAATCTACGTGTGTGCTGCACAGAATGGGGATAGAAGAGAAGGAACAAACCACACAATGGATAGTGATTTTTAGGTGGTTCGGATGCAACAACGGCAACCTATGTCCACCCCTCACGATCTGTGAGGATTCCACACTATCTTGTAAACGATTACAAGATCAAAACATACACACACACAAACGTGAGAAGTTGGAACTCCCACGAAGGTGCACACGCACCGAATCACAAGGATATGTGAAAACTAGAAGAAACACACACACACACACAGATCAACGTAGATCCACACACACACAAGTGTTTAAAAGTATAAGATCACACACTTGAAGCTTGATGAAAAATAAGAGAGAAACATAAAAGGAAAAACTCAGATTTAAGCTCCCCCTTAATGGATGAAGATGATCTTGGATGAAGCTTCCTCCACAGCTTGATCTTCACTTGAATGGCTTGCAAATGATCTTGAAAGCTTGGAGATGGATGAAGAAGTTCTTCCCCGAAACACTAGTCACGGAGCTACAGTGGCAGCACTCTTTCTTCCCTTGATAGCCTCTTTGATCTCTCTTGAGTGAATTAGGATTTTTGACCCCAATATGATGTATATATAGATCTTGGATGGTCAAGGGACAAGCCAAGAACCAGATCCACAAATCATGGTAAGTCTGATGACTTTGAGATTAAACAAACCCAATCAAAGGAGCTTCCCACGTTGAAGAAACAAAGTCAAAAATAGCTGCCTCGAAGCTG
The DNA here is from genome assembly GCA_022559845.1 of Amorphophallus konjac. NCBI lineage: Eukaryota > Viridiplantae > Streptophyta > Magnoliopsida > Alismatales > Araceae > Amorphophallus > Amorphophallus konjac. Next base: position 420,190,920 of record CM040120.1, on the reverse strand, counting down.
GCGGTCGACCGATAGGAGGGGGCGGTCGACCGGAATTTTACAGAAATGGGCGTTCAGTCCTGGGAAAATTAGTCGACCGGCCCCTGACCGGCGGTCGACCGCTGGCTGGAAATCCTACATTTTTAAAAGAGTTAGACAATAAATCATAATCTGTGAGCGAATCATTTTATGACCACATCATGTTCCAATTAAAATGAGTGAGTTGAGCTTAGCCTGGGCAGTTCTGGAGCCAGGGTGGATTTAAGCATTTGGAAGGGTATGAACACTTAAGCATAGTACGTGATGAAATTAGACCTTGATTGCGTGTGAAAGTCGTACTTGATTGCTAATACATGGCATGTGATAGAATGCATGTCCTAGGTTTTGTTATCATCAAAATCACTTAGATATACTCAACAATCTCCCCCTTTTTGATGATGACAAAATTGAAAGGATATTTAAGTACATGGGCGTGCCTTTGAGCAATGTTTGAAAATTAAGATCAATGTTCGAAATCAAGGCATTTTACTCACATCCCATCAAGCCAGCTAACGCAAACCATTCAACACTTTATTTGCCAATTAGAAAAGAAATGAGATACAAGAGCCAACCATCTGAGATCAAACACCAGTTGCATTCATTTCATCATTTCATTACAAGGTATATTGATGCGAGAGTGAATGCACGACTCTAGACACAAGTGACTAAATGCAGAAAAGTACAAGTCACTACCAGCAGAGCTTCCCCCTGGCTAAATGTAGAATAGACACAATGATCCTCACATGATCATGCATGCAAACACACGAACATACCGACATACATAAATATAGACCCTGCACTACTACTTCTCCCGCTTTGGCATCATCAAAAGGGGATAGGATAGACGAAGGGGGACCCAAGTGACACAAGACCGAAGTACAGCAATCTAGAAGTAGGATACTAAAGAAAAATCCTCATGGTGCATCTGCAGGAGGCTTATCCTCTAGAGGAGGAGGCTGGTAACCAAGGCGACGGCATATGTCATCAAGAGAATGATCTTGAATCTGAAGACTATCCTGAATACGGGCAATGGAGAGGTCACGAGCCGCATCACGGCGCTGCATTCCAAGAAGTGTCATGTTCATGATGTGGAAGACTTGGCTGGAATCAGCAACGCTGTCGGTGAGGCTAGTCATATGAGTGGAGAGTGTGGCCATTTGAGTGGAGAGGGTATCCAGAACAGTGGAGAAGGAATCTATGCGACTTGACATGGTTGTAGGATGTAAATGTAATCTACCCCGTCCCGAACTAAATAATATAAGCATGCATATAAACATGAAATTTCATGAAACGAAAAGGGGTGACAAGGAATAGAGAACTAACCGTGATCGCCACCAAGGACTTATAGCACCAAAAGGATGAAGAAAGGATGAAGATGGCGCCGTGTACCTTGGAAAATATGGAGAAAGACGCGGCCTAACGGGAAGCCGCTACAACGTGTGATCGCGCTTGAAATGGGACGCGGGGAACCGATGTGGGTGCACCTCCTCACCTCATAGCCGGCTAGAAAGCAAGGGCCTCATGTTCTATCAATAGTCTGCTGCAAAACAAAGCCATAAAAGAGAGAAAACCCATTAGAATGTGAAGTGTAGCATATGTCCCAAAATGATGAAGTAGCATGAAAGAAAGGGGGAGAACGTATCGGGGGAGGGTTTTTAACTCCTATAAATGGGTGCAAACAAAAGGTGGGTGTATTGTGCATGCATAGGATTTGAAATCATGGAATTTGATGGAGAAATGGGGAAGAAAAATGTTGTGCAAAATGGAGAAAAATGCATAAACGTGCAGCAACAGTGTAAAAAAAAACTAAGTGTAAAACTGTGACGATTTGTGAGAAGTAGAGGGAGAGAACTAAGCCTAGGTATGAAGAAAGAGAGCCCGGAGTGATGAAAAATGAAGAAGATACTCCCCTCTTCAAGATGAGACCAATGGAGGACGAAGAGGATGCCGGATGACTCCGCCCCGAGCCGACGAAGGGCGCCCCGTCGCACAGGTTCAAGAACTCGTGATGATTTGCAAAAAATATGGGCGGACATGAAGCAAATAAGGTATCAAAATGAAGCCTATACTTCCCTCAAGATCCTGGGGTCGAAGGGTTGAGTGGACGATCCGGCATGGCTTCACCCCAGGTCGAAGAAGAGCCCCCCGTCGCGCAGGCGAACTGGACAGGTTTATATAGAGAAATGCTGGAACCTAGAACTTTCTACTACGATTTTAGAGGATAGAGTCCACCAAATCTCGAGATATATGGATCAATCTCGAGATAATAGATAGGATAAGAGCTAGGAACAAATGGGACTTTTTTTGGTGGAAGGATCTGGAAGATAGAGTCCATGGAAGGTGGCCCCGAAGCCTAATCTGGAAGAGTTTGTGTGACATGAAAATGTATAAAACCTGATTTTACGGCCAAGATTCCCACAAATATATTCCACTAAATTTCGAGTTATATGGCTTAAACTCGAGATAATAGTGGTGGCAAGAGGTAGAAACAAACGGGAAGTGATTTGATGGAATATTCGAGAAGATAGAGCCTTAGAAAGGTGACCCCGGCGAACAAAAATCAACCTTAGAGTCCAGCGGCGAAGAAAATGGAGTTCAAGAACTTTTGGACTCTTTGTTATATGAACGGTCGCATGATAGACCGTTCAATGAATGGGGCGGTCTAGGGGTAGACCGCCCAACGAACCAGGGGGCGATCGGGAGACTTTTGGCCCAAAAATGAAAAAATGGTCATCCACAGACCGTTTTTTGACATAAGCGATCTCAAGAAGACCGTTTATTGACATTTCAAAATTAATAAAAAGAAAATAAAAATAAAAAAATAAAAAAGTTACTGTTCACATGGTCAACTATTGACCGTTTTACTCATTGGGCGGTCCACTAGTGACCGTTTATCTTGGGACGGTCAACGGTTGACAATTTTTCTGCCAGGCTCGTGCGAGTTTAGAAATCAGCGAATATCTTGAAAGCGGTGTAGAATTAGAAAATGTGGTAGAAGAAGAAATTGTAGATAACTGAAAGATGAACAACTTTTATGAAGAGAACAATATAAAAAGACGATTAGAAGAGAGATAAAATGGGGTGAGAATAGAGAAAAACATTGAGGCTTGAAAATGGTGGAGAACAGGATAATGGCGTAGAAGAAGAAAATGTAGGGCTTCAAAAATGGAACAACTTTAGTGAAGGAAACCTAATGAATAGAGGAAAGGAAGGGGGTAAAAAGGGACCATTTTTCAAGACTACGCAGCGAAAGGGGCCGCATTCTTGAGGGAAGTCGACCTAAATGGGCCGTAAGTCGACTTGGAAGGCCAGAAGGTGATAGAATAGGCTCCAAGGCTCTAAGAAATCATGATCTCCAATGCTCAAAGGGAATGGAACAATGAAATGGGCTCGAAATCTATCCAAGGAACGCTAAAAAATAACGGTTAATTTGGGACATCAAGAATGATGAAAAAGAGAAATGATGCGACTTGCGGGCTAAAAACTGTTGGGTCCCGTAGTGTAGGAACGCGGATCTAGAGGGGGGTGAATAGATCCTTCTAGTAAAAGCTATGTCCAATTAAAAATACAAACTAGCACATAGCGGAATTAACAAGATTGATAAGATTGATGAATTTAATCTAAACAGATTTAAACTTAATTCACTCAATCTCACCGAGCTCACACGATTGTATAAACAGATAAGATAGTGAATCACACAATCACAAAGATCAAACCACAAGACACGGGAATTTTTAAGGTGGTTCGGGACCACGACGGGCACCCTACGTCCACCCCTCACCAAACCGGTGAGGCTTTACTACACGCTACAAAAAGTAGCAACACGGGGACGAACCCCAACACCACACACGCTGCTTACGCAGCAATCCACACACGAGGCCTTGCCTTAAATTGCTGCCACAGCAGCACGCACACACACACACACACACACACACACACACACACACACACACACACACACACACACACACACACACACACACACACACACCGCACTAAATACCTCACACGGAGACACAACTCCGTCCACACACACGTAGGACAATGCCTACACAACCACACGGGAGAAAACTCCCAACCACACACGCGGATATACTCCGCACAAATCGACACACATATGACAACACACACACTCGGAGACCCCTTTCTCCGAACACCCACACAAAGTATTCTCTCAAATGTATATAAATCAAAGACAAATATATGCTATGACCCCCCAAACAAATTCTATAGATGAAAACTAGAAAGATGCATCAAGTAAAAGGCTCCCCCTTCTTCAACAAAATCTGATTCCCCTTGGCTCGTTGACAGATGATCATGATTTAGACATCATCTTCTTCCTCTCCTCGAGCTGATCCTCTTTTCCTTCAAATCCTGGCTCCAATCAAACCTTCATACATCAGAAAAATGATTAGCTTCATAAACCCCTCTCCTCTCAACCTTGTGGCCGCACTCCTCCTCCTTCTTCTCTTAGGTAATCATTCAAAACCTTCTGCAATCTCAAACAAAAGACACAGAAGTGAAAGATCAAGATAACTCCCTCAGATTTTCAATGAAATGCTTCTGCAGGATGAGAAACCGTTCTTGAAGAAAGATGATCGATTCTTGCATGGACGATGCTTGTATCTTGATTTTCCACGTAGCTTCCAGTAGATGGTCGTTTGGTGACTTGAAACCTCCTTCTTCCCTTTACATACAAGCTCAGAACAACTTGGAAGAAGCCCTTGGAGCAACTGCAGCGACCCTGCACATTCAAGGGTTAAGAACAAAACGAAATTTCAAATCTAGCTTAGTTTCTTAGGGTTTACAACCCAATAAGATGTATATAAGCTTCTAGGACAGTCAAGGGATAGCCCTGGGACAAGATCCACAAATAAGGGAGTGATTTGAGGGCGGTTTGAATGGAGTTAATGGACTTTCGAAGCAAGGACATGAAAGTCATCTTTCACGGCTCTGCATAGGTGTCGACACCTGGTGTCGACACCTTGTGCATTCCAGTTCACAAAAACCCAAAACAGAAGATATGGACACTAGGTGTCGACACCTGGTGTCGACACCTCCTGGGCTTAGCTTCTGAAAATGAGTTCTGGAAGCAGGTGTCGACTCCTGGTGTCGACACCTGGTGTCGACACTTGCACCCACAAAAAGCCCAGAGACCTATTAAGCTAAAAATGAAAGCTCCAACTTCACCGTGAGTTTTGGGATGATGAGAGAAGGTTGTGAGGAGTTTTTCCAACCTGTAAAACATAAAGAAAAAATTAGTTTTGCTTCAATGTTAATCTCACAAACCAACCCATTTCATTTCACCTTCTCTGATAGAACCATAAGTACTTGTGAAAGAGTTCCAAGCATCAGTCACCATTGCATGATGCAACTAATTTTATAATTTAAAGAGTAAGGAGCCAAGCCACGCAAAATAATATTGAGTCACATTCCATTTGATCATCATCCAAACTCATCAATCCACACATCATTACCTTGGGGGCTAGCAATGGTATTTGCATCTCAATCATTCATTTAGAATTACCAAAGTACACATGCATGACAGGAGGCTCAATATGACATTTATCCAAGCATGTTTTCCACAAAGGCTTTCTCATTGAATACAAAGTAATCTTACCAAGTAAATATACAATGCATATGCCTCTTACCAAGTGAATATGCAATGTATATGCAATGTGCTAACATCAAAGCACATATGAGCCTTATAGAGTCATAGATGCATCCACACGATGATATCCCAATAACAACATTGTGTAATCATTTCCACAATCATTTCATACTTCATAGCTAGAGGATAATGGGTTCAAGCACATGAAGACATGAATAATCATTCAAGCACAAGACCAAGCAACAAAGTCATTTTGTAATCATCAAAATCCCATACACAACAATCTCCCCCATTTTGATGATGACAACATATTATGCTATAATACTCTCTCCCCCTTTGACATAATCAGAAATGGGGATCGTGATGGGGAATCCATGATGGCAGCAAAAATCAAAAATAACATTTTTTTGTGTTTATAAAGAGAACCAATATGCACAATATGCATGAACTAATGGCACAACTGTGAAATGCAAATGTGGACAATATGGACATGTAGAATGCAAGTAAGATGATCCAATAGTATTGATCACAGGCAAATAGATATACATACACATGCAATATAGCTCCCCCATTTTATTTAGAGTGAAGGGATAGGTGTACGAAAAGTGTAAGTGAGTCATTAAGATCAGAGTTCTCATGATTACACCTACAGGATTGTACAGATAGATAGGAGAAGACGTACAGCAGGTCATGCAGTTAATCAAATTTTTAAAATACATATCAAATCAAATTACCATGTGTAAGTGAGTAACATGAGAATGAATTCTAGCCATATGGATAACCAGATTTTCAATTAAACACAATAATAATTACACAACCTGCATTTCAATCTAGAGAGCAGCGTATTGGAGACTTCGCACTGCCTCAATCAAATTTATCATTAGAATTTTTCACACTGACAATCTGAATTTTTCTAAGAATGATCAGGTTCAAATAATTCCTTTTTACGCGAGGAGACACATGGAGCTCATGCCAGAATCCCCGGTTACTCAGAATACTGAACTATTTCACCTCATTTTGAACAGAGATACTTTAGTCAACACTTTTCAGAAATGAACCACATCACGTCTCAGGTGACATGTGCCCAATTTACTCAATGAAACAAAGCATTGCTCTGCCTTTCATTTCAACCATTTTTTATGTGGAGGCAGGTAACTTTTTCCTCAACTGTCTCTTATCATCCATGCAACAAGTTGAATTACTTTAGAGTGTTGAAATGAAACTCTTATATCCTTATGAATAACACTATATTTCACATTATAGTGCATGAAGTGTGCGAATTTGATTTAACATGTATGGAGAAAATTTAACTCAAAATAAGATAGTGCAGCTCCCTCTATGTAAATGCAATAAGCATGAAATGCTCCCCCTGAGAGTTTGACATGAAGCACACTTGTTAAGACTCAGATATAACAATATTTATCAATGGAGTATTTGGTCTTAGAAGTTTCAAAGGAAGGGGTTTTAACATATATTAACATGCAAGCATATAATGGAGATATGCATATATGCAATGCAGAATGCAAAGATATGCAATTTCAGTGCTGGAATTGTTGGCCCCAAAGGTATGATACCATTGTTGGGAGTATCCATTTTGGCATTTATGTAACATGAAATGTTCAAAATGATACATTTTAAAATATGCACTATATGCATGCTGAAAATGTCAACTATGCAACAAGACACGCGATAAGCTTCATCTTCCAAGAGCACTATGTGAATGATATGCATAGAATGATATGTAAATATGCAATGTGATGCAAGATTTCAGATTTCACATGACACTCTATATGCACCTAGTACAACTGATGCATGACATGCATTTTTTTTAAAATGTGATGACACAATTTTACTTTAAAAAGAGAATTCAAGAAATTCATTCAAAGCATCAAAATCATCACATGTGAACTTTTTCTTGAAAACAGTTTTACTTTTATCCAAAGGATGAGTAGCACATTGGTACAGACTACGGAATATTGATCAAATTCAGTCCTCAAAAAGTTCAGCCACAGAATAACATCATCATGCTGAGAGAATGGAAAAATATCAATCTCAAAAATTTCAGCTTGCAAGACTCCCCCATAATTAATGCATGATTTTAGAAAATTCATTTAAGTTTGATGCCATATACGTAGATGATTCATGGTACCGGGCGGAGGCACATTCTCACGCATGGTGATAGCTTTCAGACAGGCATGACCTGCCCTTCCATATGTCACCATTTTATATACCATGTAATCATTTAAATGATGATCATAAAAATACAATGCAATCCCATATGACATCGGGGGTTTAGAAACACATGGGCATTGAATAACAATTTCAAATTCACTGTCTGTCAAGAGATGGCACTGGCATCAAGCCCATAGAACTTTAGCCAAATTATTTATTTTCTCACCTTTGCATTGAGTTACCTTTATTAACATCCTCAAATTCTTCACTTTATTCCGCTTGCTGTAATCTTCATCAACAAGCTCCAAATCTCAATGGAAGTAGATCAAATTTGGCATTGAAGTCCTCTTGAACTCCTTTCTTTCTCTCCTGCAAGAAATATAATGATATTAACCAAAAGAAATGGAAGTAGATCAAATCTGGCATTAAAATTCTCTTGAGCTCCTTTCTTTCTCTCCTGCAAGAAATAGAATGATATTAAGCAAAAGAGTTCCATTGAGACCCCAAATTCGCATCTTATAGATAGCAGCATGTAAGGATATGAAAATACCAAGAACCCCATGTCAAAACCCTTTCAAAACTCCTCTAGGATAAGAAGAGAAACCCTAAGGGTAAATGGGTAAAAGCTCAAACCAATCGAACCTCAAGATGGGCATTACGAAACCCAAAGCATAGACCTATTCCGGATCTGCCAGACCAGGTGTCGACACCGACTGAGGAAACATGCAAAATTACCTAAGACAGTTAATCTGAGTTTAGAAAAACCATACATGAATTAGACTCAATCTAGGCACATGGAGATACATTCAAACATTGAATTCTCACCATGATTTCAAGGGTTGATGGTCATTATCAAACCTGCACTGTAAAGAGCTCAATTCATGTCAATATTAAGCCAATACATATGAAGAAACTAACTTCAAGACTTTTCATCACATATGACTCTCTCTCTCAACCTGCATTATCAGAAACTCAATTTCATATCAATCTCAGTTCAATACAAATGAGAAGGCCAATTTTAATGCTTTTCTTCCACAAGACAATCTCCTATGAGCTGCAAGTATGTATGATGAGTTGCAGCTATCAATACAAGTGATTCACTCAAGCTAACATAAGTTCAAAGTTCAATTCAGAAATTTCAAGTTTAGTCCAACAATGTAAAGAGTCAAGTCTATGCATATAAAGCACAAGACTAAACACATGAAGAACCAAGGTCTGTCCATGTGTAGCACAGGTTGATACACATGAAACACACAAGACTGCCTCTTCAAAGAAATCAGTATCAACTCAGGGACAAGCCCATCTTCACCAAGGCATCACACCAGAACTGGCCAAGTCAACGTAAATGCTTCCTCTTGGCCTCAAGGCAATCCTGCAACAAGAGTTCTCATTCAATAGTTTTGGGTACCCAAACCTTCTTGGGTCCCGGATGGTTAGTTGCACCTCTAATGGGTGCCTTCCACATTCTCTGGGCAAACATATCATCAAAATTCATCAAATCACAATCATGGATAGTATGCCCAACCTTTCCACAGTAATGACAACATTTTGAAGACTTCACAGAATTCTTATAAACATGATAATCAAATTTTTGTGATTTAGCATGAATGTTATCATTATAAGCATGTAAATTTCTCTTCTTCACAACATGATGAGCATGAAATTTCTGTGGGTTGGCGAAAGTATAATTATTTTTGACTTTGAAATTCTCTCTTTCATTTGCTTGCCAACACTGTGACACACGGTGTCCTAGCTTTCCACATTTAAAACAAACAACCCTTTTTCTTTTGGAAACAAGTTCATTTTTACATGCTTTCAAATCATCCGATTTCATAATGAAACAATCATTCATCAAATGACCATGCTTACCACAATAATGATAATTGACATTTGTTGATTTTGGAGCATAGTTTTTGTGACTTTTGTGAGCATGAATCCTATTGCTCCTAGGTTGAGCCTGAGCCTTGGGATTTGATTTCTTAACACAAGAAGTATTTGACATATTTGAGGAACATGAAGCATGCACAAAAGATGTTTGAGTCTTTAGCCAAAAGGCTTTCTTTTTGGTGGGTTGATGCGACACGTCTAAGGATGATGATGCTCTGATACCAATTGATGCGACACGCCTAAGGATGATGATGCTCTGATACCAATTTGATGAGACACGACCCCTCGGACCTAGAATTGCAAGCAACCGAACCGAACGGCGGACCCATTCAAGCGGGTTCACCCGCGCCGCGCACACCCGGGTCCGTAGGTGGACCGGCGATGATGGGGAGGGTCCGAGGTTGGACCTCAAGGTTTCAAGGGTATGGCCAGCTAGGGATGGTCCCCAATGGGCCAGGGATGCCCAATTTCAAGGGCGGCCGTCACGCCGAGGGCGTGGGTTGTAGTGTCACACTCTCAACTCACTCCGCGGTGTTCACACAATTCAATGGCATTTGAGATCGGGCGCTCACCTCACCGCCGACGGTCAACTAGAAATAATACTAAGACAAGCAAAAGTAAAACCAGCAGAGGAAGTGGCCAGAAGCTCACCTGATCGGTGTGAGGATGCCGATCCCGACCGGAGACGAGGGCGAGCGGGGAAGCGTGGGCTACCCGCACGCCGCGCCGATGACGCTTTGGCCGCTTACCTGCTAGTACAATCACTATGCCCTCACAGAGGGGGTGGACTAGGGGTGGGGAAATGAGGTTACAAACCAAACACTACCTCCACGCAGGGAGGGGCGCTAAGCCGGCCAGGCGGGGAAAGGAGTTATGCTTGATTAGCGCCGATGAAGCACCCCGCCGAATCTGCCCAGGTCTAGGACAGCAGGACAGGGGGTCGGTGTAGTCGTCGCTGTGCACTCCTCTGAACTCAGAATTCGACGAGACTGGCACTGAAACGACACTGACGGATCCAGGCACGTCTGTGAATTTTTGTGGGCAGTCCTGAAGTCGTCACCGGCTGGGGCAGGGGCAGGCTCTGGAACAGGGCCCCTACGCTCAGATTCGTACTGTTCCCAGGGTGCAGCAGCAGATGGATGTAGTCACCACGACCGCTCCTGAAGTCCGATTAATGCGAGACCAAGTTGAGGATGACCGTGGACAACTCTTCTTCGAGCAGAAACCAAGCAGAGCACCAGACGATGTCGGGGTGGCGAGGAGGAGTCCGTTGAGTGAGGGGGGGTCAGGGTAGGACCTAAACGATCTGTTCTGCGCGCCCGGGAGAGAAAAATTGGAAAAGGCTCTTCCTGATGCCAAAAGGGACGCCGCTTGTTGGTGATGGTAGATGCATTGTGGTAGCAGCTCTCGGCCAAGTGGCGCCTTCAGAAGTTGAGGGGTGTGGCCGTGGTAGCTTCTGCACTGCAGCTCTGGTCCAGGTTCTGGTCCCGGTTGTGCAGTCGGACGAGAATGGGCACCACGATCTGTAGTGAAGTTGGAACGAGACGATTCCACCTTGCCTGCGAAGAAGACTGGAAGACCTTTCCGGCGATGTATCGTGCACCTCCAGATGAAGTCGGACAGAACCGGGGCAGTCTCTGCAAGTCGAGCTCCAACTGCTATCTGCGAACTGAGATGGATAGGGTGATGAAAGGTGATGGGAGACGGAGTAGATGGGGTGGGAAATGGGGTGGATGGGTGTGGGGGTGACACCTGACTATGTGGTAGTCTGTTAGGGGGTGATTCAAGGTGTGGGAAGGGCAGAAAGGGGGCTGGGAGGTGGTCTAGCAAGTGGAGGGAGGGGGAGATGCGAATTTGGGTTGGGAAGGAGAGAGGGAGGAGAGATCTCTCCTTTGTTTTGAATGGTGGGTTAATGGAGGGGTTAATGGGGGCCTAGGGAATGGGAAGGGTTGCCTTGGGGAGGGGAAGGGGTGCTTGGGAGAAGGGATTCTCCCTTGGGAAAATGAAAGGTTGTATGGGGAAGGGGAAAGGTTGCTTGGGAGGAGGGAGAGGTGCCTAGGAGAAGGGGATTCCACCTAGGGGTTGGAGGGGACTTAAATGGGAGGTATGGGGAAGGGGGAGGGGTCTTAATTAGAGGTGAATAGGGAGGAGAGAGAGTGAATTTTGAATTTGGGGGTGGGGAGGAGAGAGAATGGGGTTCGCCCCCTTTAGAGAGAGAGAGAGAGATAGAGCTAGAGAGAGAGGCACAAATTATTGTGGCAATTTTATCAATACGTCATTAGCCTTCAAATGAGGGATTGGGGTCCTATTTATAGGAATCCCACATTTTCACATAAGTCCCTGACTTTTGGACTACTAACACTTAACCAAGGGGAAGGGGGCGCCCCTGGTCCTAGCCCATATAATTGGGCCCATTAACCAACATAATGACTCTAGACTTAGGTAAATAGCTACCTAACCTTGTATTGGACTCAAATAAAAGGAAAAGTACATGATAAGAAAATAAAAATTACATCATATGACTCGAAATATAGTGGCGGACAAGATGTAGCATAGCTGGCGAGCATCTGGATCCTCGAACAAAGGGGAAAGCTGGTGATGTCCTCATCATACCCCCGGGGTGCGGAGAACTCGACTCCGTCGAGTATGGGCCCACCGGGGGAGCGGTCCTCCAAAGCAGCTCAGGGCGACCCTCAACCTCCAAACTCAACCCGCATCTACGACCAGGGGACGGTCCTTCATCCTCTCAAGGTGGCTGGGGCACACCCTCTTGCTGGCGATGGAACCCTGCTTGCATAGTATTGCCCCTATGTGCACACGTCGGGCTCTCAAGGCTATTTTGTGGTGGCTCTCCGGGGTGTCCCTCTTAAAGGAAGGTATAGGCTCAAAGCACTCACTAGGATCCACCGCGGTGCCCATATAGGGTGCTGGGTCTGCCACGTGAGAAGTGGGGTATATCCCATAACCCATTGGTAAATTCAATCCACAAGCTGTGTTTCCAAAGCCATTAGGAACAGGGAAAGGTCCAAGTCCTCGTGCTGTCGAATGGGAGGTGACCCTAAGGTAGAGCCACTCTGATGCCATCATCACCAAATCGCCTACTTGAAATTCCAAGTGGTGCTCGCGAGCTCTTATCCGCTCTTTGTGAACCTCACCGCTTATTACGAATTGCTTGCGTGTATGCGTATGCCATGCACTATGATGCGGTGTGGGTGTGAAGAGCTTGGTGTGTAAAGGTGGACCGGGGCAACCGTAAATTGACCTATCATGCTGTGATGCCATGTGGACCTTGATGAACTTAGGTGGACCGGGGCAACCACTAGTGGCCCTATCATGCATGGGCTTCATAACAATGGTGGGAGGGCCATGGTATCTGTAGGAGAACCTATCACACAAAGTGGTGATGAATGCCGGGGGACCTGGACACCCATAGATGCTCCTAACATGCATATGATCAATGATGAATGAGGAAGGACCAGCACATACAAATGTGAACCAGTCATGCATTGGGCCTAAAGTGTGCGTGACATGTATGAGATGACTGGGCTTACTAGCCCTACCAAATGATGCAAAATGTAGTGGCACATGCATTCCCATCCAAATGGTTTCTCTTATGTATATGGCTTGGTGTGAGAGTTTCCACTCATAGGGGTCAAAGGGGTCTAGGAAAATGGAGTGGGCTTGGTCCAATAAGGTCGGTTGGGGTAGGAAAAGGTTGGTGGTGAGTAAGGTGGGGGGGGGGGATATAGGAGGGGATTGAAGGGGTCATGGTAAGGGTCACCTAAGGAGAGGAACTCTAGGTCCTCATGGTCCTCACAACCATTTGATGGCGGACTCTCCTCCTCTAATAAAGTGATTAGACCAAAGTTTTTGGTGGGATGGTCGGCCATGAATGGAGGACTAGATGTTCTACCCGAGACAAGCAACTCTAGTTTGTGGATAGCAACGGGCTCGTCGGGTGTAGGGAGGAGTAAAAGAAGGTCGCTAGTGTAGCAACCCATAGTGTAAATGGAGGAGATGGATCCGACACATAGGTGTAGGAGGTCAAGGCTCCTAGGTCGGTCGGCTACTGTAGTCAACATGCCAGTTAGTTCCATTTGCCAAGCTATACCCTTAAGTAGATCTCCTAATGTTTCCACTTGATATGATGATTGGATTGTGGTGTGATAGGTGGATAAGGGTACTATGGGGAGGTGTTGTTCCATGGAAGGGTAAGCAAGGGGCAGGATAGGGTGAGCCCGGTTTTCCACAAGCCATCTAACCAAGGGCCCACTTATGATCAGTTCACTCCAAATTGGGGGTGGCATGAAAGGTGAAGTTTCTTCCTCTTTTTGGCCATGACTTTCCTCCAAGATGGGGAGTGGTTCTAGGGTGTTCCCTACTAGGGGGTCGGGTGTGGGGATCATGGTTTCCTCTACCAAGGAGGTGAGTAGGTCCTTTGTGGGTGGGGTGATGATGACTGGCATGTGGTGCTCTTTGGGTGGTGGGTAATGGGGGACTTGGGATAGAATGGGGAGGGGTAGTAGTGGAGGCCTAGGTTGGGCATCTTGTAACTCATAGGGGAGGGTGCACCCAATTTGGTTCAATGGGTTTTCTTTGGGAAGGAATGAGTCCTCTTGACCCAATTGGGCTTCATATTCTTCTTCCCAATCTAGGGGAGCCTCATAGACTTCGGTCACCTCCTTAAGTTCCTTTTGGAAAGGGGTGGGAGGAGGATTTGTGGGTTGGGTGGTGGTCAATTTGGTTTGAATGGTGGTGGTGATCGGGGTTGGAATTATTTGGGGTGGTGGAGTTTGGGCCCTAAGGGAGGTCTTGGGTTGACTGGGAGGGAAAGGGGGAGTGAAGATCTTCTTAATCTCAATCCTCATCTCTTCCCATGGGTATCTGGGTCGTTTGGTTTCCCATCCAAATTCATCCCGAGGTGACCAAGCTCTAGGGTCGTGGTTCCTTTTTGTTTTGAGCCGGTCAAGTCGGGTGGTGAGGGTATCAAGATAGTTATGAATCTTGTTAGTGACAGTGTAAAATCGGTCCATGGATATTTGGGGCATCTCCCTAGGGTGGTCATGCAATGGAGTGATGGAAAACATGATGCAAGGGAGACTCAATTGATAATGCCCTAGGACTAGACTCATAGAGACAAGTCTAAAACTTGCTCTGATACCAATTGATGCGACACGCCTAAGGATGATGATGCTCTGATACCAATTGATGCGACACGCCTAAGGATGATGATGCTCTGATACCAATTTGATGAGACACGACCCCTCGGACCTAGAATTGCAAGCAACCGAACCGAACGGCGGACCCACTCAAGCGGGTTCACCCGCGTTGCGCACACCCGGGTCCGTAGGCGGACCGGCGATGATGGGGAGGGTCCGAGGTTGGACCTCAAGGTTTCAAGGGTATGGCCAGCTAGGGATGGTCCCCAATGGGCTAGGGATGCCTAATTTCAAGGGCGGCCGGCACGCCGAGGGCGTGGGTTGTAGTGTCACACTCTCAACTCACTCCGCGGTGTTCACACAATTCAATGGGGTTTGAGATCGGGCGCTCACCTCACCGCCGACGGTCAACTAGAAACAATACTAAGACAAGCAAAAGTAAAACCAGCAGAGGAAGTGGCCAGAAGCTCACCTGATCGGTGTGAGGATGCCGATCCCGACCGGAGACGAGGGCGAGCGGGGAAGCGTGGGCTACCCGCACGCCGCGCCGATGACGCTTTGGCCGCTTACCTGCTAGTACAATCACTATGCCCTCACAGAGGGGGTGGACTAGGGGTGGGGAAATGAGGTTACAAACCAAACACTACCTCCACGCAGGGAGGGGCGCTAAGCCGGCCAGGCGGGGAAAGGAGTTATGCTTGATTAGCGCCGATGAAGCACCCCGCCGAATCTGCCCAGGTCTAGGACAGCAGGACAGGGGGTCGGTGTAGTCGTCGCTGTGCACTCCTCTGAACTCAGAATTCGACGAGACTGGCACTGAAACGACACTGACGGATCCAGGCACGTCTGTGAATTTTTGTGGGCAGTCCTGAAGTCGTCACCGGCTGGGGCAGGGGCAGGCTCTGGAACAGGGCCCCTACGCTCAGATTCGTACTGTTCCCAGGGTGCAGCAGCAGATGGATGTAGTCACCACGACCGCTCCTGAAGTCCGATTAATGCGAGACCAAGTTGAGGATGACCGTGGACAACTCTTCTTCGAGCAGAAACCAAGCAGAGCACCAGACGATGTCGGGGTGGCGAGGAGGAGTCCGTTGAGTGAGGGGGGGTCAGGGTAGGACCTAAACGATCTGTTCTGCGCGCCCGGGAGAGAAAAATTGGAAAAGGCTCTTCCTGATGCCAAAAGGGACGCCGCTTGTTGGTGATGGTAGATGCATTGTGGTAGCAGCTCTCGGCCAAGTGGCGCCTTCAGAAGTTGAGGGGTGTGGCCGTGGTAGCTTCTGCACTGCAGCTCTGGTCCAGGTTCTGGTCCCAGTTGCGCAGTCGGACGAGAATGGGCACCACGATCTGTAGTGAAGTTGGAACAAGACGATTCCACCTTGCCTGCGAAGAAGACTGGAAGACCTTTCCGGCGATGTATCGTGCACCTCCAGATGATGTCGGACAGAACCGGGGCAGTCTCTGCAAGTCGAGCTCCAACTGCTATCTGCGAACTGAGATGGATAGGGTGATGAAAGGTGATGGGAGACGGAATAGATGGGGTGGGAAATGGGGTGGATGGGTGTGGGGGTGACACCTGACTATGTGGTAGTCTGTTAGGGGGTGATTCAAGGTGTGGGAAGGGCAGAAAGGGGGCTGGGAGGTGGTCTAGCAAGTGGAGGGAGGGGGAGATGCGAATTTGGGTTGGGAAGGAGAGAGGGAGGAGAGATCTCTCCTTTGTTTTGAATGGTGGGTTAATGGAGGGGTTAATGGGGGCCTAGGGAATGGGAAGGGTTGCCTTGGGGAGGGGAAGGGGTGTTTGGGAGAAGGGATTCTCCCTTGGGAAAATGAAAGGTTGTATGGGGAAGGGGAAAGGTTGCTTGGGAGGAGGGAGAGGTGCCTAGGAGAAGGGGATTCCACCTAGGGGTTGGAGGGGACTTAAATGGGAGGTATGGGGAAGGGGGAGGGGTCTTAATTAGAGGTGAATAGGGAGGAGAGAGAGTGAATTTTGAATTTGGGGGTGGGGAGGAGAGAGAATGGGGTTCGCCCCCTTTAGAGAGAGAGAGAGAGAGAGCTAGAGAGAGGCACAAATTCTTGTGGCAATTTTAGCAATACTTCATTAGCCTCCAAATGAGGGATTGGGGTCCTATTTATAGGAATCCCACATTTTCACATAAGTCCCTGACTTTTGGACTACTAACACTTAACCAAGGGTAAGGGGGCGCCCCTGGGCCTAGCCCATATAATTGGGCCCATTAACCAACATAATGACTCTAGACTTAGGTAAATAGCTACCTAACCTAGGTATTGGACTCAAATAAAAGGAAAAGTACATGATAAGAAAATGAAAATTACATGATATGACTCGAAATATAGTGGCGGACAAGATGTAGCATAGCTGGTGAGCATTTGGATCCTCGACAAGATCATAAGCATCAACATCATAAGCATCAACATAAGCATCAACAAGATCATCAAGAGTAAATTCTTCAGAATCAGAATTTACCTCTTCTACATTTTTGTCGCTTTGTTGATCAACATCATCGGTCATGAGACATTCTTGTCTTTCCTTCTCTTGAGCTTTGATCAACTGGTCCATAAGCTCCTTTGCCGTCCTACACGAAGATACAAATGGAAACTTGTTAGTACTTACAGAAGCTTTCAATAAACTAAAAGCAGTAACATTATCATGATGCATCATTTTATCCTGATTAGACCACTTTGTTTCATCTAGAGGTAATATGTGTGGACCATGATGAATCAATTTCCAAAGACTAGGATTAATAGAATTGATCATCACATACACCTTTCCTAGCCATGAATTAAATTCTGAACCAGTAAAGATTGGCAAACAATTCATTGAGATATATTCAGTAGAAAAATTCATGATTGTAGAATGCACTGGGATCACTCTGTAGATCGTAAGATCTAGGGACAACAGAGCCTTGCTCTGACACCAATTGTTGGGTCCCGTAGTGTAGGAACGCGGATCTAGAGGGGGGGGTGAATAGATCCTTCTAGTAAAAACTATGTCCAATTAAAAATACAAACTAACACACAGCGGAATTAGCAAGATTGATAAGATTGATGAATTTAATCTAAACAGATTTAAACTTAATTCACTCAATCTCACCGAGCTCACACGATTGCATAAACAAATAAGATAGTGAATCACACAATCTCAAAGATCAAATCACAAGACACGAGAATTTTTAAGGTGATTCGGGACCACGACGGGCTCCCTACGTCCACCCCTCACCAAACCGGTGAGGCTTCACTACACGCTACAAAAAGTAGCAACACGGGGACGAACCCCAACACCACACACGCTGCTTCCGCAGCAATCCACACACGAGGCCTTGCCTCAAATTACTGCCACAGCAGCACGCACACACACACACACACACACACACACACACACACACACACACACACACACACACACACACACACACACACACACACACACACACACACACACACACACACACACACGCACACACACACACACACACACCGCTGGGGAACACACCCCGCACTAAATACCTCACACGGAGACACAACTCCATCCACACACACGTAGGACAATGCCTACACAACCACACGGGAGAAAACTCCCAACCACACATGCGGATATACTCCGCTCAAATTGACACACATATGACAACACACACACTCGGAGACCCCTTTCTCCGAACACCCACACAAAGTATTCTCTCAAATGTATATGAATCAAAGACAAATATATGCTATGACCCCCCAAACAAATTCTATAGATGAAAACTAGAAAGATGCATCAAGTAAAAGGCTCCCCCTTTTTCAACAAAATCTGATTCTCCTTGGCTCGTTGACGGATGATCATGATTTAGACATCATCTTCTTCCTTTCCTCGAGCCGATCCTCTTTTCCTTCAAATCCTAGCTCCAATCAAACCTTCATACATCATAAAAATGATTAGCCTCATAAACCCCTCTCCTCTCAACCTTGTGGCCGCACTCCTCCTCCTTCTTCTCTTAGGTAATCATTCAAAACCTTCTGCAATCTCAAACAAAAGACACAGAAGTGAAAGATCAAGATAACTCCCTCAGATTTTCAATGAAATGCTTCTGCAGGATGAGAAACCGTTCTTGAAGAAAGATAATCGATTCTTGCATGGACGATGCTTGTATCTTGATTTTCCATGTAGCTTCCAGTAGATGGTCATTTGGTGACTTGAAACCTCCTTCTTCCCTTTACATACAAGCTCAGAACAACGTGGAAGAAGCCCTTGGAGCAACTGCTGCGACCCTACACATTCAAGGGTTAAGAAAAAAATGAAATTTCAGATCTAGCTTAGTTTCTTAGGGTTTACAACCCAATAAGATGTATATAAGCTTCTAGGACGGTCAAGGGACAGCCCTGGGACAAGATCCACAAATAAGGGAGTGATTTGAGGGCGGTTTGACTGGAGTTAATGGACTTTCGAAGCAAGGACATGAAAGTCATCTTTCACGGCTCTGCATAGGTGTCGACACCTTGTGCATTCCAGTTCACAAAAACCCAAAATAGAAGATCTGGACACTAGGTGTCGACACCAGGTGTCGACACATGGTGTTCTGGCTTGCTGCCAGAACCAGGTTCAGGTAGGTGTCGACACCTCCTGGGCTTAGCTTCTGAAAATGAGTTCTGGATGCAGGTGTCGACTCCTGGTGTCGACACCTGGTGTCGACACTTGCACCCACAAAAAGCCCAGAGACCCATTAAGCTAAAAATGAAAGCTTCAACTTCACCGTGAGTTTTGGGATGATGAGAGAAGGTTGTGAGGAGTTCTTCCAACCTGCAAAACATAAAGAGAAAATTAGTTTTGCTTCAATGTTAATCTCACAAACCAACCCATTTCATTTCACCTTCTCTGATAGAACCATATGTACTTGTGAAAGAGTTCTAAGCATCAGTCACCATTGCATGATGCAACTAATTTTAAAATTTAAAGAGTAAGGAGCCAAGCCACGCAAAACAATATTGAGTCGCATTCTATTTGATCATCATCCAAACTCATCAATCCACACATCATTACCTTGGGGGCCAGCAATGGTATTTGCATCTCAATCATTCATTTAGCATTACCAAAGTACACATGCATGACATGAGGCTCAATATGACATTTATCCAAGCATGTTTTCCACAAAGGCTTTCTCATTGAATACAAAGTAATCTTACCAAGTGAATATACAATGTATATGCCTCTTACCAAGTGAATATGCAATGTATATGCAATGTGCTAACATCAAAGCACATATGAGCCTTATAGAGTCATAGATGCATCCACGTGATGATATCCCAATAACAACATTGTGTAATCATTTTCACAATCATTTTATACTTCATAGCTAGAGGATAATGAGTTCAAGCACATGAAGACATAAATAATCATTCAAGCACAAGACCAAGCAACAAAGTCATTTTGTAATCATCAAAATCACATACACAATAAAAACGGGTGTCAACAGATGCCCCTCCTTGATGTCCGCTTTGCAAGGGAGCGAGCGAAAGTGACGCGGAGGTGAAATGGAAAGGATATGGAGCGAAAGCGACAGCGACTTGAAATGGAGATGACGCGGAGATGAAGCGGAGAGAACTGATAAGCGGGTATCAAGACAAAAGACACCCGTTTTAACCAACAAGCGACAAGAATTCTCCCGAAAATATCGAACTAACCACCAGGACTGGATGACAAGAACGAGACATGTCTGTAGAACTAAACTAACTGGACAAAAAGAAACATGACTAGCCTCATCGGGGATACAATCCACAGACGATGAGGGGGTCGGAAAGGAACATTACGTAAAAAGCA
The DNA here is from genome assembly GCA_022559845.1 of Amorphophallus konjac. NCBI lineage: Eukaryota > Viridiplantae > Streptophyta > Magnoliopsida > Alismatales > Araceae > Amorphophallus > Amorphophallus konjac. The sequence goes on along the minus strand of CM040120.1, from coordinate 420,170,264 downwards.
GGAGAAATATAACTAAGATAAAATCCAGAGACCAAGCGACAGGATCAGAGAAATCGTTCAAATTCAGAGTGAAATGAAGATCTCTTATCCAAGAGAGCTGAAGGGCAATTAACCATTGCTGAGGAACAACCTTGAACGGATCCCGAGGCGTGCGTGCTCAAAATGTGACATGTGCATGCTGGGCTAAAATAAAGAAATCATCAAAACGAATGCAAAGAAAGGATAAAATAGAAAGTAGTCGAGAATAGTATTGCTAGATTGGAACAATCAGGGTCAAGACACTATCTGCAACCACAGCGTGCATGATAGAACCATCGTTCCCTAATTTTCCCAACCTAACGGCCTATCCGATGATTAAACATGTGCACCTAGATCATCATCATTTTTGTTAGAGGGGAACATCAGATCCTGGAACACATGAATGACCAGCCGGTTCTCGAGATAATATAATAATATAGATACCATATAGTAATGTAACAATGAGTAGGGACAGAGAGCCATACCTGACTTACCTGCGCAGGTGAAACGGCATTTTTTGGATTTTCATTTTCTGATTTTTATGGATTTTCATGTATAAGACAAATATGATAAACAAGCAAGTATAAACATAGCGTAGATAACATAACGATTAACTGAATGACAAACAACATGACATAACATAACGATCAAATGAAATGGGAGACAATGCAGCATAACATAACAAAGGTAAACGAGCACATATGCAATGACATGAACAGACAACATGCATGCATGAACACGGTGTGATAAGACAACAACGCGGTGGGACAACACACGGTTGGGACAAGAACATGACGGATGACCACACAGTTGGGACAAGAACATGGGACATAAAAGGGTGACTAACAATATGTGCAAGACAACTAACAACACTCGGTGAGGGACAAAACAACATGTGTGGGACAACACGGTGGGACATAAACACATGACAAGGACACGGCGGGACAAAAGATATAAATAAATACGCCCTTCAATCAAAACCCAAGATCAGAATGACGCAGAACCGCTAGGTTCATAATCGTGGGGCAAAGCCCTCTCATAAAGATATGATCATTGCAAACAAAAGCTGAGAATGACATGAGCTTCAGAATAGATCGAGAGAGTGGATCGAAGAAGGAAAGAACAGATCAAAGATGTGGACAGGAGGCAGAGCATAAAGATGTAGTAAGGAATGCCTCAGTACTTGCAACCTGCACACTTAGCAAACAGATTACGTATCTGTGCTTAAAATAAATGCAAATGCATGAAAAAGACACATTTTGTTGGATTTTTTTTAATAAATTTTTTTTGATTTTTTTTAGATTTTCAATAGTATATCATTTTTTTAGATTTTTTGAAGTATTTGATTTTTTAGGTTTTTGAAATATTTGAATTTTTTTGGTTAAAATTTTGAAGTATTTGATTTTTTTAGATTTTTGACAATATTTGATTTTTTTAGACTTTTGGTAATATTTGATTTTTTTGGATTTTGACATAGCAATCCGCAGCATCTAAAGACGGGCTCAAACTACTGGCTAGGGATCGTCGTTCCTACCCCTTTCATTAAAGGCTTCCCTTAAGCAGGGCGTGCATGTGAGGGTGACTTACCACAACCAACCGCTTCTAAAGAACGGTGCCCCTACTAAGGTCATACCTGGGATACAACCCAGTCTAAGAGGGAGAAGCAGAAGAAAAATTGGAGACAAGTTTTATGCAGGATGGGAGATATCAAGGCTCGAATTCCTTCCAGTGCACTACCCCTCAAAGATACAGTCTGTTGCGCCGGGGCTTTGTGTCTTTAATTTTTGGACCCATATTTATCGGGCACGCATGCGACCGGGCTCATGACATCCGCGGGGAACTATACTGCCACTCTTGCCATGCCTTTGATTCATAATTTTACATTGATTCATTTTCTCATTTTGGTAGCCCTTATTGACCAGATATTACATGAAGATTCACTTTTGAGGGTCAAGACTGCCCCTATTTGAGACCTCTCTCGTATTAGGGAGCACCAAGGTTAGTCATCTTATCCATCAATCTCTTGCCCTTGCAGTCAGCCGAGCAGAGAAGAGAAAAGGCCTTCGTGCATATCCAAAGTATAGCCAAAGTAGCAACGGTGTGCCTTAGAGAGATGGCTATGGCTCGCCGTGTAGTGTGTGAAAAATCCGTACAAAAGGTCACCCTCAATAATCGAGGAAAGAAACTAGACTTTCAACGCGGAGCTATCACCAGCCTAAGGATGCTACAGAAGCAACTCGACTTGAACTAACCAAACTTAATGAACTAAAGCCGCTCAAAACGTGTTGAGGAAATCACATTATAACCATGCGTAGGAGAAATAGAAATGATAGCAATAATAGCATGTTCTTGCACAAAATAAAGATACCTTGCGAATCCATGGAATGGAAAAGCGGCGTCCTGAAGCGATCTTGATCATCGAGGTTTGATCAGCATGAGCTTTGTATTCCTCGCTTGTCAGGGTAAAAGGGAGAGGATAACAAGGACTTGAAGATTCCTCTTGATGGAGGAGCGATAGACACCAAACTAGACAAAGAAGAATAAAAGGAAGAGAGACGAGAGCTAGAACTCCCTCGTTAAGGCACAGAGGCCCTGATAACAAGAAACCGAATACAGAATGAACAGAGATTAACTGATATCAAGGCGGACTAAAGCCTCAAAAATAGCAAGAAAAAGGGTAAGAACCATGAAAGGGTGAGGAGGAAAGAACAGAAAGACGATGAAAAGATAACTGTGAAGATAAGGAATAAGGAGAATGATCATCCGACGTGGTCGGAGAAGAAGAGTAGCGATCACCCGCCAGAGGTGGGGAAGAAAATGCATGAACACCTGACAAGGTCGAGAAAAAAAAATGGAAACCACCCGACAAAGTCGGGGAAGGATCAGAAAAATCACCCGACAAGGTCGTGGAACGAGCATAAGGAATCCCCAACAGGGTCGGGGGAAAAGGATGAGAAGCGAAATTCGGGCGTACCTGGGGAGAAAAATTACAAGAGGATGCCCCTGGATCAGGGGAAGAGGAGGACATAGGCCGAGGCCTAGAATGGTGAGAATAGGAGAAGATGGTGGAAATATGGTCAGGTGGCGGAAGGCACACCACCCACGGATAAGAACTGAGCAACAAAAAAGACGAATGGACGGAAGAAGGAGAGGAAGAAGTGGACCCCCAAGTGCACAACTGACGGCCCTTGAACTTATGTCGTCGCCTCTTCTTAGCAGAAATCTTCTTGAAACAACGCTGCCTGGCGCGGACTCGGAACTTTGGGCTTCTTAATCTGTAATACTTTCTCAAATAACGGGCCCACCTGGCAGACGGCCTAGCCCGATCATGAACATGCAGCTTCATCGGGACGGTTGCCCCTAGCTGTGCGGTGCTAACCATAAAAGGACACTCCAGAACTGTCAACTCCTTGTGATGAACATTAGGAAGCAATGGAGTTTTATCGTTCGGCACTAGAACATGGAGCTTTGGCATCTTCACTCGGCAGCTGGGCATGAAGCATAACTCCCTTGCTAGAAGCGCAGGACGGAACTGAGGGAGGGCGACGCGCGGCGTTGACGTGGCCGCCTCACCAATAAACCGAGGGAGATTGCATAGGATGTGTAGAATGCCCCTGGTCAATCTCGAGGACACAGCCAATTGCCCCTTGAACGCTGAATTCATTAGACTTCTGGCGGCCGTGTGGGTTAGCACCATCCGGGCGGAAAACTCTTCTGGGCCAGTGAATTGAATAGCAATCAAGCAAGAGGTGATAACAACATCAACAGTGAATTCTCCGGTGAGCAAAGAGATTGCCACCGGCCTCGCTTTTGAAGTAACTGGCACCAATGTACATGAACTTTTCCCGTCTTCATAGCAAGTGTAGGCTCATTATCCCTAGAATAGCCAGGGACCAAGACTCGGACCGGCATGCGGCAAATGAAATCTTGAAGCTTGTAATGCACCGTCAAAGCCTGGCTCGGCCCTTCATCTCCCTGGGGACTAGACCCGAGGGGCACCAAAGGTAGCATGTACCTGCTCCGTGGGGTAGAGATAGGTGGAGAGAAGGGTGGAGAAAGCTTGGCAGGTGTGGGTGAAGGTAATGCGAGCGGCGGAGAGATAACGGTGATGGTAGGCTCTGGTGGGGGTAAAGGTTTGGAAGGTGGAAGTGTAGAAGGAGATGAAGGCGAAGATGGTGGAGTGGGTGGGGATGAAGGTAATGGCGGGGGTGTGGGCGTAGGGGTAGCTTGCTCAGGCTCAGACGATGATGGCGAATGGAGTGGCATCGGCGGCGGGGATGGTTGTGAAGGTGACGGGGTGGGGGTTATTACAAAAGGAAGCGATGATGTTGGTGGTGGTGAAGGCAATGGGGATAATGGAGAAGGCGACAATGGAGATGTGGTCAATGGAGGCAGCGAAGACGGGGGTGGAGAAGGTGGTGGCAAAGGGGGTGATGTGGTTGATGGAGATGGTGAAGGTGAAGAGGAAGGAGGTGAAGGCAGGGGTGGGGAAGAAGGAGGAGATGAAGGTAGTGGCGTAGTGGGGGAAGTGGCAGGTGGTGGCGATCTCCGGCGTATCTTTACAACACGTCGAGAGGCGTTGGGGATAGGTGTGGTGGTGGAAACGGAGGGTGAAAGAGAGGTTGCCCGAGCGGAGGCTGGGGTAGGTAAAGGTGGTGGAGGAGATGGGATGGAGGAAGAAGTGGGTAACGGAGCAGGTATCTTATTAACTGAAGAAACACCAGGGTGCCCCTGGTCTTGAAGTGGAGACGGTTGCCTAGGCGGCACGGCTTGCTGCTGCTGCTTGCTGCTGAGATCCAAAATAACTTGATGTATGACAGCCCAATCAGTCATCTTCTTATCTTCCAAACTGTAAATAAGTTCCTGGAACTTGGGACAATTCTCGACCAAATGCCCCTGTTGACGATGAAATTCACAGAAATGGAGCAAATTCCCGACCGCGGGTCGGCAAGGCATAACCGGAGGGAGTTGCAACGCATGGGTGGCCATCAAAGCCCTGAAAATATATGTAAGAGATTCCGGCAACGGAGCGTGGGAAGCCTGCTTCGGGCAAGATGGATGCCGAGGGGTATGAGAAGGTAGTGGGATGGTAGTGGAGGTTGCGTAGGTAAGGGGGATTGCGTTGGTGAAGGCGGAGGGCTAGTAAGTGAAAGATGTGGAGGCGTGGAGGGAGTGGGGATATAATGGACGGCATCCACCCGCTCTGGGTGTACTATTTCCTTTACCAGGGTTAAAGGTTCATGCGGGTGTGAAGGAGTGGAAGGCCGACTCGTGGAGGGATATAAGGTGGAGGGTTGACTCATGAAGGGATATAAGGGAGATGACGGATGGGAGGCATACGTGGGCATAGAAGGTGGAGGAAATTCGGGGTCCAGGGAAACTAGGAGTTGTTGGCTAATGAAGCGGGCTCGACTGTAAAGCTGTTGCTAGGATGTAATATCATTCATGACTAAGATGCATCTGAGCTTGGGTGTTGCATTAGAAATAACCATCCTGATTTGCTCGCCCTCCGGAATATGCCCCGGGACTTGCGCGGCTAGGCAACGCCAGCGGTCGGCAAACGTGGAGAATTCCTCGTCAGGCTTCATCTTTTCTTGGGCCAGATCAACCATAGAATACCTGGGCCCAACCTGGTCTTGATATTCCTGAAGAAGATTCTCTTGAACGGCCTGAAAATTCACCACATGATCTTGCGACAATGTAAAGAACCAATCTCGAGCCGGGCCTTCTAGAGACAGACCAAATAAATAAGCCATCAAGCGTTGGTCATGTCGGAATTAGGCCGACTCACAAAGAAACTCCTTCAAGTGCACATAGGGGTCACCGGCTCCACCATAGCGGCGATATGCGGGAATTTGTGAACGCGGTGGAAGCTGAAGATCTTGGAATGCAAACGGGACACTCAAAGAAGTTTTGGGATCAAATTGACATTGAAGTTCATCAAGCTGGTGTTGGGTTTGAGCAATCATCTCCTCGATAGGGAGAGACTGAGAAGGATGCAAGCCAACCTGAGTAAGAAATTGTGAATTTGGACCAGGATTACGATATTGGGCCGGATAAGGGGATCCGGACAGAGAAGAAGGAAAGCCCATTCCAGGAGTGGCAGGATACACGGGCCCGGAAGGATCATGAACATGGGAATAAGGACCCATTGGGCCAGCAGCAACATGGGTAGAAGGAGCGAGCCCATTAAGAGAAGTGGGCCCATTAAGGGAATACGAAGGACCGTTAAAGGAAGGGGGCCCACTAAGAATAGAAGAGGGAGGCCCGTTAGAAGGATGAGGCCCATTAAAAGAGTGAGGCCCATTGAAGGGATAAGGCCCACTAAGAGAATGAGACCCATTAAAGGAAGATGGGCCACTCAAGAAAGATGACCCAGTAAAGGAATAAGGCCCATTAAATGAATGAGGCCCGTTTTGAGAATGAGGCCCATTAAGATGATTAGCAGTGAGTCTTTGGGCCTGGACTGGGTCCATTTGGCAAATAAGAGGTGATAAGTGGGCCATGAGATTTGCTTGTGGGTCGGAAGGGCCACGGGGAGATGGGCCTGCGTGGGAAGAGGAATCCACGCGGGAATAGGAAGATGGGGATGAAGAAGGGTAATATATAGGAGAAAAATGGTGCTCCATGAAGGTAAATGGAGACTTTATATAGAAAAATCAAGGAAATACAATAAGGGAAGTAAAGGGCTCGAGGATCAAAGAGGGGGACTGACTCGATAATGCAAAGGAAAAAGAAAAGAAAAAGAAACTTAGGACAATGAGACTAGACAAATGGACACACAGAATGGACCAACCTAAATAGGCCTAAGAACAAAATCTATATGGATGATGGGGGATGCAACACAAAATAACACAAGTGGACTGGGACAAGTCCAAACAACACAAACAATATGAAGGATTTCACCCAAGTCAAACAAAATAATATGATGGGAAGTATTTTATTGTCAAAGTTTTGGGTCCTTTTAATGATTTGAATTGAGATTAATTCCCTCAAGATAGGTGTCCTATAGGGAATAAGGTCCAAACTTTGGTTTGACTATGGTTAATTCTTTCACAATGTATGCAAATGCAGGCCTATTGGGTGGAAAGGTATAACCGGCCCGGCGTTCGTGTGGGAATCCACGGCTCACGGGGACTTACGGAGGTCCCGGATAAGATCACCTAGTCGAGCCCAAGGAATATGGGAGCGAGAGGATCACTTATCGAGGGGGAATGCAACTACAATATGCCAATATGCATGATCCTATGTGCACCGGAGTGCATGCAATTTCTAGCCTAAGTCTAGCACATCAAGAGAATAATGAAATTATGCAAACATCACAAAAATGTATGAAAAAATGTAAAAAATATGAATAAAAATAATGCAAGACCATAAATAGGGACAACTAGGCACTAAAAGATAGGAAAAACCATAAAAGAACAATGTACGTTTGTGTTTGCCCCTGAATTTGCATGCATATTTTATGCACAAAATGCTAAAATGATGACAATATTCAACTAGGCAAATGTGACTCAAATGATGCAAGTAGTATATGGATGGAAAGACAATGCAAAGGTCCACATAACGAGCCTAAGAACAGGGTAATCTGACCTCAGGAGGCCAATTAAATCATCCAAGAAAGATGCCCCCGTAAACCTATGCGCAGACCGCATGCAAATTATATGTAGAAAATATAAAAATGGAGACACTTTTTAAATATGTAAATGATGTCCAAATGATGCAAACTTTATATGTATGGAAACACAATACAAAGGACAACACAACGCAAAAAGAATCAGCCCAATCCGACGTCGGGAGACAAAGTTATGTCCAAACGAATAAGGACCCTGCAAACAGAAATCCTACCCGGCCAGAACCATTAAAATATCCCTGGATGACCATTTTAAACCTTTAAGCGGTCTACTGGATGACCGCCCAACTGATGGATGGTCCACGGAGGACCGTTTATAACCCCAGAGGGTTTGGGCGGTCCTGGAGAGGCCGTTTAAAGCGTTAGGCGGCCCTACGATAGACCGTGTAACCCTGATAGACCCGAAAACGGACAGAATGATAGAAAAACGTGGAGAAGACTATCCAAACATGCATGAACACCCACCCAACATGCAAGAGACTAAAAATACAACGTGATGGGCACTAGGTGTCCCACCGTGATCGCCAAAAAACTGTAGGATGTAAATGTAATCTACCCTGCCCCGAACTAAACAATATAAGCATGCATATAAACATGAAATTGCATGAAACGAAAAGGGGCGACAAGGAATAGAGAACTATCTGTGATCACCACCAAGGACTTACAGCACCAAAAGGATGAAGAAAGGATGAAGATGGCGCCGTGTACCTTGGAAAATATGGAGAAAGATGCGGCCTAACGGGAAGCCGCTACAACATGTGATCGCGCTTGAAATGGGACGTGGGGAACCGATATGGGTGCACCTCCTCACCTCCTAGCCGGCTAGAAAACAAGGGCCTCACGTTCTATCAATAGTCTCTTGCAAAACAAAGTCATAAAAGAGAGAAAACCCATTAGAATATGAAGTGTAGCATATGTCCCAAAATGATGAAGTAGCATGAAAGAGAGGGGGAGAACGCACCGGGGGAGGGTTTTTAACCCCTATAAATGGGTGCAAACAAAAGGTGGGTGTATTGTGCATGCATATGATTTGAAATCATGGAATTTGATGGAGAAATGGGGGAGAACGCACCGGGGGAGGGTTTTTAACCCCTATAAATGGGTGCAAACAAAAGGTGGGTGTATTGTGCATGCATATGATTTGAAATCATGGAATTTGATGGAGAAATGGGGGAGAAAAATGTTGTGCAAAATGAAAAAAATGCATAAACGTGCAGCAACAGTGCAAAAAAAAAAACTAAGTGTAAAACTGTGACGATTTGTGAAAAGTAGAGGGAGAGAACTAAGCCTAGGTATGAAGAAAGAGAGCCCGAAGAGATGAAAAATGAAGAAGATACTCCCCTCTTCAGGATGTGACCAATGGAGGATGAAGAGGATGCCGGATGACTCCACCCCGAGCCGATGAAGGGCGCCCCGTCGCACAGGTTCAAGAACTCGTGATGATTTGTAAAAAATATGGGCGGAGTTAGGAGGGCAAACGATGATGAAATGAAGCAAATAAGGTATGAAAATGAAGCCTATACTTCCCTCAAGATTCTGGGGTCGAAGGGTTGAGTGGACGATCCGGCATGGCTTCGCCCCAGGTCGAAGAAGAGCCCCCCGTCGCGCAGGCGAACTGGGCAGGTTTATATAGAGAAATGCTGGAACCTAGAACTTTCTGCTACGATTTCAGATGATAGAGTCCACCAAATCTCGAGATATATGGATCAATCTCGAGATAATAGATAGGATAAGAGTTAGGAATAAATGTGACTCTTTTTGGTGGAAGGATCTGGAAGATAGAGTCCATGGAAGATGGCCCCGGAGCCTAATCTGGAAGAGTTTGTGTGACATGAAAATGTATAAAACCTGATATTGCGGCCAAGATTCCCGCGAATATATTCCACTAAATTTCGAGTTATATGGCTTAAACTCGAGATAATAGTGGTGGCAAGAGGTAGAAATAAACGGGAAGTGATTTGATGGAATATTCAAGAAGATAGAGCCTTAGAAAGGTGACCCCGGCGAACAAAAATCAACCTTAGAGTCCATCGGCGAAGAAAACAGAGTTCAGGAACTTTTAGACTCTTTGTTATATGAACGGTCGCACGATAGACCGTTCAATGAATGGGGCGGTCTAGGGGTAGACCGCCCAAGAACCAGGGGGCGATCGGGAGACTTTTGGCACGAAAATGAATAAACGGTCATCCACAGACCGTTTTTTGACATAAGCGGTCTCAAGAAAACCGTTTATTGACATTTCAAAATTAATAAAAATAAAAAAATAAAAAAGTTACTGTTCACACGGTCAACTGTTGATCGTTTTACTCATTGGGAGGTCCACTAGTGACCGTTTATCTTGGGACGGTCAACGGTTGACAATTTTTCTGCCAGGCTCGCGCGACTTTAGAAATTAGCGAATATCTTGAAAGCGGTGTAGAATTAGAAAATGTGGTAGAAGAAGAAATTGTAAATAACTGAAAGATGAACAACTTTCATGAAGAGAATAAGATGAAAAGATGATCAGAAGAGAGAGAAAATGAGGTGAGAATAGAGAAAAATACTGAGGCTTGAAAACGGTGGAGAACAAGATAATGGCGTTGAAGAAGAAAATGTAGGGCTTTAAAAATGGAACTACTTTGGTGAAGGACACCTAATGAATAGAGGAAAGGAAAGGGGTGAAAAGGGACCATTTTTTAAGACTACGCAGCGAAAGGGGCCGCATTCTTGTGGGAAGTCGACCTAAATGGGCCGTAAGTCGACTTGGAAGGCCGGAAGGTGATAGAATAGGCTCCAGGGCTCTAAGAAATCATGATCTCCAATGCTCAAAGGGAATGGAACAATGAAATGGGCTCGAAATCCATCCAAGGAACGCTCCAAAATGATGGTTAATTTGGGACATCAAAAATGATGAAAAAGAGGAATGACGCGACTTGCGGGCTAAAAACGGGTGTCAACAATGGTGTCAATCACATTACCCATGGTGTCAACACGATCCCTGAAGGTAGAAAGTCGATCCCCAAAAGTATCCACACGAGTCTCTAGCCCAGTAAACCGCCTATCAAAAGTCTCAGAATCTACCCAAGAGTGCTGTGCGGCCCCCTGAGTGGAGGACTCTCCATGATAGAAATGTGGTGGAGGAGGTATCTCTGGATTCATGTGATGAAGTGATGGTGGAGGAGGCTGCTCCTCAGCCTGAGCTGGAGGGGGGACATCCCCTTGATCCTACTACTACTCTTGTTCCCGCTCTTCCTCACTATCAACTTCTTCTCCATAAGTAGGCACATCCCGACGTAACTCACCATCGGGACCATAGTAATATCCAAAATCTATAAAGATATTATGCTTATTATATATATCATCCTGTCTAACATAAATGAACTGTTCATTTGCCAAATTGATCCCAGCATGAATGAATATGCCGGTCAACTTTGAAGCATACGGCAAGGATCGCCGCAAATTGGTTCGGTAAGCTCCAATGAGAGTCGTCATTAGGCGACCCATGTTGACTTGAATCCCATTCATAACATTGTAAAACAGGAACTTGTGAACCTCTGTCACTTCATTTCTGCTGCCACTCTTTGGATAAATGAGAGAGGTAAACATATTGTGCAATATACGCTACAGTGGTGGAAAATGATTTTCATTCAATTCAATTAAGTTGCTGCCACCATGCACGTAATCACAACTGGTCATAGCAAGAAAGGTTTCCGCAACAGCTCCATGACCAAAAATCATGTCGGCTTTTCTAGCCACAACTCCTAAGCATCTCTCAAACAGATCGGGGGTAATATGAATCTCAACCCTTTGAACAACAGAAAATAATTTCTCATTCCTTGCAATCAAATTCCCATAAAATTGCTGCACTAGACTGGGGTAATATCGGGTATATCTAGTGACGAAATCTGTCCAACAGGTTGAATCTCAAAGATAACACATAAATCGGGCAAAAGCTCGTTCACCTCATTGAAGTCGACCAGTCGAGGATCGATAATAGGACGAAGAGGCAACCGAGGTGCACGATGAGGTACCGGTGCTTGCTGTGGTGGAGGAGATGGGGCCTCTTGTCTATCGCCACTGGCTTCCCCTTGGGCAGAATGCCGAGAACTCCGTCTAGGCGGCATCCTGAACTAAAACACCCGGTGGAAACCCTTGAAAGGATGACTCTCGTCCCGGGGGATGAAGATAGATCAAAGGGCACTCCAGGGGCTTGCAAAAGCCTTCTCCACAAACTGGAACCTATGGGGTAGCTCCACGAATGCATGAACGGCCGAATGGAGTTCGTCCCGAAACCGTGACGAACACGTCGGATCTTATGCGGATGGAGGAATGATCGGTTTTAGAGGCTTGGGAGATGAAGAAATGGGGTTCTAGGGTTAGGAAATGGGGTATGAGAGATAGTGGGGGTGATAGAATGAGAGGATAGTGTGTTGGACCCCCTTATAAGATGGCTCGGTTGAGGTTCGGTCGGGCCGGTTCGCCGCCACCGGTCGACCGGTGCGGGAGGGGTGGTCGACCGCTAGGGCAAAAAAATCCCCATTTTGTATTTTTTGTTTCTTTTTATTTTATTTTCTTTTTTTTATGGGGGGACCATCATCCGACCTTCTGAAAGGAACCAACATCATGAAGTGGAGAGAAGGAGAAGAGATGGAGATTTGAGGAAAGTTCTCTAACTCTCCCTCAGAAGTTTCCTTAGGTCCGGCATCACTGATCCACAATTATTTAACCAAGGAATATCTGGCCTTAGAAATATTATTCAAGAGGGCTATATATGTAAATACATTCAAGCATGCATGAGTGTATATGAACACTCAAGGTATTAAAAGTAAATATATACAATATGCATGTTAATCTACTCTTGATGCATATGAGTTTCTACAAGTGTAATTCTTATCCTAAGTGCAGACCTATGAATGTATGCTCTCACCCTTGCACATCCCAAGTTCTCTTCTTATTTTGCTAAATTGATCCTGGTTTAGGGGTTTTGTGAAAATATCAGCTACTTGATTGTGTGTGTCAATGAAATTCAATTCAAAGACCCCTTTTCCTACATGATCTCTTAGAAAATGATGTCAAATGTTAATGTGCTTTGTCCTAGAATGTTGACCAGGGTTTTTTTGACAAGTTGATTGCACTGGTATTATCACACAAGATTGGCACACATTTCATTTCAATATCCAAATCAAGCAATTGATTTTTGATCCAAAGTACTTGGGCTCCACAACTTCTGGCGGCTACATATTCAGCCTCGACCGTTAAGAGAGCTACTGAATGTTATTTCTTAGAGGCCCATGAGACTAGACACCAACCAAGAAACTGACAGTACACACTAGTACTTTTACGATCTACAATACATCCGACATAATCCGCATCGGTGTAAGCAATCAAATCAAATGAACTACCGATGGGAAACCATAAGCTAAAATCTATTGTTCCAATTAAGTATCTAAAAATACGTTTAACAGCCATTAGATGAGATTCTTTAGGGCATGACTAAAAATGGGCACAAAGACATACACTGAATTGAATGTCAGGGTGGCATGCTGTAAGATACAGTAGTGATCCGATCATACCTCGAAATAGTGTAGGATCTACTGTTTTACCATTTTCATCTTTGTCTAACTTCGAGGTTGTGGCCATTGGAGTTGACAAAGATTTTGCTTCAACCATCCCAAATTTCTTTAACAGCTCCAGTGTGTACTTCGCTTGATTGACGAAAATCCCCTCGGGTGTTTGCTTCACCTGCAATCCAAGAAAGAAATTGAGTTCACCCATTAAGCTTATCTCAAATTCTCCTTGCATGATTTCTGCAAATTCTTCACATAAGACATTGTTAGTAGCTCCAAAGATAATGTCATCCACATATACTTGAACTACTAATACGTCTTTACCTGATTTCTTTGTGAAGAGTGTTTGGTCAACCTTACCTCTTTTGAAACCATTTTCCACAAGGAATGAAGTGAGCCTTTCATACCATGCCCTTGGTGCTTTCTTTAACCCGTACAAGGCCTTCTGCAACTTGTACACATGCTTTGGATGCTTTGAATCTTCAAAACCTGGAGGTTGCTCTACAAAAACATCATCCTTGATGTAACCATTAAGAAATACAGATTTAAGATCCATTTGAAATAGTTTGAAGTTCAAAGAGCAAGCATAGGATAATAAGATCCGGACTGCTTCTAGTCTAGCAACCGGTGCAAAAGATTCATCAAAATCAATACCCATTTCCTGGCTATACCCTTTGGCTACAAGCCGGTCCTTGTTCCTAACAACCAATCCTGTATCATTTAACTTGTTTCTAAAAACCCAACGGGTTCCAATTGTGGGATGTTTCTTAGGACGTGGCACGAGAGTCCACACTTTGTTCCTTTCGAACTGGTGTAGCTCTTCATGCATAGCCGGAATCCAGATTCATTTTGAAGAGCTTCATGAATATCCTTAGGCTCTTCTTGTGAGATTAAGGCTATCAAATCCTCTTCCTCTACTTGCCTTAGTGATGATCTGGTTCAGACCCCATCTTGAAGATTACCGATTATGTTTTCAGCTGGATGATCCTTTAAGAACGTAGAGGTGCTGGGCAAGTCGGGGTGCTGCACTTGTTGTTCTTGGAGCGTTTCAATTGAAGGATCTTCATCCTCTTCAATCTTGTTTGAGATCCCTTCAGTTGGTTCGTTCTTGGCCTTAGCATCATTTGAAGGTTTGAGATCTTCATCTGCATCCACAATTGGAATAGATTGATTGGTCAGCTTCAATTCGGATTCATTAAAAATAACATGAGGACTTTCTTCAACAACCAAAGTCCTTTTATTGAACAATCGATAAGCTCTAGAGTTAAGTGCATAACCTAGAAAAATTCCTTTGTCACTTTTCTCATCAAACATACCTAGGTTAGACTTACCATTGTTCAAGATGAAACATGGGCATCCAAAGGGTTTAAGATGAGAGATATTTGGCTTCTTACCCTTGTACAGCTCATAAGGAGTTTTCTTCAAGATGGGCCTTACCATTGCCCTGTTGATGATGTAACACGCTATACTTACCGCCTCGGCCCAAAAGTATTTGGGTAGGGAGTTCTCACTTAACATGGTCCGTGTCATATCTATTAAGGTTCTATTTTTTCTCTCCACTACTCCATTTTGTTGAGGCGTCCTTGGTGATGAGAAATTGTGTGTGTATCCCTACTCTTGTCAGAAGCTGCTGAACTCATTGTTCTCAAATTCACCACCATGATCACTTTGAATTGTGGTGATGAGATAACCCCTATCAATCTGTATTTTTCTGCAAAACACTTGAAACTCCATCAAAACATCATTTTTACTGGTTAAAAATAATACTCATGTAAATCTAGACTAATCATCAACAATTAGAAATCTATAAGATTTACCTCCTAGGCTGGATGTCCTAGTAGGGCCAAAAAGATCAAGATGCAGCAATTCTAGAGGCCGGGAGGTAGAAACAATATTCTTATTTTTGAAAGATATGCGTCTTTGCTTGCCTTTTGTGCAAGCTTCACAGATTTTATCACTTTCAAACTTTAATTTTGACAAACCATTCACCAAGTCATGTTTAGACAACT
Organism: Amorphophallus konjac; assembly: GCA_022559845.1. Taxonomy (NCBI): domain Eukaryota; kingdom Viridiplantae; phylum Streptophyta; class Magnoliopsida; order Alismatales; family Araceae; genus Amorphophallus; species Amorphophallus konjac. The sequence goes on along the minus strand of CM040120.1, from coordinate 420,155,058 downwards.
TGGAGATTACCCCAAAACTAGCATGACCTAGTCTTCGGTGCCAGAGCCAAGCATTTTCATGATTCTTTGCTACCAAACACATATCATCACAAGAGACATCATCAATATCAACAGTGTTGACATTATTATTTCTTTTTCCAATGAAATTGATCTCATTTGTGTTTTTATTCATTACAAAGCAATGCATTTCATCAAAAATAATATTGAACACTTTGTCACATAACTGGCTTATGCTTAAGAGATTGTGATTTAAGCCTTTCACCAAAAGCATATTCTTGATAAGAATTTCAGAATTCTTACCTACATTATCGATTCCAATGATTTTACCTTTGTCCTTGACTCCAAAGGCAACTGAACCTCCATCCTTGTCTTGAAGTGTAGAGAACACCTTCTTCTCTCCTGTCATATGCCTTGAACAGCCGCTATCCAAGTACCATTTGCTCCCCTTGGCTTCAAGACATATCTGCAAGGAACAACATTCTCATGCAATTGATTTTGGTACCCAAACTAGTTTGGGTCCGTAAGAGTTAGTCCAATTCTGTGCATATCTTTTCTCGGTCCAAAAAGCATGATTTCTTGGTGAGTTTTGTCTAAACCAACAATGAGCCATAACATGACCAAAGCGACCACAATGAAAATAATTGACATTTGAAAACTTTCTTGAAAATTGACGTGATTTTGGTTGGACATGTATAGGTTTAGAGTATGAACATGAAGCACGATCATTTCCTTTTTCATGCACATAGGATGTAGTGATCATATGCTCAAATGATTTTTTATTTTGGGGAGTATATTCTAATCCTTCCTTCTGGAAGTTAATTTTAACTCCCAACAAGTTATCCAAATTTTGTTTGCCCTTGACAAACATAGAGAGAGTAAATTACAAGTCGGTTACCTCTTTATTCAAGCTCACATTTTACTTTCAATTTCTAAAATGGATGATGTCAGAATTTCTTTTTCATTCCTGAGCTTTTCACAAACTTTTTCAATTTCATTTTACATGATAGCTCCTCTTTGGCTTTCCCAAGATCTGAAATTGTTTGAAGCATGGTTTCTTTTTCCTATGTTAACTCAAACCATTCTTGTTTCAGTTTCTCAAATTTAACAAAAATATCCTCATGTGATGAATCATCAATTTTCTTTTTGAGAGTCTTATTTTCAGATCTGATTTTTTATATTATATATATAATTTTTCATATTCCGACTCCCATTGTTCATTTGAAATAAAATCAGGGTCAAAATTTACCTCAGTTGAATCATCTTCGTGTGCCATGAGACACAAGCTCTCCACTAGCTCTTAGATCTCCTCGTCGGACGGTTCGTCCTCTTCGTCGCTCCATGTGGCGACCATTGCTTGGGGTTTCTTGAGTTTGTCCTTCTTGAATTTTCTTTTTAGATCTGGACATTATCCTCTCATATGCCCGGGCTTCTTGCATTCATAACAAATGACATTATTGGGCTTGCTAGGCTCGTCCTTGGTCTAAAAGGGCTTCCTTTGCCCCTTTCTGAAATTGCCCTGGAAATTTCTCTTCTTCTTCAAAAATCTCTTTACTTGGCGAGTTATCATGGCCAAGTCTTCTTCTTCATTGCTTCCCTCGCTGGATTCTTCTTCTTGAAAATCATCATCAGATTGGAGAGCTTTCAATCCAATCACTTTCTTCTTCTTCGTATCTTCCTCGGCTGTTCTCTTCATGTTTATTTCATAGGTCATGAGTTACCCTATGAGCTCGTCCAAAGTGAGTGTGGACAGATTTTTTGAATCCTCAATTACTGTGGCTTTTGTGTGCCACGCCGGCGGAAGTGATCTCAGAACTTTCCTCACAAGATCAGAGTTTGAGTACTCCTTCCCAAGGCTTTTGAGATCATTTGTGATCTCAGTTAATCTTGCAAACATTTCTGAAATGGTTTCTTCAGACTTCATTTTGAACAGCTCATAATCTCTGACCAGTGGGTTCACCTTGGTCTCCTTGACCTCGGAAGTCCCCTCATATATAAGCCGCAACTTGTCCCACATCTCCTTTGTTGAGCTGCACATAGATACACGAGAAAACTCATTAGGATGTATAGCACATTGCATAATATTCATAGCATTAAAATTTACAGTGCATTTCTTAATTTCCTCGGGTGTCCATTTTTCTTCATCCTCCGAGAGTTTATACGGACTCTTGTCCACAACCCTCCAGACTTCGTACTCCTGGGCCCTTAGGAAAACATGCATTCTGTTTTTCCAGTAGGATCAATTTGAGCCGTTAAAGAATGGAGGACGGTTAATAGAGTGACCCTCAGGCATCATACCCTTGTTAGCCATTGATCTGGATCTTTCTCTAGATCGTTAGATCTGTGAAAGTTAGAGCCTTAGCTCTGATACCAATTGAAGTCCCGTGATCAATGACACCCAAGAGGGGGGTGAATTGGGTGTGTACAAACTTTTAGAAAATTCTAGGCCAAATGAAACAAGTATGAAGAATAGCCGTAGTGAAAATTTAGACCTATATGTGAACACTTAGATCTAATAAAATCTATCACACTCAACTGATCTTAGGTACGGTGGCGGAGGTAAAAATCCGAAGATTCAACTCACGCAAGATGTTATCTTCCTGACAAGATTTGACTTGCCGATCCGAACCCACCTTTTAATATACCTGAGATCTAATATGAGAATGATAAATTATGCTGGATCTAACACAAACAATACAACCAAAATAATCTACGTGTGTGCTGCACAGAATGGGGATAGAAGAGAAGGAACAAACCACACAATGAACAGTGATTTTTAGGTGGTTCGGATGCAACAATGGCAACCTACGTCCACCCCTCACGATCTGTGAGGATTCCTCACTATCTTGTAAAGGATTACAAGATCAAAAACACACACACACACACACACACACACACACACACACACACACACACACACACACACACACACACACACACACACACACACACACACGTGAGAAGTTGGAACTCCCACGAAGGTGCACACGCACCGAATCACAAGGATATGCGAAAACTAGAAGAAACACACACACACACACAAACACACACACACGGATCTGCGTAGATCCACACACACAAGTGTTTAAAAGTACAAGATCACACACTTGAAGCTTGATGAAAAACAAGGGAGAAACATAAAATGAAAAAAATCAGATTTAAGCTCCCCCTTCATGGATGAAGATGATCTTGGATGAAGCTTCCTCCACAGCTTGATCTTCACTTGAATGGCTTGCAAATGATCTTGAAAGTTTGGAGATGTATGAAGAAGTTCTTCCCCGAAACATTGTTCATGGAGCTACAGTGGCAGCACTCTTTCTCCCCTTGATAGCCTCTTTGATCTCCCTTGAGTGATTAGGGTTTTTGACCCCAATATGATATATATATAGATCTTGGATGGTCAAGGGACAAGCCAGGAACCAGATCCACAAATCATGGTAAGTCTGGTGACTTTGGGATTAAACAAACCCAATCAATGGAGCTTCTCACGTTGAAGAAACAAAGTCAAAAATAACTGCCTCGAAGCTGGCGGTCGACCGTTAGGATGGGGCGGTCGATCGGAATTTTACAGAAATGGGCGTTTAGTGTTGGGAAAACCGGTCGACCGGCCCCTGACCGGAGGTCGACCGGCCCCTGATCGGCAGTCGACCGCTGGCTGGAAATCCTGCATTTTTAAAAGAGTTAGACAATAAATCATAATCTGTGTGCGAATCATTTTATGACCACATCCTGTTCCAATTAAAATTAGTGAGTTGAGCTTAGCCTGGGCAGTTCTGGAGCCAGGGTGGATTTAAGCATTTGGAAGGGTATGAACACTTAAGCATAGTATGTGATGAAATTAGACCTTGATTGCGTGTGAAAGTCGTACTTGATTGCTAATACATGGCACGTGATAGAATGCTTGTCCTGGGTTTTGTTATCATCAAAATCACTTGGATATACTCAACATAGAAAATACGCAAAGTTAAGTTATAATATGAATGTGCAATTAAACTATAAAATAACATAATGATTCTATTTAAATACCATAATAACCCCAGTAGGACTACTGCTGAGGGTAGTAATATATATGAAGATGTGGAACTGGTATCGCCCCCTGGTGTAGACATGCCAAAATCGATGCTATGTTGAGTAAATTTCATGTCACCACGTGATGCCCCAAAGTGGATTTCAATACTGGCTTAATATGAAGTTTTTCTAATTTATTTGATTATTTTTCCATAATATCGTAGTTAGCGCCTGAAGGCAGGGCGTCATTTAACTGACGACTGATGGGTGTCATGGTTTCATAAATCAAGGACTGTTCACGCAGGCGTTATTTTCTGATTTTTACGAATCTTAATTAAAATGAAATTCAAAAGAATTGACGTCAGCTTCTGGGGCGTTGATTATTTGATGCCATTGTAAGAAAGCGTCGTTTCCTATTTTTTAAATATGGAAAGTCATTTATTTCTATAATTAAACCCAAGAATCAACGACTGCATGGTTGTCGTCATTTCAAAATAGCGACCCGCCTCCATGTCGTCATTTCAGCTTCCGTCTCCTGTTCGTCTGCTACCTTCCCGGGAAGAATCCTTCCTTGTTTTAACACCACATTCGATTGGGGAAGGGAGATCCTTGCTGGATGATGCATATCCTTGTTTTAATCCTATTAAAATAAGGACTTTTGCCCTATAAATACCCCATGGCTTCCTCACGCGCGAGAGGTTAAAAACGCAAGGAGTTTTTCACTGAGAGTTAGTAGTTGCGCACAGAGAGAGTTTTTACACACAGAGAGAAGAGAGCTCCTTTTTGCTAACAATTCCTTGCAGGGTCTTCCTCCTGGTGTTCTTCCTCCGGTGCGGTTCTTCCTCCACGGGCGGTTCTTCCTCCACAGGCGGCAGTCTTCCTCCAGTCGACGTTCCTCCTGTTGTTGTTGAAGCTTTTGTTTCTCCTCCTTTACTGCTGCTACACATAGCAGAAGGGTGCCCCCTCCTCTTTTAGACTTTTTATTTGTTATTATCATACATCACACACATCCCCCTCTAGCTATTTTGCTGGAGATATTCTTAGCATATCATATCACCTGTTTGCATAGCATACATATCTCCATCCCTTTTCACTCCTCTTAGGGGTTTTAAACAAAAAAACACACAAGGTGTGTTCATGCCCACTTTGCATAGTTATATTTTATTAGAGCATTGATACTACACACACTTTGGCTAATCCACATATTTCCTTATTTTATTTGTCTTGCAAGGGTAATCAAAGTAAGAACCCCCTTCATCGGCCGACCAGTAGAAGGAGGAAGGAAGAGATCACAATCTTGCCCGCTTCTTACAAGGTACATTCGATCATCCTTTTGTTTTGAGGTAACCCCTCTGGCGATCACTCCCCTTAGAGCATCACATGCTCCTTTGTTCTTTTCTTCTTTATTTCCCACATATCTTTAATGCATTAGATTTCTTTCTTCTTAAAATGTCTATGTGACACGTTCACACCTGGCATATCTCCTTGCAATTGAATTTGATATGTGGCCATCACATATGCTTGATACTAAGGCCATGTCATGTACATTGAATACATATTACGGTATTGAATCATGTAATATGCATAATGTTGGGATCCTGAAACATACACAACTGGGACAATATGAGCATGTACATGGTAACCATATCTTGTAGCAGGATATGCAGCTGGACGTGTAGGCACACTAGAATGATCACTGTCTGAAGCGATCATCTCCCCCCACATTCTTTGAAGCTCGTGCTCTGGAACTCCACGCTCACGTTCATCCATAATAAAATCATCAAATATAACACCTGTCTGACGTGTAGGGATGAGACAGACACTAGAGGAAACCGCTGAAGATGAGCCATAATCATGTGTACTCAATCTCTCAAAGTCAGATAGCATACCCTGGTAGCTACCACTATCAACCGCAGAACCACCTACTCTCCTCCCATCATTAAATGGCAATGGAGCACCATGATCAATACCATCTTGAGTAGCATGTGTGTATTCTGACTCCCCTGGGAAATGTGTCCACTGTGAATCCCCTGGGACATGTGTGAACTCTGACATACCACCCTCATCCCCAACAGTACCCTGTGTGCTGCTAGATGAGTCATCATTGATGGTGCGCTCAGTATTAGATCCTATAGTTATCTGTGTATCTACATCACGATCTACTAATGGTGGTCGCTTCTTATTTTTTTAGTGCCAAATCCAAACCACCCCTTTTTTGGGGGGCGTTGAGATGGTGGTGGGTCCTTTGCAGTCTTTGAACTTGAAGTTTCTTTCCCTTTCTTCCTCTGCAAAGATCTCTGAGATATCTGTGAAGAAGGAGCAACTATCTGAGACCTCTGCAAAGAAGAAACACCCCTCTACGAAGAAGAAGTATCCTGTTGTGGTGGTGGTTGTAAGGGTGCAGGCTGTGGTGGTGGTGGCAGTGAGGGTGGCTCTCGAGTGCTCCCTATAGCAGGACCCTGCATCAACCTTTCCCACTCAGCATCATCATCGACAACTCTCCTGCCTCTGCCTCTCCTAGTAGTGTCAAGCAAAATGATATCATCTTCTAAGTTTATCTCATCATCCTCTGCCACTGTCTCGTCAACCTGAGATGTCCCTGCTATACCCTCTGCATCTGATGTTGCATATTGTAACGACCTAGGATCTGAGTACCGGAAAGGAACCAGCACGACTCGAACCTCGGCCCGCCACCCACGAGCCCGAAGACTCGGAAGGGTTAAAGGATGATGTGAGGGTACAAGAGAATCTAAAATAACTGTAGAGCTAACACAATGAACTAAATAAAATGCATGGAATTAAACAAATACTCACTAAATAGATACAAGGTCCAGAATATCTCATGTCCAAAAATAAGTACAGTCAACAGAAAGAAAGGTACAAGTACGCGGGGCATATCCCAACTCTGGTAGCTGGCAACTAGCCCTAGCTACTAGAACCACGCTGAACCTCTGACGCGCTCCCTACCAACCTCGCCTCACCTGAAAACACAGGGGTGAGCCTCATTTCATTGGCTCAGTAGGGATCCCGCAGACCCCCACCTTGTAATGAGGAAAACAAGACAGCAAGGAAAGTATGCTAAACAACAGGAGTACGACAATAATATAATAAATAAACAAAAAATCTCACTACGACTACTGCACTGACTGTGTACTATACCGACCAAACCGACCATAAAACTAGTCCGTACCTGCCAGAATATAGGAGCACCACCCACTAGAAGTAAGGCCGGATGCATCCCCTGATATCTTACACTGTGCCCCAGTGTCTCCCTTCACGCCCCAGGTGGAGACTGAGACACGCAACAAGTACAATGAACAAGGACTAGCTGAGGTCGTGCTCGTTAGCGCGGGTCTGATTGCCCCCAACTACGTGTGCACACACAGACCATGCGCTCTATGTCAGGCCCTCTAGCTGATTCTTCCCCCTAACTCGGATGCAGGCTACAAAGGCAAGGGGCCCTACGGTAACCAGCCTAACAACCGTCACTCTCAGGTAAGCCGCTCCACCACTCCCAGGTGGGTCAACACACGCGTGCTGTAAGAAGGCTACGTCTAGTGGACGTGACACTGGAGGTATGAACTCACTAAGTGACAGAAATCACCAAATATGATAGACCAAGTACGGAGACGGCCCTCCATACCAACACCGACTCTCGGTGACACGAATCGGGGAATACGGATGCCCGGGACACAGACGAGGTCTAATCGACCTTCAAGACACACAGGCACATTAAACAAGGCAATTCACTCCTCCGAGGATCCTCTTGGCGTACCCATGGCTCTTACTGGGTGCACAAGGCATCCCTTAAGCCATACGCCATAAAGGACAAAGGACCAGCTCAACCGGAGGCTAACATGGCACCAAAGAAACCCCAGTCGCGATGGAAACAGAGTGGCGGTCCTCCCTGGACCGTCACTCCCAGTGGCGGCCAGCCTTGGGCCGCAACAGGGCCTTGGCGGTCTTCCTGAGACTGCCAGGATGAGGAGGCGGCCATATCCATGGCCGCCACCTGGCGAACCTTGGGGGTTGAGTAGCGGCCCATCACCAGGCCGCTACCCCCAGTGGGGCGGTAACCCAATGACCGCACCCACCAGGAAACGGCCCTACTATGGCTGCAACCCGGCGGGGTCCCCTCAACGGTCGAAAACCCGCACCCCAAGGGCGTTGACCCTACCAGAGAAACGGTCGACGGCTGGCCGCTACCCCAAGGGTAGCAGTCAGTCGCGAAACTGCTACAAAGGGTGGCGGTCTCCCCGGGACCGCTACACCCCATCGACAGACAGAAATCGATAGCAGCCCCCCAAAGGACCGCCCCACGATGAAGGCAGTTTCTGGAAGGACCGCCACTACGATCCGAGCGTGAAAATGGCATGAATGGCAGAAAAATCCAAACCATGCCCCAAACACCCTCAGAAGATGGGGAAATTAAGGGGAACTCTTCCCCTGCCCTCCTAGCATCATTCCATGCCCATAGATCGGTCTAAAACCTTGAAAAACACTAGATCCGGTGCTCAACCCCAAATTATGCATTTTCCCTTCCAAGCATGAAACACGCCCCTCTTGACCTCACCTTGGCCTAGAAATCACGGGAATGGGAATGCAAAGAGGAGGGATCCGTCCCCCTACCTCAAGGAAGCTTCAAAACCTCCGGATCGCCGTTGATCTTCAAATCACGTTCAAATCACGAACTCCACACCCCCGCCGCAAGATCACCACCACCACGCTTGCCTCGTTGCCGCCATTGTCACCGCGCCGCCGCCTTTGTCCGCTGTCCGTCGTCGGAGGAGGAAGGGGAGCCGCGTCCGTTCACGAGGGAGAGAGGGCAATGGTCGGGAGGGGGAGCGGGGTGTCACGGGAGAGAAAAGGAAGGAGAAGAAAGAAGAAAGAAGAAAAAGAAAAGGAAAAGGTTTGTTATATAGAAATCCAAAAAATCCAAAAAAGGTGGAAAATTGGGAAAAATCATTTTCCCGATCCTCGAAATACGCCCAACGCACTGGTAACGTCCCGGAGTTAGAGAACGCAACGGTTCATCTCGTACAGGGTTTCGAAGGCTCGTCAGGGAAAAACACGCATAAATCACAAAATACTCTCCGAGACCTCCGAAAGTGATCCGAAATCCACGGATCCTGATCCAAAAAATATCTGAAAAACTCGGGGCATTATAGCTATTCTCCAGTTCTACCTTTTTTAGCTGTAGCCAAGAAAATGTTCGGGAGAGGTGGATCCCCTGGATTAGGTGCTCCTCGTCAAGCTCATATATTCACCCCATTCTGTAGTTGCCCTTACGACCCAAGACACGATAGGGTCTTCATCATCGCGGAGATATGCAACATATGTAGGATCATAATCTCCTTCCCCTTTTTTAGCATCCATCTGTATGTGCTTCAACCTCAGCCTCATATTGTAGTGCACATAGACCAACTTGTCCTGCCTTTGATGTATCAACATGTTCCTTATCTTTGTATGTATCAAAGCAAATGTGCTCCAATGCCTCTCACACCCACTAGAGGATGATATTTGAGACAATACTTTAATAGCAATCTTCCTCAAGATGGGTGAGCTACTTCCATAATTCAACCACCACTCAGCTGTAAAAAAAAATTTGAAGCATTATATTTTCAACATGAATGATACAATGGAAACTCTTCATTGTATGGGAAAGAGCATTTTACGTGCATCACTCCTCTCCCGACCAGCAATGGCCGATTGTTAAACAAATGACCCGACTCCCTCTCGAAATTATTTAATCTAGCATCAAAGCATGCATACAATAGTTGGTATCAAAGCGTGCATACATTAATAACCATATGACATCCACACTACGGTTTGTAGGAGCATAGTGTATACACTCTTTACTCGATTCATTGCATTTGCCGCCTCTTGGGGAGTTTTGGACAAGCGTTCCACCACCTTTGTGACGGCTTCTATCAATTCATCATCGTATGAAAGCTCTTTCTTGTAGTGGAACACAGGGTGGAGATAGTATGCTACATTATATAGTGAACAATATAATTGAGAAGTTCATACTTTTAAAGTTTTGTTACAATGAAATTGGTATAAAATACTATGATGCATAATTCTCACCTGCCATATGCAAATCACGAGACATTTGTCGGTCCCACCTATCCTCCACAATACTCAAGAAATACAGAGAATATTTGGGAGACACTTGTTGCATCTTCTTTTTTACAGCCTCCAACTTTGCATACACCAAACCTAATATTGGTGTCCTGTCACCATCAACAACTCTAAGGACTTCATATAATGGCTCAATAATTTGGACAATTTTCTTCTCTCTTTCCCAGACATTTGTGCTATTGATCAACTCTTCTACATCTTTCCCATCATGAGTGTTTGCAAAAGAATACTCCAACCATACATGACTCCTAAACATTTGTTTGAGGCCATTTTCATGCTTTAGGAGACTTTGTAGTGTAATATAGTTGGTTGCAAAATGAGTGATTGCCGGCCTCAACAGCTCACCTCCTGTATACTCCCGCATCCAAGCAAGCACAATGTGATGATTGCATATAAATCTTGTTATCTTTTGCACTGCTTCAACAATTTTCTTCACTGTCTCAAGTTACCCAATATATTTCAGCATCAAATCAACACAATGGACTGCACAAGGTGTCCAGAACAAGTGTGGCCTGATCTTCATCAACTCCTCCCCTGCTTTCTTGTAGTTAGATCCATTGTTTGTCACAATCTTTACAATAAAATCTTCTCCGATTTCTTCCACCACTTCATTCATTAATTGTAATATGTAGTCGTAACTGTGGATTTTGTTTGATGCATCAATGGACTTATGGTAGAAGACTTGTTTTTCACAATAGACAAGAAAGTTAATCAAGCTACTCTTAGTGGTACCTGACCAACTATCACACATAATGGTGACTCCAAACTTCTGCCATTTTCTTTTGAAAGAAGCAATGTATTCCTTTATTTCTTGAACTTCCTCATCAAGATACCTCCCAGCCAAATCCTTTGCAGTAGGAGGCTGAACATGCAAACCTTGTTGCTGTGCCTCCTAGAACATTGTCTTGTAGTATGGACTGTTTGCTACATTAAATGATAACCTTGCATGGTTCCAAAACTTTGCCACGGCCCTTCCCAATTTGCACTTCGGTCATTTCTTATTGTAGGCATCCTCCATTCTTGTTTGCTTCCCATGTTCTCTAGAAAAAATATTGGGATCCACATCTTCAATTATGACACCTGTGTTTCTTTTTCTTTGACTACTACTGCCTGAAGGAGGGAGATTTGTGAAGTAGCTCCTGATATTATTTGTTGAATGGCGACCTTAAATCGGTCTTGATGCAGGAGCCCCTGAACCTCCACATTCTTCATATTGAGATCTCTGAAAATGAACTCTATGAGCTCTCCTCTGATCTCTCTCCCATGCTTCGGCCCTGCTTTGATACATAGCCGAGCGAGTGGCATGAGAATGTGGAATCCCTCTCCCTTCCCTGACCTCCTGGACATCTTCCTCATCAGAACTTATCCATACCTCATCATCATCTGAATGTAATGAGCTTCTACCGCTCATCATCCGTTCAGCTGCAATTTTTTCTGCCTTCTTCCTCTGCTGTTCAACTCTTATGTCTTTCAAATGTTGTACCATTAATTCTTTGACCTCTCTAGGTACACTCTTGTATGGATGGATCTCATTATACCCCACTAATCTGCCTCCTGCAAGATGTTTCTTCAAGCGAGAGACTCCACCCCCCTTTGCAATAAAACCACAATAATTGCATTTGAAATGGTGTCTATTTTCATCTATCATGACACCATGCTGCCATCCAATATCATCGCTTTGTGCTCTCGGAGGCATCTAAAATCACACGTAAATTATAACCATAATTATGCAATACATTAAATTTAAATTATGAAAAAAATATTTCATCATGGAATAAGATGCTTCTCATACATCAAGTATGTATTCAACAAAATATTTTAATTTTAGAATTTTGTTGAACCTAACACATATAAATGTAATGACATTTCAAAAAATACGAAAAAAATAATTTCATTATGCAGTCGCATGAAAACGTTGGATCAGTGCCAGAAAATTTCATGCTTGGACATCATTTACCTTTATTTAGCACTTTTCAATTTTTTCATATTTTTTAAAAATTTATTTAAAAATTTCCTAAAATTCGAATCTACCCTAGATCTAGGCTAAATCTGTGCAAACGAGGAGGGAAACATGTGCAAATCTAGGCTAAATTAAAACACTTGCAACATCATTTTGAATCGATTAATACCCAAAAATCGCACATGAAACTCAAATATAGAGTTCTAGGGTTCGAAGCAATTGGGTTTAGGGTTTACCTTCGAGTTTCACTATTTGATCCGCTAAAACCGCCTCCAATGCGCAGAAAACTGCCCCAATCCAGCTCCTAATCCTTCTCCGGCGATGAATCCGCCTCCAATCGCCTTCTTCCACGCCAGGAACAGACCGATCGCCGACGTCTGCAACTCGAACAGAGCGAATGGGCGTCGTCTGCAATGTGAAGAATAGGGCGCTGCAAACGCCTGTCTTCGGTAAGTATCGGGCGCTTCGGATCAGGTCAACTCGGGTCAGGTTCGTATCTGACCCATCTGACTGGTCGGCCCGATCCGAAACGAGCCCATTAAGCTCTTTTTGACTCGGGCGATCCAAGCCGGATCATGACCCATTTTCCCTTGGTCCGGTACGGCACGGTCGAGTCGGCCCGAGTCCAATAGAGTCGGTGAACCATGTTTGGAGGTCCCAGTGTCGTCCAATTCGATTGTATTCATTATATTCCTCAGAATCTCTAGTGGCAACCAAGCCCTCACAATTTGCCAAAAGTGTAATCTTCCCAACTGATCGTGTAAAATCCAAAACAAAATTCACTCATAGGGTTTGTGTGTTTTATTATAAAAAGATTTTTACATGTAAATCATTATTAAAATAAAATTTGTGCAAAAATCATTTCTGAGAATGAATTAGCAAATATATCTCCCTCCTAACTTCAACTCCTTCATGTCCCCAACCCCGATCTCCCAGGAAAACCTAGCAACTACGGAGGGAGGTGTGGCCTTGGTGAAGGAGAAGCCATCGTGCACCTTGGAGAAGAAGAGGTATCGTACACGTTGGTGAAGGAAGAGTGGTGTGCTTCCTCAGTAACTCACACACTGTGTCTCTAACCCACATTGCTCTAGCACCCTCTCACCCGTGCCCTATCTACCAGGTAAAACATAACCGACGAAGGAGGAGCAGCAGATGACTCTTCGATCTTCTAGATAAACCTATTTGGCATGTGACAGAGGTGGAAGGAGGAGCCTCTTGGTTTGGGTGGAAACCCTAAGGGCCACTTTGGTAACGGGTTAAGGTAGGTTAGGGTGGGTTAATCGGGTCGGGTGATTTATTCTCTGTTTGATACTTTTTTCCTTAACCCGGGTCGGATAGGGTTAAAGTGGATTAACTCATTCCACTTAAATACGTGGAATGAGTTACTCCACTCGGGTTAGGGCCACTTTAGTAACGGGCTGGGTTAAGGGTGGGTGAGCCACCCCAGGTAGGCCACCCGCCCTTAGCCCAACCCGGTTCCAAAGTGGCCCTAAACGAATAGGGCTATGTGAAAAAGGGGGTAACCTTTCCCACCCTTCCCATCCCTCCTTCGAAATCAGAGTTTATATAAGAACCTTGTGTCATTGGATGTTTTTTTGGGTGTAGGTGTGGAGAGAAGTTTCTGCATTTGAAATGCATTGATCGCCATAAGGCCTGAGTAGTAGGGGAAAATCCAGAGGACCCTTGCACTGGGTAAATTTGAAGACTATGGGCGAGGTATGTTTTTTAGTGTATGATTTGTAGACTTTCGATTATTTTTTAGTGTATGATTTGTACACTTTCGATTCTCGTGTGGTAGGGCTACTATAGACTGTAGTGGGGATTCTCATAGGGTGGGGCTACTGTAGGTAGTAGTGGGGCTTCTTGTGGGGTGCGGCTATACTATGTCATTTGGATTCTCCACATGTGGGGCTACTACGAGTGATGTTTTTAAATGTGGATTGAAGGTGGGGCACACTGTCGTAGGCATGATTTTAAATGTGCACGGCAGTGGGGCTCACTATCATTATCAATCTTCATTTTATATTCATGCTAAATGATGTCTTATGTAGTATTCTAATTTAAATGTGTGCTTTTTTAATTTTTGTGTGTGTGCTTTATGTCATATTATATCATGCATGGACTAGGATGGATGAAGAGGTAGACCTATATACTTTGCTCATAAAGTATGAGGGATATTGTAAGAATATCAAAGGTGATCCTTCCAGAATATGCCACCGTGTCATGAAGTAGAAAAGTTTTAGGATATATAAGGATTATGCTAATTTTAAGGATTTGCTACATCTTGTCTGCAGATTGTTAAAGTGGGATAAAGATGATATTGTCAGCATCATGTAGAGGGTTCCAAGATCAAGACCTAAGAAGTACCAACCCATCGCAAATGATGTAGATATCTTGATGATGTTTGATCATTGTGAGCCCAAAGGGACTATAGAGATTGTGATCATTATAGAGTCTTTGACCATTCATGCACAGTAATAAGGTGAACTTGGGAAAGATGCAAGGAAGCTACACACTAGAAGTAAAGATAGTAGCCAATAAGCAAAGGAGAAGGAACATGAGGTTGAGGAAGCTGAGTATGTGGAATTAGAAGTTGTTGATTCTCCATATGATATTAGAGAATACTTGTCAGTTAGGGATGCGTTCTATACACATGTTCGATAGTCTGAGAATCTTCAGAGTGAGTTCCATATAGATGTGCCAAGATATGATAGGGATATTGAAGAACTGACTGGTGTACAAAGTGAGATAGCTGAGCCTGAAGAATAGGCTTATGTCTAGGTTGAGCAAGCTAAGTAGGGACAAGGTAGTGGTGTCTTGAATGATCAAGAAACATCCAGGAAGGAAAAGGTTGAGGGTCGATAAAAAACATGTAGACAAGAAGAGGATGGGGGTGAGGATTCTGGCTTTGATTATTGAGTATAAGAATAGCTACCATAGTCTTCCATTAAGTGCTGAAGATGATGATACTTACTATGTTCATGATGACAGGGATTATGGGATTGAGATACTATGAAATAGTGATGAATGCCATAGAGGTGGGTGCAAATTCTAGAATAGATAGACACTATAGTTGGCTATTCAACAATATTCTATAAAGATTGAATGCTACTTAAAGACTTACAGAAGTGATTGAACAAGACTTATATTAGAATGTGGCTATAAGAAGTGTTAACGGAGATTGCATGCATCTAGGTTGCCCGATGGGATAACTTTTAAAATCTGAACATTCAAGGGGGAGCACACATGGCCCAAGAATAATATGACCAGCAACAAAATGGCCACATAGAAAAGGGTGGCAGCAAAGGTTAAGGCTTGGTCAACGGTTGAAGGGGACAATGCCCCTGGAGAGCTACATAAAAGACTGAAGGATAAGTACCCTATCAACCTACCATACCACAGGCTTTGGAGAAAAAAGGAATTGGCATTGAGATAGATTCATGGTTCATGGGAAGAACTGTATGACCGAGTTGGAGATTTATAAGAGGAGCTTCTTAGTAAGAACCCCGAAAGTGTCATTAAGTATGTGACTGATGATGATTATAGATTCCTCAGGGATTTTGTGGCCTTCAAAGCTTGCACATTTGGTTTTGTCAATGGTTGTAAACCATTAATTGGGTGGATGGCTGACATATCAAGAATAGATTTCTTGGGGATATTTTGAATGCCATTGCTTTAGATGGGAATGATGGTCTCTTCCTAATTGCTTTAGCTATTGTAGGGTCCAAAATTGAGGATAGTCGGAACTAGTGTATAAACAACTTGAAGGAAGCCATTAATGGGGAGGACGTGTAGTGCTTGGTTCTAATTTCAGATCGACAGCCAAACTACATTACCCAACCTATGAGCATAGAACTTGTGTAAGGCATTTGTACAAAAATTTCAAAAAGAAGTTTCCAAGGAAGTTTCTAGAGGGATTGGTCTGGAATGTATCTAGAACCTTTACACACCAAGGGTTTGAAAAGTATATGAGACAGATAAAGGAAGCAAGCATTAATGCATATAACTATCTGAACTCAGCTTCTATGAAGGAAGAGAAGTAAAACTGGAGTATGTTTGGCCGGAGGCTAAGTGTCACTATCTAACAAATAACCATTCTAAGTCTTTTAATGCATTCATTAGGCAGGCCAGGTACAAGGTGTCACACTATGTCACGCCCCGAGCCTTTTATACAGCGCTAGATAATCTCGGGAAACGGGAACAGTCGGCATGGTAAGCCTGTTGCAAGCAAGAATAACCAGAGCGTAATAATAATCACACATAAGATGCAATTGCACAATAATTTACTCAAACCTTCACTTTTATTAATAATAAGAATGATTCAAGTACATCAACTCTTCAACTTTCTTAAATCTATTTGACTCAATAAAGAGAAAATGACATGAACTCGATCTAGACATTGTTGACTCCCTAAGTCTTCTCTCAATCTTATATGACTTTCATTCGCTCTCGGACCCATCACTTGAATATCTTGAATCCGAATCCGAACTACTTGCATCTTCTGAAAAGATTAGAAAATAGGTAATGAGCACACTTACCCAGTAGGTATCTTCGCATCAACATGAAGGCAATATTAAAGTGATTAGCGTTTTAGCTCTAAAGAATAAGGTAAAATCATGCGAATGCGGTAAATCATGTGAATAAACCAAAGTAACAAGTCATGATCAAGTTAAGATGTGATTGAGCAAGTATGATCAAGCAAGAAAGTAATTATGGCCTTTCATGAACAAGAATGTAACAAGAATGTACTAGCAAGTCACGCAAGAATGTACTCTTCACTTAGTAACAAGTACTTCATGAATTTCTGTGGATTTTCACTTCACGAGCCGTGGATAATTTCACTTATTTATAAAGAAAGTACTCCCAGCGCAATGCGACGCTAGTAGCATCATACCCTATGGTTTATAATAGTATGTTTCCAACAATCAGCCGAGGGGACTAGCATAAAGCCTTTGAACACAATCAGTGCTCGAACCGCATCTTCAAGTATAAATCAAGCTACTTCCACGTATATAGCAATAAGATTGGCCACGCATGTAAATGAATGTCAAAAATAAGAATGCACCAAATATAGATTCATGAGTTCAAGAAATGCATTAAGAACTAAGTTATGCCTTGGAGAAAATTCAACAGCATAACGGTACATCCTTTGTCTTTCATAATTTATCTTAGATGTCTTTGAATAAGGTAACAAGTCTTATACTATCATTAGTCAATCTAGGATCATAAGAATACCAACCCTTGGGTCAAACCTCGGGTCAACAGTTTTCAAGAAACTTAGCGGTCTATAACTGGGCCGCTATATTGACATGGCGGTCTAGTATTGGGCCGCTAGAGTGGGCTGAATTCAGAAAGAAATCAGTTTGGACTTAGAGAACTTGGCGGTCAGATACTGGAGCGTTAATGGGCTTTAGCGGTCGAGTATTGAACTGTTACTGGACAGAATTCAGAAAACATTGATAGTGCTTTCTAGAAAATTAGGTTTTTAATGTTACAACTAACTCGGCGTCCTAGTGGGAATCCCAAGCTCGCGGAGAATTACGGAGGCCTTGAAATAAGATTTCCTATTCCGTTGGAAGGAATATCCAAGGGAGAGATTATCAAGTCCAAGATTATGTTGCTATAGTGCAAAAGTGTAACTAATGGTCATACACCGAAATATATGCCATGCACTTATAGAAATGACTCTGAGATAAGAAGAGAATCATTAAAACAGTGATAAACCAACGTTCAATCAATATAGCATTTAAACCATAATTTAATACAATAGTATATGATTTTTTGGCATGAAATTATCATATCCTTAAAATAATCCTAAGTACCATAAAGATCATGAAATCACGGTTATGAATCAGTAAATAAAACGCAGAGTAGTATAAACATTAAAATAAGTTAGAACATAGTTAACTAGGCTTACTTATAAGTTAAATGGACTGTTCTTGATTCTATCTCGGGTTGACAGAAAATAGAACATTGGCAGTCTAATATAGAGCCGTTACAGACAGTTGGCGGTTTATCATAAGGCCGCCAGAGGGACTTTAACGGTCTATTTCTGGTCCACCAGAAGTTTCATAAAAATCACGTTTACGGAGTGTCTAGCAGTTTATTGTAGGGCCGCTTCAAAAAGTTGGCGGTCAACGACTAGGCCGCTAGAGAACGTCTGACAGTAAAAGTAAAATAAGAAAGACTAATGTTTAAACACATCATGTCTGGAAATCAACATATATAAACTTCCCTATCATGATAGAATGAAGGTTAAGCTAACAATATGCATGGGATTCATGTATTATGACAAAGAGAATTATCTTAGTTCATTTAGGGCTAGGAAAGATGCATGGATGTATAGATCCTATTAAAACATGAAATTCTCCGTATACAATACATGAAATCAAGTAAAATAAGAGGGCTTTTATCCCTAGAATAGTATTTTAGCCGTTCATGAGATGACCTACCTCTGTTAAAGCTTTTAAACTCTGAATTTGGTGTTGGAAGTGAGCCCTAATTCTGCCCCTTCTAGTGGTAAATCAGCAACTTCACGCTGCTCTAACTCCTTACTCTCTTGACCTATGGATGTGAAATTTGGAGGGTAAGAAGTTGATATTAAGGGGAACAAAAAGTTATAAAGGCACTAATACTAATTACCTCAATTTGGTTCTCTAATTCCTTGATCTTCACCGGATTTTTGCTTAGTTTCCTGGGTCGCTAATGTGGAACCAGCAACTTTGCAAGCTTCTATCTCCTTGTGTGCTTGATCTCCTAGTACGAAATTTTGAGGGAGATTAGTCATATGTATTAGGAACAAAAACTTTTAAAGAACTTACCCAAAATAATATCTCCTTACCTTGATTCCACGCGGACAAATGCAAGGGTCGCGCATGTCAAACTAAGGTCTATTTATAGGTTTTAGCTAGGGTTTGAGGATTAGATCGATCCTAGAGTCCTTATTAAATGTTAGATCGACTTCTAAGAGTCCTTTAGATGTTTACTAGTCCTCCCATCTCGATCTCTAGATGATAACCCATCAAAAATCTAATCCTTTTGCTCTTTCTTCAACTCACAGAACTGACAGGAATTAGCGGTCTAAGAATAGGCCGCCACTTATGTTCTAGCGTTTTACGATAGACCGCCACAATGTTCGAGCGCCGAATTTGAATTTAGTTCAAACTCTTTTATTTTATTATCCACTTAATTATCTCTATTAAGGGTATTTATCCTTAAATTCTGTGAATAAGCTAATTAACCTTCTAGAATATGGGCCAAACTTCATGGGCTTGGTCCTTAAGTCCTTTGGGCTTATTTAAATAGGCTGGTTAATTGGTTATCACACTTGGGCCTTAATAATGACTTATTTAACCTAATATCCATTTATTAATTCATTTGGGCTTTTGAAAATTCCAAAAAATTAGAAATAATTTATAAAAAAAATTCTGGGGCATTACACCCTCCCCCTCTTAAAAGAATTTGGTCCCCAAATTCAATATATGGATTTGTGGAGAGTGTACTTACAGTTAAATAATTCTGAAAATCTTTTGCGCATAGCTTCTTCAGTTTCCCATGTTTCTCCTGACTTTGTCCACTAGATCTTGACTACAGGAATAGTCTTGTTCCGAAGTTGACATACCTCTCGTTCAAGGATCTTGATTGGCTTTTGCTCCTATGTCAAATCCTTCTTAATCTTCAAATGGTCGTAGGTGATGACATGGAAAGGATCAGGAACATACTTCTTGAGCATTGAGACGTGAAATACATCATGGACTTCAGATAATTAAGGAGGTAAAGCAATTCGATATGCGACTTCACCAACTCTTTCCAGTATCTCAAAAGGGCCAATGAATCTTGGAGTAAGTGTGCCCTTAATATCAAACCTTCGAATACCTCGACCTGGAGAAACCTTAAGAAATACATGATCTCCTACTTGAAACTCCAAGTCACGCCTTCGATTGTCAGCATATGATTTCTGCCTGTCTTGGGCCATATGTAATCTTTCTCGAATGAGCTTTATCTTTTTCGTAGTATCCCTAATAATGTCGGGACCGAGGAATTGCCTTTCTCCTACTTCATTCCAACAAATAGGGGAGCGACAACTTCTTCCATATAGAGCTTCAAATGATGCCATTTGAATACTAGCTTGGTAACTATTATTGTATGAAAATTCTACTAGAGGTAAATGGTCATGCCAACTTCCTCCAAAATCAATAGCACAGGCCCTGAGCATATCTTCCACCACTTGATTTGTCCTTTCTGTTTGACCATCAGTTTGTGGATGAAATGACGTGCTAAAGTTCAGTCGGGTCCCCAATGAATGTTGTAGACCCTTCCAAAATTATGATGTAAACTGAGGATCTCGGTCAGATACAATGGTGACTGGGACACCATGCAATTTGACAATTTCTCTTATGTACAATGCTGCTAGTACATCCACAGACCATCGACTCTTGATTGGTAGAAAATGTGCAGACTTAGTCAATCGGTCTATGATTACCCACATACCATCGTGTCGACCTCTTGTCTTAGGTAAACCCATGATGAAATCCATCCCTATAATTTTTCACTTCCATTCGGGAATATTTAAGGGGTGTAATTTACCTGTGGGTTTCAAATGTTCTGCCTTGACCTGTTGACAAGTGAGACAGCGGGACACGAATTCCGCTACTTCTCTCTTTATATTGGGCCACCAAAAATTTCTTTTCAAATCTTGATACATCTTGGTAACACCAGGATGAATAGCATACCTTGACTTATGTGCCTCTTCCATAATTAATTTCTTAGTATCATTATGATTTGGCACACACATCCTATCTTTAAATAGTAGCCTTCCATCATTTGAGATAGAAAATTCCGGTCTTCGATCAATATTATCCTTTATCTCCATCTACATAGGGTCATTTTCTTGCAACTTGACTATATCCTCAATCAATGTAGGTTGAGACCTTATATTGGCAATTATACATCCATCTTCTTCCCTGTCAATATCAAGATTTAAATGAGAGAAATCTTTGATAAGATAAGTCATACCTTCCCTGAGGCTTGCCAGTGTTGCCATCGGTCTTCTGCTAAGAGCGTCTGCTACAGCATTTACCTTCCCTGGATGATATTGAATTGTAAAGTCGAAGTCCTTGAGATACTCCAACCATCTGCGTTGTCGCATATTTAATTCCTTCTGGGTGAAAAGATACTTCAGACTTTTATGATCTGAGAATATAGTGAACTTCTCCCCATAAAGGTAATGTCGTCAAATCTTCAAGGTGAAAATAACCGCAGCCAATTCCAGATCATGCACAGGGTAGTTCTCTTCATGACGCTTCAACTGTCTAGAGGAATAACATATCACTTTCCCATTTTGCATAAGAACGCATCCTAGGCCAATGCCAGTTGCATCTGTATAGACTTCAAAACCACAACCCTCAATGGGCAATGTCAGAATAGGGGCTGTGGTGAGGTGATCCTTAAGGGTTAGAAAACTCTCCTCGCAGTCTTTCGACCATATAAAAGGATTTTCTTTTCTTGTAAGTCTAGTCAAAGGAACGGCGATCTTAGAGAAATCCTTAATAAATCACCTATAGTAACCAGCCAGACCCAGAAAACTTCTAACTTCTGACACGGTCGTCGGCCGACTCCAATTCTTGACAGCTTCTACTTTAAAAGGATCAACAACGATACCTTCCTTTGAAATAATATGGCCGAGGAATTAGACTTCCTTGAGCCAGAACTCGCACTTACTAAGCTTTGCATAGAGTTTCTGTTCTCTTAGCGTCTGCAAGGCTATCCTCAAGTGTTCTTCATGTTCTTCCTTTGTCTTGGAATATATAAGAATGTCATCAATAAACACGACCAAAAATCGGTCGAGATAAGGCTGGAAGACATTATTCATAAGTTGTATAAATGCGGCCGGGGCATTGGTTAACCCGAACGGCATTACCACAAATTCATAGTGGCCATAACGGCTCCGAAAAGCAGTCTTGTATATGTCTTCATCCTTAATCCTGAGCTGATGATACCCAGACCTGAGGTCTATTTTGGAGAAATATTCTGCTCCTGAAATCTGATCAAAGAGCTCATCGATACGCGGCAACAGATACTTATTCTTAATGGTAAGTTGATTTAGTCGCCGGTAATCGATGCATAACCTGAGAGATCCATCCTTCTTCTTGACAAATAGAACCGGCGCACCCCAAGGGGATGTGCTGGGTCATATGAATCCCTTGTCTAGTAGCTCCTGAAGATGTCTCTTTAATTCCTTGAGTTCTGTGGGGGACATCCTATAGGGAGCTATTGAAACAAGTGCTGCTTCGGAAATGAGTTCAATAGAAAAGTTTACTTCTCTTTTGGGTGGTAAACCGGGTAAATCTGATAGAAATATATCTGAAAATTTATTGACCATAGGGATACCTTCTAAGATAATCTCCTTGGATTCGGTGAGAGTTACGGAAGCAAGAAAAGCCACACATCCTTGCGAAATTAATTTGCAAGCGTGTAGTGATGAAATGATGGCAGGATGCTTCTTATATTTGATACCAAGGAAGGAAAACCTTGGAAGACCAAGTTTCCAAAAAGAGATAAGCCTATTCCGACAATTGATGTAGGCATCATGGTCTATAAGCTAATCTACCCCTAAAATAGCATCATAGCCCTCCATATCAAGGCATACGAGGTTTACAGGAAGATTGTGTCCTTCTACCCTTACCTCACTATCGGGATAATAGTTTGTGAGTTTGGTTCCGGGACCTAAAGGTGTAGTAATAGGGAGGTCTGTAGGTAAAGGAACTAATGAAACTGGCAAAGTCTTTACAAAAGTAGTGGATATAAAAGAATGAGAAGCACCAATATCAAATAATACGAATGCAGGATGTGAACAAATGTGAATAGTACCTTCCATAAGCCCATCATCCTTGGGCGCTTCATCATTTAAAACAGCATTGAGAAGAGCCTGTCTCTTGCGTCCACCTCCCGAAGATAGCTCCTTCATAAGGGGGCAATCCGGCATGCGGTGCTCCCTGTTGCCACAACGTAGGCAAGCACCGAGATGCTTCCAACAATCTTCGGCCGAATGACTGAACTTCTCACAGAAAGTACAGGCCGTTCCGACCTGCTTGTCCTCTTCCTTAACTTTCTTATTTTTGTGGTAGCCACTACCACTCCCATTACGGGATCTCTTCTTTCTATCACAGGATTTGTAAGGTTCCGTGATGCTGAATTTGCCCTTCTTATCACACTGATCTGACCTTCAGCTTGGTTCTTCGCCCTTACCTTTTAATTTCTCGACCTTCTCTAAGGTCCTTTCACATAGGTGTGCCCGTTGGACCATTTCTACATATGTACGGATATTATGGGTCCCCAGTTGTTGAATATATCCGGGCCTTAATCCATCCATAAATCAATTAGCCTTTAACAAGTCAGTGCTAATCAGATGAGGAGCATAGGGTGCCAGTCGGGAAAATTGAAGTTCATATTCTGCCACTGACAACATGCTCTGGCGTAGAGAGGCAAACACCATAGCCTTCCGCTCCTTGATATGCTCGAAAAAGTACTTGGCTCGGAAGAGCGTAAGATAACCTTCCCATGTGTGTGGTGCATCAGCTAGAGGTGTAGGAACATACTTCCACCACGTACGTGCATCTTTATTCAGCTAAAAAGTAGCAAGGCAAACCTTTTCTTGATCCCCACATTGCATAACATCAAATATACGGTTCATCTCGTCGATCCAGTTCTCAGCCTCATTCGGATTAGAAGAACCATAGAATCATGGAGGGTTTAGGCTCCGAAAGTTACGATGTAGGTCTCCAGCTCTTGCTCCTATGCCTGCTTGCGCCATAGTTTGTAAAGCCTGAGTTATACCTGCGACAGTCTCTTGCATGCCGTACCAGTCTACTCGATGAGCCATTATAATAAGAATAAGGTACCTGAGAAGAATAATGAACTTTGTTACTTCTTATGGAATGAGTGGGTTTAAGTTCAGAAATAATTCTAATAACTATCTCATCCCAAGTTCTACCCAATTTCCTCTCATAGGTCGTGGATTTCTTTCCTAGTTTCATAGGTATGGGTCCTTAAACCTTGGACTTATCCTATGACATGACCCTTTTTCCTAGGACATACTTATGCCTAGGCTCTGATACCAACTTAACTGTCATGCCCCGAGCCTTTTATACAGCGGAAGATAATCTCGGGAAACGTGAACAACCGACATGGGAAGCCTCTTGCAAGCAGGAATAACCAAAGCGCAATAACAATCACACATAAGATGTAATTGCACAATAATTTACTCAAACATTCACTTTTATTAATAATAAGAATGATTCAAGTACACCAAATATTCTAACTTTCTTAAATCTATTTGACTCAATAAAGAGAAAATTACATGAACTCGATCTAGACATTGTTGACTCCCTAAGTCTTCTCTCAATATTATATGACTTTCATTCATTCTAGGACCCATCACTTGAATAACTCGAATCCGAATCCGAACTACTTGCATCTCCTGAAAAGATTGGAAAATAGGTAATGAGCACACTTACCCAGTAGGTATCTTCGCATCAACATGAAGGCAATATTAAAGTGATTAGCATTTTAGCTCTAAAAAATAAGGTAAAATCATGCGAATGCGATAAATCATGTGAATAAACCAAAGTAACAAGTCATGATCAAGTTAAGATGTGATTGAGCAAGTATGATCAAGCAAGAAAATAATTATGACCTTTCATGAATAAGAATGTAACAAGAATATACTAGCAAGTCACGCAAGAATGTACTCTTCACTTAGTAACAAGTACTCCATGAATTTCTATGGATTTTCACTTCACGAGCCGTGGATAATATCACTTATTTATAAATAAAGTACTCCCAGCGTAATGCGACGCTAGTAGCATCATATCCCATGGTTTATAATAGTATGTTTTCGACAATCAGCCGAGGGGACTAGCATAGAGCCCTTGAACACAATTAGTGCTCGAACCGCATCTTCAAGTATAAATCAAGCTACTTCCACGTATATAGCAATAAGGTTGGCCACGCATGTAAATGAATGTCAAAAATAAGAATGCACCAAATATAGATTCATGAGTTCAAGAAATGCATTAAGAACTAAGTTGTGCCTTGGAGAAAATTTGACAGCATAACGGCACATCCTTTGTCTTTCATAATTTATCTTAAATGTCTTTGAATAAGGTTACAAGTCCTAGACTATCATTAGTCAATCTAGGATCACAAGAATACCAACCCTTGGGTCAAACCTCGGGTCAACAGTTTTCAGGAAACTTAGCGGTCTATAACTGGGCCGCTATATTGACATGGCGGTCTAGTATTGGGCCGCTAGAGTGGGCTGAATCCAGAAAGAAATTAGTTTGGACTCAGAGAACTTGGCGGTCAGATACTGGACTGTTAATGGGCTTTAGCGGTCGAGTATTGAACTGTTACTGGACAGAATTTAGGAAACATCGGTAGTGCTTTCTAGAAAATTGGGTTTTTAATGGTACAACCAACTCGGCATCCTAGTGGGAATCCCAGGCTTGTGGAGAATTACGGAGGCCTTAAAACAAGATTTTCTAGTCCATTGGAAGGAATATCCAAGGGAGAGGTTATCAAGTCCAAGATTATGTTCCTATAGTGCAAAAGTGTAACTAATGGTCATACACCGAAATATATGCCATGCACTTATAGAAATGACTCTGAGATAAGAAGAGAATCATTATAACAGTGATAAACCAACATTCAATCAATATAGCATTTAAACCATAATTTAATACAATAGTATATGGTTTTTGGGCATGAAATTATCATATACTTAAAATAATCCTAAGTACCATAAAGAACATGAAATCACGGTTATGAATCGGTAAATAAAACTCAGAGTAGTATAAACATTAAAATAGGTTAGAACATAGTTAACTAGGCTTACTTATAAGTTAAATGGACTGTTCTTGATTCTATCTCGGGTTGACAGAAAATAGAACATTGGCGGTCTAATATAGAGCTGTTACAGACAGTTGGCAGTTTATCGTAAGGCCGCCAGAGGGACTTTAACGGTCTATTTCTCATCCACCAGAAGTTTCATAAAAATCACGTTTACGGAGTGTCTAGCGATTTATCGTAGGGCCGCTTCAAAAAGTTGGCGGTCAACGACTAGGCCGCTAGAGAACGTCTGACAGTAAAAGTAAAATAAGAAAGACTAATGTTTAAACACATCATGTCTGAAAATCAACATATATAAACTTCCCTATCATGATAGAACGAAGGTTAAGCTAACAATATGCATGGGATTCATGTATTATGACAAAGAGAATTATCTTAGTTCATTTAGGGCTTGGAAAGATGCATGGATGTATAGATCCTATTAAAACATGAAATTCTCCGTATACAATATATGAAATCAAGTAAAATAAGAGGGCTTTTATCCCTAGAATAGTATTTTAGCCGTTCATGAGATGACCCACCTCTGTTAAAGCTTTTAAACTCTGAATTTGGTATTGGAAGTGATCCCTAATTCTACCCCTTCAAGTGGTAAATCAGCACTCAGGCTATGTATCGACTACCGACGACTGAATCAACTTACTATCAAGAACAAATATCCGTTGCCGCGTATCGATGAGCTCTTGGATCAAATTTCTGGAGCAGAATATTTTTCCAAAATAGACCTCAGGTCAGGTTATCATCAGCTCAAAATTAAAGATGAAGACATACACAAGATGGCTTTCCGGAGCCGATATGGTCATTACGAATTTGTGGTAATGCCATTCGGGTTAACCAAGGCCCCGGTAGCATTTATGCAACTTATGAATAATGTCTTCAGGCCTTATCTCGACCAATTCATGGTCATCTTCATTGATGACATTCTTATATACTCCTAAAGTAAGGAGGAACATGAAGAGCACTTAAGAATAGACTTGCAAACACTAAGGGCCACTTTGGTAACAGGTTAGGTTAGGGGCGGGTGGCTTACCCGGGTTAGCCCACTCCACCCCTAACCCTAACCCGGGTGGATTAACTCATTCCACCTATTTCCTAGGAATGAGTTAATCCACTTTAACCCTATCCGACCCAGGTTAAGAAAAAAACTATCAAACAAGGAACAACCCACCCGACCCCGGTTAACTCACCCTAACCTAACTTAACCCGTTACCAAAGTGTTGCGAAGGGAGCACAAACTCTATGCGAAGGTTAGCAAGTGCGAGTTCTGGCTAAAGGAGGTCTCTTTCCTTGGCCATATTATTTCAAAGGAAGGTATCGTTGTCGATCCCTCTAAAGTGGAAGCTGTTAAGAACTGGAGTCAGTCGACGACCGTGTCTTAAGTCAGGAGTTTTCTAGGTCTGGCTGGTTATTACATAAGATTCATTAAAGATTTCTTTTAAAGATCGTCGTTCCTTTGACTAGACTCACAAGAAAGGAGAATCCTTTTATATGGTCAAAGGACTGTGAGGAGAGCTTTCTAACTCTTAAAGATCACCTCACTACAGCCCCTATTTTGACACTGCCCGTTGAGGGTGGTGGTTTTGAAATCTATACTGATGCATCTGGCATTGGCCTAGGATGCGTTCTTATGCAAAATGGAAAGGTGATTTGCTATTCGACAAGATAATTGAAGCGTCACGAAGAAAACTACCCTGTGCATGATCTGAAACTAGCAGCTGTTATATTTGCCTTGAAAATTTGGCGACATTACCTTTATGGGGAGAAATTTATTATATTTTTAGATCATTAAAGTCTGAAATATCTTTTCACCCAGAAGGAATTAAATATGAGACAACGTAGATGGTTGAAGTATCTCAAGGTCATCGACTTTTCTATTCGATATCATCCAGGCAAAGCAAATGCTGTAGCTGATGCTCTTATCAGAAGACCAATAGCAACTCTAGCAAGCCTCAAGAAAGGTATGATTAGTCTTATTGAAGATTTTTCTCATTTAAATCTTGATATTGACAGAGAAGGAGATGGAGGTATGATTGCCAATATAAGGTCTCAACCTACATTGATTGAAGAAATAGTCAAATTGCAAGAAAATGACCCATTTTGATGGAGATCAAGGATAACATTAATCAGAGACCAGAATTCTCTATCTCAAATGATGGAAGACTATTATTTAAGGATCAAATCTGTGTGCCGAATCATGTCGACACTAAGAAATTGATCAAGGAAGAAGCACATAAGTCAAAGTATGCTATTCATCCTGGTGCTACCAAGATGCATCAAGATTTAAAAAGAAACTCTTGATGGCCCAACATGAATAGAGAAGTAGCAGATTTTGTGTCTCGCTGTCTCACTTGTCAGCAAGTAAAGGCAGGGCATTTAAGACCCGCTGGAAAATTACACCCCTTGAATATTCTCGAGTGGAAATGGAAAAGTATAGGGATGGATTTTATTATGGGTTTACCTAAGACAAAAGGTGGACACAATGGTATATGGGTGATCAAAGACCGATTGACTAAATCTGCACATTTTCTACCAATCAAAAGTCGATGGTCTGTGGATGTACTAGCAGCATTATACATGAGGGAAATTGTCAAGCTTCATGGTGTCCCTGTTGTTGACACCCGTTTTGTGACCAATAAGTTGGGTCATTTCCTTATTCATTTTAAATAATGCTCCGAGTTGTTCATTCTTTATTGAGCTTTCTTGATCAATTTGAGGTCTATTTCATGGGTCATGTCTCCTTGGTTGGGTCTGGTTCCTTACCTCTTTCCACTGGACGAAGTTTAGCAAGCTTTCATTTCATTTTGCACTCTATTGACTCTAACGGTCCTTTGATGGCGCGTTACAATCCTCTAACGCATCCACCTTGGTTCGTTACATGATCCCACAGTCCTTAAGACTAAGGCTTCTTTTCAAGCTTATCCATTAGCCTATCCGTTGGGGGTGCCAGTTTATCGTGCGGTCGTTACCTTTTTGTGACGCATCTACTTATGGCCGTTACATTCATCTAGAGTCATATGTTCGAAAACTTCACCTGTTGGCCTTATCTTTTAATGGATAAAGTTTTTGTGACGGTCCCTCCCTGGAGCGTTACATCCCTGTGGCGGTCTATCGTGCAGCCGTTACATCAAACAGAGAGTTCTAGCAGGACTGCTCTTTCTCTGCTACTCTGTGGCCGAATTAAGAGTTTGATTCCTTGATTTCTTTTCCAAATCTGATCCTTAGAAACTTCTTTTTGTTTCTATGGACTCTTGGGAGTATTATCTTCAAGAGTTTGCTAAGAAACGTCCTACTTTCTAGCTGGATTATCTCTTACTCAACCAGAGAGTTTTGAGGGTCTATAAATAGAACCTTTGACTTCATGACTTGAAGAGGAGACATCTGGAGTTTGCGTCGAAGTGCTGCCGCATCCTGGAGCTAGAACCAACCAAGGAGAACTACTTCCCACGTCCATCTGCTTCCAAAGTCCAGGGAGTATTGATTCCAAGGGTTTAGTTCAGTCACATCGTTTTCTTAGTCTCTCTTTCCCTCTTCTAAGCATCATAGCATTGTCCCTCCTCCTTTACCACGTTCTTGCATCTTCTGCATCCATTCAAAACATCCTCCCATCTTTTAAAACGCCCCAGAGGGGTTAAAAAAAAACCAACCTCCCCGGTATTTCCCTCTCCTTTTGCATGTTCATAAGTTTCTTTGGTTTATTGATACTACTCTTCTCAAGGGATAATTTGGGGTTATTTTTTTCTTGTGATCTACATTCTTTTGCAGGTTTACAGAGTCCCTAGCACGAGGCCCAAGCTCTCTGGCCGGCTGGAAAGCTTGGAGATTCAAAGATTCCCAATTCTTATTCTGCAGAGCCTCTGACGGTCTAGCATAGACGTGTTATAGTCTTGTAGCGATTTATCGAGGGGCCGTCACAGTTCTGTGGCGCATCAGTCTTCAGCCGTTACATCTGACAGAGCTGCAGTTTCCTGGTTATTTTCTCTCTCCCGTGGGCGGGTGCATCATCCTCCTATTCTAAGGTACTTATCAGGTCTTTGGCTTGTTGTTACCTTAGTGGCAATCACATCTTTTCTTATTATGGGCAATAGCTTTCTCTTTCATATCTCTTCTTTATCTTTGCTTATTCCACCTATACGGTGTGTTTTTCCTTTATTTCTTTGCTCCACGCCCCGGCGTGTGTTTTCTTTGTTTGCTTAATTTAGTCTTGATTGAGATAGCATGCCCATGCTAGAGCTTGTGCTGGTTGCCTAGGTTCATGTTGCACATGTTCATAGGTTGATTGATTTCATTATTTGATTCATATTTTCATCATAGTTGGTATCACATCCATCTTGAAAAAGAAGGGACACATTATAACCAACACCTATCACCATTATATCTGATCGAGACCCTCAGTTTACCTCACAATTCTGGAAGGGTCTACAACATTCATTAGGGACCCGACTTAACTTTAGCACCGCTTTCCATCCACAAACTGATGGTCAAACTGAAAGGATAAACCAGGTGGTGGAGGATATGCTCAGGGTTTGTGCTATTGACTTTGGAGGAAGTTGGCATGATCACTTGTCTCTAGTGGAATTCGCATATAACAATAGCTACCAAGCTAGCATACAAATGACACCATTCGAAGCTCTGTATGGAAGAAGCTGTCGTTCACCTATTTGCTGGAATGAAGTAGGAGAAAGGTAATTTCTCGGTCTAGATATCATTAGGGATACTACTGAGAAGATAAAGCTTATTCGAGAAAGACTTCATATAGCTCAAGACAGGAGAAATCATATGCTGATAACCGAAGGCGCGATCTGGAATTTCAAATAGGAGGCCATGTATTCCTTAAGGTTTCTCCATGTCGAGGTATTCGAAGGTTTGGTATCAAGGGCAAGCTTACTCCAAGATTCATTGGCCCCTTTGAAATTCTCAAAAGGGTTGGTGAAGTCGCATATCGAATAGCTTTGCCCCCTCAATTAGCAGAAGTTCATGATGTATTTCACGTCTCAATGCTCAAGAACTATGTTCCGGATCCTTTTCATGTCATCACTTATGATAATCTGGAGATTAAAAAGGACTTGACATACAAACAAAAGCCAATCAAGATCATTGAATGAGAAGTACATCAACTTAGGAATAAAACTATTCCTATGGTCAAAATTCAATGGGCCAAATCATGGCCACATGAAGCAACATGGGAAACAGAGCAAGCCATGCGCAAACGATTTCCAGAGATATTTGAATGTAAGTACACTCTCCATAAATCCATGAATTAAATTTGGGGTCCAAATTCTTTTAAGAGGGGGAGGGTGTAATACCCAAGAATTATATATATGATATTTAGAATTTTCTAAGATTTTTCTAGAGATTAATGGACTATTAAAGGAATTTGGGTTAATTGAAAAACCAATTAATATGGCCCAACATTTATTAATTAACCTGGCTTTCTAACAAGACCAAAATGGCCCAAAAACTAAGCCCACAAGGTTTGGCCCATATTCTAGAACCTTAATTTGGATATTTACAGAATTTAGGAGATAATTACTCCTTTTTTTTTTTACTCCAAACATCTAATGGGTCGATGGGAGAGTGCACCCCTTTCCAAAGGAAAGAAATGTTCTCACTCCACCATTTAACCACTAGATGAGATTTTTATTGATGTAGAAAATGAGGAAGAGTACATGAGGGCAAGCCCCTGGATTACAATTAAAGAAAGCAGAAGCACAATAGCTAGACTCGCCTAAGGTGAATAGTCAGTATACAAGAGGCATCATCCGTAGCCTGACCTTTGGCCATTAGGGGCAAATCTCTAGAAGAGATAAATTCTGAGTTATGACCGATGTCTGTAGCATACTTAGCCAATGCATCTGCCAATTGGTTAGCTTCCCTATATACACGCACAATAGAGCAATGGAATGATATGAATAGCTCGATTAATTGATTCCACCAAGGCAGCAGTGACCACGGTGGGCTTCTCTTGAAGTTAAGCAACTCAGCCAATACCATAGAGTTAGTATATATGACAAAAATAGGGATGGTATGGTGTCGAGCTAATCTTAGGCCATCAAGTAATGCTCTTCCTTCAGCCACCATACTTGATCTGAAGCTATAACAGTAGGAGAATCCAAGCAGCACTTTACCATGAATATCTCTGAAACAACCTCCACCTCCTGAAATCCCAGGATTGCCTTTGCTTGAGCCATCAACATTAAGAGAGAAAGCTACTTTCGGAGCCATCCAGCGAACTGTGATGAACATGAGAGATTTATGCTTAATAGAGAAGCCCATAGATTGAAGAGTTTTCAGAAAGGGTTGGCTTGCACCCTGCTTAAAAGTTACTTTACGAATATGCTGGGTGACTTCCTCTTGAATCTGCAACGCTATCCGGGGGGGATTTACTTCAATATCCTCAAATCTATTACGGCATTTGCTCTTCCAGATTTCCCAGATAATCAACATAGCTATTAACAGATTTAAAAAACCTTGAGGGTTGTGTATAGCAGAATCCACAATGATGTTTTGAAGCCAACTGATAATAGAGGTATTCCTCAACTGAGTGTAATCCATGATAGGGCTGAATGTATTCCACAGAAAAGAGGCTAGATCACTATTAGCAAATAGGTGATCTATGTCTTCAGGTGAGCGGGAGGCAGTGCAGCAATTACAGCAAGAAGCAAGTTGAATACCACAGTGTTGTATTCTACTATCAACCGGAACAACATGATTTAGCATTTTCCAATAAAATAATGAAGCTCGAGGAGGAAATTTAGAATACCATAATTTGGATGCACAAGCACCCATATTGTGACCTTTAATGTAACAGTATGTGGATTTAATATCAAATCTCTTAGAGTTTGTAAAGGACCAAATGGGGATGTCTTCACCCTCTTGAGTAGCAAACTTGGAAATATTAGTTCTCATAGAGTTATCTCCAAGCCTCTGCCAGATAGGATGTAGATGGTTGGCCAGAACTTCTTGCACCGAGTAATCCTCAGACAAAGTGGATTCCTGCTGTGGAAAATATTCTAGTAGAGGGTGATTTTTGTACAAAATATCTTTGAAAAAGTTTGTAGTAGCACCATTGAAAACTATTTTGGGCATACCAGCCAATAGAATTGATCTAGCTTTAACAAAATCCCGAGCTCTGATGCCAGCAGGAAAATGAGTTTTACAATCAGAAATATGCTACCCTTGGATATATTTCCTTCTTACATAGTTAGCACATAAAGAATTGCTGTGTAAGTCAAGCCATAAATGTTTAACATTTGAACAAAGCTGAGTATCCCATAGACTACAGATTCCCAATCCACCTTCAGACTGAGGGCATCATACCTTCTCCCAGGAAACCCAATGTTTTCTATGAACAGTTTCTAGCCCTTGCCAAAGGAAATTAGCACAAAGACTTTCCACTTGTTTAATGATAGAGTGGGGAATGGCTACAGCACTGGCTGAATAAATTGGAATAGCAGTCAACACTGATTTGATAAGGATGATTCTCCCTGCTTGAGAAAGGAGCTTACTCTGCCAACCAGCCAGATAACTTTGTCAATTAAGCATTTGAAGTGAGGGACTTTAGTTTTCCCTTTAAAGAGAGGGATCCCAAGATAAGTGAAGTTTCCAGTTTTATGCTGAAATCCAGTAATTTGACGAATCCTTTCAATAGCATTATGATGCATATGTTTGGATACCATGAAAGAACTCTTATGAGAAGTTATCTTCTACCCTGAGGATTCTTCATACATTCTCAAAAAACCCAACAAAGCTTTGATAGAGGGAAGGCCACCATTCAAAAATATGATGGAATCGTCAGCAAAAAGAATGTGAGATATGGGCTGGACATTTCGAGATAGATGATAGTGCTGGCATTGTCCGGAGTTAAAAAGCTGACTAAGTCCCCTACTTAAAGCTTCCTCTGCCAAAATAAAAAGGGCAGGAGCAAGAGGGTCCCCCTGTCTCACCCCCCTAGAAGATTTAAAATAGCCATGTGTTTGGCCATTGAAAGTAATGGAAAACCAGCAGTTCATCAAGAGTTGTGCAATGAGCGAAATAAATCAGTTAGAGAACCCAAATCTTTTCATAACCAGCAGTAAGAAATCCCGTTCAATACGGTCATAGGCTTTGGCCATATCCAATTTAATAAGCATATTATGTCCTCTAATCGGCCTATCAATTTCCTTGAGCAAGTCTTTGGCAAGCAGGAAGTTATCTGAAATGCTTCTACCACTAATAAAACCACTTTGGTGCTCAGATATGATCAAAAGAAGAATGCTTCGCAGACGATCACTGATGACTTTGGAAGTAACCTTGCATATAAAATTACACAAGCTGATAGGTCTAAACTCTGCAAAGGAAATGGGGTTTTTTACCTTAGGAATCAAACATAAGAGTGTGGAGGTGACCCCTTTCGGTAGTCCCCATCCCTGAAAGAAGCTTTGGACTGCAGCTATGACATCTTGCCCAATAATATCCCAGCATGAAGTATAGAAGCTGCCAGTGAAACCATCCGGGCCAGGGGAACTATTTCCAGAGAATGAAAAAATAATGTTTTTAATTTCCTCAGGTGAAGGAACATAACATAGAGATGTATTCAGATCTTCAGTAATCAAACAAGGAATGACTGAAAGAAGGTTCTCATTAATATGATGGGCATCAGAAGATAAAAGGGATTTAAAAAAATCCAGTGCACCCTTTAGCAGATTATCCTGATCTTCCACCCAATTACCATTTATTTTCAGTTTATGTATAAAGTTTCTTTGCCTTCTGACTTTGGTAAAGTGATGGAAAAAATGGGTATTTCGATCTCCATAGTTGAGCCATTGAATCCTGGACTTTTGAAACCAGAATATTTCTTCACGGAGAAGAACCTGCCTCATATCAGCATTGGCTTTTTGCAAACTTATTCGATTGTTCATGGATGGATTGTCATCAAATACTTCTTGGGCTTGTTGTAAATGGAACTCAGCAGCTTCTTTAGCATGGTGGATATTACCAAACACCTCCTTATTCCATTTTTTTCAGAGCAACTTTTAACTGCTTAAGCTTTCCCTGAAGAGAATGAAATGGGTGACATGTATTATCATACTTGCCCCATTGGGATTTAACAAATTCTATGAAGTCAGGATGAGTATGCCACATATGTTGAAATATAAATCTTCCTTGGAGCACTTGCACAGGATGCATGTTTATTAAAAGAGGGGCGTGATCAGAGGGCCCTCTAGTAAGGTGATGGACTGATAAGGTGGGAGAAGATTGAAGCCAACATGCATTGTAAAAGACCCTGTCAAGCCTCGCTCGGATATGAGAAGCCCCAGTTTGGTTATTGGTCCAAGTAAAGGAGGAACCACAAAATCCAGCATCAATTAAACCAGAAGCAGAAATAAAACTCTGAAAGTCTATCATAGCAGAAGCTGAAGGCATAATACCACCAAGTTTTTCTTCAGGGGAGGAGATGTTGACACCTGAAATATAACCGAGAATAAAGATGAGACCGAAGAGAAGATTGAATCAGAAATGAAGATCCCAGAGATTCCTGCAAAGCCGGAACTACAGAACAGTCGTCACTAAAGCTACCACCCGGCTGAAGCCCTCCCCGACCAAGCTGATGTCCGGTGTTGTCATCGCCAAGATGGCAGTACTGATGAAGAATTGCAGTCCATTGGCGGATGAAAATCTCCAGAAATGTTCTGATAAAGACTATGTCAACTCACCAACTAATGGGCCTTCACCTGTTCTGACAGATTCGAAGGACTGACAAATGAAAAGGCAGATTATGTAGCTTTGACAGCTCAAGCCTACTGATGAGGAAGATTAAAACATTAAAAGCCCTAAATGGGCTCACTAGTGTGGCGTCGAGAGCTCCTCACCGAAGCCCAAAAAGCCCATGGAGGCGACGCCGGGAAGCTAGACTCTTGGCGCCGGGAAGCCTCCGCAACCGACTGAGGCACGCCGGGAAGGTGTGAAAGGCGCGCCAGAGTCGATCATGCCGAGAAGGGGGGGGCACTACGCTTATAAAACCCCCCGTTTCGTCCAAGACAAAGAGAGAACAGATAGATAGATAGATATCGAAGAGAGGAGTAGCCACACTCACCAGATAAGATAACAAAGAGAGAAGAGAAGCTGCTGCTGCGAAGTCCGAGAGAAGGAGAAGGTGGGGTGCTCGGGGAGGGAGAGGAGTCAATGCTCCGCCCTCCCCCTTCGTTGTCTTCTCCTCTTGCTTTCTTTTTGCTTTGATGTGTAAGCTCGATTATGTTTTCTATTTTTCTGAAGTGAAGAGATCTCCCTATTGTTGAGGAAATAATGTATTCGTCTGTCTTCCCTCTCCCCTTCTCCTTTGTTCTATCTTTGTGAACGATGTAAACGATGAAACAGTGAAATGCAATTTCATGATTGCTCCGCTGAATTGGTGGTGGTTGGGCATCCCCCCCCTTTTTTATGCTCTCTCTCTCTCGGAATATCTGTCATCCCTGTGTGCATTGATCGTTCGGACGCTTAGAACCCCAGTGGTTTCTTGTGCTTATGTGCATGTTCGTTTCAGATGGGGTGGAGGCAAGAGAGTCCCGATCCCCACTGTGGATTTTTGGGCTTTGCCCTCCTTCTCCCTCGTCGACATCGATGATATGGATGCTGTGAGGTCTTTATCCTCATGAATTTCCCAAGCCATCAGGGCTATTGCAGGGATCAGAGACAGTCATCTCTTGATCCCCTGCATGGCTGGCGATATAAAGGGTATAAAACCCGTTCCAGAGGGCTTCGAATGCTTGGTGTTTCTAATCCCTCGAACCCCTTTCATCTGTGACCCCTTGATGTTAACCTGGTAGAGCCCTTGACTCTTCCCTCGCTTGCATCCTAAAACCCTCCAGTCATTATCTGAACCCCCCCAGAAAATCCACAGAACAGAGTATCGTAAAACCCCATAAACCTTCCCGGCATCAAAACCACCATCTTCTTGGCGCGAACATCCATCGTCGCAATGAACAGCTCCCGACGCGGCCCTTTGTGCGCCGAGAAGCCCCTTCTCCATGCCGAGAACCCAACAGAGGCGCGCCGGGAACTCCTTTCTCCCGTGCCGAGAAGTCATGTTGTTATTGGTGCCGAGAAGCCTATGCCGAGAGGCCCCTTCCTCTTCTTTCAGCCACGCCGAGAAGCCTGTGCCGAGAACCCCCTAGTGGCATGCCGGGAACTCTTTTCTCCCGTGCCGAGAAGCCATGTTATACTCCTAATCATCGGCGCCGAGAACCTCTTTCTTCTCGGCCTAGTCCTCGATCCTCATGCTGTATCCACCAGAGGGATAAACGAAAAGTCATCACGCTTGCCTCAGGAAATAAATCGATGGGGGGGGGGGGGGGCGACCTCCCCAACATTTACATTGATCTGGGATCTAATCCCCTTTTCCTTCCGGCTTTCATCCCGGCATCCCGTGGATGATAGTCTATATATCTCCTTGGCATGATCCAAGATAAGGGGATATGCTGCCAAATTTCACTCACATCACCTCGAGTGACTATGGTATTCTCTCCTAACCCCGCTGGCCCACGGAGTTCTGCCACTGCATGTTCTCCGATGGTCCCTCGAAAGGGGAATATTAATAAGACATCGCACCGGCATAGAGTGTGTCATGTTATATCGGTCCCTCTTCAGATTGCGGGTCAAAGATACCCGATCCTTCATAGATCTCATCCTGCCACTGCAGGGATGGTTTCCTATTCCCACTTGGCATAGTCCAAGGTAATGGGGATATGCTGCCGGATTTGCTCCGCACCTGACGTACTCTTGCCTCATCCAGTCTGTTTAATGTCTTGCGAATAGACTAGCACACTCTCACTTGAGTTTTGTTTTGCCACTATTCTCCTCCTGTCTTTGGCGTCTAATCAAGGGTTGTCTTCCTTAGGGAGGACGTAATTAACGTCATGGCCTTTATGGCATGGCGGACTTTCGGTCCCGACTCGGACTTCACAATCGACTGATCAAGTCAGATCGAGCGCATAATAAAATCGTCACTACGGTGACTGGCACGCCTAATAAACCAACTAATAAACCAAATAAATAAATCAAAAAAACCAAGATCTTTAAAACAAATCGGTACCCCACAAGCTGGCACGCCCGGTGGGACCAAGTCTCCCTTCATCTCTACGCCAAAGCAGGAGGCCCGTCGGCCTCTCTCAAAATTCTGACTGTGTGTTAATCTTACTCGCAGGAACTACAAATGGAAACTGGATTGATTGCTGTTCACTTCGGCCAGCAGGTGGTCGATGGCCACATCCATGGAGGGTACCTGGCGGTACCGATGGAGTTCGGATCCATGCCTCTGGTAGTGGGTCTGCCCAACTGCTTGGGCCTAGTATTTGTCGACCTGCTACAGATCAACAACGAAGCTGGCAGCGCCACCACGGTCGAGACCACGGTGGCATCAAAAGCTGAGGAGGAAAAGATGGCGGTTGCCCCTACTGTCGTTTCTTGCTTCGTCCATCACATGAGGACTGTTGTCTCCGCCACTGTTGGTAGGAGAAGAAGAAACAACCAGAGGAGCCGGTTTGCTGCAACCGGGGGTCGCCTTTCGGCCTCGGGAAAGACAATGATGGTGGGGAGCATGAGAGTGAACCTCAACGGCCGCCCTATGGATGCACGACCTGACAGGGTCGTTCCATCAGTCCGTACCGACAACAGATTCCAAGTGTTGGCCACTAGGAGGGCCGACTGGGAGAACAAGGGCAAACAGCCGCTGGCACCTAGGCCGACCAAGTTCAAACAAGTTTGGAGGCCAAAGAAGATTCAGAGCTGGGCACCAGCTCAAGAAGAGGAAGTTGCTGTCGCCCGCCCCAGGGCTGGGGGCAGAAGATATGAAAGGGAACAAGAATATGTTGCTGCTATCCACCCCAGGGCCGGGGGCAGGAGATGGGAGAAGAAAGAGAAAGATATTGATGTCACTCACCTCGAGAGGAGGGGCGAGGATTTTCAAAAGGAAGGTAAAAGAGAAATGGGGGGAGTTGCTCCCGATGTTGTTCCACAAAGACCCAGGGTCTGCGCCAGGCAGGCCGATGTGTTCAAATACCCCAAGTCAGAGTACTTGGCTACTCGAGTCTCGAGGCAGGTCTATCAGCCCAAGACTCAGGAGAGACTACTGCCCTGTCCGGAGCTACAAGGGCGTAGTCAAGAAGAGATGAACCGGGTGGTTCAAGATTAGTTTCATTGCCTAGGGAACTCCTCCCTAGGGCAACGAAGACTATCTCGTGCCCTGGGCACCATGGGGGAAGAGGAAGAAGTCCTAGAAGGAGTGATGCTGGAGGTTTCCTCCTCTGACTCCAATGACTATGAAGATGGCCGCAGGGCCAGATATGAGAAAGATATCTACCAGGAAGAGGGAAAAGAAAAGAGAATGTCTGTATTTGACCATCTGACATATCCTAGACAGGTCAAGAGAAGAGTTCGCAGGCAGAGAGGGAAGATGCAGATTCTTGCTTGCAATATGGCCGGCGTCGCCGAAAGATATGGTATGTTACCAAATCAACCAGAAGAATTGATCAGCCCAGTCACAAGAAGAAGCAAGGCAGCAAAAGATAAGATAGTAGCTGCTAATCAAGACGACCTCTCGGCCATCAATGAAGCCCGAAGAGTCACCACGATGATAGTAAATGTGGTGACCGCTGAAGAAGAAGACGATCCTCTCTCAGACCCCGCTGAAGAGACTTCGGGAGAAATGCAGATTCCAACAACCATGGATCCCATGATCTAGATGATGTTTAGAAAATATCAGCAAGAAATTGTCTCTCTCAAGAGACAATTGAATGAGAGGAATGAACGGACACCTGTCTCTAAGCAGGCCGAGCCAGCAGGGCAGACGTCCAGTTCAGCAGAGGCGGCCGTTCCAGCTGTTCCTCATCAGAATAATATGGGCATGGCACCAGGTCAACCTCTCTTACAGCAGGCGGCAGCCCAACCCTCTACATCTCAGACGCAGCCCGCCATGCCGGCACCTCAGCCAACCTTACATACAACGGTCATGACGACCCCTCTCAGTCATCAGCAGGCACACTTCTTCCCGGAACCATGGATCAAGCTGTGGTAAATAAATTGATGATAAAAAAAATGATCGAGATGAAGTTGTCTGAGAAAGTCGGGGATGACTCCGGTACTTATGATGTCTACAAGGTGCCGTACCCTGCACATTATGCTGCCAAGAGACTACCACCAGGCGTCAGC
Source organism: Amorphophallus konjac (assembly GCA_022559845.1). Taxonomy (NCBI): domain Eukaryota; kingdom Viridiplantae; phylum Streptophyta; class Magnoliopsida; order Alismatales; family Araceae; genus Amorphophallus; species Amorphophallus konjac. Next base: position 420,114,866 of record CM040120.1, on the reverse strand, counting down.
AAGCCGCCTAAGTGTGAAAAGTTCAATGGCCAAGGCTCCCCCAGGGAGCATATAGCCTATTACACTACAATCATGGGCGACCTGGCGACCGATGAAGCATACTTGCTGAAATTCTTTGGCTCGTCCCTTACAGGTTTAGCCTTTGAATGGTACTCCAGCTTGCCAGCTGGGTCGTGGCTGATTGGCCCGATATGCAGCGAAAGTTCTGAGACAGATTTCATGTAACACAAAGAGAAATCACAATAGCCGAACTGTATGCATCCAGGCAAAAATAGGATGAGACCGCCCTAGATTACATAAAAAGATGGAGGAATTTGGCCATGAGATGCAGGCGACCCCCCATCAAGAAGATGCAGTACAAAATGCAAGCAAAATCTCAGAAGAGAAGTGCTGGAAAATATGATCGGGGCGGATGTCAGAACATTCGACTGATTAAATAACATAGTTGCAGAAGTCGAGACGTTCCTATCCAAGTGTCCGGCCACTAATGCCCCTGCTATGCAAAAAGGGAAAGCCATTGATCGACGGCCATCACATTCAGAAGCCAATGCTATTGATTTCGGAGCCTTTGAACAACAGAAAGAGAAAGACAAGGCGACTGATGCTCCTCCGCCAACAGGCCCGGCAGAAATGAAAGAAAAGGTTTCCCTAAGAAACAAGATGAGAAAGGCATACTCCTTCCCCAAGGATAAGACGGGTGCACTATTTAACTGGGCTTATAAGTTCAACAAAATAACGTTGCCCGAGCCAAAGAGACCCGCTGATGCAGCAAAGAAGGATGACCCGCTGTTCTGTCCCTATCACCGGGGACTGGGGCATACTATAGAAAACTGCTATGTCTTCAAAGATGTTATGGAAAGCATGTTCAAGAGGGGTGACCTGCAATTAGGGGATTACCAGGTGGACCCTCCACGCCCTCATGAGCCTCCAGCGCTGAGAATGGCTGCAAATATGATCTCTCTATATCAGCAGTTACCCGAAGAGGCTGTTGAAGAATGCACTAAGCACACATACGAGACCTGTTTCCTTACCCCAATTAAGGAGCAGATAGGGTGGCAAACAGTGCCAGCTAAAACCAGGAAAAAGCCCTCAGCACGGACAGCACCAGGGGCCTCCATCCGGGGTGTTACTCCGAAGCAGACTTTGCCAGCAGTAGAGCAGGTGTGGCTAACCGCGGAGTCACCGCCAGTTATCCGTATCCCTACTCACAACCGGAGAAAGCAACCTCCGCCACCTGCCCATGAGAAAATAAGCCCCGAGGTGAGGCGCCTGCAGCTATATATTGATCAGCTGGATGAGTATGAACAGTCTGAGCCTAAGTCGATGCTAGTAAAGGACCATGTCCTCTGGGAGCAGCTAGAAGGGCTGACCGTCAAAGAAACAGCAGGAAAAGAACAAGAGAAAGCTGAAGCCGAACTCTTCTGGGGGCACCAGCCAGCCAAGAAAAGATCCCAAAGAAAGAAGAAGTCAAAGAACAAGGAGAAGGTGACGACAGTGCACTGCAATACCCTCTCAGTGTTGTTCACTTTGCCTGGGGAAAATGATGATGCAGAGGCATCGGCCACGCCACTGGAAGCCAACCATGCTGAAGCGTCAACCTCAGCACATGCTACCCATTCTGGGAGAAGATGGGGGCGTCCCCCGCCAGCCAATCACAATATTGTTTTCAGAGGAGAAGAACCTTATCAGTTACCAGAGCCAGAAGTGCGAGGTGTCCAGATTCCCCCTCCTGCTAGTTTATACCAAGAAGAGAAGAAAAGGGATGGGGCCCCGTGATTCCTTGAATTCCTATCTAGTTTGGAGGGCGAAAAGCCGATACAAGCTGCACCAATCAGAAGTAACAAGCGCCAACAGCCAACGGCTCTGAAACCTAAGCAAGGTGAAGGAGAAGAAAAGGATCCCCCGACAGCACCAAGGGCCATCCTTTCAGAAGAAACCCCGCAAGAAACCAGCCAAGAAACTGAGGCAAGAAGTGGGCAGGTAATGCCACAGGCACCTCGTGAACCTCCAAAGCCCCGCTGGGCAGAGGAGATGCAGCTCTCCAATGTCCGAGTAGGCAACCGAATTATGAAAATGTTGAAGAAGCTCCCCACCAGATTCTCTATATGGGAAATTCTTTCCTTGAGCGAGGATGCCCGCCAAGCAATTATTGACGCTTTACAGTCGCCAGCACAGTATGAAGCACTGCTAACAGAGGTAAACTCTGGGTCAGCGGTCACTTTCACTGAAGATGACATGTTGATTCCAAACCCCAGCCACAACAGGCCGCTGTACATGAGAGGACATCTCAACTGCCAGCCACTAAGTCGGATATTGATAGATCCAGGGGCTGCTGTAAACATTCTGCCATACCGCATCTATCAGAAATACTACTTTGATATGCACCTCACTAAGGTCAGGGACATGAAGATTGTTGGCTTTAATCAGAAGTGTGAGACACCTCTAGGGGTAGCAGATTTCAACCTCACATTGGGAGACCTCACTACTGTGGTGCGATTCTATGTAATCGAGTCTAACACCACATATGAGGCCTTGTTGGGGCGACCGTGGCTGCATGAATATCAAATAGTGCCGTCCGCGCTGCATCAGTGCATTAAGTACTACCATGATGGTAAAGAAGAAAGGGTGTTTGCAAATCTACACCCCTTTGAAGTATTCGAGTGTCACATGCTCGACGCATCCTATTATACGGACATTCCGTAAAAAGATAAGGGGAAAGAAACTGTGACTGGCCAGAAGAAATCGGCAGTAAATATAGAGGATTGGTCTCCGCCACCACCGCGGGGCTATATCAAAGAGCATGAGGTATCCCACATCTCTCATGTCGGGGATTTCGCATGGATTGCACCTCCAAGCATTCATCACGATGATACTGATGAAGAAATGAATGAAAAATATACACAAATCAAGGTGCCAGAAGGATTAGTCAAACCCGTCACCAGTTTGGAATGCCAGACGATGCTGCCACTCAAGATTATGGAGGTCCCTCGCTTCTGCGAGCCTCCTATCATATTTTACACCGGGGAGCCTGTCGAGGAAGATGATCAGGACTGCATGATCCCGGAAGAATCCACAAGCCGAATGGTGCCAATTGCAGGCTTGGACTACACCACGCAACGGGTCTCGCAGATGTTCTCCAAACTGCAGATGCCTTCACTACAGCCCATCGCCCAAAAGAAAGCATTCCAAGGACTTTGGGATCTGCCCCAGAACAACAAGGAATTGATGAAGATCACCCAGCACCCGGGATTGGGCTACACTCTACAAGAATACTATGAGGCCGAGGTGGATGTCATCTCCACCTTTTTCTCACATGAAGACCCTCCTGAGGTGGGCTATGATGATTATCCCTCAGAAGAAGAAGAGATTATATATCAGTCCATAATGAATGATGGGCCTTCTGATGGCCGGCCAGAAGCAGGAAAGTCCGATGAAGCAAATATGTGTCAATGTTGGGAAGACCTGTCTTGCAAAGAAGATCTGTTCCAGGCCGAAGCAAAGTTTGACACAGGAACCCCGGATGAAGATCGGATTTCTGATGATACAAGAGAATGCTTAGAGTTTGAACGTATTCTGAAAGAAGTTCAAGCTCTGCAAGATATAGATCCCCCAGAGGAATCCATGCCAGTGAAGCCTCCGGGAATGGAAGACATCTTCTTCAAATCGTACACGGAGCCGATCATATCCCAGCATCAAGCTGAACAAAGTCGAACAGTTTCGGTCCTGTATGATGAGCCGCCATCAGCCGGAGACCAGCATGAAGAGTTAGAGAACTCTGAGACCGAAGAAGACTATATCCCGGGAGGTTTCGTCGATCTGCAGGAGGCTCCGCCCGAAGTTGAAGATGGTGGCCAGGCCACTGTTGATGAGCTAATAGAAGTAAACTTGGGGACAGAAGAGGAACCAAGACCAACCTTTCTTAGCGTTCTGTTAGAACCAGAGGTCCGGGAACATTACATACAATTCCTGAGGGAGTTCAGAGACTGCTTCGCCTGGACGTATGATGAAATGCCGGGATTAAATCCTGATGTGGCACAACACCTGCTGGCGGTTAATCCAGAAGCCATTCCCATAAAACAGCCACCTAGGAGGATGCGACCTGAGCTGATCAACCAAATCAATAAAGAGGTCGACAAGCTTATTGATGTTGGCTTCGTCGAAGAAAATCAGTACACCATATGGTTGGCCAATATAGTGCCCGTAAAGAAGAAGAATGGGCAGATCAGGATATGTGTTGACTTCCGAGACCTTAATAAGGCTTTTCAAAAGATGATTTCTCAGTGCCAATTACTGAAGTAATGATTGATGCAACCACTAGTCATGAAGCCCTTTCATTTATGGATGGTTCATCCGGATATAACCAAATATGGATTGCTGAAAAAGACAGAATACACACTGCATTTCGCACTCCAAAAGGAATATTCCACTACAAAAGAATGCCGTTCGGCCTTAAAAATGCCGGCGCTACTTACCAAAGAGCCATGACAAAGATTTTTGATGACTTGCTCTTCAAGAAAGTGGAGTGCTATGTTGATGACCTGGTGGTGAAAACCAGAAAGAAAGAAGACCATCTGCAGGACCTGAGGGTAGTGTTTCAAAGGCTACGGAAATACGAGCTGAAGATGAACCCTATGAAGTGCGCCTTTGGCATGACCAGCGGAAAATTCCTTGGATTTATTGTCCGACACAGGGGTATTGAGATTGATCCATCCAAGATCAAGGCTATTCAAGTGCTCCCTCCACCGAAGAATCTGTTTGAGCTAAGGTCTCTGCAGGGGCGTCTGGCCTACATCCGACGATTTATATCAAACTTGTCGGGTCGGTGCCACCCCTTTCACAAGCTCATGATGAAAGATGTGCCGTTCTTGTGGGACGGAGGATGCCAAGAGGCTTTTGAAAAGCTGAAGGAATACCTCAAGACCCCTCCAGTATTGGGGGCACCAGTCAAGGGCAGCCCTTTAATCCTCTATATAGCAGCCACGCATTGTTCGCTGGGGGCAATGTTAGCTCAAATAAATGAAGATGGAAAGGAGAAAGCCTTATATTACCTTAGCAGAAGGTTGATCAGGACTGAAGAAAGCTATACTTACATAGAGAAGACCTGCTTGGCATTGGTTTTCACTGTTAAGAGGCTCCGACACTATATGCTGTCACATGAGATCATATTGATATCTACAGCAGATCCGCTCAAATATATATTGACTCAGCCGGCACTCAAAGGTCGACTAGGCAAATGGGCTGTGATTCTGATGGAGTTCGACATCACCTATATACCTCAGAGGGCTATAAAGGGCCAGGCTGTGGCTGATTTCTTTGCAGAGCACCCTGTACCAGAAAGTGCTATGCTGGAGACTGAGCTCCCTGATGATGAAGTGCTCGAAGCCTGTCAAACCCAGCAAATCATGTGGCAATTATACTTTGATGGGGCATCAAGAACAGAAACTGATTCCAGTGGGAAAACAAGAATACGTGCAGGGGCCGGCATTGTGCTGAAATCGCCAGAAGGAGAAGTGTTGCACACCTCCTGTTCTATAAATAAGCCCTGCACCAACAATGAAGCTGAATATGAAGCTCTGATAATTGGTCTCCAGGTCACCCTCAGTATGAGTATTCGGATGCTTCAGGTATTCGGTGACTCAATGTTAGTGATAAAACAAATACAGGGAGAATTCGAAGTGCGAAAGCCAGAATTGAACCCCTATTATCAAAAGGCTATACGCCTCATGGCGAATTTCTACCACATTGAGCTCAATCATGTGGGTCGGGGACATAATGCTCAAGCTGATGCACTGACAAAGCTGGCCAGCTCACTACCAGTCCCGCCAGATGAGACGCTCAACATTATTATCATGAACAGGCGGCAAGTCCCCAGCATGCTGGAAGCGTGTCCTGAAGAATATGAGATTGATGCCGTTGACAAAGTCCAGACGTCTGATTGGAGACAGCACCTACTGCAGTGGTTCCTGTGAATTATAAAATTAGAACACCCCCAAATTAAATGATTTGCATAAAAGATGACTTGACAAGATATAGAACTACAATTGATGATACAAGGGGGGGTTACATGTAATAATCAAAATCCATGATCGCCACTGAGGCCAACAACATGCCAAATAATATAAAGATCAAGATAGGGCATGTTACATACCTCAAAAATTCAAGATGGCCAGCCGTAGGCCTGGAGATTAACGCGCTGTATCGTCCCAGCGCGTTCTTCAGATCGCGCCAGGAACCTATAGCGCGATATCAGACAGGAAGCGGGGTTATTTGGATTCGTTCCTTCCTTGCTCCAAGGCCGGCCAAGGTGCAAGGGCTCCACGTATTAGTCTTCTAGTGCCTGCAAACAATCATAAACAACAAATAAAAGGCCCATTAGAACGAGATTTTAGTAGAATCTACCCCTATTCTTAATCAAAAGCATGCAAATGGGGGGCTCGATTACCTGGGGGTTTGGTGGTTTTTAAACCCCTATGGAAGGGCCAAAAGATAGGTGTGGTGTGCGTGTATGCATGTGTTTCGTAAAAGAGTGTTTAAAATCGGGATGCAATGCTATGCAAGAATAAAAATCAGTGCTTTGGGGAAAGAGAGAGTAGAAAGAGGAAGAACACGAGAATAATCCCTAAATACTCCCTTGGATGTGTGAGGAGCGAGGATTTGTTGATTTTGCACGAAAAGCTTCCTCCTACTCATCAATATCTCTAGTTGCATCCCCCTGAAACGACGGCCAAAGGGTGCAATTTATAGGAAAAAGATCGAGAAGCAACCCTAGGTCGGAGTTCAATTCAATCCAAAGGTTTGGCGGCCCAAATTGAGGTAATCCTGCCGATTAATGAGGGGGAAAGACTCCTATTAGGGTTTGGAACCTTCCTTTGGAAGGAATATGATTGGAAACTTACCAAATAAGGACTCTGAGATGAAAGAGGGGAGTCCGGGTCAGACTGGGTTTCTGACTGAGAACGCGCTACAAGCGTATAGCGCTTTCATGAAGAACGCGCTATGACGATATAGCGCGATAATTAAAGGCCCATCAAATGATTTAGAAAAAGGAGAAAAATCCTTTGGGCAGTCACTTAATCAAATGTTGAGTGAGAATAACATCCAAAGTGGATGCTATAATGATCAGATGTCAAGAAAATAACAATTGTTCAAATGATAACTTCAATTAGATCCACAACGCGCTATGAACAAGAAAGCGATAAGAGCGGATAGCGCGGGGATGCCAAACTCGAGACGAGATCCAAGGTATGGAATTGAAATGTTGGGCCAAGAATAGAGAGACATCCCAGAAGATCAACCAACTAAGGATCAATTGGGACATTAACTAGGAGAACAAAGAAAATGCCCAATTTATCGGCCAAAATTGGGTGTCTACAGATGCCCCTCCTTGATATCCGCTTTGCAATGGAGCGAGACGGAGGTAAAACGGAGGCAAAATGGAGATGACACAGAGTGGTAGGGACGGGGAGATGAAGTGGAAATGCAGTGGAGCAGACTGATAAGTGGATATCAAGGAAAAAGAGACACCCATTACAACCGACAAATGATAGGAATAATCCAAAAAACTCTGTGCTAACCACAAGATCGAGCTAGCATCAGTGACCCCTGCCTAGAACGATAGGCGCGGAACAAAGAAGAGGGAGCTGATCAACCTCTTGCACAAAAAGAGGCATCCGCAGTGCGTAGCAACTACGAATTTCACTCAGTTAGTGGAATGGACGCGAGCCCGGCGGATCCATCGATGCCATCGTGCGGTTCACAACTAATGAGTGGATCAAAAGAAGGAGGATAAGTTGAATTGGATTGAAAGGGGATAAGCAAATTCTAGGCAAGGGTCACATCGACCAGCGAGATCCAGTGTCCAACTAGGAGTAATCTTTCAAATTCGGAATGGAATTGAATTTCTTTGTTCAAGAACATAAGCATTATTGATCCTTAATTAGGAAGAAGAGTTGGGCATTTATGAATGCAAAAGGCATGATGCGTGCAGGGCTAAAATAAAAGAAATCATTAAAACAAATGCCAAGAAAAAAAATATAATATAAGATACTCAAGGATAATATTATTAAATCAAACAGACTTGGGTCAAGAGTTATCTGCAACCACGACGTGCGAGATGAAGTCCATCGTCCCCAAATTTGTCTGACCTAACGGCCTATCCGACGATTAACTGCATGTTTCTAGATCATCACTATTTTTGGTAGAGGGGAACTCAAATCCCGAAACATACAGAGGACCAGCTGGTCCTTGAGATAATATAATAATGTAAGTATCATATAGTAATGCAATAAAAGGAATGGATAAAGAAATACTTACCTGATGGCGTATCATCATCTTTCTTTTGCTTTCCTGCGAATTCAATGCTAAGCAAATTCAAGCAAATTCAGGCACGCATAAGCAAAAGAACACAAGTTTCTCATTCACTCTCAACATATATTCTCATGGCATTTCCTTTTCTCTCCCTCCCCCCTTCTATTTTCATTTCTCTTTTTACTTTGGTTATCGCGCTATATATACATAGCGCGTTAATGTCGCGCTATGAACGTATAGCGCGTTAATTACACGCAGGTTTTCAAAAACCGCCCCCCTTTTTTTCTCTTATTCAAACCCATACTTCCCTCTCTCGACTCCCTCTCTCGCCCTCTCACCAACCCAAACCCTCATTGCCCTAATCCAATGGAAGGGGATCCTCCTCGACGCTCCAAACGGCGCGCCACCCGTGGCCGTCAACGATCTTGCGTGGAGGAGCAACGAACGCCCCCTCCCATGGAAGAGAATGCCGATTCGGAGGCGACCGTCTCGGCCCGGCTTGAAGGGGACGAAATAGAGATCCCCCCGGACGATGCCGAAGAGGTTGAAGGCGGCCCGGTGGCCGAGGAAATAGCGGCGGAGCCCATTGGTGGCGTGGCGGCCCGAAAACGTCGATTGGTAAGAAAATCTCCCTAATCTTTCTTTCTCTTGATTTTTCTTGTTTTTCTCTTCAAATGAGATGAAGACGGAAGGGGAGATGCCCCTTTAGACTGATGTGTAGGGCAGAAAGCCCATGGAAAAGTTCTGGGGAATGAAGGGTCGCCCCCTACCTGCGGAAGATGAACGCGCTATATCTTCATAGCGCGTTCTTGAAGAACACGCTATGACGATATAGCGCGATAAAGAACAGAATGCCAGTTTTCCTTATTTTCTAGTTATTTTGTTTTGTTTGATGATCACAAATTGATGTTTCTTGTTTTTATGTTGTGCAGGGTGTGGAGGGTGCAGTTCGTGCCCGGATTTCATGGACATTGGTTCGGGCCGTCTACTCCGCACTACAGGAGTTTCAACGGGCCCGCCTCCGCCAAATGGGCTTCGGGGAGTTCCTGGAGATAGAGGTGCTGAGAGTTGACGTGGGGTTGATAAGAGCTCTGAAAGCCAGATGGGACGCAGGGTGCAAGGCCTTCCTCTTCCCCTGGGGTCATATGATCCCGACTCTAGAGGATGTCATCCGTATCACCGGGCTGCGGGTGCATGGATCGGCAGTGACGGGCTGCACTTACCCCGACTACCGGGAGATGGCGCGTAGACTGCTAGGCTTGGAGCTGGAGGGGACTGGCCGGACCTCGCTAGTGTCGAGGATTGCTTTGCAGGAGAGTCTCGGCTTGTTCCACACGCAGAGGGAGGTGGGAGAGACTTTGACGGCTCATGAGAGGAGACTAGAGGCTGGAGCCAGAGAGAGCTTCGCGACCGAGGCTGGCGCACAAGCCGACATGGAGCTGAGGAGGTTTCTTATTCTGATGATCGGCAAGCTACTTCTAGCGACTCAAGGTGATGCAGTGAGCTTCCGATTTCTACCCCTATTGGAGGATCTGGACAGAGTTGGACGGTATGCTTGGGGTGCGGTAGTCCTAGCCCATTTGTTTGACAGCTTCGGCATTTCTTCACTCCAGTCTTCACTCGGGGGGTTCTACCCTCTACTTCAGGTATCTCTCTAAACCTTAAACTCCAATGATTAAGTTATGCACTTCCTCTTATATTGATCACATGAGCTGCATTTCAGGTTTGGAGTTACTTGTATCTTCCTACCCTCAGGCGTGCTTGGGAGGATCGAGGAGATCTACTGCCCCTGGCCAGACGTTGGACCCCGACACGAGACAGCCAATCTCTGAAGGACCAGGTCACCCATATTCAGGAGACGTTAGATATGATGCCCCATATAGAGGTAAAATTGATTTTTGAAATTGAATTATATTATCTGAATGAGATCCATGGCAATGATAAATTGAACTATGCAGGTGGTCTGGACTCCCTATCAAAGGGACGCCGAGGTGATGCCCTGGGTGGAGACGGCCATCCCATACTTCGGGAGAGAGATCTGGTTGCATGCCCTCAACCTGGTCGAGCCACTATACCATAGGTTGATCATGAGGACACTAGGACTCCATCAGGCGGTGGTAGAGTTCCCGACCCAGGAGACGGATCCACGACCTAGACGACGCTTCCGAGGCCTCCAGGGGACAGATGACTGGCGGCAGCGTGCCCGGGAGTAGTACGCAGATTGGAAGAGGCGTGGCCGAGCAGTCCCTGCGGGAGCGGATTCAGATGATGCCTACCTCCAGGCATACTCTCAGGCATACGGCAGTCGAGTTTATCAGAGCGCTCATGGACAGGTATGCCTTTAAATTCATTTGTTCTTGATTATTCAATATGTGACCAACATGCGTTTATTGCAGTTCGACATAGAGGGGAGACTGGCCATGGTACAGGGACTCCTCGACTCCATGATCCGGCAGCGCGAGGACCTCCAGCAGATCGTCGATGAGCTGGTAAGTACTTGTAATTTAGAATGATTTGGATTTGAAATTCAATTAATGGTAATGCTTTCTCTTTTTAGCGTGAGGAGCTGGAGGCAGTCCGATCCTCGCATGGTGCTTCATCTTCCACTCAGCTTGTTTGCGACCACACCGACCTGGAGAGCCAGCTTGTTAGTGCAGTTGCTCGGGCGGAGGCAGCTGAGGCCTCCCTACAGGAGAGAGTAAGCAATCTGTTCTTTTAATCTTAGTCTTGAAAATTTTTATTATCAGTTATTGACCAAGATTTCGGATGCAGGAGCAGGAGCTGCGGACAGCGGAAGCAGAGCTGAGGCACCACGATGCAGAGGAGCTTCCTCGAGATGTGGCAGAGTTATGCCTCCTACTCGGGGTGGAGAGGAGTGAGCGGCAGAGAGAGAGGGAGGATCGAGACAGAGAGAGAGAGAGATGGGAGAGAGAGAGAGTGGAGCGGGAGCTAGAGAGGGTGGAGCTGCGTACCAGATTAGGAATCACCGAGCAGCGGGCGAAGGATGCGGAGGATCGCTATCGGCGAGGGCGTGAGCGGGCTCAGCGTGAGGGATACTCCCGAGCCTATTCGAGCACTGATTATTTAGTTACCTCCACTGAGCATCAGAGGAGGGAAGATGCTGTGAGGGAAGCACGCGGTGACAGGGGTTCAGCTTCTTGGGGATCGATGGCTCCTCCTAGGTCTTCCCGGGGAGGACAGGAGGAGGCTGAGAGCTCGCGTAGAGGGGGAGATCAGGAGGATCGAGGGGAGAGCTAGAGAGGTTGTTTTATCCATTCTCATTTTGTTCTATTTTGACATACATAGTGGAATGAGACAGTCTTTGATACTTGTTTGCACTTCTTGTGGTTGTTCTTGTGATTTTGCGCGCCTCTGTAAAAGGATATCTCCGCAATAATGCCATCAGTAATATAATGCATTTTTTTTGGAATTTTCGAAAATATGTAAATTTTTAGGAGTTTCCAAAAGAAATATTTGAATTTTTGTGTTGATTTTGAAAAGATATGAAAGTTTTGGAAATGCTCAAAAATTTTGGCAATTTTTTTTGGAATTTGGCAATATTGAATTTTTTTTGGAATTTCGGCAATATTCAATTTTTTTTGGAATTTTGGCAATATTCATTTTTTTGGAATTTTGGCAATATTCATTTTTTTTGGAATTTGGCTTAGACATTGCTAATGCAGCATCAACGGATGTTTAAACCACTGGCTAAGGGTCCTAGTTCCTTCCCCTTTCACTCAAAACTGCCCAAAGCCTGGCGTGCATTTAAAGGTGGCGCCCCATGACCAGCTACCTTTGGTTAACGGTGCTCCTACCAAGGCCATACCTGAGAAACATTCGGTCTTAGAGGGAGAAGAGAAGAATAATTGAGGATAAGCTTTATGCAGGATGGGAGATGTTGGGACTTGAATTCCTTCCAAGGTTTTTTTCCCCTCAAAGAGGTAATCTGTTGTGCCGGGGCTTTGTGCCTTTGATTTTTAGACCCTTGACATGCATACGACCAGGGTTTTCCCTGCGGGGACTTTGCCTCTCTTGACATGCCATAATTCATACTTTTGCATTTATCAAAATTTTGACTTGATTTTTCATAATAGCCCTTTTGGCTAGATGTATCATGAAATTTGATTTTAGTTTGGGTCAAGACTGCCCCTATTTGAGACTTCTCTCGTATTGGGGATTACCGAAGTTGGTCATCTTATCCGTCAACCTCTTGCCCCTGCATTCGGCCGAGTAAAGAAGAGAAAAGACTTTCAGATATACTCATGGCATGGCCAAAGTAGCAACGGTGTTTTATCAAAGGAGCCGGCTAAGGACGCCGTGAAGTGTGTGCGATGCCCAGCTAAGGGTTGCTCTTAACAAGCGGGGAGAGAACGTTGAATTCCCAGCGCGGGGTTTTTATTAACCAAAGGTGCTGCAGAAGCAAGCCTAATTTGGAATAATTTAATTAAACAAAAGCCTAAGATAAAACACCTCTTTTAATCTTTGTTAAGAAGCACTTCATTTTGAAAATCACGCGTGAAGCAATAAGAAAATGATATCATAAAATGCATACTTACGCCAATATGTTACCTTGCAACCTTTGTAGAAGCAGCTGTCAGAGGCGAGGTTGATCATCGTGAAATAGTCCTCTTTTAGCGAATAAAAGGATTGGAAGCAAAGGATTTGGAAGTGGCTTAACAAGAAGGAGTGGTGCTCAGACCAGACTCAGACGAATAAGGAGAAAAGGAAGAGAGGCGAGGGCTAGAACTCCCTCACTAAGGTGCAGAGACCCTGATCGCAAGGCACAGTTTACAGAAGAAGCGGAAAATTAAGAAGAGGAGTGAGGACTAAAGCCTCGAAAGCAGTGGGAGAAAGGGCAGATGCCCAGAGTAGTGGATGTGGAAGAAGTTGGGTCGGACCCGGGATCAGGAGGAATTAGAAGAAGAAATTGATAGATGGAAAGAGGCGGATCCGGAGGGTCCGGAGGCAATGGAGTAGAATCATGATAGGAGGAATCAGAATCTGGAGAAGGAGAATCTCGAGGGACGTGATGCCCTGGGAAGAAATAGGGAAAAAGATGATGGAAAAGGAAGAAAAAAATGAAGGATGTGATATCCCGGAGGAGTAGAAAGATGAATCGGAAGAAAGATGGAGGGTCCGGAGGTTCCGGAGAGAGAAGATAGAAAGGGGCGCGATGCCCTGAAGGAAGATAGAGAGAATAAGATGGAGAATCTGGGGGTTCCAGAGGAGGAAGATACCATGGGACGTGATGCCCAAGGAGAAGAGAAAGATCCGGGGGTTCCGGAGGAATGGAATTAGAAGGGTCGGGATGCCCCGAAAGAAGATAGAAAGAATAAGATGGAGAATCCGGATGTTCCGGAGGGGGAAGATACCATGGGACGTGATGCCCGGGGAGAAGAGAAAGATCCAGAGGTTCCGGAGGAGGAAAATGCCGAGGGACGCGATGCCCGGGGAGAAGAGAAAGATCCGGAGGTTCTAGAATAGTGGAATCAGAAGGGGCGTCATGCCCTAAGAGGAGGGATAAAACACCTGGAGGTTCCAGGGAAATAGCAGGAAAGGGGACGCGATGCCCCAGGGAGAGTGGATTAGAAGAGGATGAAGATGAATAAGATGGGAAATGCGGAAGATCCGGAGGTTCCGGAAGGCGGGGAAGATACGGGTCCGGAAATCTGGGAAAGAAGAAGTGCAAATGTATGCGAATGCAATGCAACAGATGCGATGAATGCATGGATGCAACAGAATGCATGAGATGCAAAGAATATGAAGAACATGAAGGGAGAGAGGATGAGATCCCCCTCCTTACCCTTGGAGTGGCCCATGAAGAAAATGTGATAGACAAGAACGTGGATGACATTGAATAGAAGGTGGATGAAATAGTGGAAGGCCCCTTGGCACCAAGATAACCACCCCTCCATGGCAATGAAAGTGTATAGCCAGTTGGCCCAATGGATAAAGCAAGAGCCCATGACGAAGCTTCAATGGTAAATGACAACTCCCTTGAAGAGTGAAAAGTAATAGTGTGAGAGAGTTGGAAAGTCGGGATAAGAAGCATTGTGTTGCCCAGGGGTTGTGGCGTATAGAGAGTGTTGAACAAAATGGTCATTCGCCCCTTGTATGGAAGAAAAGGTTCAAGATTTGAAAGTTGGAACAAGGGGTGCCCTGCCCGGCCCTTGGGCACAAACTTACACGGCATCAAAGTTTGACATTCTCTCTTAGTGAGCAGTGGCGGGAACTTGGCTTCTTCGAACATGCTTGGCACAACAACCCGGATCGGCATCCGGCATATAAACTCTTGCATCTTGAATAGCTCGGCTGTAGCCAAATCCTTCTTGCCCATATCTTGGTCATCTTCGGTACAAATACTTGTAGAAGCACTCCCATTCTGAGTAGTAAAGGGGGATGAAGCGGAAGCGGAAGGCTCCATGGATGGTGGTGGTATAATGGAAAGTGTTGAAGAAAGGGTGAGTGGAGGTGGAGGTTCAAACACATCGAGCTTCTCCCTTTGCTCGGAAGCAGTCGGGGTTGGCTCGAGTGCAAAAAGGGGTGGACCTTACTCAGGACTAGCCACGGGTAAGGGTGAAGGGTTAAGTAGTGGAGTAGGGGTTATAGGCATAGTGGGTTTTGGGGTTAAAGGGATAATGGAGGGTTGAGGTGGCGAACAAGGAGGAGGAGTAATAGAAGGCTCGGCAGAGGCCGGCGTAGTGGAGGGTGATGGAGGCTCGACGGAGTCCGATGGAATGGAGGATATTGGTGTGGTTATGGGAGGTGAAGGTTTAGTGCGTTGAAAATGCCGGATGGGGCGAGAGGTGTTAGGGATAGGATGAGACTCATGATGCGGCGGTATGGGTGATTGGAATATCAACTCATCATCGTAACACCAAGAGGTCTCATAAATGGGAGTTGGATCGGGGACTGTGGCATAGTCCTGAGCATAGGGGTCTTCTGGCAGTGGAGGAAGGGGACGGCGAAGGAAACTTGGAAGAGGTGCTTGCAGAGCTTCGTCGTATGCCGCCTCAAATTCTTCAATTGCCGGTTCTTCATTAGTAGGTTCAAGTGGACACCGTAGTGAAGGCGTGTATGTGAGTGGTGGAATGTAATGGCATTGTGTATGTGTATGTGGAGGGCCATATGCGTGAATTGGGTGAATGGGTGGAGGATGGACGGCATCCACTTGAACGTTGAAACCCGCCGACTCTTGCTTGCTCGTACTGTCGATGCCGTAGTCGTCTCTCCTATCCTTCCAAGCTTGCTCCATCTTTGTAATGTCATTCAGAGCGGCGCGGAGGGGATTGACTGGAGTAGAAGGAGCGGGCCGTGGGCTCGTAACCCTCTTAAATTGTTCCTCCAACGAAGTGACTTTGTCGAGAAGCGTTTGTTGGAGGGGTGTGACCTGAGTAATAGAGGGTTGGCAGGGCCTTGAAGGAGGGGCCGCATAAAAAGGCCGTGGTGGAGGATTAATGGGATGACCCATAGGAGAACCCGGATGGGCCGGGTTGCAAGGAATAAATGGGCCTTGGGGCCGTGGTGGAGGAGGAATAGAAGGAGGCGGGTATTGGACCACCCGAGGAGAAGGGTGAATAGGAGGAGATGGGTGATGGGCTACCCGAGTAGGAATATGAATAGAAGAGGGAAGTGGGTGATGGGCCACCCGCGTAGGATTGGAAGGAGGATGAGAGGAATGAGATGCACCCTCAACAACGGCCTTAAGGGCTTGAATTTGTTGGGGGGTGAGATGATCTAATGCATGCAAGATCTGGGAGACCTTCTCATCGTTGGGAGGAGACGGTCCCGTAGGAGTAGTGGCTCGCGATTGAATCGAGGGACCATGAGATTGGACATTGCCCATGGGTCGGGCAACGCCATAAGAATGAGGGCGTGGTCCCTTGAAAATATGATGAGAATTATGACGAGCATGTTGAGATTGAGGAATATGAGATGTGCTAGGTTGTGCATCCTCATTAAGGTTAAACATGTTATTTTGTCTATCAAGGTAAGCCATTATGCAATCAAAGTTCAAGCAAAATAATTTGCAAAGAAGCACACAATTTGGAATGGTTACCGTTGATTTTTTTTATTTATTTAGACCTTGGTGAATTAATGACTTTATGCAAATTGATGTGATCACTCAAGGGAGGAACCTAGTTTCAAATGTGGTACTCCGGTGCCAACTAAGAACACTCTCTCACCATGCATAGGCCAACTAAACCCGGAACTTCAAAGGTACAACCTGCCCAGCGTCCGTGAGGGAATCCACGGGTGCGGGGACTTATGAAGGCTTGGTTTAGGAATTTCCGGTCCAATGAGACGGAATGCTCAATGGAGGGTCCTTCCTTCACCAAGGGGGTGTGAGATCTCCTAAAAGTGTGGGGAGAGGGGGTCTCCCAAACCGAATGCAAAGATGAATGCTATGTTATGCAAGAATATCTAAACTAGAACTAGCAAATAAAATGAAAAATATATTAAAAAAAGAATACACAACAGGAAATGTACAAGATGCAACCAGAGAAGATGACAATCAGAACCCCGACAGAAGGTGTGGGTGAAATACCCTCTGGTGATTAACGCGCTATATGTCCATAGCGCGATCTGATAGAACGCGCTATGGATGTATAGCGCGACCAATGACAGGGTGGGGGAACCCCAAAAGACAAATAATCACACACACTTTGATGGATTAACAAGCAGGCAACCAAAAGAATGAACGTGGTGGCACAAAGTGTCCCACCGTGATCGCCAATTTGTGAATTATAAAATTAGAACACCCCCAAATTAAATGATTTGCATAAAAGATGACTTGACAAGATATAGAACTACAATTGATGATAAAAGGGGGGGTTACATGTAATAATCAAAATTCGTGATCGCCACTGAGGCCAACAACATGCCAAATAATATAAAGATCAAGATAGGGCATGTTACATACCTCAGAACTTCAAGATGGCTAGCCGTAGGCCTGGAGATTAATGCGTTGTATCGTCCCAGCGCGCTCTTCAGATCGCGCCAGGAACCTATAGCGCGATATCAGACAGGAAGCGGGGTTATTTGGATTCGTTCCTTCCTTGCTCCAAGGCCGGCCAAGGTGCAAGGGCTCCACGTATTAGTCTTCTAGTGCCTGTAAACAATCATAAACAACAAATAAAAGGCCCATTAGAATGAGATTTTAGTAGAATCTACCCCTATTCTTAATCAAAAGCATGCAAACGGGGGGCTCGATTACCTGGGGGTTTTATGGTTTTTAAACCCCTATGGAAGGGCCAAAAGATAGGTGTGGTGTGCGTGTATGCATGTGTTTCGTAAAAGAGTGTTTAAAATCGGGATGCAATGCTATGCAAGAATAAAAATCAGTGCTTTGGGGAAAGAGAGAGTAGAAAGAGGAAGAACACGAGAATAATCCCTAAATACTCCCTTGGATGTGTGAGGAGCGAGGATTTGTTGATTTTGCACGAAAAGCTTCCTCCTACTCATCAATATCTCGAGTTGCATCCCCCTGAAACGATGGCCAAAGGGTGCAATTTATAGGAAAAAGATCGAGAAGCAACCCTAGGTCGGAGTTCAATTCAATCCAAAGGTTTGGCGGCCCAAATTGAGGTAATCCTGCCGATTAATGAGGGGGAAAGACTCCTATTAGGGTTTGGAACCTTCCTTTGGAAGGAATATGATTGGAAACTTACCAAATAAGGACTCTGAGATGAAAGAGGGGAGTCCGGGTAGGACTGGGTTTCTGACTGAGAACGCGCTACAAGCGTATAGCGCTTTCATGAAGAACGCACTATGATGATATAGCGCGATAATTAAAGGCCCATCAAATGATTTAGAAAAAGGAGAAAAATCCTTTGGGCAGTCACTTAATCAAATGTTGAGTGAGAATAACATCCAAAGTGGATGCTATAATGATCAGATGTCAAGAAAATAACAACTGTTCAAATGATAACTTCAATTAGATCCACAACGCGCTATGAACAAGAAAGCGATAAGAGCGGATAGCGCGGGGATGCCAAACTCGAGACGAGATCCAAGGTATGGAATTGAAATATTGGGCCAAGAATAGAGAGACATCCCAGAAGATCAACCAACTAAGGATCAATTGGGGCATTAACTAGGAGAACAAAGAAAATGCCCAATTTATCGGCCAAAATTGGGTGTCTACAGTTCCTACACCAACAGCTGCCCAAGAACAAAGAAGATAGAATGAAACTCCTAAGGATCAAAGATTCCTATGAATGCAGAAATGGAACTCTGTTCCGAATCATGGCGGACACCCGCAAGAAGATTTTGCTTCGCTTCCTATCTACTGAAGAAGCTTGGCAAGCAATGAAAGAAATACATGTTGGGACAGCAGGGGCACACCAGGCTGGGCCTAAGATGAAGATTGAAATCAAGAAGCTGGGTTATTATTGGCCCACTATGTTTGAAGACTGTTGCCAGTTTGCAAAGTCATGCTAGAAATGCCAGGAGCATGCCACTGTACCTAGGAGGCCTCCTGTAGCTCTATACCCTATAATTCCCAGCTGGCCTTTTGCTCAGTGGGGAACTGATGTAGTCGGACCACTACCGACTTCTTCAGCTAGACACAGGTACATCCTAGCTATAACAGACTACTTCTCCAGGTGGGCGGAGGCAATAGCACTCAAAGAAGTGACTGGTGAGTTGGTTGCCAGATTCATCAAGCACAATATCATCTTCCGGTTCGGGGTCCCCAGCCGAATAATATCTGATAATGGAAGTCACTTCAAGAACCCGAAGATATATCGGCTTGCCGAGAAGTACAAAATTGAATGGAGAACCTCCACTCCTTACAATCCACAAGCAAATGGATTGGCCGAGGCCTTCAATAAGACACTATGCACCCTGCTAGCCAAGGTCGTCAGTTCTAACAAAAAGGATTGGGGCGAAAAGATGTATGAAGCATTATGGGCATATCGCACTGTCTATAAAACCCCCACGGGTTGCTCACCCTATTCACTGGTGTACGGCTCCGAGGCAGTAGTCCCTATAGAGCTGGAGGTACCGTCACTCAGGATTGTAGTCCAGCTTGGCTTAGTTCGTGACGAACGAACCAATGCTGAAAGGAGGCTTGAAGAACTGGCTGAATTGGAGGGGAAGCGTCTGCAAGCCCAGAAGAATATCCAGATGTACCAAGCCCGCATGGCAAATGCCTTCAATAAGCTCGTCAAGGGGCGGGAATTCAACAAAGGAGACCTGGTCATGGTCAAGAAAAGGGAAGTCATGGCCTCCAATCCAAAAGGCAAGCTTGCTGCTAACTGGCTGGGTCCATACGTAGTCCAGAGGGTCTACGAGGGCGGAGCCTACGTGGTTGTCAACCATCGGGGGGAGATTAAATTCTCGCCACTCAATGGGAAGCATCTGAAACTCTGTCATGCTGCACCACTACCTGTTGGAGAAGTGGCGAATGAACAGATAAATCAAGACTGATGACAATCAGATGATGAAGCCCTATTCAGACCCTTCGTCCGGATTAGATAATAAAACCCTACTCTTCCTGGTGTTGATAAAAAAAAGGGGACTAAAAATAGAGATGTCCCGCCAGACTTGTTCGGGCATTCTGAACAAGGGCAAAAATGGCCAAAACCCAGCTATGATGAAAACCCGAAAGGGCACTGTAGGCAAAATCGGGTACCCCGCCACGTGAAAACCCAAAAGGGCGCGTGGGAAAAAGCAAGAGGGGGCTGGCTTCGGTGAAAATCCGAAAGGGCACTTAAGCCAGTAATGTGGCAATTTAAAGTTCCCTTTTTCACCCTTCCTAATAAAACTCCGAGAAGGACGATCATCATAAAGTCCCACCGGAAATCCTGTCCAACAATCTTTCGGCCCTTGTCATCATTAACAAGATCGGTCGGCTTACTCCTTTAACTTGGACCCTTCGTCCCTGTTAAATGAATCTACCCCTCCGGCAAACGGCTTCGTGCCTAAGCTGCTACCAGTCAGCATCAGTTCAGACCTTCCGTCTGGACTGCATGAAGAAATATCATCCTTCTTTGCGTTGATGTCTACCCCACATCAACGGTAAAACTTATGTACACATTTCCCAGTGAACGGCCCCATGCTTGAGCTGCTACACAGCGACGTCACTCAGACCCTTCGTCCGAGTAGACGATGAAACCACTCTCCTTTGCGTTGATGTCTATCCCGCACCAACGATAAGATCCACATTCCTGGAAAATAGCTTCATACCCAAGCCGCCATCCACCAACTTCAGTTCAGACCTTCCGTCTGAATTGCATGATGAAGCCTTACTCTCCTTTGTGTTGATGTTCACCCCACATCAATGAATGGCACTCCGCTCTCGATGAGCTCTATCCACCTTGGTCTAGTGGCACTCTGCCCTGACCGAGCTACCTCAAACTTGGTCCAGTGGCACTCCGCCCAGACCAAGCTACCTTCACCCTTGGTCTAGTGGCATTCTGCCCTAACCGAGCTACCTTAAACTTGGTCTAGTGGCATTCTGCCCTAACCAAGCTACCTCAAACTTGGTCTAGTGGCACTCCGCCCTGATCGAGCTACCTTTACCTTGGTTTAGTGGCACTCCACCCAGACCGAGCTACCTTCCCCTTGGTCCAGTGGAACTCCACCCTGGCCGAGCTACTTATATCTTAGTCTAGAGGCATTCTGCCCTAACCAAGCTACCTCAAACTTGATCTAGTGGCACTCCACCCTGATCGAGCTACCTTTACCTTAGTTTAGTGGCACTCCGCCCAGACCGAGCTACGTTCCCCTTGGTCCAGTGGCACTCTGCCCTAGCCGAGCTACTTATATCTTAGTCTAGAGGCACTCTGCTCTGACCGAGCTACCCTTATCTTGGTCTAGTGGTACTCCACCATGATCGAGCTACCCACACCTCAGTTTAGTGGCACTCTGCCCTGGCCGAGCTCGCATATAATAAATAACATCACCAATGCGGGTCCTACGCCCGAATCGGCTTAAATCTGTCCTTTGCGCTAGCATTACCTTCTTGCTAACGAATAGGCCTTTTCTCGGCGCAAGGCCTTGTGCCCTAGTCGACTCTCTCAAAATCCTCCTCTTATACGAGTTCAAAAAAGAAATGATAAAAAAATAAAAAATAATAAAAATAAAATGATAAAAAAATATAAAACGATAAGAAATGGGGCTTAAAATAGAGGTGCCTCGCCGGGCTTGTCCAAAACATCTTGGACGAGTGCAAAAATGGCAAACAACCCGGCTGTGGTGAAAACCCGAAAGGGCGCTACGCGCAAAATTGGGTACCTCGCCACGTGAAAACCCGAAAGGGCGTGTGGGCAAAAGCAAGAGGGGGCTGGCTCTGGTGAAAACCCGAAAGGGCACTTGGGTCAGTAATGTGGTAACACAAAATGTTCACTTCATGAATCTCCTTCGATAGCACATCCACTGCATGTCCCACCGATGATGAAACCCCGTTGGTCATGAGGTATATCGTCTCGATCGACGCTAAAGCCCATCCCGGAATAGACCTTCCGTCTGCTCTGATAAAATCCTTCCACTTTCTGTCTGATACCCACCACGATGAAACCTATCCAGTTTAGATCTTACATCTATCCTGATGAAACCGATCATATGTCCCACCGATGATGAAACCCCATTGATCATGAGGCATATCGTCTCGATCAATGCTACAGCCCATCTCGGAATAGACCTCCCGTCTGTTCTGACAAAACCACGTATCCTTTCATGTCCCGCGATGATGAAACCTGCTATTGATCGATTGGCACACTGCCCGATCAACGATGAAACCTATCCGGCTTAGACCTTACGTCTATCCCGACGAAACCTATGAAATCCTTGCATTGGTATGAACCCAATACCGATGATGAAACCTGCTATTGATCGATTGGCACACTGCCTGATCAACGATGAAACCTATCCGATTTAGACCTTACGTCTGTCCCGATGAAACCCATGAAATCCTTGCATTGGTATGAACCCAATACCGATGATGAAATCAGCTACTGGTCGAGCGGCACATTGCCTGATCGATACTGAAACCCATCCAGGGTAGACCTTCCATTTGCTCTGATAAAAACACGACATATTTCCCCAAATCAATCTGGATCTTCCGTCTGGAAACATAATGAAATATTATTCCTTTGCGTTAATGTAAAACCCCACATTAATGATGAAATCTACATCCCCAGCGAACGGCTTCATGCCCAAGCTGCTACACACATTTCTTTAAGTCAATCCGGACCTTCCGTCTGGGTAGATAATGAAATCCCATTCCTTTACGTTAATGTTAAACCCCACATTAACGATGAAACCTACACTCCAGCAAACGACTTCGTGCCCAAGCTACTACACACATCCTCGAGTCAATCAGGACCTTCCGTCTGGATAGATGATGAAATCCTATTCCTTTGCGTTAATGTTAATCTCCACATTAACGATTACAATCATGCTCCCGGCGAATGGCTTCGCGCCTAAGCCAGAAAACACACTCAAGTCGACCCAGGCCTTCTGCCTGGGTGAACGATGAAACCCCATACCCCTTGCGTTGATGTTAACACCCACATCAATGACGATGCATACACAACTGAGCATATGGGACGACAACCCATAAGGTTGAAGTCCTAGTTCAAAGAAAAAAAGAAGGAAAGAAAAAAAGGGGAAAGAGACGAAATGGGGCTAAAAATAGAGATGCCCCGCCAGACTTGTTCGGGCATTCTGAACAAGGGCAAAAAGGGCCAAAACCCAGCTGTGGTGAAAACCCGAAAGGGCACTACAGGCAAAATCGGGTACCCCGCCACGTGAAAACCTGAAAGGGCGCATGGGAAAAAGTAAGAGGGGGCTGGCTCCGGCGAAAACCCGAAAGGGCGCTTGGGTCAGTAATATGGTAATTTAAAAAGTTCCATGCCAATGACATGCTACCTTCATCTCCCGCCATTCACAAGAAGCCTTCCATTTGTCGCTCGGCATCTTGTCCGACTAGCGATAAAACCCTCGCAGGATAGACCTTATGTCTGCCCTGATAAAGTCTTCAGGCCCTTTTCAAAAGTCCAACCGACGATAAAACCCATTACCACTCTTATGAAACCAGCTATTGATCGATCGGCACCTCGTCCGATCAATGATGAAACCTATCCCGGTCAGACCTCACATCTTTCCTGATGAAAACCACATATGCTCTCACGTCCCACCTGCGATAAAGCTTACCCAGTCTAGACCTCACGTCTATTCTGATGAAACATATACAACTTCGTTGCATCGATATAAATCCAATACCGATGATAAAATCAGCCACTGGTCGATCGGCACATTGTCCCGATCATTTTTGAAACCTACCCGGGATGGACCATTCGCCCGTTCCAGATGATATTCTACCCCTTTTCATTCACATTTCTGCAAATAATCTCCCTTGCGGCACATATGGCCGAAGAAGACATTTGCTGCTACCAACGGAGTTCGGTTTAAGCACCCTCCGGATACCATCGCGCGGTGGAGCGAGTTCCCCATCCTTTCCCTGAAAGTGTGGACGCTCTCCTGCTAAGTACGGGTTATTCGCATGAGGACTGCTAAAACCGCTACCAAATCACCATGAAGCAATAATAGTACAGCAAGTAAAGAACAATTGTATATGGGACCAGCGTAAAGTTTCCTTTTCACTATATGAATGAGGAAAAGAGTACAAGAGAAGCCCCTATGGGGGAATTGTATTACAAAAAAAGGGAGGGAAAGATGTTCACTGGCACCGGAATATGTCTTCGAAGGCCAGAAGACCCACATACGGAGCAGCCCCCAATTCATGTAGATGAGCCTCCTCCTCCTGTAGCCGAGCGGACTCGTCCTGAAAAGATGCCACCTGCCCCTCCAACAGAGCTACTTCCCCCGCGAATTACGGCCTAGAGGTTGTTATCGACGGCAGCTCAGCTCGAAGACCAGCCAGTTCAGCCTCTATAATGCTCATCCGGTTGCGTATGAATTGCTCCCGCTGTGTCAGAGACTGCAGCTGGCCTTGGCGCTCCTGAAGGATAGAGCTCATTTTCTCCAGCTCAGATTTGCACTCTACCCTCTGCAACTTCAAAGCTGCCAGTCTGTCAGACATAATGTGTGCCAAGAAATCCCAGCAGTGTACAAATTTTAACAACAACAGAACCCGCTGGGCCCATATTTCTAGGGGATAGCCCATCGCCTGCAGACCAACGGTGAAACGTTCGGCTATCTCTTTCAACTGCAGATAAGTCAGTTCGGGCTGGGACTCCACTAGCAGGTGCAGCATGTCCAGATTTTGCCAGACAAAGCTCTCGGATGAAGCGAAACCAGGGGAAGGAAATGGAGCTACTTCAAAAGTCACCTCACTGTCAATGTCTGCCCATAATGTGACATCCGGCTGGGAGGAAGAAGACGGGAGATCTGCTGAAGATGCCGACTAAACCTTCTCTGTGATATCTTGCGGAGCTAAGGGGCCTTCTACCTCCATCTCCTCGAGGACTGCTGTTTGAATGCTCGGAGAGGAAGGGCTAATGAGTGCTGGAGCAGCTGCTTCGCGGGTCCTTGGTGCAGTGCCCGCGTCTTCAACATTCTCTTCTCGGGCCACCTCCTCCTCAAACCCTGAACCCATGGAGATTGATTCTGGGCCAGCTATGGACAATAGTTCCATCTCTGTATCCGTTGCCTCTCCTTCTTCCATCTCTTCTTCAACGGCTGTTCCTTTCAGCGTTGAGACCGCAGGGGCTACAGCCCGAAGAGGCCGGGGTTCAATCTCCATAATTGCTGTTATAGGAATTGCTGATTCGGGCGCAATGGTCATCACCGCGGCCGCTACAAAGGTGGAACCCCTAGCTGGGTCCGCTTCAGCTCTAAAATCCAAGACCCTGATTAGAGCCGAACTATCCCCCGAGGTTCCCAAGTCCAGTAATGCCAGGTCCGTGGAGGACTGTATCCTCACTGGCACGGGGCGAATAATCTCAGAAATGCCTGCACAGGTTGCTGATGAAACAGGGATGATGGCCAAGGCGTCAGACGGAGTGGCTTCAAAGGCTACAGTCGTTACTGGACTAGCAACAATGGATTCCTGTGAACAGATCAATACAACATCAAGCAGCAAATAAAAGGGAAACCAAGGAGGAGAAGGAGAAGATACTCACTCCTAATGTGATGCCGATATCCTCAAAGGAGTGCAGGGGAGAGGAAAGCTCCGCTGCTGAAGCAACAAAGGGAGGGGTTATATCTGCCTCGGTGTCTAGGCCGACAAACTCTTCCTGTAGCTCCTCCTCAGAAGACAGCACCAGCAGTTTGGAGGGGGGGGAATAGCGGAACAATGTCAGTACATACGGATGGGGCCTCTGATTTGGAGATACCCTCCGCCTCGCTATCGTTAAAGCCCGCCTCTTCTTCCTCTGCATCAGAGGCAGTCACGGAACTACTAGAAGATATTTCCACGCTGTCCACGGGCTGGGCAGTCATCTTTGAAGTATGCCGGGAGGTGGACCGGGTAACTATGCACCTTGTGGTGACAATCTCCCATTTTGTCTGCGCTTTGTGACCCTCCTATGGCTGAAACACATCTCCTCCCGCTGCTATGACTCCGGTCTCCTCTCCAGCTGTCACTGTAGCAAAAGGTCCATGAAATAAATGATAGAAAAATAGCTGAAATGCACAAGAAAAGATGAGAAAACACACTTACCCTCTACTTCGCTGGCCGGCGTAGGAGAAGGCAATCTAGTGTCTGCGTCAGGGAGCGCCACAACTTGCTCTTGGGCTGTACAAAAATAGTTGTCAGATATCTGGAGATCTCTTTCAGATTCAGCAAAGAAGAGAATGAAAGAAGTAGCTGCAAGCTAGTAATGTTACCCTCAGCGGATGCCTGGGCGGCCTCCCTCTCGGATGCAAATTCATCAAACGAAGGGATATCGGGGAGAGGGGTCCCGGTGTCCGTCGCTGTCAAGTCCGGTTGCTGGGCGTAAGCTGTCTTAGCCTTCTTGGCCTTTACGACTGCAACCTTAACCGCCGAAGTCTTTCTCTTTTTGCCCGGAGGCAAGGGAGTAGTAGTCGGCGCTGCTGCAGGGACTTCAAAATGAGCAGGCTTCTCAGCTTGTGCAATGATTTTTCTATAAAGTTTCTGTCACTTTATATCTGGTCTGTCTGTTGAAGACAGAAGAAAAGCAGTGAAACCAGTGAATGCAAAGTTCAACACTGAGCGGAAGGCACTACAGTCATAAAAGAAAGATCATACCTGCTGGACCGTCATAAAAGATAGAAAGTGGCCAATACAGATAAGCTACCTCCTTGGAGCGGGAAGTAGCCTCCTTGACGAGCCAGCAGACATCACCAACTGTCTGGCACTTCTCCACTAAGGTGGCCAGGTCACTATGACCGTGAAAGTCAAGACATCGGAATAAGTCGAGGTGGTCCATACCCCAGCCGTCAACATAATGAAAAGAAATAAACAATGGCTTATTCAAGATGCCGGCTATCGAACCCTCTGCAGATAACCCATATACATTCAGCAGAATAAACAGCCAAGACGTGTGCTTGTAATACGTCTGAGTCCTATCTTCCCTACACACAAACGTCCGGTAAGGATGAAATCTGTCCGTCGGACCCTTCCAAGGGGCTGTTGTCGGGAGCGGCTCTTCAACAGGGAATGGGTACAGTTGCGCCTCCAGACGAGCGCCCCCTACATGACACAGATGCTTCAAGTTTTTCATGAAGGTGTCTTCATTAATAGCAGCAAAGACAGGAGTGGGCGGCTCAGAGCCTTCTTTTTTCAAAGCCCGACGTTTGGCCAAATAGTTCTCTGCCTCCCGCGGGTGCTGTGAATAAATCCTTTTCAGATGGGCCTCTGGAATGTGAAACATGGGGCCGGGTTGCTGTTTCAAGAAAGAACGCTCGGCCACGTCCCAAAATGCGCCCCTGCCATCCCTATAAAAACTGGTTCGGGTGTTCCACCATTTAATATATTCTGATGTGACCCGAGGAACACGGTTACAAATGGTCAGAATCCTGAAAATCGCGCCATCTTGGCGATGAAAGAAATCCCACCATAGCCGGCCATCACCAACAATTGTGGACCCATGCTTGGCCCGACTATCCAGAGGGAACTGAGCGACTGATGTGGGGATATGTTGGTTGTAACCGAAATTCCTCCCGACGCGGAATGGGTAATATGGCTCCAAGAGAAGCAGACCACCCTTTCTGAAGACCAAAACACTGGGCCGAATGGCCATGGCCCACCTAACCAGCTCCGGCTCCAGGATAGATCGAATAGCATTAGCCCCTGAGACAGGATGAACATAAGTCTCTACCTCTTCCATCTTACATTCTCTTTGAGGGTGAACTAGAGGAGCTGAACCTGCTGCCAAGCTCCAGAAATGAATGCTGCCGGGGGTGTCTACTGGTACCCTTACCAGTCTGCCCCTTATTTTGAACAACTGATCATAGAAAGAGCCAAGCTTGGTGCTGGCAAATTCAATCATCCTGGGTAATACTGTATCTGCCTGCAGAGTTCTAGGAGCCAACTCGGGAAACAGACTGTAGACCCAGGCATTGAAGAAATGAAATGGACCCACGGTCCTCAAAGAGCGGGGAGTCCGATGCTTGTACAGGTCCCCCAAAGATTTGTAAATCAGACATAAAGCCACTGGGCAGAGTGACAGCCTCATTCCCCAGGCCATTTGGCATGCCAGATATATAGCTTCCGACCTGATAATTGTCTCATCCCCCTGAGGGAGAGCGAAGGTGCACAGCCAAAATGTCAAATAAGCTGCACAATGTGTGATAGGGTCCACCCCTACTGGGTTCGGACCATCCTTGCCTACACGGCGCAGTGAAGCTGGTAGCGCGGACTTGTAACGGGGACTCCTTATCTGCTTGCTGGCGGTCGGCCCCACGGAAGGAAAGTCCGCATATTTCAAATGGCCCCCAAAGAAATACTGGATCCATTGTCCGATCCGGATCCTTAACTTACTGCTCTTCTCTCGGGGTTGATAACCCCTGGAAGATCCCCTGCTGTGAGGCAAACAGATAGAGCGATAGGCTTTCATCAAATACCGATACGAGTAACCAAGCGAGTACCTGCCTTCGCCGTCAGAGCTATCTTTCTCAGCATCTTCCAAACAGACCTCTTCATAAGGCTCGCCGTCAATGGGCAGGCCAGAAAACTGTGATAAACTCCAGAGGTCGAGAGATGTTTCACCCTCTGCTGTATAAAATATGTTGAACAAATGGCAGAATACTTCGAACATTCCACAGCATAATCCGCGGGATATGGGATAGCGGAATCTAGAAGCAAATACACTGTGGTATACCCCGGCTCTGATTAGCAGTGGGGCGTATTCCTTCAAAATAAACTCAGTGAATTCCACGGCTCCAACTCGGAATAAGTGGGCGTCGGTTATCTTGGTGTCTCCGAACCAACCAGCAGCTAGCTGATACTTGAACTGGACAGGCGGACAATTCAAAACAAAAGGTTCTTCTCGATACCCCCACTTTATTGGTGCCAAGAATAGACCGTAGCCGGATTTTTCCTTGTGAACTCGGCCACTAGCATTGTCCCACCGAGCGGGTGTAAATTCCGGGGCCCGAGTCAACATCTTTTTCTCCGGCTCCAGTTCTGATATACCGAGGACTGCGTCCCAGTCACGCTTCTCCCCGGGAAGATAAATAGCCTTGCCACGATACACTGATTCCTTCAGGCTATCCCTCTCGGCAAGTATAGCAGCTTCGACTGCATGAGCTAGCCGATAGTCTCGCATTCCACCCACGGTGAAAGTCCAGATAAACGGCATCAGGTGTCTATCCTTCGGGAGATCTGGACGGTAACCACTGCCCCGTCTGAAGCATGTTTCCACGACATTGGAGTAGACCCTGGACGTTGATACTGTGTCAGTTTCAGAATCAGAGGATTCGTCAACGGCGGCAACTTTGTCGTATCCAAAGTCCAGGCTATGCACGTTCAGCCAGTTCACTACAGCCCGTGATATATCTGGCTGGGCTGACGAACTTGTTCCAGCAGCTCCAGAAGACGCAGCAGCAGAGCTGGAGGCCATTGTAGTGTCTGCAGTCAAAGAAGAAATGTGAATTAAATCCCAAAATAAGAAACAGTCTTATAAATATTGTAATGTGAAGCTCTGTGAAAATTTCGGCAGCATCTCCCCTTATTCAGGGTCTACCCAAAGAAGATAGGGAGTCACCCACCAAGAGGGAGTGATCCCGGAAGCAAAAGGGATTTAATCCCCAAATAATGTCCTACCCGGGGCAAAGTCTAATGATACGGGAAGAAAACGGGACGGTCGGAGGGGAGAAACTCGCCGCCACCGCCGAGGGAGTGAAGGAGGATGAAGAGAGAGAAGAGACTATAAGAAATGAGAGCAAATCGATCTCTCGGCGGGTTAAATAGCCCCCGGAGAAGAAGGGTTCCCGGCGTGATAAGAGGCGCGCCGAGAACCCCCCCCCCCCTATTTCAAAAAAAAATCCCGCCGCAAACAGGCAGGCTGAGAGCCCCTTCGGCCAAGAGGCGCGTCGAGAAGTACGGTGTCGAGAAGCCCTGCGCCGGGAAGCCAGGCACGTCGAGAACCCCTTCATCTCCACGCCGGGGAGATTTCGTGCGCCGAAAGCCAAGACCTATACACCAAGAAACCACCTGAAACTATTGATGAAGCATGAAGTTCTCAGAAAGTATGAAAGAAGAAAACAAAGAGAAGAATACACTGAAGCCATTACAGCAGAGTTGTCAGGATAAAGACTAAAGAAAATTGAATGATACATACACCTACAGGCACCGTGTCATTTATTCTGCATTTCCGTTACCTGCAAGTGGGGGGCATTTGTTGACACCTGAAATATAACCGAGAATAAAGATGAGACCGAAGAGAAGATTGAATCAGAAATGAAGATCCCAGAGATTCCTGCAAAGCCAGAACTACAGAACAGTCGTCACTAAAGCTACCACCCGGCTGAAGCCCTCCTCGGCCAAGCTGATGTCCGGTGTTGTCATCGCCCAGATGGCAGTACTGATGAAGAATTGCAGTCCTTTGACTGATGAAAATCTCTAGAAATGTTCTGATAAAGACTATGTCAACTCAACAACTAATGGGCCTTCACCTGTTCTGACATATTCGAAGGACTGACAAATGAAAAGGCAGATTAGGCAGCTTTGATAGCCCAAGCCTACTGATGTGGAAGATTAAAACATTAAAAGCCCTAAATGGGCTCACTAGTGTGGCGTCGAGAGCTCCTCACCGAAGCCCAAAAAGCCCATGGAGGCGGCGCCGGGAAGCTAGACTCTTGGCGCCGGGAAGCCTCCGCAACCGACTGAGACGCACCGGGAAGGTGTGAAAGGCGCTCCAGAGTCGATCATGCCGAGAAGGGGGGGCACTGCGCTTATAAAAGCCCCCGTTTCATCCAAGACAAAGAGAGAACAGATAGATAGACAGATATCGAAGAGAGGAGTAGCCACACTCACCAGATAAGATAACAAAGAGAGAAGAGAAGCTGCTGCTGCGAAGTCCGAGAGAAGGAGAAGGTGGGGTGCTCGAGGAGGGAGAGGAGTCAATGCTCCGCCCTCCCCCTTCGTTGTCTTCTCCTCTTGCTTTCTTTTTGCTTTGATGTGTAAGCTTTGATTATGTTTTCTATTTTTTCGAAGTGAAGAGATCTCCCTATTGTTGAGGAAATAATGTATTCGTCTGTCTTCCCTCTCCCCTTCTCCTTTGTTCTATCTTTGTGAACGATGTAAACGATGAAACAGTGAAATGCAATTTCGTGATTGCTCCGCTGAATTGGTGGTGGTCGGGCATCCCCCCCTTTTTTGTGCTCTCTCTCTCTCTCGGAATATCTGTCATCCCCTGTGTGCATTGATCGTTCGGACGCGTAGAACCCCAGTGGTTTCTTGTGCTTATGTGCATGTTCGTTTCAGATGGGGTGGAGGCAAGAGAGTCCCGATCCTCACTTTGGATTTTTGGGCTTTGCCCTCCTTCTCCCTCGTCGACATCGATGATATGGACGCTGTGAGGTCTTTATCCTCATGAATTTCCCAAGCCATCAGGGCTATTGCAGGGATCAGAGATAGTCATCTCTTGATCCCTTGCATGGCTGGCGATATAAAGGGTATAAAACCCATTCCAGAGGGCTTCGAATGCTTGGTGTTTCTAATCCCTCGAACCCCTTTCATCTGTGGCCCCTTGATGTTAACCTGGTAGAGCCCTTGACTCTTCCCTCGCTTGCATCCTAAAACCCTCCAGTCATTATCTGAACCCCCCCAGAAAATCCTCAGAACAGAGTATCGTAAAACCCCATAAACCTTCCCGGCATCAAAACCACCATCTTCCCGGCGCGAACATCCATCGTCGCAATGAACAGCTCCCGGCGCGGCCCTTTGTGTGCCGAGAAGCCCCTTCTCCATGCCGAGAACCCAACAGAGGCGCGCCGGGAACTCCTTTCTCCCGTGCCGAGAAGGCATGTTGTTATTGGCGCCGAGAAGCCTGTGCCGAGAGGCCCCTTCCTCTTCTTTCAGCCGCGCTAAGAAGCCTGTGCCGAGAACCCCCTAGTGGCTCGTCGGGAACTCTTTTCTCCCGTGCCGAGAAGCCATGTTATACTCCTAATCATCGGAGCCAAGAACCTCTTTCTTCTCGGCCTAGTCCTCGATCCTCATGCTGTATCCACTAGAGGGATAAACGAAAAGTCATCAAGCTTGCCTCAGGAAATAAATCGATGGGGGGGGGGGGCGACCTCCCCAACATTTACATTGATCCGGGATCTAATCCCCTTTTCCTTCCGGCTTTCATCCCGGCATCCCGTGGATGATAGTCTATATATCTCCTTGGCATGATCCAAGATAAGGGGATATGCTGCCAAATTTCACTCACATCACCTCGAGTGACTATGGTATTCTCTCCTAACCCCGCTGGCCCACGGAGTTCTACCACTACATGTTCTCCGATGGTCCCTCGAAAGGGGGATATTAATAAGACATCGCACCGGCATAGAGTGTGTCATGTTATACCGGTCCCTCTTCAGATTGCGGGTCAAAGATACCCGATCCTTCATGGATCTCATCCAGCCACTGCAGGGATGGTTTCCTATTCCCACTTGGCATAGTCCAAGGTAATGGGGATATGCTGCCGGATTTGCTCCGCACCTGACGTACTCTTGCCTCATCCAGTCTTTTTAATGTCTTGCGAATAGACTAGCACACTCCCACTTGAGTTTTGTTTTGCCGCTATTCTCCTCCTGTCTTTGGCGTCTAATCAAGGGTTGTCTTCCTTAGGGAGGACGTAATTAACGTCATGGCCTTTATGGCATGACGGACTTTCGGTCCCGACTCGGACTTCACAATCGACTGATCAAGTCAGATCGAGTGCATAATAAAATCGTCACTACGGTGACTGGCACGCCTAATAAACCAACCAATAAACCAAATAAATAAATCAAAAAAACCAAGATCTTTAAAACAAATCTGTACCCCACAGGAGATACAGTTGAAGTCCCCACCAATAACCCATGGAATAGACACCACTAAGCTGAAATCCATGAGAGCATCAAACAACTCTCTGCGGATACTAGCATTGCATGATGCATAAACTGCTGTGAAGTACATATATGTAGAATTTTCCTCCTTAAGAGCCACAGTGATGAATTGAGGATGCTGTGCAATGACCTCAACTTTACAGTCAGAATTGTAAAACAACCAAATTTTGGAAGAGTCATCATTATTCCCCTGTACAAAGGGAAGATTAATCTGACGAGCTACTTTATTTGCATGACTGAAGTCAATCTGAGGTTCTGATATAGCAGCTATACATATCTTATGAGCTTTTATAATTTGAGCAAGGCTTCTAGCTGTCACCTTATTTCACATACCCCTAACATTCCATATAAGAGCCGAATTAATCATGTGCATAGGAAGAGGAACTAGCTGCCAGTACCTTAGCTTTGGCTCTGGTTAGTCGAGCATCACTAATAAGATCTCCAGGGATGGCAGAAATTTCATTAGCTTCTTTGCTTGGAGGGAGAACTATAGAATCTTTGTTGCATTGACTGGACATCCATAAATTTTTAGATTCAGCTAGATCAGAAATCACTTTAGAACCAATAATTTAGATATCTTTAGTGCTCACAATTTGGTTGCTGGAAGGCTTCTCTTTCAATTTCGGCAGATTGAAATTTTGGGATGTGGAGGGCTCTTCAGAGAGTTTTTGAAAATTTTCTTCCAATCCAACAGTAATACTAGTTTGAGAAGGCAGCTTCTCAACCATGTCTTTCTCTATAATTTGAATACTAGTCTCCGTATCCAAATGAATCTTAGGATCTTCGAAACTGGGAATCCGTTCATTTACCTTTCTTGCTTGATGATGATCAATTTTAGAGTCCTTCTTGCCCTCATTAAGATGCTCATCAGCTTCTTCTGTACTACTCTCGTTGTGAGAGGAAGGCGCCGTGATCTGAGCCTGATTAATGATGGAGACAGAATTTTTCCTTTTCCAAGTGCATTGGGTCATGACCACGCCCTTTCTGCTGATGAGAAATTGAATTAGCAATTGGTAAATCTTGCAATTCTACTGCTTGAAACAATGCTTCAAATTTGTTCTCTAGGGACACATTTTGTCGAACAACCAGGGGGCCTATAGACCGAGGCCTAAAAGCTTGTCGAAGGGTCTTGTTGACAGGAGCTTGGAAAGCCAGGGGGCGGCCAATCTTTGCCAGCTTCTTTTTATAAACATCTTCAGAGTGACCAAGTTTATGACAAAAGGAGCCCAGAACTGGAGCTCGATTATAACTGACAGATTGCCAGTAACCTACACCATCAAGATCAATCCACAATCGCCCCTGACGTGGAGCAGATAAATCCATTTCAATACAAACAAGAGCCTCCGAAGTATCTGTCAAGGCTAAAGATCTCTCATGAATTCTCAGTACAGTCCCAAAATTTCCAGCTATAGAACGCAGACAATCTTCTTAGTATAGGTTTGCCGGAAGAGCAGGAAATCCGATCCAAACTGGCACAGTTGGCGGATCAACTTCATAGTTAAAATCAGATGTCCGTCGAAAGAATCGAAATAGAAAACCTTTTATGTACAAATTTTTCTGTAAAAGAAGTTTCAACAAATCCTCCTCACTATCAAATCTAAGGAGGAGATGCCGCGGATTTAACTTGCTAATGACAAAACCAGAAGAAATCACTAGCTGCTGCACCAAGCAAGACTTAATCTCAGAAAATGAAGGCCTACCGTATGAACATTTGGCCACAATAGTGAATGACAAGAATTGAATGGAAGCTTGGACATCTGTCTTTGAAAAATATACAGTTGGCTTTCCTTGATCTGTGAAAGCAGGTTCCTTAATCGGAATGGAGGTAGATGATTTCCTCTTAGATTCCTTGAGAACTTGAGTGAAGGACCGTCGAGTTACCACACCAGAAGAAGAGGAGGCTGCCTCTAAAGGAACCTGAGAAACCCCCGACAGGGTCGGGGGGACCCCCACCACACCGGCCATGGCCGGCAGGGAGGGGAGGAAGCCAAGAAGAAGAGAAAGAACAATTGCTTTTCTGCTAAGCTTGCTTTGCCTTTGTTTTCACCCAATCTTCTGGGCTATTACTTTTTCACTAGAGATAATTACTCCTCATTTAGATAAATAAATGGATAAATATTGCAAGAGTATGAATTAAAGTCAAATTCGGCGCCAATAACCGAAAATGGTCTATCGTAAGACCGCTTGAGCCAATAAATGGTCTAGCATTAGACCACATACCTTCTATAGTTCCGTGAGTAGAAGAAATCATGAAAAGATGGCAATTTTGGCATCCTAATCACCTAGGATTGATGTTATCCTCTAGATGGATGAGTTAGAATGCTTGAGAATCGAATTGGAACCCTAATTAGGACTCTAAGATCGTTATAATACATGAAACCCTAAGCTAACCCTATAAATAAACCTTAAGTTCAACTTGTGCGACCCTTACTTTTGGCTCGCGTAGAACTCAGGTAAAGAGGCTGATTTAGAGGTAAGTTTCTTCTAGGAATTTGTTCCTTATATTAAGGTGTAACTCTTCTCAAAATTTTGTTCTAGGAGAGCAAGCCTACAAGAAGATAGAAGTCTGCAAAGACGCTGGTTCGGTGCAAACAACCCAAGAAGTAGTGCGACCGACCCAGATTGATTTGTGTTAGCGCAGCAAGAGTGATATAGAAGGGGGGGATGAATAGATCACTCCCGATTTCTGAAACTTCAGCAGAAAATCACTACTTCGAAAATCACCCTATCGAATATAGCTAAACAAAATAGCTAATGCAGTGAGAAACTAAGACAGAGTAATAAGGTGCGATTGGAAGAGGCCGTACACACACAAGCACATTGCCAAGCAGATAGAGAGCATCAACGATTGCAGTAAACCACAAAGGAGACAAGAGATTTTAAGGTGGTTCGATTGTAGTCCACAATCTACATCCACCCCTCACTCCAACTAGAGTAAGGATTCCACTAGCCAATGCTAGAAACCTGCAGACTCAGTCTGCGAATAATGTGCTGCCACACAGCTTGAATAACCAAGGGAAACAAATCCCTCAACCAAACTCTGCTACCCACAGAGCTTGAAACCTGTTCCAGCTACCAGCTAGAACAGAACCGGAGATAGCTCTCCCTTCCTCCAACCTAGAGGGAACCTGCTAATGACAACCCGTCACTAGCAAAACTAGAGATCTACGATCTCTCTTCCTCTGCAGCCCAGAGGGAAATCGGAGTAACACTCCCTTCCTCCAAACATCGGAGGGAAACAGTTCGGAATCCGAAGTACGAGCAAATACAAAGAAAAACAGAAGAGAAAGAAAGACCAACGAAGAGCAACAGTCGTTTCTGAAAAACCAACACAAATGTAGCTTCCGAGGAAGCAATTCTTCAAACCACAGACACTGCTCTCTCTCTCTCAAACATATTCCTCTCAGATCTGGATAAAATGGGACTCTCTGCTCTTTCTCTTTTCTGGATCGTGTAACCTCACACAAATGCCTTCTGCTCTTTCTTTGCACGATCATCTTCTACTGAAGGACGATGCTCCATATATATAGCAGACGATTGGCGTGTGGCTTTCAGGATCCCGCCCATGAACATTTTGCCAGATCATTTGAATTTTGACCACATGGCAGCATCCTGACTGGGTTGCCATCCACGTGTCATGTTCCTGGTTTCTTGGATCACGTGCCAGGTGCCAACCTCGGATCACGTGCCCAATCATCAGCCTGAATCACCTGCAGACAGAGACAAAAGGAGTGTATATACTTAGTTAGTTCAGGCTTTTAACACGAGTGTATATACTTCAGAAGCAGCAACTGAATAAGTGTGTACACTGAGAGAGTGTATAGACTTGTAAGACTTTATGCAATCTCAGTGGATATACTTGCTGAAGAATGCATTATCATTACAGGAGGGAGTGTGTATACTTCTGTGAAGTGTATGAAGCCACCGAGTGTATAGACCTGTTGAGGGAAGGGCTGTACAGACTTTAGGACCTATGAAGATGATTGAATAGACTTTGCCTTAGAAACGAGTGTTTAGACTTTGAAGCAAACGCCAGGTAAACGATGTGTAGACTTGGCCAGAAAACGTAGGGAAAGGTATGAGTGTATAGACTTGGCCAAACGTAGGGAAAGGTGAGGAGTGTATAGACTATGCTTCACTTCGAGTAGCCACAGTGATGTATAGACTTAGCCTTTGAGACGCTTAGTGAGACGATGAGCAGTGTGTAGACTTTGATGTCCAACAGCGATGTATAGACTTGCAAGTGAGACGCTTAGTGAGACGGTGAGCAGTGTATACACTTAGCCTTTGAGGAACGATGTATAGACTCTGAATCGTGAAAGCAGACTGTATAGACTTGGAGTGTTCGAAGGACCATTGTACAGAGTTGGAATGTTTGAGCCAATGTATAGACTTCTGCAGGGCTGCCAGCAGGAGTTAACAAGTATGGCCTGATATAGCTGAGCATTCAACTATCCTACAAGACAGCAAGAGACAAATTCAGAGTGGTGTTCTCAAGGTATTGAGGACAAGCAATCCATTAGTTGCACAATAAAAAGGAATTTTTGAGATGATTTTCAAGAAGATCAATGAGTAAGTTGGTGATTCACATTAGAGAGACACCTTATGTTGTGTATGTAATTTTGATGATTACAAAATGCCTTTGTTGCTTAGCCTTGTGCGTGAATGCTCTTCACTTGAACTGGTTGTGGAAATGATCATAAACTATCTCTATTGGGATATCATCATGTGGATGCATTGTAATTCTAAAAGGATTATCATCATGTGGATGAATTGTAATTCTACAAGGCTTATCATCATGTGGATGCATATGTGCTTTGAGGTTAGCACAAACAATTGCATATACATTATCTCTACACTTGGTGAGATTGTTTTGAAAAACACACTTGGATAAATGTCTTTTTGAGCATCATGTCATATTGAGTCTCTCATATAAAGCATCATGTCATATTGAGCCTCATATCATGAATGTGTACTTTGGTAATACTAAATGAATGATTGAGATGCAAATATCATTGCTTTCCCCCAAGGTAATGATCTGTGGTTTGAAAGCTTGGATGATGATCAAATTGAATGTGACTCAATATTGTTCTATGTGGCTTGACTCCTTACTCTTTGAATTCCACACATACCATCAGTCAATGGAGAATGAGATTTTGAATTTCATGACTATGTGTATGAATGATACAACCAATCAACAAGAAATGTGAATTCAGGTAAAACAATGAGGTAAGTGTTGTTATATGGATTTAAATGGATATCTCGTTCATCATTCACTCTTGGAATAGGTTCAACAAAGCAATTTATTGTGAACATGGTCATAGTGTTAATGCTTGATGTAAAGATCTTAATTGTCAACTAACACCTTGCTTTATCATGTTTTTCAGGATGAAAAATCATGGTTGGTCTTCATGGGATTATGGTAACATTTAATCAATTGTTTCCCTTTGGTTTGATGGAGGTTTTAGTTATTTTTCAAACTCAAACTATCTTACAGTCTTCACCACTTTCAATCCAAC
Source organism: Amorphophallus konjac (assembly GCA_022559845.1). Classification (NCBI taxonomy): domain Eukaryota; kingdom Viridiplantae; phylum Streptophyta; class Magnoliopsida; order Alismatales; family Araceae; genus Amorphophallus; species Amorphophallus konjac. The sequence goes on along the minus strand of CM040120.1, from coordinate 420,076,569 downwards.
CGTTGGATCTCCCCATAAAAATTATATGTTGTAGCTCTGTGAGTCCTCTTTCCAACGCCTCCGGTCTTGCTTCGATCGGAGTTCGGAGCTAGGAGAATTAATTCCTGTCGCCGGAGCACTCAAAGCTGTTTTTTTTGAAACCTGCTGAAAGGGGTCGACCCGTGGGTCGACCCTGGGGTCGACCCCTGTAACCCAGAACCTTAAAACAGGTTCTGTTTGGGTTCTGGAAGCATGAGGGTCGACCCCTGGGGTCGACCCATTGAATGGGTCGACCCTGGGGTCGACCCATGTAACCCAGAACCGATTTTTTGGTTCTGTTTGGCTTCGGTGTGCCCGAGGGTCGACCCTGGGGTCGACCCCTTCCGGTTGGACGACCAACCACCATGTTTGACCGCCGTTTTCTTGCCCCAAAAGTCCTACCAATCAAATCTTAATGCCCTATATGTCTCCTTAATTCGTGGATCTGGTCTCCAAGCTGTTCCTTGACCATTCTAAACACTTATATACAACTCTTGGGTTGTAAACCCTAAGCAAGAGGATGCTAGATCTAAAAATTGTCTTCTTCTAACCCTTGTATGTGCAGGTTCGGAGTTGAAGCTCCCAAGCCCTCTTCCACCTCGTTCTAAAGCTGAAATTGAAGAGAAGAAGCTTGAATCAAGGCCCAAGATCATATACAACTGAAAGGGGCATCCGAAATCAAGATCCAACCTCTGTTCGTGTTGCATCTCTTCAAAATTACTTCAAGAACGTTCTTCATCCTGTAGAAGCATTTCATGAGGGAGTAATCTTGATCCTTCACTTCTATATCTTTTGTTTGAGATTGTTCAAGGTTTTGAATGGGCATCTAAGAAGTGTAATAATCATTTACATGTTCTTTGTTCACTCTCTCTTGCTTATATATATGAGCTACAATCTTTGTGATACAACATCTCTAATGCTCATGTATTCTTTTGTATAGGTGAAGAAGAGGGGAATCTCTAAACCATTCATGTCTATATTCTTGTTTGAGATTAGCTTAAAGATTGAACTCATTATGTCTATCTACTCTTTCAGGTGAAGAGAGGAGATTGGAATAAGGAAAAGAGAAGCGGATAGAGGAGTGGAAGAAGATGATGTCAACACCATAATCATCCATCAAAGAGCCTAGAAGAATCAGATTTTGTTGAAGAAGGGGGATTCTTACTCTTGATGCAACTTTATAGTTTTCATCTCTATAATTTGTTTGGGGGTCATAGCATATATGTGTTGTTGATTCATATACATTTGCTAGAATATTTGGTGTGGGTGTTCGGAGAAGGGGGTCTCCGAGTGTGTGTGTCGATATATGTGTGCTGATTGTGATGAGTATATCCGCGTGTGTGATTGGGAGTTTACTCCCGTGTAGTTGTGTAGGCAGTGCCTACGTGTGTGTGGTCGGAGTTGTGACTCCGTGTGAGGAATTGGTTCGGGGTGTGTTCCCCAGTGTTTGTGTGTGTGAGTGTGTGTGTGTGCTGCTGTGGTAGCAGGTTGAGGCAAGGCCTCGTGTGTTTTGTTTGCTACGAAAGCAGCGTGTGTGTGTGTTGGGGTTCGTCCCCATGTTGCTACATTTTGTAGCGTGTAGTGAAGCCTCACCGGTTTGGTGAGGGGTGGACGTAGGGAGCCCGTCGAGGTCTCGAACCACCTTAAAAATCCCCGTGTCTTGTGGTTTGTTTCTTGTGATTGTATGTTCACTATCCTATCTGTTTGTGCAATCGTGTGAGCTCGGTGAGAATTGAGTGAATCTAGTTTAAACCTGTTTAGATCAATCTACTCAATCTTTTATATTCCGCTGTGTGCTAGTTGTGTTTTAATTGGACATAGTTTTTAGTAGTAGGATCTATTCACCCCCCCTCTAGATCCGTGTTCCTGCACTACGGGACCCAACAATTGGTATCAGAGCAAGGCTCTATTGTCCCTAGATCTTGCGATCTATAGAGTGATCCCAGTACATTTCACAATCATGAATTTTTCTACTGAACATATATCAATGAACTGTTTGCCAATCTTCACTGGTTTGAATTTTAATTCATGGCTAGGTAAATTGTGTGTGGTGATCAATTCTATTAATCCTAGTCTTTGGAAATTGATTTGTCATGGTCCACACACATTACCTCTAGATGAGACCAAGTGGTCTAAGCAGGATAAAATGATGCATCATGATAATGTTACTGCTTTAAGTTTATTGAAAGCTTCCGTGAATACTAACAAGTATCCATTTGTATTTTCTTGTAGGACGGCAAAGGAGCTTATGGACCGATTGATCAAAGCTCAAGAAAAGGAAAGACAAAAATGTCTCATGGCCGATGATGCTGATCAACAAAGTGACAAAAATGCAGAAGAGGTAAATTCTGATTCTGAAGAATTTACTCTTGACGATCTTGTTGAAGCTTATGATGAGTTGGCAAAACAATATAATAAAGTCAAGTCAGAAAATAGAAAATTGAAAAAGAAATCTGAAAACTTGGTCCATGAAAATGGTTCTTGTGACAAATGTTCTGAGCTTGTTAACTTCAATGAACTTTTAGAGCATGATGTTGAATGTCACAAAGAAACCATTGCTTGTTTGAGAAATGAAAATGTTGCCCTCAAAAACATAATTGATCAATTGGAGAAAATTGAAAAAGATCTAAGAAACAAAATGGAGTCAAACTCTATTGATCATGATATTTGCAATGAATTGATTATGAATGATAAACTTACAAATGAGAATGAAGAACTCAAAAAGGAAAACAGTGCTATATTAATTCAGACATCTCTGATTGAATGCATCATGAAGTTTCTTGAAAAAGAAAATGATTTGTTAAAATCTGAAAATGAAAATTTGAAACATCAAAACACAACCATGTCTAAAAAATTACTTACTTTTGAAAAAGGGAAAAGTTTGGCAATTGATGATTGTGAAAAGATGCATGTGCTTGAACAAAAGATGGAAAGCTACCAAACCATCAATGCTCAATTGAATGAAAAAGTCATTTCTTGTGAAAATGAGATCATTTCCTATGAATTGCATATTTCATCACTTGAAAAAGAAATTCTTGATCTGAATACTTCCTTGTGTAAGTTTATGAATGGGGAAGAAAATCTGAACAAGATATTGGGGACTAAGGTGAATTTCCAAAAAGAGGGGTTGGGCTATAATCCTGTGAACAAAAAGAACTTTGAAAATAAAATCTACACATCATTTGTCCATAGTTCTAATATAGCCAGCACATCAAATGGGTCTCCAAATCAATCTGTTCCTCAAACAACAAAGCAATCAAATGAAAGTCTGAAAAAGAAACAAAACTTGCATCAAAAGGCTAAAAATGTTGTTGGTGTCACGATGAATGCCATGAAAAATCTTGTTGCACATACACATGCATCCACAAAGAAAATCTCATGTTTTTATTGTGGTGAACTTGGTCATATGATGCATGAGTGCTTTTTGATGAAATCAGATGATTTGAAAGCATGCAAAAATGAACTTGTTTCCAAAAGAAAAAGGGGTGGTTGTTTTACATGTGGAAAGCTAGGACACCATGTGTCACAGTGTTGGCAAGCAAATGAAAGAAAGAATTTTAAAGTCAAAAACAATTATACTTTTACAAACCCACAAAAACTTCATGCTCATCCTATTGTGAAGAAGAAAAATTTCCATACTAATAATGATAACATTCATGCCAAATCATAGAAATTTGATTGTCATGTTTATGAGAATTCTATGAAGTCCCTTGGTTGTTGTCATTATTGTGGTGAGTTTGGGCATACCATGAATGTTTGCTCCTTAATGTATTTTGATGATATGCATGCCCAAAAACTGTGGAAGACACCCACTAGAGATGTAACTAATCATCCGGGACCCAAGAAGGTTTGGGTACCCAAAGCAACCAAATGAGAACCTTGTTGCAGGATTGTCTTGAGGCCAAGTGGAAGGCTTGGAAGATGATGGATGGTCAAGACACAAGTATAGAAAATGAATTGCCATGGAATGCTCTTCTTCAAGTGTTGCCAAACTCCAAAGATCTAAGGAAGCTTGGATACTCAAGTCTGCAATATGAGAACTTTGATAGGGGAATGCCGTAAGGCCAATCTGTGGTCTTGGGTGCTTCAAGTCGACATTTGTTGAGGCCTAAGTCGACTTGACCAGTCTTTGGTGTAATACTTTGGTAAACATGGGTTTGTCCTTGATTTCACACTGATTTGTTTGAAGAGATTGTCTTGTGGAAGAAAAGCACTGAAATTGGGCTTCTCACTTGTATTGAATTGAAATTGACATGCAATTGAGTCTCTAATATTACAGGTTGAGAGAGAGAGAGAGTCATATGTGATGAAAAGCCTTGCAGTTAGTTTCTTCATATGCATTGGCTTACTATTGACATGAATTGAGCTCTTTACAGTGCAGGTTTGATTATGACCATCAACCCTTGAAATCATGGTAAGAATTCAAACGATTGAATGTATCATCATGTGCCTAGATCTAGAATAGGTCTACACTTTGGGTTTTAAAATACCCATCTTGAGGTCCGATTGGTTTGAGTTTTAACCCCATTACCCTTAGAGTTTCTCTTCTTATCCTAAGGAGTTTTGGAAGGGTTTTGGCATGGGGTTCTTCATCTTTTTGGTAACCTTACATGCTGCTATCTATAAGATGTGAATTTGGGATCTCAATGGAACTCCTTTGGCTGATATCATCCTAATTCTTACAGGATAGAAAGAAAGGAGCTTGTTGATGAAGATGACAACAAGCGAAATAAAGCAAAGAATCTGAAAGTGTAAATAAAGGTAAAGGTGAGAAAATGAATGTTTGGCTGAATGGTATTGAAACATCTGAAGAGTATATATGAGAGTGTAGCCGTTGAATGCCCTTTTGCTTAACTCTGGATGTCAAATGTGCATACATTTGTTTCTGATCATCATTTCAATGATTACATGGTATATAAAATGGTGACATGTGAAAGGACAGGTCAAGCCTGTCTGAAAGCTATCACCATGCGTGAGAATATATCTCCGCCCGGTACCATGAATCATCTATGCATATGGCATCCAACTTAAATGAACTTTCTGAAATCATACATTGACTATGGGGGAGTTTTGCATGCTGAAAATTTTGAAAATGATGTTTTCCATTCTATTAGCATGATGATGTTGTTCTGTGGCTGAACATTCTGAGGACTGGAGTTGATCATAGTTCTATGGTCTTTACCTTTGTACCACTCATCTCTCTTGATACAAGCACAACTGTCTTCAAGAAAAGTTCACATGTGATGATTTTGATGCTTTGAATGAATATTTTGAATTCTCTTTTCAGAGTAAAATTGTCTCCTCAAATTTGAACAATTGATAATACGTGTCATGCATCAGTTGCATTGGGTGCATATAGTGTGTCATGTGAAATCTGAAATCTTGCATCACATTGCATATTTGCATATCATTCTCTGCATATCATTCACATAGTGCTTTTGGAAGATGAAGCTCATTGTGTGTCTTGTTGCATAGCTGGCATTTCTAGCATGCATATAGTGCCTATCTTCTCATTTTGCATTGCATATGCATATCTTCATTGTATGCTTGCATGTTATTATATACTATTCAACCCCTTCCTAGAAACTTCTAAGACCGTTTACTCCATTGTTAAATAATGTTGCATATGAGTCTTAACAAGTGTGCTTCATGTCAAACTCTAAGGGGGAGCATTTCATGCTTATTGCATTTACATAGGGGGAGCTACACTATCCCGTTCTAAGTTAAATTTTCCCTATACATGTTAAATCAAATTCGTACACTTCATACACTTTAATGTGAAATTAAGTGTTGTTCATAAGGATATAGGAATTTCATTTCAACACTCTAAAGTAATTCAACTTGCAGCATGGATGATAAGAGGCAGTTGAGGAAAAAGCTGCCTGCCTCCACATACAAAAAATGATTGTTATGAAAGGCAGAGCAATGCTAAGTCTCACTGAGTAAACTGGGCACATGTCACCTGAGACGTGATGTGGTTCATTTCTGAAAAATGTTGACTATAGTATCTCTGTTCAAATGAGGTGACAAGGTTCAGTATTCTGAGTAACCGGGGATTCTAGCATGAGCTCCATGTGTCTCCTCGCGTAAAAAGGAATTATGTTGAACCTGATCCTTCTTAGAAAAATTCAGATTGTCAGTATGAAAATTTCTGATGATATATTTGATTGAGGTAGAGCGAAGCCTCCAATACGCTGTCCTCTAAATTGAAGTGTAGTCTGTGAACTTGCTATTGTGTTTACTTGAAAATCTAGTTATCCATATGGCTAAACTTCATTCTCACGTTACTCACTTGCACATGGTAATTTGATTTGATATGTATTCTGAAAATTTGATTAATTGCAATGACCTGCTGTACATCTTCTCCTATTTATCTGCACAATCCTCTAGGTGTCACCATGAGCATTCTGAACTTAATGACTCATTTGCAGTTTTCTTACACCTATCCCCTCACTGAATATCAATTGGTATCACTTCTTGTGAAGGAGTTATGTTGCATGTATCTATAGATATCTGCTTGATTACATTGTATGCATTTCTTGTCTCATCATTTTCATACATCATGTTTCATGCATCTCACAAGAAAACTAAAAATTAAAAATTTGAATATCAAAAACAGTCTTCAAATGTGTCTATGTCTAAGGGGGAGCTTTGCATGAGATCTTATCTGCTTAAGTCATCAGGACGTGCATGAGTCCATACCCTTCTAAGGGTGTTTGAGTGCTTGTTTGCTTGCTCATCATAGTTCATGCCATACACCATTCCAATTGCTGTAACTCGTGCACCTTTGCATTTCCACTTTCCACAATTGGTATCAGACAATTGGTATAAGAGGTTCATTTCAACATTTGGTATCCCACAGTTCTGCAATTCGTTCATGCATATTGTGCTCATTGGTTCTCTTCTTACTCCAGTCGTCCAAAGGTTCTTGCCATTCTGGATTCCCCATCATGATCCCCATTTCTGATTATGTCAAAGGGGGAGAGAGCATTATAGCATAATATTTTGTCATCATCAAAATGGGGGAGATTGTTGTGTATGTAATTTTGATGATTACAAAATGCCTTTGTTGCTTAGCCTTGTGCGTGAATGCTCTTCACTTGAACTGGTTGTGGAAATGATCATAAACTATCTCTATTGGGATATCATCATGTGGATGCATTGTAATTCTAAAAGGATTATCATCATGTGGATGAATTGTAATTCTACAAGGCTTATCATCATGTGGATGCATATGTGCTTTGAGGTTAGCACAAACAATTGCATATACATTATCTCTACACTTGGTGAGATTGTTTTGAAAAACACACTTGGATAAATGTCTTTTTGAGCATCATGTCATATTGAGTCTCTCATATAAAGCATCATGTCATATTGAGCCTCATATCATGAATGTGTACTTTGGTAATGCTAAATGAATGATTGAGATGCAAATATCATTGCTTTCCCCCAAGGTAATGATCTGTGGTTTGAAAGCTTGGATGATGATCAAATTGAATGTGACTCAATATTGTTCTATGTGGCTTGACTCCTTACTCTTTGAATTCCACACATACCATCAGTCAATGGAGAATGAGATTTTGAATTTCATGACTATGTGTATGAATGATACAACCAATCAACAAGAAATGTGAATTCAGGTAAAACAATGAGGTAAGTGTTGTTATATGGATTTAAATGGATATCTCGTTCATCATTCACTCTTGGAATAGGTTCAACAAAGCAATTTATTGTGAACATGGTCATAGTGTTAATGCTTGATGTAAAGATCTTAATTGTCAACTAACACCTTGCTTTATCATGTTTTTCAGGATGAAAAATCATGGTTGGTCTTCATGGGATTATGGTAACATTTAATCAATTGTTTCCCTTTGGTTTGATGGAGGTTTTAGTTATTTTTCAAACTCAAACTATCTTACAGTCTTCACCACTTTCAATCCAACCGTTGGATCTCCCCATAAAAATTATATGTTGTAGCTCTGTGAGTCCTCTTTCCAACGCCTCCGGTCTTGCTTCGATCGGAGTTCGGAGCTAGGAGAATTAATTCATGTCGCCGGAGCACTCAAAGCTGTTTTTTTTGAAACCTGCTGAAAGGGGTCGACCCGTGGGTCGACCCTGGGGTCGACCCCTATAACCCAGAACCTTAAAACAGGTTCTGTTTGGGTTCTGGAAGCATGAGGGTCGACCCCTGGGGTCGACCCATTGAATGGGTCGACCCTGGGGTCGACCCATGTAACCCAGAACCGATTTTTTGGTTCTGTTTGGCTTCGGTGTGCCCGAGGGTCGACCCTGGGGTCGACCCCTTCCGGTTGGACGCCCAACCACCATGTTTGACCGCCGTTTTCTTGCCCCAAAAGTCCTACCAATCAAATCTTAATGCCCTATATGTCTCCCTAATTCGTAGATCTGGTCTCCAAGCTGTTCCTTGACCATTCTAAACACTTATATACAACTCTTGGGTTGTAAACCCTAAGCAAGAGGATGCTAGATCTAAAAATTGTCTTCTTCTAACCCTTATATGTGCAGGTTCGGAGTTGAAGCTCCCAAGCCCTCTTCCACCTCGTTCTAAAGTTGAAATTGAAGGGAAGAAGCTTGAATCAAGGCCCAAGATCATATACAACTGAAAGGGGCATCCGAAATCAAGATCCAACCTCTGTTCGTGTTGCATCTCTCCAAAATTGCTTCAAGAACGTTCTTCATCCTGTAGAAGCATTTCATGAGGGAGTAATCTTGATCCTTCACTTCTATATCTTTTGTTTGAGATTGTTCAAGGTTTTGAATGGGCATCTAAGAAGTGTAATAATCATTTACATGTTCTTTGTTCACTCTCTCTTGCTTATATATATGAGCTACAATCTTTATGATACAACATCTCTAATGCTCATGTATTCTTTTGTATAGGTGAAGAAGAGGGGAATCTCTAAACCATTCATGTCTATATTCTTGTTTGAGATTAGCTTAAAGATTGAACTCATTATGTCTATCTACTCTTTCAGGTGAAGAGAGGAGATTGGAATAAGGAAAAGAGAAGCGGATAGAGGAGTGGAAGAAGATGATGTCAACACCATGATCATCCATCAAAGAGCCTAGAAGAATCAGATTTTGTTGAAGAAGGGGGATTCTTACTCTTGATGCAACTTTATAGTTTTCATCTCTATAATTTGTTTGGGGGTCATAGCATATATGTGTTGTTGATTCATATACATTTGCCAGAATATTTGGTGTGGGTGTTCGGAGAAGGGGGTCTCCGAGTGTGTGTGTCGATATATGTGTGCTGATTGTGCGGAGTATATCCGCGTGTGTGATTGGGAGTTTACTCCCGTGTAGTTGTGTAGGCAGTGCCTACGTGTGTGTGGTCGGAGTTGTGACTCCGTGTGAGGAATTGATTCGGGGTGTGTTCCCTAGTGTTTGTGTGTGTGAGTGTGTGTGTGTGCTGCTGTGGTAGCAGGTTGGGGCAAGGCCTCGTGTGTTTTGTTTGCTACGAAAGCAGCGTGTGTGTGTGTTGGGGTTCGTCCCCATGTTGCTACATTTTGTAGCGTGTAGTGAAGCCTCACCGGTTTGGTGAGGGGTGGACGTAGGGAGCCCGTCGAGGTCCCGAACCACCTTAAAAATCCCCGTGTCTTGTGGTTTGTTTCTTGTGATTGTATGTTCACTATCCTATCTGTTTGTGCAATCGTGTGAGCTCGGTGAGAATTGAGTGAATCTAGTTTAAACCTGTTTAGATCAATCTACTCAATCTTTTATATTCCGCTGTGTGCTAGTTGTGTTTTAATTGGACATAGTTTTTAGTAGTAGGATCTATTCACCCCCCCTCTAGATCCGTGTTCCTGCACTACGGGACCCAACACCTTGATTAGAGACCTGAATCCCTAGTTACTCAGAGTGAGTACCTCATTACTTCCTTTTTTTATTATTAAGGAACAGAGTTAGTAACTGTGGCTTTTGACATGAGAAAACACATTGATTAGAGGCCAGACTTCCCAGTTACTCACCAGCAAGCCACCATTGCTCTGTCATGTCTTTTCATTCATTTTTAAGCATTTGACACCTCATGACATAGGAGAAATATTCATTTCATTGATGAAACTCCCAGTTTCTCAGTGCCCAAAACAAGACATGTTTGTTCAGTTAAGCCCTTGTGTTAAAGAGATAGAATGATTGAAAATAATACCAGAAGGACTATTTCTTGAAGTGAATCTTGAAGTCTAGATTTCAAGCTGATTGGGTCAGATATCAAGACATACAAGTTTTGGCCTGAACCAGAATCATTAACAATGTAGGAAGATATACCTTTTACAATTAATCCAGATCTCTGAAAGAATACTAAAGGAAAGATTCTGACTGGATTTTAGAATCACTGACTTATAGACTTAAGAATTAAGTGACATTCTACTATCTGAGAGAACCACACTAGATCTGTCATGAAAACCAGCAAAGACACATATCTGGTCAAACTTTTTGAATCTGTCAAAGAACTCTTCCTCTCACAGCTCAATCAGCTCCCCCTCACTCAAAGCAGTCCTGAAAGCTAACCAACAGATAGACATAACTCCCCCTCACAAAAATAACAGACTTCACATTTAAGACAGTTTGTATAAGCCTAATTCTCTTCTCAGTGTTGTGAATTTTTCATTATCCAAAGGTTTAGTGAAGATGTCAGCAATCTGATTATCTGTGCCTACATGAATCAATTCAAAATTACTTTTAGAAACCTCATCTCTTATGAAATGATGCCTTATCTCTATGTGTTTGGTGCGTGAATGCAAAATAGGATTTTTGGCAAGATTAATGGCACTTGTGTTATCACAATAGATAGGTGTGCACCCCAGGTCTACTTGATAGTCCTGAAGCTGGTGTTTAATCCATATGACTTGTGTTCCACAACTCCCTGCAGCTACATATTCAGCTTCTATAGTGGAGAGGGCCACAAAATGTTGTTTCTTGGAGCCCCAAGACACTAAACACCCACCCAAAAATTCACAATGACCACTAGTGCTTTTCCTGTCTAGTTTACAGCATGCATAATCAGCATCTGTGTATGCAACTAAGTTAAATGTGTGTGATGAAGGAAACCATAAACCAAGAGAATGAGTAGCTGACAAATATCTGTAAATTCTTTTCACTGCAGCTAAATGTAATTCAGTAGGTCTAGACTGATACCTTGCACACATTCCTACACTGAATTGTATATCAGGTCTAGAAGCTGTCAAGTAAAAAAGAGATCCAATCATACCTCGATAAAGTTTGGCATTTACTTCTTTACCTGTCTCATCTGCATCCAGTGAGGTATTGGTACCCATGGGTGTTGTAATGTGCTTTAGGTTTTCCATACCAAACCTCTTGAACAGTTCCAATGTGTATTTGGTCTGGTTGATGAAGCACCCATCCTCTAGCTGCTGTACCTGCAAGCCAAGAAAGTATTTTAGTTCACCAACCAAACTCATTTCAAATTCAGCAGACATCATTTTAGAAAATTCATCACATAGTTCATGCTTAGTTGATCCAAATACTATTTCATCTACATATATCTGTACTATGATGAGATCTCTATTTGTACCCTTGGTAAATAGAGTTTGATCAACCTTACCTCTTTTGTAGCCCTTGCAGATCAGAAATTCAGTCAATCTTTCATACCATGCTCTTGGAGCCTACTTTAGACCATACAAGGCTTTGTTTAACCTGAAAACTTGGTTAGGTTGAGGAGAGAATTGAAATCCGAGGGGTTGTTCAACAAAAATCTCTTCTTTAATGACTCTATTTAAAAAGGCACTTTTAACATCCATTTGTTGGAGTTTTATATTCTTTGAACATGCAAAGGCAAGCAACATTCTTATAGCTTCCATCCTAGCAACAGGTGCATAGGATTCATCGAAGTCTACACCAAATTCCTGACAGTAGCCCTTGGCTACTAATCTGGCCTTATTCCTTGAGATGACTCCATCTTCATTCATTTTATTTTTGAACACCTACTTAGTTCCTATGATATTAACATTATCTGGTCTTGGAACAAGTTCCCAGACATTATTTCTTTCAAACTGGCCTAATTCCTCACACATTGTATTGACCCAAGCTTGATCAGCCAAGGCCTCTTCTACTGTTTTGGGTTCAATTTGTGATATTAAAGCAATTAAGTCATCATTATGCACATTCCTAAAATGAGACCTAGTCCGAAGAGGATCTTCAGGATTGCCTATGACATTATCTATCGGATGGTCTTTAAGAAATCTAACATTGGTTGAAGACTCACCTGTTTCTCTTGGCCCTTCCTGATTGAGGGGATTTGTTGTTCCACTCGGCTGAGTCTTCTCTTCTTCTTGGTCTTCTAGGAATTCCCCATCATGATTGGAGTCCCTGTCAAAATTTTCAATGTTAGACACACCTTTCTTTTCACTGAAAATAATGTGTGGAGACTCTTCTACTTTCTGATCTGATTTGTTAAATACCCTATATGCCCTTGACACTTCAGAGTAACCTAAAAATATTCCAGGGGAACTTTTAGCTTCAAACTTGTCTAAATCTTTCTTGTCATTGTTATGAATAAAACATTTTGTTCCAAAAATTCTGAAATGAAACAAGTTTGGTTTCTTACCTTTTAGAAGCTCATAGGGTGTTTTCTTGTGAATGGGTCTTACCATGGCCCTGTTGATTATGTAAGTTGCTGTATTGGCCGCTTCTGCCCAAAACCTTCTTGGTAACTTACTTTCAATCAGCATGGTTCGGGCCATCTCCACCACAGTTCTATTTCTTCTCTCCACAATCCCATTCTGTTCAGGTGTCCTAGGAGAAGAAAACCTGTGAGTTAGTCCCTCTCTTTCACAAAGATCAGAAAACATGGAGTTTTCAAACTCACCTCCATGATCAGATTGAATAGTACATATCTTGTGTTTTCCTTCTTGTTTGACCTTATTGAAAAATAGATTAAACTTTTGAAATGCATCACTTTTATTTGCTAAGAAGAATATCCATGAATATCTAGAGAAGTCATTTATGATGACATAGCCAAACCTGTTTCCATTAAGACTCTGAGTTCTAGTGGGACCGAAAAGGTCCATATGGAGAAGTTCCATTGGTCTAGAGGACAATGGCTCAGATCTTAATTTAAAAGAATTTCTGGTCTGTTTGCCTAGAGCACAGGCATCACATGATTTTGATATAGAATTGAATTTAATTCTAGGCATGTCTCTAACTAAATCATGCTTGACCAATTTATTTAAAGTAGTAAAGCTAGCATGACCTAGACGTCTATGCCATTCAAAAACATCATTTTTAGAATTGGCAGATAAACAAATATTAGATTCAGATTCCTCATCTAAGTCTACTATGTAGACATTATTAATCATGTTGGCTACAAATTTAACCACATCAGAATTTATTTCAAAGATTTTGCATGAATTATCATCAAATACAACCCTGTGACCCTTGTCACATAACTGACTAATACTAATCAGGTTGTATAGCAGACCTTCCACAAGTAGAACTTTTTCAATGGAGTTTGTGGAAGTCTTGCCTACTGTGCCAACTCCAATTATCTTACCTTTGTTCTTTCCTCCAAACTTGACTAGACCCCCTACCTTCATCTCTATCTTGCTGAACTTGGATCGGTCTCCTGTCATGTGCCTGGAGCAGCCACTGTTGAGGTACCACTTGTTGTCTTCAGCTGCCAGGCCGACCTACACAACAAAGTCAAGCAAAGTGATTTGGAACCCAAGATGAATTGGGTCCAAAGACATTGTTCAATTCTCTGATCAAATGTTTAGGAATCCAGATTTGCTTCAACATTATTTTCTCTGGCACCTTTACTTCTGTTTTATTGAAATTATAGCCGGCTGGTCTGGAAAAGTAAGTTTTATTCCATTCATTAGGCTTGCCATTTCTAGAATATCTCCTGTAAGTTTGTTGATCAGCAGATTTTTGAAGATGATGATCATTTCTCCTGTAGGTCCTCTTTGGACCCATTTGATTGTAGTACTTCCATCTTTTCTTCTGATCCCCTTGCTTGGTCCATTTATCATTTATGTTCTGATTTGTAGGCTTAGTGAAATTTTTCATAAAATTCATTCCCATTTCAAAATGTTGACCAGTACTGTTTTTAGAACTTTCCTTCTGACCTTGAGTTCCCTTACTGCTGTTTGAGCTGGATGGTGTGTCCAGCTTTTCTTTTCCCTTCTCTGGGCAGAAGGTAATGGTTTTGAATTGTAAAGGTCTTTTGTTATATGGGTCACAGCCTAGACCCTCCTTATTGAAATTAACCCTAGCCCCCAGTATTGCATCCAGACTGGATTTTCCTTGGACAAACTTTTCGAAGACTTTCTGTTTGTCTTCCAGCTCCTTTTGAAGGGACTCAGAATTTTTTAGAAGTTCACCATTAACTTTCTTAACAGCTTCGTATTTTTATGAGTTCACTCTACTTTCATTTAAGCTTTCTTCAATTCGTATTTTGAGTTCATTCAGCTGATTTTGACTGTCCTGGTTTTCTCCCTTGAGCTTATCATTTTCTTTTCTTAGTGAGGTCATTTCTTCTAGTTGCTCTTTTAGTTTCTGATTTTCCTCACAGACCTGGGTTTGTTCTTCAACAGTGGTATTAAGTTTTCTTTTCAGAACTCTATGCTCTTTACTAAGAGAATTAAACTTATCTAACAATTCACTATAAGCATCCTCCCAGTCATCAATCGAGAACTTTTCAAAGACAGTTATTACCTCTTCCTCACTGTTTGCCATTAGGCAAATTCCTTCTTCATATTCCTCTGAGGAAGTGTCTTCGGGATCTTCTTCTTCCTCGCTCCATGTGCAGACCATCGCCTGAGATTTTTTCTTCTTCTGCACCTTTGTGTTCTTCCTCTGAAAGTAGGGACCCTTCTTCTGAAGATCTGGACACTCGCCTTTCATGTGTCCCTGTCTGTTACAATGAAAACAAGTAAGTCTCCTAGAATTTCTATCCTTATGATTGCTAGATTCAGCATTCTTGCCAAAGGAATATGGCTTCTTCCTCCTAAAGGTTTTCCCCTTTTTCTTCAAAAATTTTCTGAACTGTCGAGTGAGCATTGCCTGCTCCTCCTGGTCGAGATCAAAAAAACCATCAAGCTCGGACTCGGACTCGGGGCTACTGCTGTTGTTCCCGCTGTTGCTACCCTTGTTGCGGGATGCCCTTAGAGCTACATTCTTAGACTTCCTATCACTTCCTTCACCGCCTCCTTTGAAATTCATCTCATAGGTCATGAGGGATCCTATGAGTTCATTCACAGTCAAGGTAGTCAGATCTTTTGACTCTTCAATCACAATGGCCTTAGTGTGCCATGCCGGGGAAAGAGATCTCAGAATTTTCCGGACAATGTCTGCCTCAGCTAGCTCTTTCCCTAGCCCCTTAAGAGTATTCGTGATCAAGGATAACCTAGCATACATTTCAGTAATATTTTCCTCTGGTTTCATTTTAAACAGTTCATACTCAGAGGTGTAGACATTTACCTTTGAGGCTCTCACTTGAGTTGTACCTTCGTAGATTAGCTGCAGCTCGTCCCACATTCGTTTGGCAGTCTTATAGGCAGATATGCGAGCATATTCCTCTGGGTGAACAGCATATTGGATGATGTTCAGCGCCGTCCAGTTGAGTGAAGATAGCTTGACATGGTATCTGTCCACGCGTCCTCGTTCGGTGGCAGATCATACGGCCCAACAGTAATTACTCTCCACAGCTTATGGCTCTGAGCCCTGATAAACACTTCCATCCTGTTCTTCCAAAACAGATAGTTATTACCATCAAAAAATGGAGGGCGACTAATGGATTGACCTTCAGCCATGAAGCTTCTAGGACCATTAGCATTTCCCTGACCGTTCGTCCACATGATGCAAACCTGCTCTGATACCAAATGTTAGCACAGCAAGAGTGATATAGAAGGGGGGATGAATAGATCACTCCCGATTTCTGAAACTTCAGCGGAAAATCACTACTTCGAAAATCACCCTACCGAATATAGCTAAACAAAATAGCTAATGCAGTGAGAAACTAAGACAGAGTAATAAGGTGCGATTGGAAGAGGCCGTCCACACACAAGCACATTGCCAAGCAGATAGAGAGCATCAACGATTGCAGCAAACCACAGAGGAGACAAGAGATTTTAAGGTGGTTCGATTGTAGTCCATAATCTACATCCACCCCTCACTCCAACTAGAGTAAGGATTTCACTAGCCAATGCTAGAAACCTGCAGACTCAGTCTGCGAACAATGTGCTGCCACACAGCTTGAATAACCAAGGGAAACAAATCCCTCAACCAAACTCTGCTACCCACAGAGCTTGAAACCTGTTCCAGCTACCAGCTAGAACAGAACCGAAGATAGCTCTCCCTTCCTCCAACCCGGAGGGAACCTGCTAATGACAACCCATCACTAGCAAAACTAGAGATCTACGATCTCTCTTCCTCTGCAGCCCAGAGGGAAACCGGAGTAACACTCCCTTCCTCCAAACACCGGAGGGAAACAGTTCGGAATCAGAAGTATGAGCAAATACAAAGAAAAACAGAAGAGAAACAAAGACCAACGAAGAGCAACAGTCGTTTCTGAAAAACCAACACAAATGTAGCTTTCGAGGAAGCAATTCTTCAAACCACAGACACTGCTCTCTCTCTCTCTCAAACATATTCCTCTCAGATCTGGATAAAATGGGACTCTCTACTCTTTCTCTTTTCTAGATCGTGTAACCTCACACAAATGCCTTCTGCTCTTTCTTTTCACGATCATCTTCTACTGAAGGACGATGCTCCATATATATAGCAGACGATTGGCGTGTGGCTTTCAGGTTCCCGCCCATGAACTTTTTGCCAGATCATTTGAATTTCGACCACATGGCAGCATCCTGACTGGGTTGCCATCCACGTGTCATGTTCTTGGTTTCTTGGATCACGTGCCAGGTGCCAACCTCGGATCACGTGCCCAATCATCAGCCTGAATCACCTGCAGACAGAGACAAAAGGAATGTATATACTTAGTTAGTTCAGGCTTTTAACACGAGTGTATATACTTCAGAAGCAGTAACTGAATAAGTATGTACACTGAGAGAGTGTATAGACTTGTAAGACTTTATGCAATCTCAGTGGATATACTTGCTGAAGAATGCATTATCATTACAGGAGGGAGTGTGTATACTTCTGTGAAGTGTATGAAGCCACCGAGTGTATAGACCTGTTGAGGGAAGGGCTGTACAGACTTTAGGACCTATGAAGATGATTGAATAGACTTTGCCTTAGAAACGAGTGTTTAGACTTTGAAGCAAACGCCAGGTAAACGATGTGTAGACTTGGCCAGAAAACATAGGGAAAGGTATGAGTGTATAGACTTGGCCAAACGTAGGGAAAGGTGAGGAGTGTATAGACTATGCTTCACTTCGAGCAGCCACAGTGATGTATAGACTTAGCCTTTGAGACGCTTAGTGAGACGATGAGCAGTGTGTAGACTTTGATGCCCAACAGCGATGTATAGACTTGCAAGTGAGACGCTTAGTGAGACGGTGAGCAGTGTATACACTTAGCCTTTGAGGAACGATGTATAGACTCTGAATCGTGAAAGCAGACTGTATAGACTTGGAGTGTTCGAAGGACCATTGTACAGAGTTGGAATGTTTGAGCCAATGTATAGACTTCTGCAGGGCTGCCAGTGTATGGACTTGTACAGTGCAGCGAGTGTACAGACTTTGAGGCCGAAGACAGTGTGTAGACTTGAGAAGCTCGAGGCCACTGTATAGACATGAGGTTCAGCTGAGAATGTATGGACTTTGACGGAGTGAGACAATGTTCAGACTTTGAAGTTACACTGTGGATGTACATACTTGAATGAGCATGGAGTGTATAGACTTGAAAGTCTGATGGCGATGTACAGACTTGGAGAGTTGAAGCCGATGTACAGACTTGCAGATGCGAAGCCAATGTACAGACTTTATGATATGAAGCCAATGTACAGACTTGCAGATGCGAAGCTGATGTACAGACTCGTAATGCGAAGTCAATGTACAGACTTTAAAGGCTATGAACAACAAGGCATGCTGTACAGACTTACTCAATCAAACCGATGTATAGACTTTGAATGAATTCAACGGGAGAATGTATAGACATGGCCCCTTTCCGGATGTATAGACTTTCAGATAAACAGGCTACAGTCCTGTTGTATGGACTTGAATAGAAAGGCCAATGAATGGACTGACTAAGATGATTAATGTACTGAGGGGTCGACTCATCAGCAAGGAGGGGCCGACCCATCACTGTCCAGACTATGCAGACAGACTGTAGATAGAATCAAGTAGAGCATATTATCTGACAACCATATGAACTGCACTCATTTACATGGTGAAACATGAATTAATCTAGAGATAGAAGATTGATTTATAGTGTGAGACATCATCAAAACCGTAGAGATGCAACAATTTGTAATTTGGAAGTCCTAAACGAGGTAATTAGATAAAGGTTCTTTAGAATCAATTGTTCCTTTTAGTACCATCTTCTTACCCTCAAAATTTCACGTCTTTAGGTCAAGTGAATCAAGAGTTACAAGGGCGTGAAGTCACTGGTTTAGCACAGGACGAGCAGGAAACTAGGGTTAACTTCTAGCCCTAAATTCAGAGTCTAAAGCCCAGGACAGAGGTAGGTTATCTCATGAATGGGTTAAACATGACTCTAGGAGCTCTCTTCTTGCACTCAATTTCATGCTTTCCACACGGAGTATTTGATGTTTTATTTCGATTATGTATGTAGCATATCATAGCATGGATCAACCTAACCCTTAAACAATTAAAAGAAAAAAATGAACTTTGTTTTATTTTATTGAAACCATGAATCCCCACGTCTTAAATATGGTGTTAACAAGCCCTATTTGATTGTTTCCATGTTGTATCATGCATTATTTGGCCTTAGATTAGTGGATTTCGGTTTTATTAATTGTTACTGTAACCAGAAATAAACGGTCTATTCTTAGACCTTATGACTTCATAAGCGGCCCAACGATAGACCGCTTAGCCCATATAAACGGCCATCCATAAGACCGTTTATTTCCTGAGTTCTGGATTTTTGATTAAACCGAAACATAAGGCAGAATAGCCTTAATTATCTTATAATAAGCCTAGTTAAGTAAGTTTGGACCCTACTTTAATTACTGTTTTCACATACTAGGATACTTTTACTGATCATTCTAGTGGATATTTATATTCTTGATGCACCAAGAACTTATTTTAAACTTATGATAATTTCATGACCAAATCTTATACTCTTGTAATTAAATTAGGTTTTTATATGATTTATAAATTAGTACATGGCACATATCCCGGTATGATGTCATTAGTTACACACTTGAACATTAAATACACTATCTTGGACTTGATGACCTCTCCTTTGGATATTCCTTCCAACGAACTAGAAATCTTATTTCAAGGCCTCTGTAAGTCTCTTGAGCCTGGGATTCCCTCCAGGACGCCGAGCTAATTGTACCTTTAAAGTCCAATGACTAGAAAGCACTTTTACTGGTGTTTTATATTCTCTGGACCCTTGCGTCCGTATGCAAGACCGCTAAGCTTACTAAGCGGCCCTATCCATGACCGCATGTCTCCAGGGGTTTCGTCGACTCTATTTAATAAACGGTCCTGTAATAGACCGCATAGATCAAGAAACGGTCCAGTAATCGATGGCTTTATTCTAACTGATTCTAACCTGAGGTTTGACCTTTGGGGTTGGTTTTCTTGAGTTCCTAGATGATCTTAGGATTATCTGGAGACTAAACCTATAGTTAACATACTAATGTTAAGTTATGGAATTTAATAAATGCACTGTTATGCTGTCGGAATGCCGCCGTAGCATAATATTCCTTAAATCATTCTTGATATCATAATTGCCAACTTTGGTACGTTCTATACCTTGGTTACTTGTTCATGGATCTTATTACTTGAAATTGCATTATTGGCCACTTTATTGATGTAATCGTGGAAGTAACTTGATTTATACTTGAAGATGCGATCGAGCACTGATTGTGTTCAAGGGCTCTATGCTAGTCCCCTCAGCTGATTGTCGGAAACATACTATTTAAACCATGGGGTATGATGCTACTGGCGTCGCATTGCGCTAGGAATATTTTCTTTATAAATAAGTGAAAATCCACGGACATGATTGAAGATCCACGAGTCATGAGTAAAGATCCACATAAATTCATGAAGTATTTGCTATTAAGCGATGAGTACTTTCTTGCTTGTTTCATGACTTTCTAGTGCATAGCCTTTATGGTTATAAAAAGTACATTCTTGTTACATTCTCGTTTATAGAAAGGCCAAATTTATATTTCTTGCTATTACTTGCTCAATCATATTTTCATATCTTATCTTGATCATTCATGTTCTTGTTACTTTGGTTTTATACCACATGTTTTATCGTACTGGCATGATTTACCTTATTCTCTAGAGCTAAAATTGCTAATCACTTAAATTTGCCTTCATGTTGATACGAAGATACCTACTGGGCTTGTGTGCTCATTACCTACTTTCTCAATTTTCCGGAAGTACTGATGAGTCGGATTCGGATTATTCAAGTAGCGGGTCCGAGAGCAATTAAAGGACATGTGGACCGAGAGAAGCCTTAGTGAATTAAGTGTATAGTCAAGTCTTATTGTAATTTTCTATTTTCTTGAGTCTATGGTGTAAGATTGTCAAGAGTCATGAATCTTATGTACTTTACAGTTATTTATGAGAAATGAAGTTTAAGGTTTTGAGAAAAATTACTTGTGCAATTACTTTTGTGTGAATGTCTTGCACTCTGATGTCTTGCTTGCGAGAGGCTTACCATGCCGGCTGTTCATGTTCCCGATACTCCTTCCACTGTAATAAAAGCTCGGGGCATGACAATGGGGATCCTTAGTGACGACACCTCTAGCTCTATTGGTACCACTGCCTCTGACCCGTATACCAGGGAGAATGGTGAACAGCCAGTTTGAGTTTTATAGACCGTACGATAAGCCCATAGTGTATCGTACATCTTCTCTTCCCTGTTGCTCTTGCTAGAGTTGACGGTCTTGGCTAACTGGGTGCAAAGAGTCTTGTTGAACGCCTCTGCCAGCCCATTGGCCTATGGATTGTAGGGGGATGATGTCCTCCAATCGATTTTATACTTATCGGCTAACCTGTAGATCTTCTGATTTCTGAAGTGGCTGCCGTTATCAGAAATAATTCAGCTGAGGACCCTAAACAAGAATATTATATTCTGACGGAAGAACCTGGCGACTAGCTCCCCTGTCACTTCTTTTAATGCCACCGCCTCCGCCCATCTAGATAAGTAGCCTGTGGCTGCTAGAATATACTTGCACCCTGATGAAGATGTCGGTAAAGGTCCCACTACATCCGTGCCCCATTAGGCAAACGACCAACTTGGAATAGTAGGGTGTAAAGGTAGTAGAGGCCTCCTTGGCATGGTGGCATGCTCTTGGCATTTCTGACATGACTTGGAAAACTTGCAGCAGTCGTCAAATATAGCGGGCCAATAGTAGCCCAATTTTTTTATTTCGATCTTCATTTTTGGACCAGCCTGGTGAGCCCCGGCTGACCCCGCATGAACTTCTCTCATCACCTGCCGTGCTTCTTCTGCAGACAGACAACAGAGTAGAATCTTCTTTTGGGCGTCTGCCATTATTCAGAACAGAGTTCCATTCCTTAACTCGTAAGAGTCTTTGATTCTTAGCAATTTCATTCTCTGCTTTTTCTCTTTCGAGAGCTGCTGGTGCTGGAACCAGCGTAAGTGGTGGTCTCGCCAATCGGGCCGTTGGATTTCTTCTACAGTCGCCACTTCATTTTCTTCTTCATTGGATAGGACCTCTGTTATGCTGGGGACCTGATGTATGTTGATGACATTTATATTCAGGCTTGTGTCCGGTAGGACAGACATGGAACTAGCCAACTTTGCGAGGGCATCTGCCTGAGTATTCTATCCTCGATTGATATGCTCCACCTTAATGAAGTAGAATTTCGCCATCAGGTGCAGTGCCAGTTGGTGATAAGGGAGAAGTTCTTGCTTACGCACATTAAACTCCCCTCCCACTTGTTTTACAACAAGCATGGAATCCCCGAACGCCTCAAGCATTCGAATATCCATCGATAGAGCAATTTGCAGCCCGATAACCAAGGCCTCATACACTGCTTCGTTGTTGGTGCATGGCTTGTTTATTGAGCTAGAGGTATATATGACTTCCCCCTCAGGAGACTTCAGGACTATGCCTGTGCCGGATCTGACTTTAGCTGATCCAGTTACCGGAGTATCAATTCTGGATGCACCATCAAAATACAATTGCCATAGAGTGTGTTGCACTTGGTCTGCCTCCAGGGTCTCATCTTCAGAGAGTTCTATCTCCAGCAAACAGTCTTCAGGTGTTGGATGCGCAGCAAAGAAATCTGCGATGGCCTGGCCTTTAACAGCTTTCTGCGGTACATAGGAGATGTCAAACTCCATGAGAATTACCGCCCATTTGCCTAAACGGCCTTAGAGCACCGGTTGAGATAGGATATACTTCAGCAGATCCGCCTTGGATATCAACCTTATCTCATGCGATAGCATATAGTGCCAGAGTTTCTTGACTGCGAAGACCAGCGCCAAGCAGACCTTCTCAATGAAAGTATATTTTTCTTCGTTTCTAACTAGTCTTCGACTGAGATAGTAGAGGGCTTGTTCTTTTCCTTCTTTATTATTCTGGGCCAGCATTGCCCCAGAGAGTAGTAGGTGGCTGCGATATACAGAATCAGTGGCCGTTCTTTCACCGGTGCGCCAAGCACTGGAGGAGTTTTCAGGTAATCTTTCAGCTTGTCTAGAGCTGTTTGGCATTCTTCGTCCCAGTAAAAGGGAACATCTTTCATCATCAACTTGTGAAAGGGGTGGCATCGACCTGACAAGTTGGATATAAAACGTCGGATATATGCCAGACGTCCTTGAAGAGATCTCAGCTCGGAGATATTCCTTAGAGGAGGTAACCCTTGGATTGCCTTGATCTTTGTGGGGCCTATTTCAATCCCTCGATATCTGACAATAAAGCCCAAGAACTTGCCGCTTGACACTCCAAAGGCGCACTTCATGAGGTTCATTTTTAATTCATACTGCCTGAGCCTCTGAAATATGACTCGGAGGTCCTGCAAATGGTCTTCTTTTCTTTTGGTCTTGACCACCAGATAGTCTATGTAGCACTCGACCTTGTGGTAGAGCAACTCATCAAAAATTCTAGTCATTACTCGTTGGTAGGTTGCACCAGCATTCTTCAGACCGAACGACATTCTTTTGTAGTGGTAGATGCCCTTGGGGGTTCGGAAGGCAGTGTGGACCCGGTCATGCTCCGCGATCCATATTTGATTATAACCAGACGACCCGTCCATGAATGACAGGGCCTCGTGACCGGTTGTAGCATCAATCATGACTTCCGTTATTGGCACCGGAAAGTCATCCTTAGGACATGCCTTATTCAAATCTTGGAAGTCTACACATATCCGAATCTGCCCATTCTTCTTTTTCACAGGCACAATATTGGCTAGCCACGTGGTGTATTGATTCTCTTCGACAAAACCCACACCAATGAGCTTGTCTACTTCATTGCATATTTGACTGATGAGCTCGGGTCTCATGCGACGTGGCGACTGCTTTACTGGCTCTGCTTCGGTATTTATGGCCAGCTCATGTTGTGAAACTGTGGGGCTAAGTCCTGGCATTTCTTTGTAACTCCTGGTGAAGCAGTCCTGATATTCTTGCAGCAACTCGACGTACAGCTTCTGCTCTTCAGAAGATAGTTGAGCACTGAGGAAAGTTGGCCTGGGGTCATCCTCACTTCCCAAATTGACTTCAATTAGCTCGTCGACAGTAGCTTGGCCTCTGTCTTCTATTTCCAGGGGAGCCGGCTGGAGGTCGATGAAGTCTGGAACATCATCCTCAAGTTCAAAAACCTCAACCTCTTCATTGTGTTGCCCCCGGGCCTTGTTGGGAGCTTCTAGTTCAACCGGTGACGGCTGTATGAATTGTTCTGTTAGTGGGCTTTTTGCAGTTCTAGGTTTAGCTGATGAGTTAGCAGTCTGGAGAGGCTGACATCTGTTCATTATTGGCTCGGAGGGATGGTGTTCCGGCCTTGCGATGGGTACGGACGATCCCGACCTCATGTTGCTTCGAATTGTCACAACCTCAGCAGAGGTGGCTTGTTCTCTTCCGGTGGGTATTTCCCGACTGGTATCAATAGCCACTCGATCCATTGTGAATGTTAGTCCTTGAATGGGGACCAACGGGTTCTCTATATCTTCAGGGAGATGACAATCGGTATCCTCCTGTGTAGGGTGTTCTTCAGTTGTATAGAATAAGCTCTTCGGCTTGTGCCACCTCCAATGTCTTGAAAGGTTCAACAATAAGAGGGTCAAGGCTGGCTATCGGTTTGATGAGACCCTCAGGGATCTTGATATGGCCATGGTGCTGGTCAACCTTGGCTTTAGGATAAATGGCAGGAGGTGCAATTCTGCCCATGTCCCCTATGATAGCAATGTGTGATGCTGCTCTGGGACTCACGTATCCCGGCGATGGTTGTGGGAACCAGTCTTCAGTAGAGGTTCCTTTTATTGACTTGGCAGGAGCCTTTGTCTTGAAAGTTTTTCGTGGTTGATCCACATATAAGGGGGCATCCAGCAACTGGCATTCAAATACCTCAAATGGGTGGAGGTCAGTAAATATTCTCTCCTCCTTTCCATCATGATTGTACTTAATACACTGATGCAATGTGGATGGCACCACTAAGTTTTCATGTAGCCAAGGGCGGCCAAGCAATGCCTTATACGAGGTGTTGGAGTTGATAACATGAAATTGGACTTTAGTAGTGAGGTCTGCCATGGTGACGGTGAATTCTACCACTCCGAGCAGGACTTCACATTTCTGGTTGAAGCCGGTGATACGCATATCTCTGACCTTATCAAGGTGGACGTTGAAGTAATACTTCTGGTATACCCAGTAGGGAAGTATGTTAATAGCTGCCCCTGGGTCTATTAGAATTCTGTTCAGCTGTTGGCTATTTAACTGCCCCCTCATATATAAGGGTCTATTATGGCTAGTGGTAGGCAGCAGCATATCTTCTTCAGTGAAGGCTACATTCGCCCCTGGCAGTGTCTCGGCCAGACAAGCTTCGTATTGGGCTGGCATCTGCAAGGTAGTGATAATCGCCTGCCGGGTCTCTTCACTCAGGGAGAGGATTTCCCAAACAGTGAATCTTGTCGGGAGCTTCTTCAGCAATTTAATTACCCGACTTCCTGCTCGGACATTGGACAACTTCATTTCTTCTGCCCATCTCAGCTTAGAAGAGCCTTATACCGTAGCCCGTGATGGACCTGCTTCGTCGGATTCTGAGTTTGCACCTTTCTATTGGGTGTCATCCTCTTGTTGTCCCCTGTCGCCCGCAGTCGGGCTAGTTCTATCTTCATCTGAAGTGCCAGAGGGTTGTTGAAGTTGCAGGAGAGTACCCTCGGCTGCAGGGCTGGCATCCTGACATGGCTGCTTGCCCTTGGACATCTTCAAAAATTTGAGGAAGGAAGGGACACCGATGCTGCCCCCACTCTAGTTATATAGCCCCGGCGGAGGAGGGATTTGGACTCCCTTGACCTCCGGAGGAGGTATTTTATAGGGTTACTCCCCTCTGAAAATAATGTTGTGATTAGCGGGCGGCTGGCGGCCCCATTTTCGGCCTAACCGAGTTGCTTGGGCAGCGGTCGCGGCTTCGGCCTGGCTTGCCTCGGCTGTGGGTGTAAAGCATATCTCCTCCTCGTCTTCCTCATTGGACAGGTTGAAAAGGGCAGACAGGGTGTTGCAGGAGAGCACTGTCTCCTTCTTAGGCTTACAGGCTTTTCTTTTCTCCTTTTACTTTTGTTGTCTCTAGCTGGCACCTGCCCCCAGAATAGATTATTATCCCTTTCTATTGCTTTGTTGGTCTCTTCTTTATGCCCCAGTGAGAACTGTTCCAGCTCTTGCCACGGGACATCATCCCTTATCAGCAACGGCTTCAGTTTAGGCTATTCATATTCATCTAGCCCATTTATGTAGTCTTGAAGCCGCCGAGCCTCAGGGCTGATTTCTTTGACCACCGACAAAGGAGTTTGTCTCCTCCGGTTGTGGGTGGGTATTTGGATCACTACAGGCGGGCTAGTCCAGATTAATGCTGGCGCCGAAGGGGTAGGCCGAGGCGTGATGCCGCGAATATGTGCCCCTACCTTCGGGCAAGGTAGAGCCTTCTTCTTGATCTTCGCAGGGACCTACTGCCATCCCTGTTGTTCTTTTATCGGCGTCAGGAAGCGTGCTTCATAAGTGTGCGGAGTACTGGCCTCCGTCACTTCCTCGGGCAATGCATGATATAAGGAGATCATGATAGTTGCAACTCTCCTTGGAGGTGCTGCATGGGGTTGCGGAGGGTCTACTCTGTATTCCCCCAAGTCTATTTCTTATTTTCTTATCATGCCTTCAATGACATCTTTGAATATATAGAAGTCTTCAATTGAATGTCCCAACATCTGATGGTAAGGGCAGAATCTTAGACTGTATCTTTTTTTCAGGTCCTCAGGCCTTTTGGGCTCAGGTAGGGTGACCTTGTCGTACTGGGTGGCCCAGTCGAAGAGAACTTTAGTCTTCTCCTTCGGGAAAGAGTAGGCTTTCTTCATTTTATCCCTGAGTGAGGGACCCTCCTTCTTTTCTTCTGTTTTGTTGGGCTGGGGCTCAGCTGCCTTCTTGCCTTTATCTCTCTGCTATTCGAACGCCTTGATGTCAAGGGCGTTTGCTTCCTTAGGCGCTGAGCGCCGATCTGTTGCCTTTGCCTTCTGCGTGGTGGCCGTGGTTGATGCGGGGATGGGCCTTGCCAAAAAAGCTTCGACTTCGGCCACCACATTATTCAGTCAGTCAAATGACCAGATTTCCATACCAATCATCTTTTCCAGGACCTCTCTCTTGAGGTTCTGCTTGCAAATCTGTACAACGTCCTGGTGCGGGGGCCGCTTGCATCTCATTCCGAGGTTCCTCCACCTCTTAATATATTCAAGGGTTGTTTCATCTGCCCTTTGTCTTGTTGAGTAAAGTTCAACCACTGTGACCTCCCTCTCGGTGACATGAAATCTTTCTCTGAATTTCTTCTGCATGTCTGGCCAGTCGCTGATTGACCCGGCCGAAAGGCTGGAGTACCATTCAAATGCGAGCCCGGTTAATGAGGACCCAAAAAATTTCAGCAGATATGACTCGTCTGTAGCTAGGTCACCCATGACGGTCATGTAGTATGCAATATGCTCTTTCGGGGACCCCTTCCCATTGAACTTGTCGAATTTGGGCGGCTTGCTAATCCCCGGGGGGAGCCGCTTAGCTGCATGATGGGGCGGTTATGGTAAACGGTAAGCATCAAATGTGACATAGTCACCTTCATTTCACTCAGAGAGCTTTAATTCAATCATCCTTTCCACCATCACTCTGTTCACAATGGTTGGATCGACTGGCTCAGGGTAGAAGCGTGCTGGATGTAGGTACGGGGTGACTAGGGTGGTCGCCAGCGGTGGAGGATGCAACAATGGTGGTGCATGGTGCACCTGAGGTAGTACCGGTGGGAACAGTGGCTGAAGCGGGCGCTATTGGGTGGCCGATTGACTGTGCTCCACCGGCTGAGGCAGAGTGTATATTGGTGGAAAGTCGCACGGGTTGACAATCCCCTATGATGATTCACCCTGCATCTCGGGTTGTTTGGAGGCCGAGGTTTGCTCTGTCCTCTCATGCAGTTGTTTATTCTGAAGTTCTATCTCCTGCCAGTATTGTTGTAGTAGCATCATCACTTATGGGTCCATAGTTGTTGTGCTAGTGGTAACTTCCACTGCTTCCCCTGAAGCACCTTCCGGCGAGGTGTTCAGCAAAACCTCTTCCTCTTCAGTTGTTATCACATTCGCAGTGAGGGTAGTGACTTCTTCAGACAGCATTTGCTTTCCTGTTGCCACCCTTAGCATTTCCCTCGTGGCTTCAGTTCTCCTAGTATTTAGCCCTGGCCTCTTGGCTAATCAGACCAATTCTTCGGGCTCCTTAGGCAGACACCCGTATCTGCTAGCCATCCCGGCCATGTTGCAAGCGAAGACTCGCATTTCTCTTCTTTGTTTGTAGACTCTCCTCCTTGTATGGCCAGAGAAGGTCAGTCTTTCGAATACAGAAATTCTCCTTTTGTCCTCCTGCTGGAGAGGGGCTTCATCGGCCTTGCAATTTGGGCTATCTTCATATCCATTGTCATCAACCAACGACGTCATTCTTCTGTCTTCTTCTTCTTCGACCGCGGCTGCTTGAAGCAGTCGTTGTTGGCCCAGTGAGGGGTTGCCTAGACCCCTGAAATAGCTTCTGACCATGTTGGTCATCTCTTCTTGCCCCCGTCCCTGATGTAGGACTGGGGATAGCTGTCGACCTCCCACTTGAGGGACGTAGGCTAGCCGGGCTCTTCTGGCGGGTTGATTAAATCTTCTTCCCATTGAAGGGATATTGGCTTGTTGGGCACAGGCCCTAGTGGTAGCACGGCGTGGAGGGTTCACGACCGTCTCTTCTCTTCTTGGGGCCAAGCCCCTTTCATTCTTCCTCTCCACCCCGGCAGGCTTGGGGTAGTGGCGAATAGGCACACTGTGGCGAATAGGCTGGATCTTCTTAGGAACCCATACCTACTTGAATACTTTCGCCCATGGGGCCAGCTCCTTCGGCCTTGTCGGCTGGCTTCTTCTTTCTCAGCCCTTCTTCCGGACAGGGCTTGGAAGGAGTTACGGGTTAGCACAGCAAGGACCACCCGATCCGGGATCACTTGGGAGTCGTGTCCATCTAGGAAAACGCAGACACCGCCAATCAGAATAGATTTGCCGAACACTGATAGCCGTCCGGTGATGGGAGCAGTGGCTCTTCTTCGGGAGTTCCCCTAATGGCCACCTCCGGGCTTGTTGTGATAGGCAGGGCGAGCCCTAAGAGCTACATGGTGTACCATGTAGCTTGCTAATTGGATCCGGCCTGACGGCAGGCCTCTGCAGGTTCGGGTATCAGTAACTCGAGGCTTCTCGCTGACGTCCTCCCCGGTCATCTCTAGAGCTTCGACCTTCAGCATGTCGGTGAAGGCTACCCCCAAGAAGTTGGGGAAGCCGACCACTGGTGGGAAGGTGCCAAAAACGATCGGTACCGCCAGCTACCCACTAGCAGCATGGTTGGCCACGATCGTGGGGCCGAAAGTCAACACAGCAAATCCAGCAGCCATCGCTACTTCTTGAGAGGATAGAAACAAAGAAGCGATCAGCATTCTTTGGGAGGGCCGAGGGGCCCATTTATCTTGGCAAAGAGATGAAGGGAGACTGAGTCCCATCGGGCATGCCCGCTTGTGGGGGATGAGATTTTTTAATTAAAATTTTTGATTTATTTATTTATTAATTGGGATTCATTAGATTTATTTGATTTATTTATTTATTTGCGTAGGCATGCCAGTCAAAAAAGTGACAAATTTATTGTGCGCTCGACCTGACTTGGTCAGATGAAAGTGAAGTCCATGTCGGGACCGACGGTCCGTCATACCATGAAGGTTATGACGTTAATTACATCCTCCAAGAAGAGGAAAACCCTTGATTAATTGCCAAGATAACGGGCCACTGAGGCTATATAAACGTGCAGGCATAAGTGAACCAGCGAGAGTGATAATTCATAATGCGGGAATAAAAATGTAAGCTCGAACGCGCAGTTCGAATTCATTCGCTACTCGGAGCCCTCAGTATATGGCGGAGAACGTAGGTCCGAAGAGCACCATTGCGCATAGTGAGAGCTTCTGGTCAGAGCTAGTCTGACCTTTGACAGATCACCTTTTGATATACCGAGGCCCGAGATGATGACAAATATTCGGCATATATGCATGCAAAACAAGCAAGCAAGGCAGCAAAGGTAAATGTGTTCAAACACAATTGCACATTCAAATAGAAAGCAAGCTCAGCTAATTGATTTATTATTATTATTATTAATTATTTCTTAAATATTTTTTTAATGATTTATTGAGGTTGAGCTCATTAATCATTTATTATAAACTTTTATCAGGCTTTGACAAAGGCCAGAGGTTGACTGGGGAGGGGATTAAGGAAGGTTGACCCAAGGACTGAGGTCGGTGCAGCAATGGGCTGAGGTCGGTGCAGGCTGGAGCTAAGGTCGACGTAGCAAGGGGCTGAGGTCGGAGCATGTGGGTTAAGGTCGGTGCATGTGAGGACGAGGGTCGATGCATGTGGGTTAAGGTCAGTGCAGCTGAGGGCTAAGGTCGGTGCAGCTGAGGGAGAAGGTTGGTGCATATGAGGACGAAGGTCGATGCATGTGAGGTCTATGGTCAGTGCAGGTGGAGTTTAAAAACGGCGCGGGGCATTGAGAGAGGTTAAATGGCGCGAAAGGGGCACGTCGGATTAGAGCCCAAGTGATTTAAATGACTTTTGAGTGTAGAATGAAACCATCGCGGGGGGAGGCGGTGCCGGATAAAGGCGCTCCAGATTAGGACCGCGCCAGATTTAGGGGAGGGTTTGATTTTTTTTCTGATTTATTATTTCTTTTATTGTTGGATTGCACTATGGTTTTGCTTAGTCTTTTAATGTTGCTTAAGGGTTTATTCATTGAATAGGTTCAGATTTGGTTGTCTTGCAGCCATAGCAAACCAAGACTTGTGCGAGGTTCCTACTCAAGCACTGTCCGTAGCAAATTCACAGTTCTCAGAACCAAGCTTCCATCATGATTCAGACTAAGTATTCAGCCAAAAATTTGGCAGCACCTCCCCATACCCAGAGGGTTGCGGGGGGAAAGTGGAGACATTCCCATAGAAACTGGGGTAAGCTCCTTAAAGCCGGGAAGCCCAAACGGTGACCGGCAAACCCAGATGGATGAAAACCCCGAGGACTAGCCTACGAGGGGCACCAATACTCTGTGGGCCAAATGCATTGCTCAAAGGGACGGCCGAGATGGGGGGAAAACCTCGAGGACTAGCCTACAAGAGGTACCTTACCCACAGCCGCCACCACTCCCAAGGGAATGTTGATTTAATGTCGGGTCAAAGACCCATTTCTATACACCTTCGAGGGCTCATAGGGCTCCATGCCACAGGGGGACGGGATCCTATAGCCTTGGGGTGATTCTGAGAAAGGCAACGTGAGTGTTTGATGGGGAATGTCCCCTCCCCGATCAGTGAATTATTATCATTGAGTGAACAAAATGGAGCGACTGTAATAGCATCTGAGCATCACCCACATAGCAGGAGAGGGGGATGGGCCACATCAAACAAACCCTCACCCTATCCTTCTCGGGGCAAGAGAAAATATGATGTGAATCACCCGGCCACTAAACCTTGAATGGCAGGTCAAGCGAGAGAGGATTAGTTGATTCACGTCAGGGGGCGAAGTTATCCCTGAGCGTGAAGGCCCGGGGCTCACAAGGAGGGGTAACGAGCAGAGATCGTATGTAGCAAAATCTCGAGCATATAGCAGGCAGTATACAGGAACGTAACTATGCCATTAGACATGCTACGCCCAAATCATAGGGACGGTCAGAGATGTCCATAAAGATACGCCTCCTGCAATGAAACCGGCATGGGACACAGTATGTTCGATGTAGCAGATCCATTGAAAGGGGCTCAGGGAGGGGCAACATTAATGTAGCCCTTGGTTAGCCCAGGGCACGGAATCAAACGAAGGTAGCAGATGGTATAAAAACAAATGCGATAAAGAAGGCAGACAGACTCAAACATTCATCAATATTCTCATTCATAGCTCAGGGATAAACCCCAAATGAAAAGTGAACAGACGCGGCCCGGCGTTGTCGCACAGCACCGATTGATTACATCGCTATCGTAGAACAATAAGAGTAAATAGAGGGCACAAAAGCTAAAGATGAAAAGAGAAAAAAAAGGTTTGATAGGGAAGGAATTGCGGGCTCATATCATTGCCCGTTTCATTACATCACTCAAAGATATTTGTCAGAAAAAGGGGAGAAGAAAGAAAACGAAATGCCTAACGCCCAACCTCTGTTCTTTGTGGCAGAAATAGAGTATCGGAATCGAGGCTCTCCTTCTTCGCGGTGGACCTCCCTTCCCTATTGAAGAACGGTCGACGATCGCTCATGGAAACTTCTCTCAACCTTTCCTTTTTTCCCAAGCTTCTCCTCTACAATCCCCTTTTCTTTTCTCACCCACGCTCTGTTTGTATTCGTCTCTCATCTGTCCTCCTTTCACCTACTCCGAATGGCCCTCTCTTATTGGCCAAGTAGAAGTTGACCCCATCCGGCACGGGGGAGTGGAGAGTGCACCGGTTTAGGAGAATTGCCATATGTGCGCCGTTCAGGAGCATTGCCATATGCGCACCATTTTAGAGGAGCGCACCGATTTAGTGGAGCGCGCCGGTTTAGAGGAGCGTGCCAGTTTGGGGTCGCGTCGGGTTAATCTCCTTGTCGCATTTGTTGAGCTGGGTTTCGGCTTGTGGATCTCAGACTGATTCCGAGAGTCAATTTGAATTTTCATCTCATCGTGGCCCTGTGAGACCAACATGAGAAGTGTCGGGGAAGCATTTAGGCCGATGACTGGCCAATTCTGATGATGTCTGTGCCTTTAGTTCGGACTCTCGGGTTTCTCACTGATACGGCACTCGGCACTACAATTTGTGCTGCGTGGCCGACTTTGTCTATATTTGCAACATTCCCAGGGGGTGGGTCACCACCCGGAGTACTTTCACCTCGGTCGGGCAGCTATTCGGTCACTAAAGGACCCTTCTGGTAAGAAGACGTACCCGCATCCGGTCACTCGGGTCTTCCGCTGATATGACCTTCGGCATCTCGTTCCGAGGGACCAGAGATAATTCTTCACCTCAGGGGGGCTTCTTGTTAGGTGGTGAACCACTGGGTACATTCTCGCCCTGATCGGACGACAGACGGAGTTTGTTCAGCATGACTGAGTCGATACCGGTTCGTTGGGTAGGCCGCACTGCACTGCCGATTTGCTGTGGATTTCTTCGGGCCATCCTGAGGTGGAGTCCCTGACACTCTCGTCAGACGACCCGAGGCTTCAATGGTACTAGAGGAGCATTGTGTATCGATTTTCTTCAGCTTTTGCACTCTGGCGGGCCGCATCCTTTTGTCGTTCAGGCGTGATTGCCATTGATAATATTTCAGGTGCCAACAGGCCATTGAGGAGGCGGGTGATGGACCATCCAAGGAGGAGGATGAATAGAAGGGAGATGAGAAGAGGGAGGCGGATGATGGGCCACCCGAGAAGTAGTGGAAGGAAGATGAATGGATGAAGGAGGTGGGTGATGGGCCACCCGTGAGGGAATAGATGGAGGATGAGAAGGAGAAGATGCACCCTCAACAATAGCTTTAAGGGCTTGGATTTGTTGAGGAGTGAGATGATCTAATGCATGCAAAATTTGGGAGACCTTCTCATCATGTGGAGGAGATGGTTCTGGGGGAACAGTGGCCCGTGATTGATATAAGGGACCATGAGATGAAGAATTGCCCATAAGTCAGGCAAGACCATAGGAATGAGGACGTGATCCCTTAGGAAAGTTGTAATGAGAATTGTGAAATTGAGGAATATAAGAGGTGCTAGGTTGTTCATCCTCATGAATGTGATTGTGATTAAACTTGTTGGTTTGATTATCAAAGCGAAACATTATGCAAATAAACAATCTTCAATCAAGACAATGTTGTATAAATATCAAACAAGTTGGATGTTTACGCTTGATTTTTTTGTTGAACCTTGGTGAATTAAACGATTTTTGACAATGTTTATGTAGTTCACTCAAGGTAGGAACCTAGTTTCAACATAGTTTGCTTCAATGCCAACTAGGTTGATTCTCACCACGTATAGGCCAACTAATCCCGAGGAACTTCAAAGGTACAACCTACCCGGCTTCCGTGAGGGAATCCACGAGTGCGGGGACTTATGGAAGCTTGGTTTATGAATTTTCGGTCCAATGAGAAGGAATGCTCAATGGAGAGTCCTTCCTTCACCAAGAGAGGGGTGAATCTCCTAAGAAGTGTGGGGAGAGGAGGTCTTCCAAATCAAATGTCCTAATATGCAGAACTAATGCAAAAGAAAGGGAAAACACATGTATGAACATGAATATATAAGAATGATGCAAAACATATCACAGAACAGGGGAATTCTGTGAAAACACATGGAATTGGTGACGGGATAGTGGGCGCTAATTCATGAATTAGCGGCCACTGTCCTGGCCGTTGTTTCCCTTCTTTTTTAAAAGAAAATAATAATAAGAACGCGTCCGGCTACCTAGACGTGGCTATGATTTTTCTCTCTCTCTTGTTTTTTTTTTAGCAAACAGCGCCTGGGACAGTGGGCACCAATTCCAGGAAATGGCGGCCACTATTCTGGACGCTGTTTCTCTTCCTCCCAAAAACAATCTCAACGACCAGAAACCTTTAAAAATGAAGATACCAATAGAAGAAAAGGGAAAAAACACTCACAATCACATAACATGGATCGTGGCAATCAGTAAAAATATGAAAGAAAGCATGGCATGCAAGTTTTTTTTTAAGAGAAGAAGAAAAAATAGAATTTCTAAAAATCTATCAATTAAAAACCATATTGGGGGAGTTGTGTACGTGGTGCACAAGGGATGAAAATGATAAGAAAAAGTGCTATGTGGAGCTCAAAAGGGGGATGAACCGTGGGTGCAAAAGGAGATGGCACACGTGGGTGCCAAGTGGAGAAGGGTAATCAAAGAAAAATAAAAGGGGTCCCACCGTGATTGTCAATTTGTAGATTATGAAAAATTCACTAAGAAAAATAAAGAAAAAAGAATTAATATGATGAAAAGAAAGGGGAAAGAGGAAGAAATAGGGAGCATGCGGGGATGCTAGTAGGAGGGTGATCGCCAGAGACACACGGGCCTCAAATGGATTTAACAATAAAAGAACAAGGAGGGATCGCGAATATAAGTACCTTAAAAGTGTGGGAGATGTGAGTGTGCACCTTCTCTTAAAACTGGTCGGCCGATGAAGAGAGTTCTTCTTGTGTTGATTACCCTTGCAAAACAACAATAAAAACTAATAAAAAGATATGGATTAGAACCAAGGTGAGTGTAGCATCAAGCTCATAATAGAAATAAACAATGAAACCATGTATAAGAACACACCTTGTTGGTGTTTTGACTTTAAACCCCTATGCAAAGGGTAGGAAGGATATGATGCAATGATAAAAGGAAGGGTGCAAGTGTTGCACAATTGGGAGATCTCAATATTAAGATGAAAACAAGAATAAGAGAGGGAGAGGAATATGATGCATGCAATGCTAATGATAATAAAACAAAGAGATAAGAGAAGGGGAAAGCTTAATGGTTTTCTCCAATTGGGGGCTTCAAGGGATAAAGATCTCCAAGGATGTAGCTTTAGACGTGAGTCCTCTCCTTGAGCCTCCGGTCCGGCAGCACCTCCCCTTAGTTTATGAATCCGTCCTTATGAACAAGGGGGACATGGGTCCTATTTATAGGGGTGAAATTCAGAGTTTAATTTAATAGAAAATATGAAAACTAATTTTAATGGAATTTGGAAGAGAATATTCACTTGCTGTGTGTCCCCTCAACCTTAGAAACCATTAGGATTCTTTCCGAAATGGAAAAGGGGCTCAAAACGGGGAAGGAAGGAGGTTCTGTCCTAATTTGGAACGCTGTAAGAATGGGCGACCACCACAGTGGACGCCAATTAAAATAGTAACAGTTCTAGATGCCGCCAATTTTGAGCCATTTTAGGAAGGATTAGGAATTTCCAAAATTAGGAAAGAATTGGCGTCCATGGACTGGTCACCAATTAGGAATTAATATGAATTTTGGATGGAGTTAAATGCTCAAAATAAGGTAAGGATGAACGTGTCTGGGGTCTTGGATGCGTATTAAAATAGGCGACTACTTGGGAAGACGCCCTTTCTTGAATATTCTGGAAATTAAAAAATTACCAAAAATTGAAAAAAGGAAATTGCGTCCATCGGTACAGACGCGATTTAGGAAATTGTGAATTTGGTAATTATTCAATAATAGAATTAGCGGCAAGATGATGGTCGCCCATTCAAGAATAGACGGCTATGTAGAACGGCGTTAATTCTTCAAGAAGGTGAAGTTTGGGGGAAGCTGAAGAATAGGCATCAAGGGGCCTAACGCGTTTTCAAAAATGCGTCCACTGGGTCAGACGTGTTTTTAGAAAATAATGCCCTTTGAAAAGTCATTAATTCAATAATTAAAATGGATAAAAGAAGACGTGTCGAGGATCCCAAACGCGTTCAAGAAAAGGCGACCGTCCATACAGACGCTTATTCATCAAATATTTCAAGCCAAAAATAGTGGGAAAATAAGAACGCGTCTGCTGTGTCGGACGCGAATTTGAAAAGGCTGACTCTTCCCAGGTTGATGCATCGAGTCAGAAGAAATTGTGGCAATTCAACAAGGCGCTGATTCTTTTTGAAAGGAATTGGCGACCAATGGACTGTCGCTAATTCAGAAAAGTTCCCAAAAATTAGAGAAAAGCCCAAGAAAAATCAAGAAAAATGGGGGAAAGCTTAGGAAAGCTGAATATTTAAGAAAAATGAGGAAAACCACTCAAACAAGTCGATTTGGGGGTCAAATCGGGACATCGCAATGCGATAAGAGATATGCTCAAAATGATGTCAATTTTAGCGTGTCTACACGTCCGACTAGAGAACAAAAAGACCCCTCATACAGTCGGCGTAGCCAGCACATTAAAGAACAAAAAGACCCCTATCACTCTGAATCGGACTTCCTGTCCCGGCCAAAGAACAAAATGACCCTTCTACGTTGGCTCAGACCTTCTATCTGGAGTCGATGAACAAAATACCCCTTGCTTTGGCTCGGAACTTCCGTCCAAGTCAACGAATAAAAAGACCTCTTTCCTTCGGCACATACCTTTCATCTGGATTCGATGAATAAAAAGACCCCTTTTCTTTGGCACTCACCCCGTGTCAACGAATAAACCGTGTCAGCTCTAGGCACCCTGTCGGCACCTACTACGAATAAACCCTTGGCTCAGACCTCCCACCCGATCCAACAAGCACACGATCATCTCCCGTCCCATCGGGCTCATTACAAAGTCTTCGACTTAGACCTCCCGTCCGAGTCAATGGATAAACAACCCTCTTTAACCTAGCATGAGCCGCTAGTCCCCCTCGGGCTTGACCTCACCACGTCGGCTTAGACCTTCCGTCAAGGTCGACGCATGAAACCCTGTCTCTTTGCTTTGGTATTAACCCCATGCCGATGACTAAACCCCTCTAAGGCCAAACTTCTTGGCCCGTATGTTCACTGCGGTGAAGCGAACCCCTCATCCCTTCACTGAAGGGGTAAGCGCTTTCCCGCGAATTTACATTGGACCGGTGACCTACCGGCTCGGAGAATAAAATAATATGCTGAGGAACTCTACACCTGCGGTCCCCGCGCACTCGTCCCTCACTTGCGCCGCCCACGGGTGGAGGGCATTTTTGGACACCAGAAATCCGCCAGCAAGAACTCTGGGCCGAACAAGAGCAACAGAGAAAGAAAAGAAGAAGTGTTAGGCCCCGGGGTAGGCGAGCGGACAAGAAGGGGGGTTGAATTGTCCCCCAAATTAGATGGCAAATTAAAGCACTATGCAGCGGAATTAATAATATTAACGAGATTGAAGATATTAGCTAAACAAGATAACCAAATTATCTCAATCTCTCCGATCTCACACGATCACACAAGCAGATATAACATGCAAATCACATAATCGTACAAACCAAACCACAGTGCACATCAATTTTTAAGGTGGTTCGGGACCACGATGGGCTCCCTACATCACCCCTTACCAAACAGGTAAGGCCTCACTTGGGGATAAATCCCCAACACGGAGACAACGCTCCAGACACACCGACGGGGATAAATCCCCACGAGGAGAACTCTCCTCACGCTGTAGACATAGCAACATGGGGACGAACCCTAGACGCTCTGGATCGTAAGTCTAGCAGCACATGCACACACACGCTGCAACAAACGCAACACAATAAATCACACGACCGTACGAAGACGGTCACACACACACAATGTATTTTCTAGTTCTAAAAATAAACACAAACATTCTAAATATGCTCAACCCAAGATATAGATCATGAGGCACATCAAGAACAACATAAAAAAGATATAGGAAGGATCCCCCTTGGTTTCCAAAACCCGGTTGATGATGTTCTTTCAAGCACTGATCGGAAGGAAGTTAGATGACGGCGATTCTTGCGTCCTCTTGTTCCTCTCGTCGATCCGCTTCTTTTCTTCTTCTTCCACGAACCCCGGAGATGCCTGGATGCAGATCAAAACCTTCTCCCACGTTCTCCTCTTCTCCTCCTTGGCCTTCTTCTCCTACAAGATAGAAAGATAAGCTCAAATAATGGGTTCTCATCCAAATTCGTAGGTCACAAGAGAGTATATATAAGAGACATGAAAAGACCCATATACCCATCACAAAATCCTTAGAAAACCCCTCTAAGATATGTATAATAACCCTAGGGGCAAAGGAGTAACATTAGGATCCATTTGGATAGGGTTTATATAGTTTTCGGATTCACGTATTTTGGTTTACGCCGTATTCGGTCGACCTAAACATTGGGTCGGTCGACCTAACTTCTGCAGAAAAATTTTCAGGCAGCACTGCCAATTTCGGTCGACCTAAACGCATAGTTCGGTCGACCTAACATTACAGCATTCCAGACTATGCAGATCTGTTAATTTAGGTCGACCTAAGCCATCCTGTAGGTCAACCTAAACCTACAGAAAACATAAAAACATTAGTAAACATGTAAGAAAACATGCCTAATGATCCCAAGTGATGAATGCATGAAGTACATACATGAAATCATTAACAAGGAGGATGAAAACACTTGGAAAACTCAATCAACCAAAACATAAGATCAAGATCATATGGCTATCCAATTTGTGCAATAAGATAGCATCGACCTTTAATACCCCATGAACTTTATGCATGAAAAACACTTTCAAACCACCAAATCCTCAAGCAAGAATGAAGTCATTTAGACATGCATTTTTGCTGTACATGAGACTCATTCACTCAAACTCATCAAACTCATGTGAATTGTTAAACACCATACAAGTTGATTTCATCAAGGAATATGCAAAGCATGTTGAGACACATACTTCCTCAAAAGTCCCATGAACAAAAACCATAGTCCATGAACAATTAAATTATGTATTCAACCACATGAGCATGAATGTAAACATTAAACCATGACCCTGTTTCTCTTAGCCAGACCTTAACACAAGTCATTTCTAGATAATGAAACATGTGAATTCTGAAACATATGAATCGACATAATGATCATGAATGTACACTATCATCAAAATCATATGCAAGCATACATAAGGTTTAGTTATCATCAAAACATAAACAAGTGCAAGGCACACAACAAGAAGTACGTCGACGCGCCTCACAAGCTATGTCGTCACAACCTCAGGGTGTGTCGACACACGCACACCAACGCACGCGAGAACAAAAAGAGAATGAAGAAGCAACAACAAAAAAAAAGAAAAAGAAAACAAGTAAAGGGGGGGTTCCCCTTGATACGGTGGCTGAGGCTCCATAGCCGATGGCCAAAGCCTCCCCTCCCTTTGGACCGGCGGCAGATGAAAGCAAAAACAAAAAAAAGGAAGTGGAGATGAGCCGGCGGCTAAAGCCTCTCCTCTCTTTGATCCAGCGACAGCCAAAATCATAACACAAAAAAGGGGGGATCCAAGGCCCTCAACCCATCATCTGGCGGCAGGTAAACAAAGATGAAAGTAAAAAGAAGAGTGAACCGGCGGCCCCAGGAGTCCCTCACCCGGTGGCAAAGAAAAAAGAGAAGAGGCATGATCCGGCGGCAAGCCCTACACCCCATCTGGCGGCAAGATGATCACCCTCTCGTTTCGGAGATAAGGCATTTAATGCCAGTGCGTTGGTTAACACAAAACTCCTGCCAAAAGGAGATTATCTCCCCATCAACTAGCAGGTAAACCCCTGGTTCCCCCAACAGACCGACGAATAGACTCTTCTCCGTCGCCTCAATCCTCCAAGAATGGAAAATGCTAAGAACCTACGAGCCCATGTCTGCAGCTACAAGGTCTCACTGATCGCCGTCGACCAATCGTGGGAAGACACCTTGCCAACCTCCTGCCCCCCTACAGCTTCAATCGAGGTGAAGAGAGAAGGAGGGTGGGGGTTCGAAGGCCCTCACATCCACCCCTATAAAAGCAACGTAAGCTCCGTCGAAGAGGTGGGTTCCTGGTGCTCTCCCCCGGCTGTGAAGAAAGGGGGCTGGCTAAAAAAAAAGTGGGTGGTTCCCCGCTTGCAAAATGAAGAAAAGGGAGGGAGAGTAGGAGAAGAGAGGTGAGGTTGGGGGAGAGCATGTGCTCCGTTCTCCCCTCGCTGTATCTTTCTTTCTTCCGTCTATGTATTTTCCCTTTGTTAAAAATGTATGCTGTGACGACCCAGACTCCGAATACCGGGTAAACCCGATACCACTTGGAACCTGCGAGGCCTCCCAAGAGCGGAAAAGCTACGAAGGGATAGAAAGGTATGTGATAGTACATTGAACTTCCAGATAAAGCAGTATGCAATTAAATTTCAATGATCAGGATTGCTAAAATAGCAGAAATAAAATTACATTTTCTATAACAAATTAAAACTAACAGAGTCCAGTCCAAAGAAAGACAAGTACAGTCCAATAGGAAGGGAAACATACCCTCAAGTCGGGGGAAGCCCGACACTGGCAACGATGGCAACACAGAACTACCGCACAGCGGAACCCCCAGCCACGAGGCAGAACAGCTACACCTGAAAAGTCAAGGGTGAGCCTCGTGTCACTGGCTCAGTAGGGATCCCACTAAACCCTACCAAAAAACACGCAGTAACAACAGTGCTACACTAAAGCAAAGCAGTAACAAAGCAGGAGTAGAAACGACAGAAGTAAAGAGGAAAGCCATAACAAGGAAATACGACAGCCGAAGGAACCTCGGCCCTCTAAACTACTCCTAACAGCAACAGAAAGGTGAAGCCCAATCTCACAAAGTCAGGCGTTACCGATCCATTAACAAATCACGAATCCAATCATGAAAAGCCTACCAAAAAAGGCAAAGGCCTACCAAAGACCTACACAGTTAAAGGCGCAAGACATACACGAGCTCACCGTCGTGTACGCTACACTAGACTAGACCGCGGGTGAAGCCAACGCAGACTACCCGATGAGTCACGTCGATCATGATGGAAACCAGTCACGAAAACACAAGTCATCGTGTCATGTGACAGAAGCACTTCCTCACTAGAAGAACATCCAGATGCGTCCACTAGCATCTTACACTGCGCCTCAGGTATCTCATACTCGCCTAGAACGGCAGTAACCGAGACACTCAATAGGAATCAAGTACAAGGAACAACAGTAACGAGTGACTAGTCAGGGTCACGTCCTCGTCCAAACGCCCCTGACCACGTGTGCACACACAAGCCCAATGCCTTGAGCCATGCCTCTAGCTAGTTTTCCCCCCAGTAGGACGCTACTGTAAAGAAAGGGGGCCCACGGAAACTAGCGTAAAAATCATCTATCAGGAACTGCCCCGCCACCACTTCCTGGTGGGCCG
Organism: Amorphophallus konjac; assembly: GCA_022559845.1. Taxonomy (NCBI): domain Eukaryota; kingdom Viridiplantae; phylum Streptophyta; class Magnoliopsida; order Alismatales; family Araceae; genus Amorphophallus; species Amorphophallus konjac. The sequence continues at coordinate 420,034,894 of CM040120.1, read as the reverse complement.
ACACACCGGAAGGTGTCGTCAAGCTACGACTAGTGGAGGTTCACTAGACATAGAGACTCAAAATAGCGAACAACGGAGTACAGACAGGGTAAGCACACACCTCTCACACGTACTACGGAGCATAATGTAGTATACAACTGCTACCAGACTCAGGACAGTCAACTAGACCTACTGACAATGATCCTTGAGTCACGAGACTCAGGTCAAGATTGTCGCACATCACAGCAACACGTTGTTAATCATCATAGTCCCTAAGCCAAAATCCACGAGAAAACAATATGGAAGACGGCACATAACAGCCGGATCCACACATCGACAATGAGTCCTCGACCTCCAAGCTGCTCGTCGGACTCACAATTCTGTATAACACGGAACACGAGGGATCACCAAAAAGCCCTTAAATCACATGGCACGCAAATCAAGGTAAGATAACACCTCCAAGTGTCCAAAATCATATCTCGATCCTCACAGGATAGACGAGACACTCACGAGGTCACGTGTCAACCACTGGGTCACAACCGGGTTGACCAGAAACCATAATGACCCTCGAATAACATGAAAAACTACTCGGTGTAATGGCCCTCATAGACACCCTATAACACGGTTACAGCCCTCATAAGACGTCCAAGACATCCACGGAACAGTGGGCTAACCAAGGGATCAAAGCCACATCAACCGAAAATCAAACCAACACTCTGGGGAGGTGGCAGTCTCACCCTGGCCGCTAGACCGACCTGACGGTCATCCAAAGGGCCGCTACCTTCAAGAAAACCCCATATACAAAAATCACAAAAGCAGGAGCCTTGCGGTCTGCCTGAGGCTGCTACTGCCATCAGACGGTCTCCTCAGGGGCGCAAGCTTGACCTTAGCAGTCACATCCTGGCCGCTACGCTCAGTCAAACTCCAAAATAGTTAAACCGACTTAACCGGTTTAAACCACCTAACGATCTACCTAGGACCGTTACACAAAGCCTAACGGTCACCCCAAGACTGCCAAAGGCACTCATGCGGTCTGAGCTAGATCGCTAGCCCGAACTAGACCGCTAGCTCAAACTGACTTAAACCGACATAAAACGACAAGTGGTGGTCATAGATAGGCCGCAACAACTCGTAGGTGGTCAGTCGCATGGCCGTTACCCAGCGAACTTACATAGCCAAACCAATGTGGAGAGTAGAGGTCACCCTTGGGCCGTCACTCAGAGCCTAGCGGTCCTCCTCAGGCCGCTATGCAAAGCATAGCGGTCCTCTAAGAGCCGCAAGTAGAGACATTACGGTCAGTCGCGAGACTGCAAAGTCAAACCGACTTATACACTCAACCTAGCGGTTGCCAATGGGCCGCCAAAGACCAAAAACGGTCTCTAGAGGAACCACTAAGCTGACACGGCGGGGAAACCGTAGGGAAGCTCAAAACCCGATATTTCCACGCCCCAATCGCATCTAAACGATGGGGAAACAACCCTAGACACGTTATGCACCTTCTACAAGCCGGAAGGGATCAAACCACGCCCAAAAACACAAGAAGCATGCGATTCCCACGAATCAACCCAAAATGAGTCACATAGATGGCCGGGCTTATACCGACTCCGATTCTCAACCAAATGCAATGAAACTGGCGGGAAAAGATTCCCAACATGCCAGGGGTTCAAATGAAACCACTTAAGCTGAAAACTGTTGCCTGAAATGGTGAACACGACTCACACCCCCCGAACATGCAATTCGCCCAACCAAAGCAAAACCCGCTCAAACTCACACCGTTCGACTCCAAATCGCGAGAGAACACAGGAAAAGAGTAGGGCATCTGTCCCCCTACCTCCACCAAAGTTCTCGCGAGCCGAAACGGCCACAATATGCCGAAAACTATCACACGAACCGCCCACACCGGCTTTGAATCCACAGAGGGATCGTGCCAACACCACACTCCATTCTTCGCACCAGCACGCTCCATGAAACCTCCACGACGTCTCTGCCTCATCCATCTCGCCACGGTCGCGCGCCCCGCAGGAGAGAGGAAGAGAGGAGAGAGAATGGAGGGAGAGAGTGAGAACGGCGGTGAGGAGATAGGAAGGAGAGAGAGGGGTTAAAAGAAAAAGAAAAGGAAAATTAGCAATTTTCCTAAAATCTATTTTTTAGCACAAAAATCCATAAATTTAGAAAAATACGAAAAAATAGTCTTCGCGATCTTCGGAACGGGCACAATGCACCTGTAGCGTCCTTGAGTCGCAAAACTCAACGGTCATCTCTCCATAGGGTTCCGCAAGTTATACAAGGGAAAAACCCACGTGGATCGTAAAACACGTATCAGGACCCACGAAAGCGATCCGATAGCTCTTTGATTCCGATCCGAAGAATCCAGCATATTACGGTCCTCCCCCCTTAAAGGAATTTCATCCTCGTAATTCAAGGAGCTAACAAGTGAACAAGGGATGAACAAACCCAAAACACTGGCTAAGCTCTCCAAGCATCAGCCAAACCTAGAAACACAAAGCACGATAACACAATTCTCGAAAAATACAATTCAGTGGAACACTGTCAGACCACAATCACAGGCACACGCTCCGGATCTCAAGGCGCATCGATCCATAGAATGAGCATGGCACACAACTGAACACAAGTCTGACACCTCCGAAACAGGGCAACATCGCTTACGTCTCACAGGGAAAGGAGACACGACCCATGCCATGAAAACAGCTTCCGATAAAACACACGGCAGACACAACAAGCATCATCTTAGATAAGGAAACACAGTCCTCTCAGCTGATAGCTCCAAATCATCAACTTCCGTGCCATGAACAACCACGAAACTGGCACGTAAAATGCCAACGACAGCATTGGACCACGAGCATAATCAAGTCAATCTTCACTCAAACATTACATCTGATTCGAGTTACATGCCAACACTACCACGATAGAAGAGTGCAGCAAAACCAACCGACAAGATCTCGGTCCACACAAATGCCAAATCAGACTCACAGAGAACTCCTCCCAAGCTGAACACAACCACCACCACCACCACCACCAACAACAACAACACCTGCAGAATCCCGGCTCCATTCTCAACACAGAACCACAAGACACAACTGCAAGCTGAGTCACACCAAGGCACAATTATAGCTGGACACATGGCTAAATGTACTAGCCATTCGCAGCTTACCAACAAGCACCCACCACAACAATCTCGGAAAATGCATCTCGAGGACCATGATAACGTCCCGAGAGCACAACTCCCAAGAAAAATAGAAGAAGAAAGGGTACTCAACCAACAGATACGCCGATAAATTTCCCCAATCCTCAAACATGCCAGTGCCAACAATCGCAAAGCTTCAAGCAATGGCACGACAACCAACAACATCAAGGCACACATAGCCAAGACGATGCTACACCGAGGAAATAAACCCCTCGACCGGCCAGAATCTTCTAACCAACGATCCTCGACCAGTGGGTTATAAGCCCACACGCTTTCGCTGCGCACTTAAACAACACACACACAGGCATCAAGAACAACTCGGCATCCGCATCTCAGCACACACTTGGCACCATTGCAATTCATGAAACTGCAATGTACCACGCCTCGAGTACCGATCCTGCTAATAGCCGATCACAAGTCGCCATAGTGCAAATCATGAAGAGCACCAGCTTCAGCACAAGCCACAAAGAACGCTAATCTCAGGTTATCCTCTTGTCCTGGGATGATAACTGAACCTTCACAACACAACAGCCACCAAACACGTCACTTCGGACACGGTGCACAACAGCCCCCAACTCACAAACACTGGGTCCAAAGCCAAGCAACCGCCTCACTAGCACAGATCAGGTTCAGAACTAGCACAGTCTACACATAAGCAGACACAGGACAAAGGCTTCATAGAGACAACACTTCCAAGGCTTACCTTGAAAAGACGCCACAAGACAAGATGAGAAAGATCAAGCTCGTTTAACAGTAGCTCACCAGGAAGGAAAATCCTAGGTTCGCCCGAGCATTCTCTCAAACAAGGCATCCAATCGACCACCAAAACACAACATTAACACCTCAGGGGCTGAACAAATCTCAAGCTGGGACGGCCAAAACAACATAAGAATGTGCACATCCATCACCCCAACAACAGTCCCAAACAGCCACCATAACAAATCATGAAAAAATCTCGAACACCGCACTACAGATTCACGCCTGCCGGCGAACTCTGTCAAGTACAACATAACGCGACAAGCACCATGACAAAAGAAGAACACTCCGTTACATCCTGACAAGAGCAAAAACCATCTCACACAGTGCCAACACAGCACGCACAAGACCACACGCGAAAGCAAAGCGATAAACAATCGCAAAACCAATGCCAGCTGCCGACTGTACTGGACCTTAAGGACTGAGCACTGCGATATCTCGAATTCCCAAGTACTTCACAAACAAAAGCTCGACAAGCTCAGAAAAATTCTGAATAACTCTGAACTCTCGCTCTGATACCACATGTGATGACCCAGACTCCGGATACCGGGTAAACCCGATACCACTTGGAACCTGCGAGGCCTCCCAAGAGCGGAAAAGATCCGAAGGGATAGAAAGGTATGTGATAGTACATTGAACTTCCAGATAAAGCAGTAAGTAATTAAATTTTAATGATCATGATTCCTAAAATAGCAGAAATAAAATTATAGTTTCTATAACAAATTAAAACTAACAGAGTCCAGTCCAAAGAAAGACAAGTATAGTCCAACATGAAGAGAAACGTACCCTCAAGTCGGGGGAAGCCTGACACTGGCAATGCTGGCAACACAGAACTACCGCATAGCGGAACCCCCAGCCACGAGGCAGAACAGCTACACCAAAAAAGTCAGGGGTGAGCCTCGTGTCACTGGCTCAGTAGAGATCCCGCAGAACCCTACCACAAAACACGTAGTAACGGTAGTGCTACAATAAAGCAAAGCAGTAACAATGCAGGAGTAGAAACGACATAAGTAAAGAGGAAAGGCATAACAAGGAAACATGGCAGCCGAAGGAACCTCAGCCCTCTAAACTACTCCTAACAGCAACAGAAAGGCAAACCCTGATCTCACAAAGTCAGGCGTTACCGATCCATTTACAAATCATGAATCCTATCATGAAAAGCCTACCAAAACAGGAAAAGGCCTACCAAAGACCTACACAGTCAAAGGAGCAAGACATACACAAGCTCACCGTCGTGTACGCTACACTAGACTAGACCGCGGGTGAAGCCAACGCAGACTACCTGACGAGTCACATCGATCATGACAGAAACCAGTCACGAAAACACAAGTCATCGTGTCATGTGACAGAAGCACTTCCTCACTAGAAGAACAACTAGATGCGTTCACTGACGTCTTACACTACGCCTCAAGTATCTCGTACTCGCTTAAAACGGCGGTAATCGAGACACTCAACATGAACCAAGTACAAGGAACAACAGTAACGAGTGACTAGTAAGGGTCAAGCCCGTCGGCGCTTGTCCAAACGCCCCTGACCACGTGTACACACACAAGCCCAATGCCTTGAGCTAGGCCTCAAGTTAGTTTTCCCCCCCAGTAGGACACTACTGTAAAGCAAGGGGGCCCACGGAAACTAGCCTAAAAATCGTCTGTCGGGAACTGCCCCGCCACTACTCCCTGGTGGGCCGACACACCAGAAGGTGTCGTCAGGCTACGACTAGTGGAGGTTCACTAGACACAGAGACTTAAAACAGCGAACACCGGAGTACGAACAGGGTAAGCACACACCTGTCACACGTACTATGGAGCATAATGCAGTATACAACTGCTACTAGACTCAAGACAGTCAACTAGACCTGCTGACAATGATCCTTGAGTCACGAGACTCAGGTCAAGATTGTCGCACATCACAGCAACACGTTGTTAATCAGCATAGTCCCTAAGCCAAAATCCACGAGAAAACAATATGGAAGACGGCACATAACAGTCGGATCCACACATCGACAATGAGTCCTCGACCTCCAAGCTGCTCGTCGGACTCACAATTCTGTATAACACGGAACACGAGGGATCACCAAAAAGCCCTTAAATCACATGGCACGCAAATCAAGGTAAGATAACACCTCCAAGTGTCCAAAACCATATCTCGATCCTCACAAGATAGACGAGACACTCACGAGGTCACGTGTCAACCACTGGGTCACAACCGGGTTGACCAGAAACCATAATGACCCTCGAATAACATGAAAAACTACTCGGTGTAATGGCCCTCATAGACACCCTATAACACGGTTACAGCCCTCATAAGACGTCCAAGACATCCACGGAACAGTGGGCTAACCAAGGGATCAAAGCCACATCAACCGAAAATCAAACCAACACTCTGGGGAGGTGGCAGTCTCACCCTGGCCGCTAGACCGACCTGACGGTCATCCAAAGGGCCGCTACCTTCAAGAAAACCCCAGATACAAAAATCACAAAAGCAGGAGCCTTGCGGTCTGCCTGAGGCCACTACTACCATCAGACGGTCTCCTTAGGGCCGCAAGCTTGACCTTAGCGATCACATCCTGGCCGCTACGCTCAGTCAATTTCCAAAAAAGTTAAACCGACTTAATCAGTCAAAAGCACCTAACGGTCTACCTAGGACCGTTACACAAAGCCTAGCGGTCACCCCAAGGCCGCCAAGGACACTCATGCGGTCTGAGCTAGACCGCTAGCCCAAACCGACTTAAACCGACATGAAATGACAGGTGGTGGTCACAGATAGGCTGCAACACCTCATAGGCGGTCAGTCACATGGTCGTTACCCAGCGAACCGACATCGCCAAACCAACGTGGGGAGTAGCGATCACCCTTGGGCCGTCACTTAGAGCCTAGCGGTCCTCCTCAGACCGCTATGCGAAGCTTAGTGGTCCTCTAAGAGCCGCATGCAGAGACATTACGGTCAGTCGCGAGACCGCAACGTCAAACTGACTTATACACTCAACCTAGCGGTCGCCAATGGGCCGCCATAGACCAAAAATGGTCTCTTGAAGAACCGCTAAGCTGACACGACGAGGAAACCGTAGGGAAGCTCAAAACCCAGTATTTTCACGCCCCAATCGCGTCTAAACGACGGGGAAACAACTCTAGACATGTTATACACCTTCCACAAGCCGGAAGGGATCAAACCACACCCAAAAACACAAGAAACAGGCGATTCCCCCGAATCGACCCAAAATGAGTCACATGTATGGCCGGGCTCATACCGGCTCTGATTCTCAACCAAATGCAATGAAACTAGCGGAAAAAGATTCCCAACATGCTAGGGGTTCAAATGAAACCACTTAAATTGAAAATCATCGCCAGAAATGGCGAACATAGCTCACACCCCCCGAACATGCAATTCACCCAACCGAAGTAAAACCCGCTCAAACTCACACCGTTCGGCTCCAAATCGCGAGAGAACGCAGGAAAAGAGTAGGGCATCTGTCCCCCTACCTCCACCGAAGTTCTCGCGATCCGAAACGGCCACAATACGCCGAAAACCATCACATGAACTGCCCACGCTAGCTTTGAATCCACTGAGGGATCGCGCCAACGCCACGCTCCATTCTTCGTACCTGCACGCTCCACGAAACCTCCACGATGTCCCTACCTCGTCCATCTCGCCACAGTCGCGCGTCTCGCAGGAGGGAGGAAGAGAGGAGAGAGAACGGAGGGAGAGAGTGAGAACGGTGGTGAGGAGAGAGGAAGGAGAGAGAGGGGTTGAAAGAAAAAGAAAAAGGGAAATTAGCAATTGTCCTAAAATCCAATTTTTGGCACGAAAATTTGTAAATTCAGAAAAATATGAAAAAAATAGTCTTCGCGATCCTCGGAACGAGCACAACGCACATGTAGCGTCCTTGAGTCACAAAACTCAATGGTCATATCTCCACAAGGTTCCGCAAGTTATACAAGGGAAAAACCCGCGTGGATCGTAAAACACGTATCATGACCCACGAAAGTGATCTGATAGCTCTTTGATTCTGATCCGAAGAATTCAGGATATTATATATGCCCCTTGTACTATGTCAGTCTTATAGAGAATGAAAAGAAGCTTATGGATTTCAAATGAGAGGGTCTCCATTTTGTCTTTCCTTCTTCTGTCTTGAGCATGCCCCCCCATCTCGCTTACTGCCACTTTATGGGCATCTCTCTCTATTTCTTTTTCTCCTACGGAGCTATCATTTTCCTATTTTTGCTGCGCTTGGCACGCCTGGGCTATCCGCATTTCATGTGTGTGTGCTCCCAGTGTTTATAGCAGAAACTCATGGAGAGGCATCTTCAGGCGGAAGTTCAGGGCCTACCCGATGTCATGGGTATGGTTCTGGATCTGGACCCTTGGAGGCTATTTCACCTCCGCAGTCTTTATACACCCATCGGTTCAGACCCGTTGTTCCTCCAACTCGGACGCTGCCGCTCTTGCGCACCTCTTTGCAAATCTGGGGCCGTCTCGGACTTCCGTGGATGGGCACCCTTTTAACCCCCCAACGCTCCGAATGCGGGGGAATGCTGCCGAATTTTTGTCGGAACTTGAACTAATTGCTAAGCTCGTAAAAAATGTGTAAACGGGACAAAATGATGGTACAAATGCCAGAATGCCAACAAAAAAAGAAAGGAACTACTGAATGTGGAATAAACCCAAAAAAATGGTCATCCCATTCGAGGCCCTGTTATATTTATGCCCTTTCATGAGCATCGCTGTCCAACCATCCACGGACCAGAACAGAGGCTTTCTGCATCTTGAACCTCTCTCCTTCCTCACATATGTAGAGGCATGGCATCATTCTTTGCATGAGCCTGGCACTTGAACATTTCTGCAGAGCCTAGATATGCGTATAATAAATCCGCAAAACCTTTGTGAACCTCATTCATATATCAAATTACAAATGCAGTGCCTACTGCGTCCTCATGAACTAGCACCAGGGAACAAGGGACTCCATGTGTCCATCACAAACAAAAAAAACAACAATCTGAATAGGATGAAACGGCAAATAAAAATGGTGGTCTTAACAATCTCCGAACCCCATAATCCCTGAACAAACCAAGCAAAAAATCTATTAAAGGAAAAGAGAACAATTTTTTTTTTTAAATCTGGGTCTGTCTGCCTTTTCGATCGACCGATCGGCCCCTGAGTCGACGCCCTGCACAGCTGAGGTTGACTCGACCGGCAGCCCTTCTTGCTTCTGGGAATTTTAGTTGACCAATCCCATGATTTCGGTCGACCGAAGCCCCCAGTTTCAAAAAAAAATGCTGAGAGAAAGAGGTGATCCGGTGGCAAACACGCACCGAATCACCACCTTCCTAACTTTCCCCGCCGTGTCATCCCCTCCTCTACTCGCCGCTGTATCACACCCTTGCAATAAAAAAAAGGCTAAGAAAGGTGAGAAAGAGGTGATCCGGCGGCACTTTGCGCGTCGGATCCCCTCTCTCTCCCCCGCCATCACCATCCTCCCTTTTTGCATTGAAATAAAAAGGGGGAATGCTAAAAAAATATGTAAAAAAGGAAATAATGTAACAACAACAGAAAGAGCAGCAACAACTGAAGTCCCGAGATCAATGACACCCAACAGGGGGGTGAATTGGGTGTATACAAACTTTTAACAAACTTTTGCCCAATTCAAACAAGTGTGAATAATGGCCGAGATGAAATCTAGAACTAAATGAAGACTAAGAGATCTAATAGAATCTATCGCACTCAACCGATCTTAGGTACGATGGTGGAGGTGAGAATCCAGAGATTCAACTCACGCAAGATGTTATCTTCCTGACAAGGTTTGCCTTGTCGATCCGAACCCACCTTTTTATATACCGAAGAGTTGATATGAGAATGATAGATTATGCTAGATCTAACTCAACAAGACAATCAAAATAAACTAAGTGTATGCTGCACAGAATGGGGATAGATGAAAAGGATCAAACCATACAATAGATAGAGATTTTTAGGTGGTTCAGATGCAACAACGGCAACCTACGTCCACCCCTCACAATCTGTGACGATTCCTACACTATCTTGTAAAGGATTACAAGATCAAAACACACACACCTACACGTGAGGAGTTTGGAACTCCCACGAAGGTGAACAAGCACCAAATCACAAAGAGATGTGAAGAAATAAACACACACGCACACACACGGATCTGCGTAGATCCACACACACACAAGTATTCAGATATTACAAGAACATACACTTGAATCTGAAATAGAAATCGAATGGAAGACACAAAGAGAAAACTTCAGATTCAATCTCCCCCTTAGTTGATGAAGAAGGTTTTTGGATTCAGCTTGATCTCCACTTGGCTTGGGGTTGATCTGCTCTAGATGTGGCTTGAATCACTTGAAGATGGATGAGAAACTTCCTTCCCGAAGCATTGTTCACGGCGATAGTACCAGCACTCTTCTCTCCTCTTGATAGCCTCCTTGAGCTCCCTTGGATAATTAGGGTTCCTTACCCCAAAGAGATGTTTTTATAACTCTTGAACGGTCAAGAGACAAGCCAGGAACCAGATCCACAAATTATGGTAAGTTTGGTGACTTTTGGATTAAACAAACCCAATGAAGAGGGCTTCCCACATTGTAGAAAATATAGTCAAAGATGGCTGCTTCGAGGCTGGCGGTCGACTGCTAAGAGAGGGTGATCGACCGTAATTTTACAGATATTGGGCTTTCGTTGCTGGGAAAATCGGTCGATCGGCCCCCGACTGGCGGTCGACCGCTGGCTGGAAATTCTGCAAAAATAAAGAGGTTAACAAATGAATCATAATATGTGAGCTAATCAGCTTATGACACATCCTGTTTCAATTAAAATGAGTGAGTTAAGCTTAGCCTGGGCAGTTTCGGAACCAAGATGGATTTATGCATTGGGAGGGGTATGAACACTTAATCATAGTGCATGATGAAATTAGGCCCTGATTACGTATAAAGGTCGAACTTGATTGTTAATACATGTCACGTGAGAAAACACATGACCTGGGTTTTGTTATCATCAAAATCATCTGGATATACTCAACAATCTCCCCCTTTTTGATGATGACAAAACTGAGAGGGTATTGAAATACATGAACGTGCCTTTAAGCAATGTTTGAAAATTGAGATCAAAGTTTAAAAACAAGGCATTTCACTCACATCCCATCAAGCCAGCGAACACAAACCATTCAATATTTTATTTGCCAATTAGAAAATAAATGAGACACAAGAGCCAACCATCTGAGATCAAACACCAGTTGCATCCAATTCATCATTTCGTTACAAGGTACATTAATGCGAGAGTGAATGCACGACTCGAGACACATGTGACTAAACAAATGCACAAGTGCAGAACGGACACAATGATCCTCACATGATCATACATGCAAACACATAAACACACACCAACATACATAAATAGAAAGAACCCTGCACTTCTACTTCTCCCCCTTTGGCATCATCAAAAGGGGATAGGATAGACGAAGGAGGACCCAAAAGACACAAGACGAAAGGACACAATTTGGAGGTAGGAAGCTAAAAGACATCCTCATTGGTCATCTGTAGGAGGCGGGGCATCTGGTGGAGGGAGAGGCACATAGCCTGTAATGCCCTGGATCTTGCTGGATCTTTGTTGGATCTTTCGGATCTGTTTCGGATTGGTTTCGTTGAGTTTCGGTTCGCTTTTGTGGCTTCCGAATTGAGTTTGACGAGCCGTGTGGGTTTTTCTCACGTACTAGTTACGGAACCCTACGGTGAGTTTATTTGTCAATTCTCGAACTCGTGAATGCTACAGCGTCGATGTACTCTTCGAGCCGGTCGTTTCGACTATTTTTGTGTATTTTTCTGAATTTGTGTATTTTCGGCGCATTTTCGGAATTTTCGGAAATTAGGAAAATTTCCTAATTTCTTTTCCTTTTTCTTTTCTTTTTCTCTCTTCCTTTCTCATTCGCGCGACCGTCTCTCCCTCTCCCGTTCTCTCTCGTTTCTCCCCCTCTTTGGCTCCGGCTGCAGACGGAGGCGTAGGTGGGCGAGGTGGCGAGGCCGTGGAGCTGTCGAGATGCGCGATGAGGCGAGGATCGGATCGATTCTGGCGCGATCCCGAACGGTGGATTCAAAGCCGGTGAAATTGGTTCGCGAGTGGTTTTCGGCGTGGTTTAGTCCCTTCGGGGCACGGTTTCTTCGGTGGAGGTAGGGTGACGGATCCTTGCTTCTTCACCTTCGTTTTCCCTGCCATTGCACGGCGTTCGGCTAGGAAACGAGTGTGTTTGGGCTTGTTTTGCCTAAACCGTGATTTTCGTGGTTTTTAGGGTCGGCCGGTAAACGGTGACCGTTTGCGGTTCAGTTAGTTTCTAAATGACCGCAGGGATGTTAGAATCCCATCCACGTTGATTTCGTGCGATTCGGTGTTCATTCGAGGCCGGTAGAAGCCCGGGAACCTCGGTGACCCACTTAGGGTGGATTTGTCTAAATCGCCCGGATCGAGCGTTTTTGGTGTTGCATGTGGGCATTTTGGCCCTTGAATGTTGTTATTCGGTGTTGCGGTGTGTTTCCCCTGCGTTTCGGCGTGAATGGGGCGTGGAACGGGCCGATCCGGCCATTCCTATGTTTTCCCGCCGTAACCGAAGTAGCGGTCATGCCAGCGACCGTTACTTGTCTTTAGCGGCCCTACGACTGACCGTCGTTTGGTCTGCATCGTTTTAGCGCTTTGGCTTCTAGGTGAGTGACGGCCCTAGAGTGGCGCGTCGCTTCCTTGTAACGCGCCTAGGTTAGTGCGTTACTTCGCCTTCGTCGTTTTATGTTGGGGTTGAGTCGGTTAGTCTAACGCGCTTGACCCAGTGCGTTAGATGGAAGTGGCGCGCCTTGCCCAGGCCGTTACTTGCCAGTTGACTGACGTTGACTCGTTGAGGCGGTGCCTCTAGCGGTCGTGCCCCTATGCGTTGTTTGAGTGTGACGTGCCCGCCCCGGGCCGTTACATTCTCTTTTGGTCGAGGTTGGGTTGACTGCACCGTTGGGTGTGACGGTGGGGACCCCGTGCGTCGTTTGTGAGTAACGCGCATGCCTCCGACCGTTGTTTGCTGTGGTGTTGGGTTGAGGGTGGCCATGCCGTCTGTGAGTAACGGATGGGTCCCCCGTGCGTCGTTTGGTTCTAACGGCCCTCCCCTGCCGCGCTGTTTCGTGAGTGACGCGCCTGGCTTAGCGCGTTACTTCGCTTTGGTTTGGGTTTGCTGCACCGTTGAATGTGACGGTGGGTGCCCTGTGCGTCGTTTGCTTGTAACGCCCCTAGTCCCGTGCGTTACTTGGCTTTTGCGTGGTTTGTAGGTTATCAGGGTGGTGTGAGTGACGGCCTGGTGTCCGTCCGTCGTTTGGGAAATAACGGCCCTAACCTAGACCGTCGCTTGCTTGTAGCGGTCTAGAGCTGGTGCGTTACTTTCCTTGTGCCTTGGTTTTCCGCCCGATGATTCTGTGTGTCTTGGCTTGGCCTTGTGGTCTGCCCGTTGTCCCGTGGATGTCTCTTGACGTCCTATGAGGGTTAAGACTACGTTGTAAGGTAGCCAGGAGTCTTCTTGCTTGTGGTAGGGTTCCTTATCCTACCTTTGCATGTGCTTGTTTGGGTTTCGGTCAACCTGGTCTGACCCAATGGTTGACATGTGACCTTGTTTGCGCGTGTCTTAGCGGTTCTGTCCTGCCTAAGACACTGCTTCTGGATGCTTCGAGGTATTGTTCTACCTCGGTTTGCGTGTCCAGGTGTGCTGAGGGTTCTTGATGTCTCCCTCAGGTCTCCGTGTGTCATTTTCTGCGGAGCGTGGTTCCTTTGGCTTAGGATTAGACCGATTGGCGGCTTGTTCCGCTGTTGTGACGATCTTACCTTTGAGTCGTTTGGCTCAGGATCGTTACGTAGGAGGTCTAGTGCTTGTCCTGAGTTGTCGGCAGTGGTGATACTGTCACTTGGTGCCTCGAAGTGCGTGTTGAGGGGCGTGGTTGCCCGTTAGTACTTCGGCGCTTGTGTTTTGAGCTTCTGTGTCGTGTGAAGCCTCCACTTGTGTGACCTAAGGCCGAGAGGTGCCGACCCGCTAGCGGATGGCGGAGGGTTTTTCCCAGTGAGCGGTTTTTAGTTAGTTCCGCGGGCTCCTAGCCAACGGTAGCGTCCTGCCGAGGGAGAATACTAGCTAGAGGACCTGGCTTAGGCTATAGCCAGTGTGTGCACACGTGGTCAGGGGTTAGGACTTACGTCGACGGGCGTGACCCTGACTAGTTACTTGTTTTGCTGTTACTGTTTGGTTCAGCTGGTGTCTACATCTCTGCTGTTGTTACAGCAGTACTGTAGGTGAGACACTTGAGGTGCGGCGTCAGACGTCAGTGGACGCAGCTGGCTTTTAAGGGGGTGCTTCCGTCACGTGACGCGTAGCTTTCGGCGTTTTCCTGTACGCTGTGACCTTTGCGAGTTGCCCGTTCGTGGCTGCACTCGGGGTCAGTGGTTTGTCGTCCGCGCGATGTTCCGATCGTGCGCGGGGCTTTGTGCGCGACGTTCCCTGTCGTGTTTTGTCTGTTTCCCGGTGTCGGCGTTCGCCTTCGCCTTTGTTTGGGGCTGGTTGACAGACTGGTGTACCCTTCTGTGTGAGTTTAGGGTCATCCATCTGTTGCCTTTGTTTGGAGTAGTTTGGGATACCGAGGTTAGTTCGGTAGCCGCTTGTTTGGTGCGGGTTCTCACCCTCTCCTGCGTGTTCCCTACTCCTACTTCCCGTCTGTTCCTTTACAGCTTTGTAGTGTAGCTTTCCTGCTTTGCTACGTTGCTGTCCTTGCTACGTTTGTTGCTGCTTCCGTTGCCTTCGCTTTGTGCGGTTTTCCAGTGGGGATCCGCGTGACCCCTACTGAGTTTCTGTTGAGACTCACCCCTGCTGCTTTTCAGGTGGGTTTCGCCGTCTGCCTCTGCTGTTCTTGGTGGAGTGCGCGTTTGCTGTTGTAGCTGCCAGCCGTACCTGCGTCGGGTTTTCTCCGACTTCTGTGTACGTTTCTTTCTGTCGTACTGTACTGTGCTAGACTTGTTGTCTTTCCTTGGGCTAGACTCTGGTGTATAATTGAAAACTTGAATATTAATGAAAAGGTAATTTTATTTCTGCTACTTTAGCAATCCATTGTAATGAAATTTAATTGCTTACTGTTATATCTGCTGGCTTCAATGTATTCCACACACTCCTTTTTCCCTTCGGCGCTTTCCCGCGCTTGGGAGGCCTCGCGGGTCCCATGTGGTATCACGTGTATTCGGTATTTATACCGGGTGCACCGGGTATCCGGAATCCGGGTCGCTACAGGTGGTATCAGAGCAGTGTTCTGAGATGTTCGGAGTTCTTTTCTGAGCTATCAGATCATTGTCGTGTGAGATACATGGAAATCCAGATATACAGTTACCAGAGTCTTTAGGCCCAGTACAGTCTCTTGCTGGCGTAGGTGTTGCGATGGTTTATCGCGGTGCTTTTTGCGTGTGGTCTTGTACGTGCTTGGTTGGCACTGTGCGAGATGGTTTTGCTCTCGTCTAGATGAGACGATGTGCTTCGTTCGGTTTTGAAGTTGGTCTCGATCGTGGTGCACTTTGCAGTGTTTGTCGGTTGGCATGAACCTGCAGTGCCTTGTTCGAGCTATTTTCTGTATTTTGCTCAGGTGGCTTATGACTTTTAGCGTTGGTGTGATGGCCACGCACGTTCTTACGTTGCTTGGGTTGTCCCAGCTTGAGTTTGTGTAGCTCCTGATGCTTCGTTGTTTTGGTTGCTTCGATTGTCGTGTTGCCTCGATTGAGAAGTTGCTCGAGCGAGCCTTGGATTTTCCCTTCCTGGTGAGCTGTTGTTGTTGAGCTTGTTGCTTCTCATCCCTCTTTGGTGAAGCTTTCCGAGGTTTGCCTTGGAATTGCTGTCTTGGTTGTGCCTTTGTCCTGTGTCTGCTTAAGTGTAGACAGCCTTGTTTTGAGTCTGATCTGCTCCTTGTTGTACGGTTGCTTAGCTTTGGACTCCATGATGGTGTTAAGAGCTGTTGTGTACCGTAGTTGTCGTGCTGTGTCTAACGGCCGATGTGTTGTGAAGGCTCATTTATCGTGTCAGGACGTGATGGTGAGCTGAGATTGATGCTTTCCTTGTGCTTTGCGCTGAAGCTGGTGCTCTTCTCTTGTTGCACTTAGGCTCTTTGTGATCGGTTGTTCGCCTGATCAGTGCTCGTGGCGTGTTAATTGCGATCTTTGTTGATTGCGATGACGCCTGGTGTGTGCTGAGATGCGATTATCGATGTTGTTCTGTTGCCTGTGCACGTTGTTGAGAGTACAGCTGGAGTGTGTGGGCTGGCTACCCATTTGTCGAGAGGTCTTGTTCCTTTCTCGATGTGGCTTTGTCTTGGCTTCTTGTGCCTTGACTTTGGTTGTTGCCGTGCCGTTGTTCGTGGTTTTCTTGTGTTGGCATCGGCATTGTGCGAGTGTTGGGGAATTTGTCGGCATCTTTGCGGATTGAGTACCCTCTACTCTGTATTTTCTTCTTGGGTGTTGTGCTCTTGAGGCGTGTTGCTAGTCCTTGAGTTGCATTCCCCGAGATCATTGTTGTTGTTTTTCGTTGTTGTGGGTCTTTCTCTTGGTGAGCAGTCTGATGCGTGACCTGTCTCTTGTGGTCGTGTGTTCAGCTGTTTTTGTGCCTTGTTGTGACCCTGCTTGCAGTTGTGTTCCGTGGTTCTGCGTGTTAAGTAGAGCCGGAATTCTGCAGGTGTTGCCGTTGTGTTGTTTTGGCGCTGTTTCTTTATGATTTTGTGTCTCTGCCTTGGACCATGGTCTTGTCAGTTGGCTTGCTGTGCTCTCTTTCCCTGGTGGAGTTAGCTTGCGACTTGATCAGATGTGATGTCTGAGTGAGTACTGACTTGATTGTGTTTCGGGTCCAGCAGCGTTGTTGTTGTCGTTGGTGTCCTGTGTGCCAGGTGTTCCCTGTTGCCTTTGGCACTGGAGCCGATGATGTTGCGAGCTGTCAGCTGTGGGGACTGCGTTCCTTGTGTAAGCTGCCGCTTGCCGTGTTGTCGTCGTGTTTCTCAGTTGTCTGTTGTTGTGGCTGTCGTGTCTCTATTTCTGGTGAGACGTAAACGACGTTGCCCTTGCTTCGGAGGTGTCAGATGTATTCACTTTGGTGCCATACTCGTGCTGTAGACTTGCTGTCTTGGAAGCTGAGTGTGTACCTGTAATTGTGATCTGACGGTGTTCCTCTGAGCTGTGTTTTCCGAGTTTTGTGCTGTTGGGTTGTTCTTCCCTGCTTCTCCTTTGCTAGTCCTGAATTTCGGGGGCGAAATTCTTTGAAGGGGGGGAGGATGTAATGCCCTGGATCTTGCTGGATCTTTGTTGGATCTTTCGGATCTGTTTCGGATTGGTTTCGTTGAGTTTCGGTTCGCTTTTGTGGCTTCCGAATTGAGTTTGACGAGCCGTGTGGGTTTTTCTCACGTACTAGTTACGGAACCCTACGGTGAGTTTATTTGTCAATTCTCGAACTCGTGAATGCTACAGCGTCGATGTACTCTTCGAGCCGGTCGTTTCGACTATTTTTGTGTATTTTTCTGAATTTGTGTATTTTCGGCGCATTTTCGGAATTTTCGGAAATTAGGAAAATTTCCTAATTTCTTTTCCTTTTTCTTTTCTTTTTCTCTCTTCCTTTCTCATTCGCGCGACCGTCTCTCCCTCTCCCGTTCTCTCTCGTTTCTCCCCCTCTTTGGCTCCGGCTGCAGACGGAGGCGTAGGTGGGCGAGGTGGCGAGGCCGTGGAGCTGTCGAGATGCGCGATGAGGCGAGGATCGGATCGATTCTGGCGCGATCCCGAACGGTGGATTCAAAGCCGGTGAAATTGGTTCGCGAGTGGTTTTCGGCGTGGTTTAGTCCCTTCGGGGCACGGTTTCTTCGGTGGAGGTAGGGTGACGGATCCTTGCTTCTTCACCTTCGTTTTCCCTGCCATTGCACGGCGTTCGGCTAGGAAACGAGTGTGTTTGGGCTTGTTTTGCCTAAACCGTGATTTTCGTGGTTTTTAGGGTCGGCCGGTAAACGGTGACCGTTTGCGGTTCAGTTAGTTTCTAAATGACCGCAGGGATGTTAGAATCCCATCCACGTTGATTTCGTGCGATTCGGTGTTCATTCGAGGCCGGTAGAAGCCCGGGAACCTCGGTGACCCACTTAGGGTGGATTTGTCTAAATCGCCCGGATCGAGCGTTTTTGGTGTTGCATGTGGGCATTTTGGCCCTTGAATGTTGTTATTCGGTGTTGCGGTGTGTTTCCCCTGCGTTTCGGCGTGAATGGGGCGTGGAACGGGCCGATCCGGCCATTCCTATGTTTTCCCGCCGTAACCGAAGTAGCGGTCATGCCAGCGACCGTTACTTGTCTTTAGCGGCCCTACGACTGACCGTCGTTTGGTCTGCATCGTTTTAGCGCTTTGGCTTCTAGGTGAGTGACGGCCCTAGAGTGGCGCGTCGCTTCCTTGTAACGCGCCTAGGTTAGTGCGTTACTTCGCCTTCGTCGTTTTATGTTGGGGTTGAGTCGGTTAGTCTAACGCGCTTGACCCAGTGCGTTAGATGGAAGTGGCGCGCCTTGCCCAGGCCGTTACTTGCCAGTTGACTGACGTTGACTCGTTGAGGCGGTGCCTCTAGCGGTCGTGCCCCTATGCGTTGTTTGAGTGTGACGTGCCCGCCCCGGGCCGTTACATTCTCTTTTGGTCGAGGTTGGGTTGACTGCACCGTTGGGTGTGACGGTGGGGACCCCGTGCGTCGTTTGTGAGTAACGCGCATGCCTCCGACCGTTGTTTGCTGTGGTGTTGGGTTGAGGGTGGCCATGCCGTCTGTGAGTAACGGATGGGTCCCCCGTGCGTCGTTTGGTTCTAACGGCCCTCCCCTGCCGCGCTGTTTCGTGAGTGACGCGCCTGGCTTAGCGCGTTACTTCGCTTTGGTTTGGGTTTGCTGCACCGTTGAATGTGACGGTGGGTGCCCTGTGCGTCGTTTGCTTGTAACGCCCCTAGTCCCGTGCGTTACTTGGCTTTTGCGTGGTTTGTAGGTTATCAGGGTGGTGTGAGTGACGGCCTGGTGTCCGTCCGTCGTTTGGGAAATAACGGCCCTAACCTAGACCGTCGCTTGCTTGTAGCGGTCTAGAGCTGGTGCGTTACTTTCCTTGTGCCTTGGTTTTCCGCCCGATGATTCTGTGTGTCTTGGCTTGGCCTTGTGGTCTGCCCGTTGTCCCGTGGATGTCTCTTGACGTCCTATGAGGGTTAAGACTACGTTGTAAGGTAGCCAGGAGTCTTCTTGCTTGTGGTAGGGTTCCTTATCCTACCTTTGCATGTGCTTGTTTGGGTTTCGGTCAACCTGGTCTGACCCAATGGTTGACATGTGACCTTGTTTGCGCGTGTCTTAGCGGTTCTGTCCTGCCTAAGACACTGCTTCTGGATGCTTCGAGGTATTGTTCTACCTCGGTTTGCGTGTCCAGGTGTGCTGAGGGTTCTTGATGTCTCCCTCAGGTCTCCGTGTGTCGTTTTCTGCGGAGCGTGGTTCCTTTGGCTTAGGATTAGACCGATTGGCGGCTTGTTCCGCTGTTGTGACGATCTTACCTTTGAGTCGTTTGGCTCAGGATCGTTACGTAGGAGGTCTAGTGCTTGTCCTGAGTTGTCGGCAGTGGTGATACTGTCACTTGGTGCCTCGAAGTGCGTGTTGAGGGGCGTGGTTGCCCGTTAGTACTTCGGCGCTTGTGTTTTGAGCTTCTGTGTCGTGTGAAGCCTCCACTTGTGTGACCTAAGGCCGAGAGGTGCCGACCCGCTAGCGGATGGCGGAGGGTTTTTCCCAGTGAGCGGTTTTTAGTTAGTTCCGCGGGCTCCTAGCCAACGGTAGCGTCCTGCCGAGGGAGAATACTAGCTAGAGGACCTGGCTTAGGCTATAGCCAGTGTGTGCACACGTGGTCAGGGGTTAGGACTTACGTCGACGGGCGTGACCCTGACTAGTTACTTGTTTTGCTGTTACTGTTTGGTTCAGCTGGTGTCTACATCTCTGCTGTTGTTACAGCAGTACTGTAGGTGAGACACTTGAGGTGCGGCGTCAGACGTCAGTGGACGCAGCTGGCTTTTAAGGGGGTGCTTCCGTCACGTGACGCGTAGCTTTCGGCGTTTTCCTGTACGCTGTGACCTTTGCGAGTTGCCCGTTCGTGGCTGCACTCGGGGTCAGTGGTTTGTCGTCCGCGCGATGTTCCGATCGTGCGCGGGGCTTTGTGCGCGACGTTCCCTGTCGTGTTTTGTCTGTTTCCCGGTGTCGGCGTTCGCCTTCGCCTTTGTTTGGGGCTGGTTGACAGACTGGTGTACCCTTCTGTGTGAGTTTAGGGTCATCCATCTGTTGCCTTTGTTTGGAGTAGTTTGGGATACCGAGGTTAGTTCGGTAGCCGCTTGTTTGGTGCGGGTTCTCACCCTCTCCTGCGTGTTCCCTACTCCTACTTCCCGTCTGTTCCTTTACAGCTTTGTAGTGTAGCTTTCCTGCTTTGCTACGTTGCTGTCCTTGCTACGTTTGTTGCTGCTTCCGTTGCCTTCGCTTTGTGCGGTTTTCCAGTGGGGATCCGCGTGACCCCTACTGAGTTTCTGTTGAGACTCACCCCTGCTGCTTTTCAGGTGGGTTTCGCCGTCTGCCTCTGCTGTCTTGGTGGAGTGCGCGTTTGCTGTTGTAGCTGCCAGCCGTACCTGCGTCGGGTTTTCTCCGACTTCTGTGTACGTTTCTTTCTGTCGTACTGTACTGTGCTAGACTTGTTGTCTTTCCTTGGGCTAGACTCTGGTGTATAATTGAAAACTTGAATATTAATGAAAAGGTAATTTTATTTCTGCTACTTTAGCAATCCATTGTAATGAAATTTAATTGCTTACTGTTATATCTGCTGGCTTCAATGTATTCCACACACTCCTTTTTCCCTTCGGCGCTTTCCCGCGCTTGGGAGGCCTCGCGGGTCCCATGTGGTATCACGTGTATTCGGTATTTATACCGGGTGCACCGGGTATCCGGAATCCGGGTCGCTACATAGCCAAGGCGCTGCCGAATATCCGCAAATATGTGTTCGTGATGCTGAAGGCGGTGCTGTATATGGGCAAGGGTTTGATCCCTAGTATAGTCACGGCGCTGCATGTTCAGGAGAATGCAGTTCATGGCATTAAAAGCGTCACATGAATCTTCAGGCTTTGGGTGAGGGTGGTCATGCTGGTGGAGAGAGTGTGCATCTGAGTGGCTAAGGAATCCAAAGCAGTGGAGAAGGAGTGAGAATTCTGGGGTAAAGATTCCGGCATAGTGCCCATGGTTGCAATATTTTTCCCAAAGGTAGAGAGTTGTTCCCCAAAGGCATCCACCCGAGTTTCCAGCCCATTGAACTGTTGTGTCCCTGTGATTTTGATGATAGCAAACACTATAAGTCATTTGAATGCATACAAGTCTGTTTGTGGTGCAGATGAATGGTTCATTGAAAATCTTATCTGAATTATTGCTGCATTTTAGATATGGCTGTGTGTAGTGGTCATTGGTGCATTTCATAATTGTTCATGCATTTCATAAATTGCATTTTATCTGGATTGTTTGATGTTAGTCTGTACAAATGGGTGTTGCTGTCATACCCTTTCAGCATAGTCTATACATCATTCATCAGTCATCAATTCTGCACATTCTAGTTTGCATGTCCATACACTACACTGTAGATGCTCATAAAGTCTATACATCGCATGGCACAGCATGCGTCCAAGTCTGAATATTGCATTCGCCAAGTCTGAACGTCCCATGCTCAAAGCTAAGTCTGTACATTGGGATTTGAACACACAAAGTCTGAACAGCTTGCATTGTTCTGTAGCTTGCATCGTTTCACAAGTCTATACAACAGTTAGCATTGCATCTTATTCATGAAGTCCATACATTCACTGAAGCTTGCTTAGCTGAAGTGTGTACATTGCATTGCATGACTTGAAGTCTGTACATCGCATGTGTGCTTCATGTTAAGTCTATACAGACTTCAGTGCATTCTCTTTGTGTCTCACATATCAAAGTCTGTACAGTCTGCATCGCATGCACTCTAAATATGTCAAGTCTGTACAATGGTTTTGGCATATGCATTCATTAAGTCTATACGCTGGAAGACGAAGTCTATACAGCGTCTCATGTTGCATCCAGCAAGTCTGTACAGTGAGCGTTTCATTGGTGAAGTCTGTACACTCACCAGTTGAACATCAAAGTCCATACATTGCATAATGTTCGTCAAGTCCATACATTGCACCGTAGATGCATCGAAGGGAAGTATGCACATTGGGCTGTTCATATGAAGTCTGTACGTTGGAAGTGTGTACAGTGTTCAGTTTCCTCTCATAAAGTCCATACATCGAATGTCTTGCTTTAGCTTAAGTCTGTACAGTGTCTCGTATTGGCCAAGTCTTTACAGCCTCATCCTTACCTTCGTTCCAAGCCTAAGTCTACACATTCGTTTCCTTGGACAAAGTCTATACAACGTGCCTTGATCTCTCAAGTCTGTACACTCTTTATTTCAAAGTCTGTACATTGGAAGTATGTACAACGAACTGCTACACGCATCATTCCAGTTGTCTTTGTGTCGTTATTTGTTCCATCTCGTGCTGCTTTCTGTGGCACCTCGTGTCGCTCCTTCTGTGTCACCCCTTCGTCTTCGAGTTGTTTTCAGCCAGTGTCGTCCTCGTGTTCGAGTCATTTTCCTATATCTTCGTGTTATCTTTTGTTTTTATGTCTTCGTGTTATCTTTTGTTTGTATGTCTTCGTGTTGTTTCTATGTTTATGTCTTCGTGTTATCTTTTGTTTTTATGTCTTCGTGTTATCTTTTGTTTTTATGTCTTCGTGTTATCTTTTGTTTGTATGTCTTCGTGTTGTTTCTATGTTTATGTCTTCGTGTTATCTTTTATTTTTATGTCTTCGTGTTATTTTTTGTTTGTATGTCTTCGTGTTGTTTCTATGTTTATGTCTTCGTGTTATCTTTTGTTTTTATGTCTTCGTGTTATCTTTTGTCTTCGTGTTGTTTCTATGTTTATGTCTTCGTGTTATCTTTTGTTTTTATGTCTTTGTGTTATCTTTTGTTTTTATGTCTTCGTGTTATCCTTTGTTTTTATGTCTTCGTGTTGCTTCTTTCCATCTTCGTCCAGTTCTTTTTCTGATCGCGTGTTTTACTACCGTTTTACCTCGTGTTGTTTTCATCTGACCTCGTGTCGTTTTCTGTATAGTGCACCTTTTGCTGTTCTAAGTCTATACATTCTATCCTTCTGATTAATCTCCTATGACTGTGTGACAGGTACTGATCGTGAAGCCTATGAAGAGTGGGGCACGTGATACGAGGCTGGCATCTGGCACGTGATCTGAGATGCAGAGGAGCCTCCATGTGGACTGAAGCTTTTGGGCGGGAATCGTGGAGAGCACACGCTGCCCTAATCTACTGCTGCTCCTGCTATATATATGAGCCTTCTTCCTCAGAAGAAGATTGATCAAGTTGGCAAGAGGTGAAGTCCATACAGAGAGCCACGATCCAGATAGAGAAGAAGAAAAGAAAAAGAAGAAGAGAAAGAGAGTGAGAAAGAGAAAGAAAGAGAGATTGAGTGAGAGATCGAGATAGCAGAGTGTGAAGAGAAGAAGAGGAAGAAGAACAGAGAAGAAGAGAGAGCTAGAGTGATAGAAGCTTCAACTGAAGATCTGTTCCTGCTAGATCGTGGATCAAATCCAGGCCAGCCAGCTCCTGCGAGAGCCACATTTGTTTTTATCTTTTCAGCTTTCTGTTACTGGTTTTGTTTTTCTTTTCAACTATTCACTAGTTGTTCTTCCGATTCTCTTGTGTGAGGTCGGGTTCCCTCCGGTGTGGAGGAAGAGAGACTTGCATCTCTGGTTGCCTTTGACTGAGAGTCATCGGTTGTTTCCCTCCGGTTTGGAGGAAGGGAGGGTGGTCCCTCCGGTTCTGGGCTTGTAGGTTTCGAGTCCAGGTGGTCCCTCCGGTTGGGAGGAAGAGAGGTCTGAGACCTCTAGTTTGCAGGTGACTTGGTGTCACTTGTACTTCCCTCTGGGTTTCAGAGGAAGAGAGACTTGGGTCTCTAGGTTCCCCTCCGGTTTGGAGGAAGGGAGGATTGGTCCTCCGGTTCTAGTCTTGTAGGTCGCAAGACTAGGTGTTCCCTCCTGGACTGGAGGAAGAGAGACTTCGGTCTCTGGTTTCCAAGTGGCTGGGAGTCACTTGGGGTGTCCCTCCGGTTGGGAGGAAGAGGGGAGGTTGTTCCCCTTGTCAAGCTGTTTGGCAGCCTTTGTTGCAGACTGAGTCTGCTGTGCTAGTGTTACTAGTGGAAGACTCACTCTGGTTTAGAGTGAGGGGTGGACGTAGGTCTGTTGACCGAACCACCTAAAAAACCTGGTGTCCCTTGTGGTTTGATCTTCTTATATGTTCACTTATCTGTTGCGCTTTAGATGGTTGCTTAGGTTCGTTTGAGGGCTTCTTGAGTTGCTGTCTTGCCTTGATTCTTCCAAGGTTCTTCAGGCAATTTCTGCAACAGTTTTAATTCCGCATTACTGAGTATTAGAGTTTTTTATTAGGCCATTTTTGTAGAGGGATACATTCACCCCCCTCTGTATCCGGGCCTTGCACCCTAGCAATTGGTATCAGAGCAGGTTCTCTGATTGATCAGATCCAACGATTTGCAGAGGATCATGTTGTCTCTTGGTGCATTTCTGATTTTACTCTTTGCTGCATTAATTTGCTTACCGATTTATTCAATGGGTTCTCCACCGGTTTTCAATGGCTCTAATTTTAACTCATGAGTTACCAGTCTACATAACTATGTGAATTTAATGGATCCGGATCTGTGGAAGTTAATTTCACATGGTCCTCATAGACTGCCACAGGAAGAGTCCAAATGGACAAAAAGTGACAGATCAAGAAATGGAGAGAATCAGAAAGTTTTGAGATTAATGAAAGAAGCTACTGACAAGGCTCTACATTCTTGTTTTTATGACTGTAGGTTCGCTAAAGACATTCTGGATCAACTGAAGATAGCTCAGAGGATGAATGAGGACAGCTGCCTGATGGCTGACAAGAGCAACCATGGCAGTGAACAAGATGAATTTGAAGATGCTGTGGAGGTAAACCCTTTCGAGAATTTCACCTTAGATGACTGGGAAGATGCCTATGCTAATCTGTTACACTCCCATGAAAAACTGAGGAAGAAAAACAAAAGTCTGATAAAGAAGATAACAAATCTAGGGGATCCCATTTCTGGGACTGAAAATCTTGAAAATCCTGAAATTCTGAAAACTGAAAATGAGATACTCAGAAGACAAGTGTCGAAATTAGATGGAATTCAATTTGAACTTGATCATGTTAAATCTGAAAACACTAAACTCAGAAATCAATGTCAAGAATCTGACCAAAAACTAATCAGTCTTGAGAATGAAAACAGATTGATCAATGAAGAGTTTAAGGCAGTTAGTGTTCCGAACTTAAAGTTTCAGGAAAACTTTGAAAACTGTAAATCAGAATATCCAAGTTTCCTAACTGATGTATTATTTGATGATGATAAACTTGAGCAAGAAAACACAAGTCTAAAGGAAGAAATTGAGAAACTGAAACAGTTGAACTCCACCATGTCAGAGAGATTACTGACATTTGAAAAAGGAAAATATGTTGATGAAAATCAAAATGAGATCAAACTGAAATCAGAAATTGATACCCTTAAAGCTTTGAATGATGTGATGCATCAACAAATTCTGGTCTGTGAAGAAGATATAGTCAACTATGAACATCAGGTCTCTTCTCTTCAATCTGAAATAAATGATCTGAACAATACTTTGTCAAAATTCGTAAGTGGGCAGAAAAACCTAGACAAGCTACTAGGTGTAAAAATCAACACTAGGAAGGAAGGGCTGGGCTACAATAATGGTAACAAGAAAGAATTTCAGAGCAAGTTGATGACATCTTTTGTAAAGGTTTCAAATGTAGCCACCACTTCAAAAGATAAACAGCCCATTGTTCAGAAAACTGAAAAACAGAACAAAAATCAGAAAAAGATTGGAAAACAGAAAATAAATAAACATGGTTCATTAGGGCATGTTGATCAAAGTTCACACACACATTCACATGCATCTAAAAAGAAAGTGTCATGCCATTATTGTCATAAATTTGGTCATCTGATGCATGAATGTAAATTGATGGAGAAGGATGATATGACTGCTAGGAACCTTCATGATAGAAATCCTTCATTTCAGAAAAAAAAATTGAATGTTTTCACTGTGGTAAATTAGGACACACAATTGCACAATGCTGGTTTACAAATGATAAGAAAACATCTCATTCATATCATGATAAATCTCCTGCAAGCCAACATGGTCCTAATAAGAACAAATTTGTTTTTAAAGATAAGCTCATTACATGCTTTGAGTGTGGAAAGACAGGTCACGGGGCCATTGAATGCTGGCTGAGGGCTGGTGGAAGAAATTCTAGTTCATACTTTCACTATGGCAAGATGGGCCACATTGCAGCCCAATGTTGGCATGCTAAGGGAAGGAAGTTTAACAATAAATCTGGCAAATTCCCTGTCAATAGAAATATTTCTGATAGAAATGAATTTGTGTTTGAAAAGAAAACACTTACATATTTTGAATGTGGGAAGCCAGGCCATAGAGCTGTTGACTGTTGGCTGGCTTATGTTGGTAAACAGAATCTTAATTCTGTTAACAGAAAATTTCATACATATGCACATAGAACTCATACTAATCAGAATGTGCATAAATCAAATCTGAAATTTACTACCTCTTGCTATTATTGTGGTATATTAGGTCATTCAATGAATAATTGCCATCTGATGAGATCTGATGACCTACAAGCTAAGAGGTTGTTTAGAACACCTGCCAAAGGTGTCACTATTAACCATGAAGGGCACAAGACAGTTTACGTACCTGCCCATGCAACATAGTGTGCTAACTTGCAGGTGTGCCTTGGAAGCTGAAGAATAATAAAAAAAAAAGGGAAATAAACCAAGGCACCCGAGTTGATAAAACCCCATTCAGGTAAATTCTTCACATCTGTTCAAATGAAATTTATGGTTGATCTGATAAGTCATAGTTTCATGCATACATGCTTTTTATTTGGTTTGACTCTTGCATTGAGCTTTGTAGGCTTTCTTGCTTGTACTGTGAGCTGTGTGCATATATGTTGATTGCATATCATGCACTTTGTAAGGGGGAGTTTGATTGATGCTTGCATAATCATGATAATCTCATTTGCTGAATGCATACATGTAGTTAGTTGCAATTGCATTTCCTTACTTTAAAAAAAAAATGATTCATTGCATCTAGATAGGGGGAGCATTCCTGATTCATCTCTTTACCTCTTGAACTCCTTCTGTCTAGCAATCTGATCCGTTCTTGGCAAATGTATGGTTCACTTGAATTCTCTGTTGTCTACACTGATGTAGCTCCATTGATACTGTCTACTATGAATTCAATTGATAACTTGTTACTATCATACATTTCTTCATATCTTGTCAAAACTGGCCCAAGCTAATCTGACTGAATTCTAGTCTTTAAGGCTTGCTTCTGAATTGCTCAATTCTCTCAACTACTGGTATCTGAATTGCTCTCTGCTAATTTCTCTTGACAATGTCATTGATTCAGCCAAATGAGGAAAGATTTAAATCTGTGCACCCTAGGCATAAATCAGACATTTTGAAAAGAAGAATCTTCTATTATACTGGCTTAAGAATGTTTTAATAAATCAAATTGATTTAAGCCTAATGTATTTTCTAAGTTTTGATGTAAAAGACTTGAAAAATATCTGAATCATCATGCTTAATAAGTCTTAACCAATTGCCTCATGAATTTCATGCAAAACCTTCTGAAATCTGAAATTTTAAAAGACATGGCTTTCTTTGGTTAAGATACATGTAGAAAGTATTGTTCTTAATCATTTCAAGTGTACTGAGCTTTGTTTGAAGAATCTGAAATAGTTAAAATTTAAAGCTAGAGCAATGACTGTGGTCACAGAGAAACTGGGCTTTCTATCAATGAAATAGAGCAAGCCCATGTCATAAAGTACCATAGTTACTGTAGACACGCCAAAATTGACGTTTTGTTGATCAAATCTCATGTTATTATATAAACGCCCCAAGTGGACTTCAATATTCCTATAACATAAAGTTTTTCTATTTTTGTGAGTTTTTCTGCATTTTTCCTGCATTTTTATGAATAACGACTTGACGAAGGGCGTTACTTTCTAAAGTAACGACCTGTCATAGGGCGTTTTCAAAGAAAGGACGACCGAAGGTGAGGGCGTCAATTCCTGGTATTATCCGTTACTCTCTGGAATTATCTATTTTCAAAATAAAAGGCATTTTGTGAGTAACGCTTTTCCTCAGGGCGTGTTTTGAAGAAACGCCGTTACCTTAGGCGTGTTATCTCAGTTTTTAAACAGAGGAAGTTTTTATTTCCAAAATTAAATCCAGGAAGAAACGGCCTTTCCTAGGTCGTGTTTCAAGAAACGTCTCTTGGCAGGTCGTTAATTCATAAATAGACGCCCTGTCTTAAGGCGTGTTTCACTCCAGAGTCCTTCTTTTTTCCATCTTTCCCCCACAGTTCCCTGCTATCCTTGGACTCTTGCTCGATCTTAATCCTTCCTTGGATGCCTCATTACCCGTTCTTATCAATTCCCTTGTTTGATCACACCCGATTAAACATTATATAAGAGGCTCCATGTCGAGCGTAAAGGGGGTTGGGTGGTTGTTGATTATTATTATTGAGGTTGAACGCCTTGAACCCAGAAGATCACGTCTGTGCACTTTATCCTACTGCATCTTGGTGTTTTCTGCATCCGATCGGGCTTCGTCCTGGTGTCCTCTGCATCCGTTCAACGTCTTCACAGTTTCCCTCCACTCTCGTCAGGGAGAGCAGGGCTATATTGTGCTTATTTTATTTGAGTTCCATCGTTGTCATCATACTGTCAGTTTCTTATTGCATTAAGCATTATCATATCCCTTCCCTAGTTCTCTGCTAGGGGTTTATAAAACCAAAAAAAGAGGTGCGCATGTTGATGTCTTTTCATCATTTTAGGTTAGCTTTGGATTGATACTATTGCACTTTGGCTGATCCCCCTCTCTTTTGCTTATTTTTCATTGTCTTTTTTACAAGGTAATCAATCAAGAAAACCCACTTCATCGGCCGGCCGATTGGAGTTGGAGGAGGAAATCCACATTTATCCCGCATCCCACTCTTCACCAGGTACACGCGATCTCATTTTCTTCTTATTGAGGTAAACCCTCTGGCGATCACAACTCCCCTTTAGCACCTCGTGCTATATATTTTTTATCACATCTTATACATGTTGTTGTCATGTTATATATTTTTCACTCCCAAAAGTGAGGATTTTTAATCCGATCTACAAATTGGCGATCACGGTGGGACTTCCACTGTTTTCTTTATTGATTACCATCTCCATTGGCACCCTCGTGTGCCCTTTCCCTTTGACACCCTCGTGTGTCCTTTCCCCTTAGGCACCCTCGCGTGCCCTTTCCCCTCGGTACCCTCGGTACCCTTTCCCTTGTGCCCCTCGGGCACCCCCCATTGTGCACGCTGCACACTCCCGGATCAGTCAATTGCTGCTTAATAACGCCTTCAACAAGGGCGTCTTTTGATTTAACGCCCCTCACAGGGATGTGTTTTGATTAATTAACGCCCCCCTCCAGGGCGTGTGTTTATTGCACCTGCTGGCCTTTTGTTGGTATTTTTCTCGTCTGCCATTTAACGCCCCTCTCAGGGACGCGTTTCGTTGAGTAACGCCCACCTCCAGGGCGTCTTCTACCATAACTGCTGTCTGCTTCATGCTTATTATACTGTCTGTGGAATAACGCCCCTCTTCGAGGCGTTTCATTTCTTATCAATGCCTATCATTAGGGCGTTTCTCTTTGTCATAACTGCCGTCTGCTGCTCCTCATTATATTGCCTGTGAATTAACGCCCCTCTCTGAGGCGTTTCATTTATTATCAGCGCCTACCATCAGGGCGTTTTCTCTGAGTTTTGACGCCCTTTACCGTAGGCGTCCTTTCTTTAGAACGCCTCAGCTCAAGGCGTGTTTTTCCTACCGTCTGTGAGCCCCTCACAGAATTTACGACAGCCACGCTGCCGTGTTTTAATTTGGTCAAGACCTACCGCAGGGCGTGTCTTTCCTCTTACTGTGAACACGACCTTTCCAAGGGCGTGTCTTTACTGTTCTTTTTCACAGATTGGCTGTTATTCATTGCTGGGCATTTGTCTTGATATTACATTGCTGCTTGGATTGTCTTGATTTGTTGGCTTGGTTGAGAGACCTCCTCTCTCTATCCTAGGATCCACACACCCCTCTTGGAATCGGGACGACCCTCCATTGAGCATTCCGTCTCTTTGGACCGGAAATCCCTTTTCCAAGACCTCCGTAAGTCCCCGCACCCGTGGATTCCCTCACGGACGCCGGGCTGGTTGTACCCTCGAAGTACCTGGAGTTTAGAGAACCTATACGTTGTTAAAGTTAAAGAGAGA